>JASDDO010000014.1:589902466-591131662 GCA_030015575.1 Agapanthus africanus
GAGTTGTGCGACTACGTAGTGTTTGATTTACCCGATTGTGAAAGTTCCATTTCAAGTGAAACCAATGCCAACCCCTTTGATCTTTACACCTCCACTCTAAAACCACAATTGATTGAAAACTATGCTTTTGATGAGGTGTCTGAGAAATTTAACTTTTACTTGATTGAGGATATCGACGCTGGGAATATTTTGGATGATGAACCCACAATTTTGGATGAGTTTTTCTCACTAATTCATCTTGTCCTTTCATATCCGTGTGGGCATCATCCCGAACCGTTAACTGTTTTTACCGAACCCCATATGCGTCTGGATGTTATTGATGATAAATGGATGGATGAGCTGAATTTTGAGAAAGATTTTGAGGATAGCATTGAGGATGAACCAGTTTTATTAGATGAGTCGGATTTTCCAATTCATCATGCTCCTTCCATTTACTATGCACACCTTCCTGAATGTTTAACCGATACCATTTCTCGATCACTTCTCTCCATCTTTTCCATTGTTTCCACCTTGCTCAACACCGTATCACCTTCATCTCTTACGTTTGGCTAACCAAGTTCGGTCGACCGATGTTTTCTTGTGAATCTTGAAAGGTTTGACCACATTTCTTAATGTGTTGATAGATTAGTACATTCCATTCTTTCACTTCAGTCATTACAAACTGTATTAATCTATTCAATCAATTTCCACCTCAAGTTCGTATTCCATTTCTCTCCTTTTCGCCATTCGTCTCCTCCACCGAGACCGGATACCACTTCCATCCATGAACGGTCTCGTGTATTTTTCATTTCTTTTCTCTACGCGTTTTTTCTCCAACCATTACATTATTACGATAAATTTTTTGAATGGTTGGTGTTAATTTTTGGCCTGTGTAAGTCCTTGTATAGATTGATGACACTCTCCCCTCTTAACTCTGAACTTCACCACTTAAACAGTGGAAACACTGTTTCACTTTAGTTTGGGGGGACCTTTTTGTATATATATATTTTGTTTGCCTTTTCTTTTATAAAAAAAACATGAGAGCACCGGCAGATTTTGACCCCTCAACAATTTTGACACTCTTGGTATAGCATGACAGTGAGAACACGGTCAAGTTTAAGTTTGGGGGTATGCTCGGTAAGCTTTCTATCTTTGCATTCATGTGTATATTTTGTATTTGCATACTTATTTTAAAAACCCACAAAAAAATTGAAAGATTCTCCAAAATTATGAAAACTTTGTCATCAAGTTAGCTAGTATGGTAACTTAGATTTCTATTCCGAAAATTTAGTTTGATATGTTACAAATAACTAAATCGTAGACTTAGGAATTGAAAAACCTAAAAACAACCCTCCTTTAGTTTAACCTTGGTAAATATACGTCCTTACAGTTTTTTTAGAAGTAAGTAATCTTGAATTCAGTTCTTGAGTTAAGTCGAGATGAAGGAAAAGTATTGATTGCTTTATTGAAGGATAAGTCTGAAAAATAGTTTCTATTCTTGAGTTCAAATTCAGAAAATATATATTCTACAAACTGCACTAACACGCACCTTGAAACATGGGATAGTAGAGGATACTTAAAATTACTCTTGCCTAAAAGCCTAATATGAAAGAAAAAAATGGTATTTAAAGCTAACCACCAAAGGGTATCATTGAAAAATATATCCGCTCTTGAAAAGGAAAAAGAGAAAAAAAATTACAAGATCCGAAACTGCTATTTATGCTTTAATAAGCTAACGCATTCAGTAATTGGCTGATTAGTTCCTTGGGAAGCAGTAATAGCCGCATGAAAGGTATGTGAGCAAATCTGTTCATCATTAATGAAAAGAAGTAGTATTAGATATTAGGGTAAGGGTGCTATAGCTTGAATTGAATTCTTGAGTGTAGGGGTGAAATTTACACACACGTAGGGGTATGCGATCAATATTTGGAGGAAAGATAGGGATGAAGAATAAGTCTTATGTTTTTCGTAAAGATGATAAAAATTCCGAATTGGAGACTACGCTTTAGATGGAAAATTCAAGAGAAACTGAGATCTTTCTAAACTGTCGAAACGTATAGGATCTTAGGTTGAATAAATAGAGGGTGTGAAAGATAAGGTATGGATATTTCTAATTTAGGATGATTGAATTTCTAACTTAGATGCTAAACCATAGGATTAGAATCAAGGTTATCTTATGAAACTAGCTTGACGGGATTTTGTAGGTAGTATCTGCTGAGACAACACTCCTCCTACAAGGGACACTTAGAGGTTTAACGGCTTGTTGCACATACTAAGTGCAACCATGACGCCTACGAAAGAGAGCTTAGGAATTTTCGAAAATAAATGGTTTTGCACGGGACGAGCAAAAGATATGTTTGGGGGTATTTGTTTATACCAGAATATCGCATTTAATACTGTCCATTCTTCTGCTTCTTTATTTATAGGTAGGTGCTTTTGATCCGTGTTTGCTACATGATTACAGGTTACAGGTTCCCAATCCAAAATAACAAAAAACACGCAAAATCTCTACAATTATGCCAAAATCCAGAACATTTGTCAAAAACAGATAAAATCCAGATTCCAGTCACCTACACCCGTCCAACGCCGCTTAATACTTCAAGAGACAAGACAAATAACAGTGGTCGTTCATGTATTGGTCAAGCATAGAGCACGAGAGGGGTAACACAAAGATTAAGAAGTACGCGGAGCTCGAGGGAGATAAAGGTCAAAGAGATTAAAAGTACAGCCATTTTGGACTGTTGAAAATCGGAACGTATTTTGGAACCATTTTACAATTTTGAACCTGTAGAACAGATGAACAAAGCAACACGAGGATGCCCCAGAAAAACGACTCACTAACCCCTCCAAACGACCGCGGAATCGCGGCCAATAGGCCTTTTAGGCGGCAGTTCCACGGCAATATCATGTTGTCTCCATATCATCTTTTGGGAGTAGTTTGGTAATTGTATAAGGGCTCTGAATATGGCCCTACGGTTTCATTTCTCTGCCTATAAATACTCCAGTTTTGACCCAAGTTAAGAATGCTTTTTCTTTACTAGGATTTAGTGTGGTTTAATTTGTTGCTTCTTCTTCTTTTTCATATATTCTCCATGAAATTGTAGTGAGAGATTTTGAGTGGAAAATTAATGAAGATGAGGGTTTTTTTTATTAACTTGTATCTTTAAATTCTTGTATTTTATTTTAAATTCCTAGTGTAACTTTTATTTGTTGTTATTAAGAAGTTGTATTTATTTATTTTTCTTCTTTCTTTTCTTCTAAACCGTATTTTCAAGTCATGATACTCAATAGAGTCCCTTGCTTAAGTGAGGGCCCAAGTAGTTAGCTTGCTACCATTTGTTAAAACCATATTTTCCTTTCTTTCTTTTCTTCTTTTTTGTTTTATTTTCCTTTTAAATGTGTGAATAAATTCCATACTTGTTAAGGCTAAGGAAGGTTAGTATGAGAGACGGAAAAATTCTTTGTGCTTCTCTTCGCCAAACATCTTAAAATGAACTTAGACCAAACAAACACAACCCCCTTACTTAGGTGCGCTATATGGGACATATAGCCGCGACCTAAGTCGAGAAGTTTTTTAGGCGCACTACAACGTGACATATAGTTGTGACTTAATTAGATACATGATTGGGTGTGTTTGGCCTAGGGTAGGAAATAAGCGTATATAACGGACGGACAAGGGGCACTGGAAATGGATTTAGCGTTGGAAAGCTTGCTTAAACTCGCAAATCTCATTCTTATGACCTCCTAATCTCCGCTACTTCCAATTATCCCAATATCATTTCTAGAATGGCAAAAGACAAGTACAAAACTAATCCTAACTCTATTAACCAACCCTAACCCTAACAAGTTTACTTGAACATAAAATACGAACACTTATAATAGAATTGAACATATACATTTTCATTAACTCGTCTAAAACAAGAACTCAAATACGAACCATCTCTCAGTGGACGTTTCGTACTCAATCGACTAGCTACAAGCGAAACCGTCTTGATTGCGGTAAGTAAAGAACAAAGTAGAACGCATATCATAACACATATCACAGTTTTTCTGCTTCAATCATGATAGAATAGTTAAGGTGTTTGACTTTATCAAAATAACGGATAAACCTGGCAAGAAGGATGTAGGGAGTGTTGTCTAGGTATTTGGATTACATATTCCTAATAGGAAATGATATTACTATATTATAGTCTGTTAAACTGTGGTTGTCATAAAAGTTTCTCCATATAAGATCTGGATAATATATCAGGGACTCTGGTAACTAAATCTATGTCGTTAGATCTAGATTTGGAAAATGTCCCAATTTTGGTATTTGGACATTATTCTAAAGAATTTTAGAAAGTAGGACTCCTGGCGTGGTGGTGTACTTGTAGGTGATGGAGTCACCCTCTTTAAAGAAATATCTTCTAAATTAATGAGGAGAGAAACTCTCATCAATGACATACCAATTGCTTGGCTAATTGGTTCAATCATGCAATGTCAAGTACCAGATCATAAGTTGCTTTCGCAATTAGTTTAGTAAGCGAATATTAATCCAATACTGGAGAAACAAAGGGAAGCAATGAAAAACATATTAGGATGTTCTTAGGAAATGTTAATGGCAGCCTCCTTTAGGAAGCAATTACCGGTTTTGGTTTCCAATGTGACCAGGACAACAGAATGGATGTCAGAGTTATAAGTTTACCCTCTTTTGAGGTGCAATATGTTGGAAAGGTTTCCAAGTGGACACTGAGGTAAACATGGTGCAGGATGCTGAATCAGTAGAGAATACAACCCAAGAAGTTTGTTGGATAAATTTTTTCATTTATGAACTTGGTCTCATCAGGTATCCAGACAAATTTTGAGTAAGGTATCACTCAAATCGGGAGATAGTTGATCTCCGTGAAATTTAGATATAGAGAGATAATATTAGAAACATTATAGAGGATCCACTCACTGAAGCTATTTCTTGAACACACGAGATATTAGTAGAGAAGTTGAGTATTCGGTAGCGCACGAGCAGTGGATATATGATACCGCAATAATTGGCCTTATGTGCAAGTGGGAGATTGTTAGCTATAGTGCCCTCAAGGAAATTATTGTAATTGCAGTTAGACGATTATGATAATTGAAGGAGGACCTATACAAGTAAAAAAGCTTTACTCGAAATGATAATATGCTATCTGGTTTGTCTTTATCATGTATGTGTATATATTTTATTACGTGTCGCTAATATATAATTATAAATCCCATAGGATCTTTGCTTGACTACCATTGCTATGATGGCAATCATACTTGTGAGAGCTTGGTAGTCCATAAGCACATCCTTAAATGTCTCTAGTCGTGGGAGTATTGAGACGGGACATCGATATTTTAGATTAGACTAATGTATATGTTTCTAGACCCCAACGAGGGGCGGTGGTAGGTCTCAAAGTCATTGGTGTGTTGCACCTAATATTGTGTACATGTGCTTACTGGAGGTGAGTATACCGGACGAACTCGCTGAGAACTTCTTGATAGTATTATATCTATCGTCAGATAACAGTTCTCAGGTGACATGAGTACAGGTAGTCTGTTGACTTGAGATCATCATTTGTCTTGTGTGAGTTCCCACTGTACTTAGATTTCTACCCTACTATGGCTCTACTGAGTCGTGCAAACAGGTTTTAGTTGGGTACAGTCCCGTGCCACATGGAGGCAGTGAGCGATCATCAGGGATTCATCTCTTCCGGTATAGGGAATTGATGTCATACTGTGTTCGGTTGGATATCACCATAAATTTCTGGCCAGGGTGGACGGGATTTACTGATTGTAAATCAGTAGTTTCTCGGTAGTTGATGAGCTTGACACCAGCACGACTTATCAGGTTATTAGGGATCTGACATTATCTACCCCCTAAAACTGGTATGCAATACTCTTAGACAAAGAGACCAGACCGTACGGAGATTGTCACTTACATGCTCAGTAGGGATACGAACGAGTTTTCTTATCGACCTTCCTTTCGTTCAATACCTGGGTAGCTATTACGTACAACTAGTGCCGCTGACGTGCTTATGGTTAAACCCTTAGCTAGCGTATTTTTGAGTTTTTAGAGTCCCATACAGAAGGTTTCCCGGTTCAGGAAAAACGATATAGTATGTGCGTATTTTGATATGCACCCAATTTCGATTAAATACGTGCATTTAGTGCACGTACTTTAATCGGGCGTTTTGATAAAAATGGAAGGTTTGAAAGATAGCCGGATCATTATGAGCTAGTATTATATCATTCTCATTATCTCTCTCTTAGTATTCGTATTTTTATATGAATACGGAATTTATATTTTGACACGAATACTGTATTTATATGAATACAGGTATTTGTATAAATATGGGTATATGTATCTTAATAAGAATACCGGAATTTTTATCTCAATACAAATATGAGTATTCTTATTTTTATACGAATACGGATATATGTATTTTAATACATATTTAGTTTTATGTATATGTGTGTGTACGTACACCTTTTCCACTCACCTTTAGAAGCTTTGTGAAGAGTGTGGATGAATGACTCATTGGGGTGAGTCACCCATCCACCCACTCTCTACAATTAAAAACAGGAAGAAAGAAAAGAAAAGAGATGGATGATTTATTCTTCTTCTCTTCTTCTTTATGTTAAGCTTCAAAAATGGAGAGGAAAAATAAACCAATAAAGAAACTATGAGATTCTTCTTCACTACATCTCTTGTCATCACTTCTTAGAAAGTTGTGATCATGGCTTGATTCACTTGTGATTTTGGTGTGAATCTAGAGCTTGTTTCGAACTCTCTCGGGTGGATCATCTTCGACGAACCCGCCTTGTAAGTTTGTTCTTACGACTCGAAGTCTGGCTAAAGTCCTTGAAGCATCGTAGGATTCTTCTACGATTAGGAAGATACGCTACAAAGATAGCTAACCCCCTAACGTTGCATGTTAAGTTATCTAGTTTAGTATTTGAAATCGATTCTAGGGTATTGGTAGCTAGTGCTTGCTATAAAAAAAACTCGTTTCCACCTTCGCCGCGAGTCTTGCGGTGCAAGCACTGGGGTCCTTACAGAAACAAACATATTTGTGTCAAACACATAAGTATCGACAATCAATATTTAATATTCATACGTTCAAAAAATATCTGTAACATTTTGAAAATTTTTAATATTATTTAAGAATTTAAACAATAATATTTTGAGTTTTACGTATATGATAACAAGTATGGATTTGGATTTTCATAGATTGGTGTATGTGCATACATTTATTTTTGAAATCGAAATGATATGGGATATTTTTTTGATATGTTTGATAAATTATTTGAGAGAGAGAGAGCATAGGAGAGCCCATACCTACACCCATGCCCACACCTCACACCATTATCTTCATCTTGTCTCCTCTATTCTCTCATCCTCTCACTTCTAATATTCTTCCTCTAAAAAATATCTCTAACTTCCAAACTTCCAAATACCCAAACTACCTACTCGAAAACCTAGCTCCCCTTAATCAAAGCCATCTCATTTGTTTCAAATTCCTCAACTAGAACCTCCATGACTTCAAGTGGAGACACAACACCCTTTAGTTCTTCAAGTGGCCTAATCAAAATCTTGGATCTTCTCTTTTACCCATCAAATAGGTAAAGATCCCACTTTTACCAATGAAAACAGCCTTAGAGGGGGTGAATAAGTTTTTCTGGCAAACTTAGTGCAATTGTGCGGATGAAAGAAATTTAACAACGAAGTAAAACTCAAAGTATAAAAAATGAAACAATTTCACAAACACTGAGTACACAGAAAGTAAATGACACAGAGAATTATTAACTAGGCTTTACCAACTCTATGCCTAATTCCCACATGAGAGCTCCTATTTAGGATTCAACTTTACTTTCCAATGACTACTTATGAGTGGAGAAAACTAGATGTTTTACCAGGATCAAATTTTACAACCTTTACGCTTGCAGGTGCTGAACACCTAGACTATTTCCCAAAGGCTCAAGTCTGAAATCTTTTACGCTTACAGATGGTGAATACTTATACTTTTTACCAAGGCTCAAGTCCAAAACCCTTACAGATGTGAAGATCTTAGACCTTTCTTCACTAGGTCATACAAAAAAGATTCTTAACAAATCTTTACAGAACCAACTATACAATCATATTGAACTCAAAGGATAAATTAAGTTTTGATTCAAAAAAGATAATGTATTTTGTTTTTAGATTCAAAGAAGTTTTTCAAAAGATTAGGAAAAACTTAAAACAGAATTTCTTCGAAAACTAGAGATCTTTATTTTCTAATGTCTAGAAACTTCCAAGGCCCTGAAAGAACTCTTCTATCAAAAGAGTATTAAAAATTTAAGAATGATTAAAGAAGTTTTCAAAAAAGATTAAGAAAAGTTTAAACAGAACTTCTTCGTCAACTAGAGATCTTTCGTTTCTAATGACTAGGAAATTCTAAAGCCTTAAAAGTTCTCTTCTTTCTAATGGAGTAGTAAAAACTTAAGAACGAGAGAGTGACCGTGTTTACATGAAAATATTTAAAGAATGAAAATTCAAAAACGTGAAAATGATAAGTCAAAAGTTGTTGAAAACTATTTGAAAATGGGCCATTTATATAGAAAACAATGAAGGGCAGTTAAGGTAGTTAGAATAATTGTTCCTGAAATTTAGGACCATTATTGACGGCTAATAGCTATTACGGTTTGAAATTCAAATCGAAAACTAATATTTTGGAAAAGCCATAACTGCTATGGACGTCCTAAGGGACGTTTGATGTATGATATTTCATACATAAATGTCCTAAGGGACGTCTGATGTCTGATGTTTTCAGACACAGATGTTCTTTAGGATGTATAAAATATTTTTAAAGGATTTGGTTTTTTTTGAAACTCTTAATCAAAAGTTTAGATATCATGTTAAGTAACAAGGTATCTAATATGGAAAATTAGGATTAGAAAAGAGATTCTAACCAAAGAGATCAACTCTAGACTCAAACAAAATAAAAGTCTTGAATACGTCCGTTGTTCGACTTCTTCAATATTTCCTTTGAACTTGCAATTTGATTTTCAGAGTCTTTTGATGTTACTATTGAGATGCCAGTTACAGTGTTGATTGTTCTGTTGCTTGGCTAAATTCATTGATTTAGCACTTTAACTTATGTAGCACGGTTAATAACATATGATATTTTTGAAATATGGTTTTTATAAAATAATCAAAACTAAAGGGAATGTGACTCATAGGTCAACAATCTCCTACTTTTTTGATATTGTACAAAACCTAATTAATAAAATTTAATATGTGCATAATTTTTCAAAAAGATATATATTTATGAATTTATTCAAAAACTTAGTTAATAATATTTAAGATATACATAATTTCAAAAGGATATTTATAAATTTAATCAAATTCTCCCCCAGAATATATGCATATTCTCCCCATTTTTGTAAATATCAAAAAGTGTTAGCATGGAGGAAGAATAATAAAAAATTAGGTAGCAAGTGAATAGTAGATAAGTACTAATTAAATAAAAAATACATTTTATTTATAAAAACAATAATACATATCAAAGTAACACTACAAACACAATAATTAAAACATATAAATACAATCATACTAAAATAAAAATACAATCATACTAAAATAAAAATACGGCATACTTCTAAACCTAACGGATTCCTAGAGGCTAGGGAGATGCTTCTAGTACTCCGTCGTTTTCGTTTCCTTTTCCTTGACGTAAACCCCTTTGACCCGGTCGAATATCTGAGTATGAATATCGTTAACTTCATACCGAGCGATGAACATGAAACTTGGATGAACGTAGAAAGGATCACCAGCGCCGGTTCCATGTCCAATTGGGTCAAAATAATACCGATTATTATTATAACTGTTTGGGGATGGTCCTTGATCAAGTGGATCGGTAGCCGAGGAATTATCCATGGTAATTTATTCCACCTAAGGTGCGTAAAATAGGTGCTCTTAGAAAGGCTCTTCCAAAGGGTCTTCCAAAGGATCCTAAGTGGACGAACATGAAGGTGAAAGAGGAAGGGTAAAAAACAAATTCCGAGATGGATTCAGTTTTAGTCGAAATGGAGAAAGGAGCTCTTCCTCAACCTTAATATCTGGTTTCTTGCACGAAGGGGACTTTTTCGTGACAATAGAAGTGTTCCTAATGGAAATAGTACGTTATGACATGATAAGTGTGGATATGTGTAGACTTAGGAGGAATGAAAAAAGTGAATTTGATAGAAGAAATTCGTTTGAATTTATAGAAAAAGCACTTGAAAACTGAAGGGAAGTTTTAAAACCAAAATCTCAGATTTTAAAACGTTCAGGAATTTTTGAAATTTAGAAATTTCAAAAACCGATACGGTAGTTCACAAAACTGCTGTGCGGTTTTTATGAACACACATGACTATAGACGTGTGCAGAGACGTTTATAGAGACGTCCACAATAAGGCAGGGACGTTTATAAACCTCTGGAATTTAGGGTGTATTTTATTTTATAAGATTTTGGTTAAAAAATGGTTTATAAGGGTTAAGTATCTAAAACTAGCATATTGAGTTCACCCCTTATTTGTGCAAAACGAGTTCTATCTAAAGGTTTTGTGAATATATCAACCAAATGAGATTCATTCGGTATATATTCAAGAATGATATCGCCTTTATGATAGTGATCTTGTAAGAAATGAAAGTTAACATATATATATATATATATATATATATATAAATATATATATATATATATATATATATATATATATATATTTGGTTCTAGAATATCGGTCAACGTTCTTAGTCATTTGGACAGTGCTAGTATTGATATAGAGTATTAGAATTTTAGAGATTATTTCCTTATAGTCTTCTAAACTGTATTTTATCTAAAGACTCTGGGTACAACATGCTCCAGCGGCAATATATTCTGCTTCAGCAGTAGACAATGCTACCGATACTTATTTCTTGGAATTCCAAGAGACAAGGCAGCCTCCTAAGAAATGACATTTGCCGTTAGTACTCATTCTATCTATTTGACTTTCAGTATTGTCAGCATCCGAATAACTTGTTAAGTAGAATATGTTATTCTTGGGATACCATAATCCTATATTGATAGTGCCCTTAAGGTACTTAAAGATTCTCTAAACGACTACCAAGTAAGATTCTCTGGGATCTGCTTGGAATCTAGCACATAGGCACATTATATACATGATATCAGGTCTACTTGCAGTTAAATTCAATAAACTACCAATCATACCTCGGTAGAGACGTATATCTACTGCTTTTCCAGTATAGTCCTTGGTAATTTTAGTTGTCGTTACCATTGGAGTTTCTCAAGTCTTTGCATCTTCTAAACCGAACTTCTTGATAAGTTCCTAGTGTACTTGATTTGAGTGATGAATAATCCTTCTGGAATTTATTTGATTTGAAAGAAAGAAATTCAATTCTCCCATCATACTCATCTCAAACTCATCCTGTATAGACTTTGAGAATTCTTGGAAAAGTTGCTCGTTAGTAGAACTAAATATGATATCATCAATATAAATATGAACAACTAGAATATCATTTCCATGTGTTTTTGTAAATAAGGTCTTGTCAATAATGCCTTTTTATATGTTCTATCTTTATTAAGAATGTACTTAATCTCTCATACCAAGCTCTAGGGGTTTGTTTGAGACCGTACAAAACTTTTTCTAATTTATAAACGTATTCAGGATGTTTATGGTTTTCAAAGCCTAGTGGTTGTGCTACGTATACTTCTTCTTCTATTCTACAATTCAAGAATGCACGTTTGACGTCCATTTGAAAGACTTTAAAGTTCATGAAACAAATGAAGGCTGATAATATCTTAATAGCATCGATTCTAGCAATAGGTATGTAAGTTTCATCATAATCAATTTTTTCGATTTGATTATAATCTTGAGCAACTAAATATGCTTTATTCCTTACTATATTCTCGGACTCATCTAACTTGTTTCTAAAAAACTACATAGTATCAATTATGGGTCTATCTTTGGGTTTTGGAACTAATTTCCAAACTTTATTTCTATCAAATTGTTTTAACTCATCCTGCATTGCTTCTATCCAATGCTCATCATTCCCAGCTTCTTTAAAAATCTTCGATTCTATAACCGAGATAAAGGCTGAATTGATGCATAAGTTAGACGTTGATGATGTAGTAACTACTCCTTTGTCTATATCTCATATTATTAAGTCCTTAGAGTGGTCTTTGTTAAATTTCCAATCTTTTGGAAGAGTAGTATCAATAACTTGCTCTTATTGTTCTATAGGATTGGTTTCAGCATTATTATCTATTGTTGAATCATCTAATTTTTTTGGCAAGATAGATTCATCATCATCTATGGTATTTAAAGAGTTAGTTTCATTAAATTGAATGTGCATACTATCTTGAATGGTTAAAATTTATTTATTATAAATGCAATAGACTTCACGGTGTGATGTTTTGATTTTTTTTCCTTCTCGGCTAATCTCTATGCATTTTGGGACGATTGTGGAGACTTTCGAGACGGCAAGGAAGGGCAAGAAGGTCATGGGCTTCGACTAGAGCGAGACGTGTTTCGGTGAGTAGATTCATATCCACAGGGAAAGTTGGACGGATGGCGTATAGCACCCCGCAACCAAATTCCTTAGAACACTTATATCCATAATGAACTTAATAAGATACGGTTTAGTATAATTAGTCTATAATGCTATGATAGAAAACTAATATACATAACCTATATATGTAGTTTATAATGTCACGTTTGAACCTTAATTATTTATTGTAACTCGTAAGCTATACTTAGTCTATAGTGCCATATTAGAACACTTATACTTATATACTTAGTCTATAGTTCGTAACTTATATACCTGGTATATAATTCCATGTTAGAACCTCTAGATACTTAGTCTATAAATAGAAACTTAGTTTATAATTCATAAGAAGTAGGCTTCATATATGTATCACTACTACAATAAGGGGTTGCCCCTACGTATAAAGGCATCCGTAGGGGAAACATTTTATTGCCCTTACGGATTACTGCGTAGGTCCCCATGGTTATCCCTACGTTTTAATTTAAAAATATTAAAACGTAATTTGCCTATTGGCCTTATGGAGCCGCAAACGAAGGCCCTATGGTTAAGTCCGTAGGGGCATATATATGGGTTATTAATAAAAAAAAGCACAAAAAAGTCCTCGTTACCAAAAATTCCTCTCTCCTCTCCCGTGCGCGCGCCTCTCGTCCCCACCTCTCCCGCGCCTCGTCGCCACCTCCCTCTGCCCACGGCCTGCCACCGCCCTCGATCTCCCAAAACTTCCTCGTCGACTTTCTCATCGCCACCGCCCGCGACTCATTGCCGATTGTGTCGTCGACCACCGGTCTCCTCCATCGTCGGCCTA
Source organism: Agapanthus africanus (assembly GCA_030015575.1). NCBI lineage: Eukaryota > Viridiplantae > Streptophyta > Magnoliopsida > Asparagales > Amaryllidaceae > Agapanthus > Agapanthus africanus. Next base: position 589,915,813 of record JASDDO010000014.1, read on the forward strand.
GCTACAGGTTAGTTAATCTTAAATTTTTACTTCTAATAATGCTTTTATTTATAATTTTGATGATTAATGGGTTGCTACTTAGGCTAGGGTTCAGGGTTCAGGTTCGGTTAGGGTGAGGGTTAGGGTTAGTGTTCAGTTTAGGGTAGGGTTAGGGTTAGGGTTCGGTTCAATTAGGGTTAGGGGTAGGGGTAGGGTTCGGTTCAGTTAGGGTTAGGGTTAGGGTTAATTAGTTGGGGTTGGGGTTGGGGTTAGGGTTAGGGTCAATTAATTGGGGTTAGGGTTATGGTTAATTGGTTGAGGTTAGGGTTAGGGTAATTAGGGTTAGGGTTAATTAGTTGGGGTTAGGGTTGGAGTTAGGGTCAGGGCTAGGATTAATTTGGGTTAATTAGAGGGTAGGGTTAATTAGTGATAATTTGATAGGGTTAGGGTGTTGATTAGGTTTAATTAGGTTAATTTGGATAAATTGGGTTAAGTTTCGGTTGATTAGGGTTAATTTGGGTAAATTGGGTTAAGTTTGGGTTAATTAGGGATAATTTGTGTTAGGGTAACAATTATGGTTAATTGTGGTTAATTTGGGTTATTTAGGGTTAGGGTTTAAGGTTCACTAGTTTATTCAGTAGGATACTCGATGATGACATAAACGTACAATTTTACCGTAAACGCAAGAAAAATTTACCCTAAACTTGAAATTTCGAACCCTTAATAACGAAACGTAAACGTAAAACCTATTCATATTAAATGTTCAAGTTAAAACCAATATATGATACTCGATGATAATATGAAACTTTCATATTCTTATCGATACTCATATATAAAACTCAAAGCGCCACTTAGTCCCTGTCTATCGGTTAACATGCGTTCGATGTTCGTCATGACATAGAACTATACAAAGGTTGTTAAATATCGGACGGTATAGCTCGTTACTAACAACCGTCGTGTAGTCTATGTGACGAGAAGATTCAATCGTATGATAACCGATAGATTTGTCTCGTGTGTACAAGTTAGGAATGTATAAAGCAAACACCTGCATTCACTTGTGTTTTCATCCGTTTTGGGTTATTCCGTCGGTACTTTTCCGTTAATTCTCCATGTACAAAGATATATTAGATGTTCATTTCAACGTTGTTTCACATCTTTGAAATGATTATCTATTCTATTACAGTGTACTCGGAGAACAGCGGGGAAGTGCAGCCAAAATTTACTCGAAACGGTTGAAAGCACAAGCGAATAGATGTCTGCTCTATACATTCTTAATGGGATAGAAGCCTAACCCCCGACAGCCGAAAAACACACATACAACACGAATACACAACAAACTCATACACAGCACATACACACTAACAACCCTACACTTAAGCGAAATCATAAATTAAAACACACATATATAGAATACAACTCATACAGGGTATCCTAAAATCTAACTTTGATTATCGATAATTTATTCTTTTCAACGACAAATGCACACACAAAACATATACACGGATTTTCTCCTTTATCGGTAACCATCCCGTTCTTAAATTTCTCAATATAGTCATCATAATCTACAATTTATATATTATACAGCCTAATATGGCCCATGAGTACATCAGATTTAAGGACTGGATGTATGTGGATTGGCAACAACATATGCAAGCTAAGTTTGTCGTAGGAGTTGCTGCTTTTATTGAATTTGCACGTGCACATAATAAGATCGTGATAGAGAAGATTCTCTGCCCGTGCGATAGATATGAGAATAAATACTGGCAGAAGGTAGAATTTGCAGTGCTTCATATCGTTAAATATAGTTTTCTAGACTTTATACAACTTGGCTATATCACGGGGAAGGAGAAGAACACAGTAATGCGGCAGAAGAAGAAGGAGAAGACGGAATGCGGTAGAAAAAGAAGGAGAAGACGGTAATGCGGCAGAAGAAGAAGACGGTAATTTCTTTTCAGGAGAATAAATGGAGGATATGGTAGAGGCTGCCCTAGGTGAATCTATTCGTACCGAAGATGAAATTCCTTCCGGTCAAGGACCGCGTGCGGATAAGTATGAAAATTTCATGAATGATACTAGAAAACCAATTTATAAGAATGCAAAGTATTCCATCCTCTCATGGTTCGTCCAACTTTTCCAGATTAAGTGCCTAAATGGATGGAGCAACAAGTCATTCATAATGCTTCTTTCATTCTTGAAAGATTCTATGCCTCCGGGAAATAACGTGTACGACAGCTGGTACGAAGCCCAGAAGATGATTTCTGATTTGGGTCTGAAGTGTGAGAAGATTCAGCCATATCCTAAAAATTGTGTGTTGTACCGGAAAGAGAATTCAGATTTGAAAGAGTGTCCAACATGCGGAGAGTCCAGGTATAAACCGAAAGATTCTGATAAGAAGCCCGATATACCTATCGAGATAGCACGATACTTTCCCATAACACAGAGACTGCAAAGGCTATTCAGGTGCAAGAAAACAGCCGAGGCAATGATTTGGCATCGCTGTGCTCTTCCAACTAAAGATGGAAAAATGAGTCATCCAAGAGATTCACCTGCATGGAAGGATTTTGATAGGAGGCACGAAATATTCAGTAGCGATCTTCGCAATGTCAGGCTCGGACTATACATATATAGAATGCATATGTAATGATTGTCTAATACGTCCACGAACTGTTTTATCTAGATTTGATGACGATAATGGGAGCAGTGGGGGCGGCAGGAGCTCCAGCCGCGGCACCAGCAGAGGCAGAGAAAGAGCGGTTCTGCTTCCCGGAGAGCTGTGTAGGGAGCTTCAGAGGGCCGGTCTGCACCCCGATCGGAGACCACTTTGGATGCCTCTTTCCGTGTGGACTTTGCCACACCTCCAGGTATATTGCATTCATATTCATTTTGAATGTAATATTATAGATATACATGCATATTCATGTCAAAATTACTTACATAGTCAATGTTTGATTGTCTAGCTGTTGGTGATGTGTCCACATCAGGGACAGAGGCCACTCCCGCACCTCCAGGTATGCTGCACGCATATTCATTTTGAATGTAATATTATAGATATACATGCATATTTATGTTAAAATTATTTACATAGTCAATGTTTGATTATCTAGCTGTTGGTGGTGCGTCCACGTCAGGGACAGAGGCCACTCCCGCACCTCCAGGTATGTTTATATATCATATAGTGCATGTATATTGATTTATAATGCTATATCATAAATATACATGCATTCTTTTTTGTTTTACGTACATACATCTCGGGCTGTAGGTGGTGCCTCTACATCTCGGACAGAGGCCACTACCACACTTGCGGGTATGTTTATATATCCTATAGTGTAAACATGTTAATTTAGAATGTTATATTATTGATATACACATTCTTTTTGCAATTACTGATATATTCAATGTTTGATTGTCTAATTATAGGTGGTGCATCCACGTCTGGTGCAGGGGTCACTCCCGTCACTTCCATACCTTCCGCTCAGTCAGCAGGTTTGTATGAATAAATATAAAATATTTATTCATTTTACATATCCTTTAAGAATAAACATGAAATTCATGTAATTTTATCGATATTTATTTTCTAGTTGGAGATGCTTCCACGTCTGGGTCACCGGTTATTCCTCACCGAAGGAACTATCGTCCCGCTCGTGCTGCTGCCCGGGCCCAGGCTCGTGCTTCTGTCGCTAGAGGTATATATCACACTTCAATTTTCGTTAAACCTTGTTTAATACCACTTTGTATTAATATAAATTGTCTTGATATTTCTTGTAGATGCAGGGCATCCCCGTCCCGAAAGGGGGACTCGAGGCACGAATCAGTCCCACAGGCTGAGGCCCAACAGAGCTGGGGGGAGGCAGCATTCCCCCTCTTTTTTACCCCTGATTATCACTATACTAGCGATTTTGCCGAGAGGTTCGATCGGTATATGGGGGATGAGATCCGCCTCGTGAAGAAGTATCCACTTCACGTTGAGTGGGGCGACTAGCACCGGCGCTCATTTGCCCTCTTCTGATATCAGGCTCGGGTATTAATATATTGTTTCATTTGACTTACCCAATATATTTATTATTATTTAACACTTGTAATTTAATAACATTGTTTTTTTGTATTTGCAGTTGAATTACGACTTTCAGCCTGTACCCGACCATGATCACCCTGAGAGAGTGCTCAATCTTCGCGCTCTGTACCATGGTCTGATGAAGAACTTGCAATCGAAGGTCCGATACAATAGGAACGAGCTGAAGATCGACTGCTATTCCCTGTAGATGAAGACCCCCAAGGCAGAGAGAACGGCTCTCTTACATACTCCGGCTTTTGCGAGAGTCGACGTAGATACTTGGCCTCTCTTGTGCCAATATTTTGACTCTCAGCACAAACAGGTTTGTATTTTAAATGTAATTCATTATTTAGTATATAATTTATTTTTTTGTGTTGCTTAATTAGAAAACTAAATCTGAATGTGTTGTGCAGAAACAGACCGATCAAAAGAAAGAGAATAGTAAGTCGGCGAAGAGGGGTCGCCCTACTTATACATGTGACTCGAGGAATATTACTCGTGCCATGGAGTTATCGGTAAATTACAATAGAGCTACTGTGATATAATGTAATATTAAGAGTTATTTAATAATATATGTAAATTTTTTGCGAATTGCAGAGAGCTCAAACCCTGGCGCAGGGTGGTACACCGAGCATGCTGTCTGTGTATCTTACCGTCCACGGCACCTCGACAAATCCTTCCATGGGCGAGCTTCAATTCCCCGACACCACTACCCAGGAGTATTGCGTAAGTGTTAATATTTATTCTAACAGATTTAAAAGTTTTGTTTTGAAAAGTTCAAATTTAAATGATATACTTATATTTTAATGGTTAATGTGGGTGTAGAAGCAGGCGGAGGCATCGGATATCGATTTTACTGGACAGAACGATCTGATGCTGCTGACCCCAGTTCTAGACGCCGCATACGGAGGGTCCCATGGAGGTTGGGAGAAAGGTCGGGGACTGGGTCCTAACAGGGCCGATATAAGATTGGACTCTACTCCGGCGGTTACTTCCCTTACCCCCCGTAAGCGACGTCTAGAGCAAGATGTTGCCACCTTGAAGACCACCGTCCAGGAGTTGAAGGAGATGATGGTATGTATACTACTTAATAATAAAATATTATATCATATTATAGATAGTAACATATCCAATATTAGTATCCTGAGCTTATTTAGTTGTAGACTTAACTTTGATTAATTTTAGATTGGGGTTTCGCAATAACCTGATAATGAAACCAATTCGACTAATACACAGTTCGTACTCATTTATTACACATAAAATTGAACAGATGGGACAGGGTACTTCGGCTGCGGATCCACACGCATCTCCTTCGGCTACGGCTCCGCAAGCCACTACCTCGGCTACGGCTCTGCAAGCCACTACCTCGGCTGCGGTTGCGCAGACCACTCCTGCAGCTCCACAGCCCGTTCAGACTCCTGCACAATCCGCTCCTTTATCGGTCGAGTTTTTGACGACACAGGGCTTCACGGAGGAGCAGATGCGCCAGATTACGTTGATTATCAGAAGTGGAGGAGATGGACCGAGTTAGGCTAGCTTTATTTATATTTTTGAGAATGTATATACTTATCTGATACATATTGTATATATTTTGGACGATAATAGTTGGTGGTTGTTTATAAACGATGATTTATCCTGATATCGTATTCTGTGTGTCTATTTTTATTATATATTATGCGTGACATGGTTGATTATGAATATTTCTGTATTATGTCTATTTCTATTATATTTATCCTGATATCGTATGATGTATATACTATTGTGCACAGGACGGGTTAAAAACAGGAAGCCCTTTTTTTTAAAAAAAACCCCTGATATTATGTCCCTATGGATTAAGCTGTAAGGCCATCAGTTGCACCTACGGATTAATCTGTAGGTCCAATGTTTGCCCCTATATATTTATCCGTAGGGACAAAATATCAGGATAACTGATATTTTGCCCCTATGGACTCAGTAACAGGAGTTACAAACTTGCCCCTACGGATACACCCGTAGGGGCTTATATGTAGACCTACGGCTAATTCCGTAGGGGTTGGATGATGCCCCTACGGAAAGCACCGGAGGGGCAAGTATTTTATTTTATAAACCACTAAATTAAATAAATATTTTGTCCCTACGGAAGACATCGTAGGTACACAGTCCCCTACGCATTAAACCGTAGGGGCAAGTTTTACTCCGTAGGGACATGTTTAGGGCGAAGACTTGCACCTGCGGCGATTGCACCTACGGAGAATTTTCTAGCCCCTACGAAGATATCCATAGGGGCAGTGTTTTGCCCATACAGATAAAGTCGTAGGGGCAACCCCTTATTGTAGTAGTGTATATATATGATTAATGTTATGTGATGTGCGCGACTAAATATCCGTACTATTTGAGCTATGTGTGTGCGTACGTAGACCAGAAGTCCATACCGATTATGATTGGATATTGTCATCGTACGAGACGAGATTCCATACTGGATGAGAAGAGGATAGATTGCTGAATGTGGCCTTTATTTATTTAACTCGTGGAGTATTGCTATTTACCCCGATTGAGATATTACGATAATGCTAAAGATTATACTCATTTTAAAACCAACGATTCGTTTTCTATTTTAAATGATAATGTCAAGGACGAGCTATTAATTTCAAATGAATATCTATTTTAAAAATATCGCAGCCTCCTTATTTTCAAAATAACATTTCGTTCTACTTTAAATTATAATCGTATTATCAGAAAGTATTTATTTATAACGCTTTTTCACGTTACGTTTGCTTTACCCGTTTTATGTTCGCGCTTAGTTTATTTTATTATTTATGCTATGCTTCTACTATTCGTTCTAATTAGCTTCGTATATTCAATTTACGATACCATTTTTGTGCACTTATTAGTCGTTATAATTCATGTTTCGTATGCTAAGAGGATTACGCCATGTATTGCCTATATTTGTTTGAAATGCCATATTTTATATTCCAATTGCCATGTTTATATGAACATAGAACAGTAGCACACTACTAATGATTGCCAGGCAGAAAAACGCTTGCACAACTACTAATGATTATCATGTTGCACAATCATAGACTCACATGCTATACGTACATATCATTAGTACTTCCATGACACTATAGAAATTACCATGCTTATTCATGTTTTAATTATCCACATGCTAATATTAAATGCTGCCTACCGTGTTTTCGTTATGTGAATGCCACTGCTATATATATTCGCGTATGTTTGTTGCCAATCATGGCAAAGATGAATTATATATATGTTCTTATGAACTTGATATTTTCCATATATTTGAGAAACCGCCGCACAATTTATACAACTTACTTGTGTTTCAAAAATTACGGTTTTCTCTTAAAATGATGATACATCCACCATGAGTTCTCTATGTGTTATACTTTGCTGTTATTCAATTTTAAGGCAGAGTGAGGAAACCGATTTCAGATACATGGTGGACCCGGTACAGTACCATGGGGCAAGAAGCCCGTATAGAAAGACGAGGCGAGCCAAGCGAGATAACGCGATACCGGTGATAGTATTGGAACACGGCGGATATCCGGAGGATACCGACCGGAGTTATGATATGAGATTGAAAAGGGGACCGATCAGAGAGACAACGCCTCAGGATTTGAGATTTTAGTGTCGTTGATGGACACGGAATTTTTGATGATTTATTTGATGATGATGATTTTGTGGATGATGCTTTTCTATGTTTGCGCGATTCGTTATGATGCGTTGATGTTTACCTATATATATATATATATATATATATATATAACTAGTAGGTAGATTGTTATACATTCGATTTTTACGTTGCGATATCTTTTTACTCACGAGTTACCAACTCACTCCTTTTATGCAATAGTTTCGTGTAGTACTGACCGCTCGGATTTTTAGTGGCTTCGTCGACACACATTTTCTTTCTTCGGGTGATTGTTTTTTCTAGGTGGATTATACAGTTGTATCATAACTGCTTCCCTTTGTACTTATTGTATCTAATTAAAAACTCCATCAACCACTTGTATATTCTTTGACTTAGATATGAAACTCAGATTTTTTTTGTTTTGGATGTCATAGTCATGTAGAGTCAACTTGATATTGGTTATATAGTGTTTAAGGTTTTCCAATTGTTATTCTTCACATTGGACATCGTATATATATATTTGCGTGGTTTGTATCTCCGCCGTTGTGTGTCAAGATTTCTCCCGTGTGGGGATACTTATTGATATTTTATTCATTGTGTAGAGTATTTTTAAAAATATACAAAGGGGGTGCTGCCCAATTTTTAAACGACAGAAATGCTGTCAAAAATTTTTAAACAAACCTTATGTACACTCTTAAAACAAACCGACTTTAAAAAACAACTTGATTTCATTTTACAAACCTATTTCAAAACATTGCCTCCATTATTTTCTTATAAATGGTTTAGATTCTTGGTTTTTGGCCTACTTGGCTTACGGTGGGGTCCAGCAGATTTCATGTGATTCAAGTGCCGGTCACGTGCCATTTCCGAATCATGAAAATATCTTTAAAATTTATGTGTTAACTTTCTAAATGTAATATATAGAAAGAAAGCCATGATGGAGATTTTCTTGATCGGATCGAAGTCATCAGGATCAGATTTGTATGGGACGATGGCGCACCTGCATCTATTGCAGCCTAAGAGCAATATATAAGAATCCATTAATGTTGTGTTTTAATTATTTTGGAATAATTATTGTGTAGCAGTTAGAACAACAGTAATATTTTTCTTCTCCAAACAGGTGGCGATGTCGGCTGAGAGAGATCGGTTGATCGAGGAGATGGGGGCGGAGCAGGGACACCCGGTTGATGACGCGCAGAGAACATTCGTTGTAGATAGGGATTTCACGGCATATCGACCGGATCATCACGGGAGAGTCCAATATGTGTCCTCCAAGATCTCTCCTCACCAGTATAACGCTTCTTTTCAGCCGACTAGGCATCCACCACCTAGGTATCGTCGGGCAGACGACGTGGCATCGGAGACTTCATGTGGGATCAGGACCCTTGTGTTTCATGGATATCCTCAGGCGTGGACGCCGGATACCAGCTGTTATTCACACCGATCAGCCCCCGCGCCCGCTCTTGCTCTCGCTCCCGCTCCCGTTGCCGGTACATGTACTGGCCGGTCAGTCGAGCAGAGGCTTAATCTTATCAGCATGTACGTCGAACGAGGGATGTTCACAAGGTACGTTTAATCTAGGAAGTTCGATAACCATAACTTAATAATATATAAATATATAAATATCATATTTACTAAATTCTTTATTTTATACTTTTAATCGCATGGGCTTTACCCTCCTCCTCAGGAAGGTGTGCCACCATCGTGATCGACTTCCTCCCTTCCCGTGATCAAGCTCCCTCGTGATTTCACATTTGTGCATTTATGATTTTAGGATTGTATTGGAATGGATATTGGATTGTAATTGATATTTGGATAATAATTGATATTTGAATTGATATTTTGATTTTAATTGAAATTTGAATTGATATTAGATTGTCATCGATATTTGAATCAAAATTGGATTGATTGTAATTGGAATTCCAGATTTTCTATTTTGAATTATTTTTTCTGCAATTAATACTTATTTCGACGGGTATAATCACTACTACAAATAGGGGTTGTCCCTACGGATTTATCCGTAGCAGCAAACAACTACCCCTACGGATATATCCGTAGGGGCAATAAATTATCATGTAGGTGCAAACGTCGTAGGTGCAAGTCTTAGCCTTGAACATACCCCTACGGTCAAAAACTTGCCCCTACGGAGTAATGTATAGGTCCAGTTGTCCCTACGGATTAGGCTGTACGGACAAAAAAATTATTTAATTTATCGGTTTAGAAAATAAATTAGGTGTCCCTACAGACTTATACGTAGGGCTAAATAGTTGCCCCTACGGATAAGTGCGTAGGTCCGGATGTGTAGAGAAAAAATATCAGGTATCCTGATATTTTGTCCCTATGGATACCTGTGTAGGGGAATTTGTTTACCCTTCCGGATATATCCGCAGGAGCAAGTATAACCCCTATTACTGAGGCCATAAGGGCAAAATATCATGTATCCTGATATTTTGCCCCTACGGATAAATCTGTAGGGACGAAGAAGGTCCCTACAGATTAATCCGTAGGGGCAATGTTGGGCCCTGCGGATTAATCCGTAGGTACATAGTATCAGGGTTTTTTTTAAAAAAAGGGTTGCCTATTTTTTTCTCGCCCTGTGCACAATAATATATACATCATATATAAAATTAATCAACACGCAGAATATATATCACAGTATTCATAATCACATCTCACGCATAATATACAAAAGAAATCAACAAGCAGAATATGATATCAATATAAACACGCAAACACCACCAATATCAATATCGTCCAAAATATAGTACAATATGTATCATATAAATAAATACATGTTTAAAATATAAGAATCAAAAAGCTACCCTAGCTCGGTCCAGCTCCACCTCTGATAAACGCCATAATCTGGCGCGCCTGCTCCTCGGATATACCCTGAGTCAATAAATCATGCAATGCGGAGTGTGCAGGAGTCTGAGCGGGCTGTGGAGCTGTAGGAGTGGTCTGCGCAACCGCCTCCGAGGTAGTGGCTTGCGGAGCCGCAGCTGCGGGAGTCTGAGCGGGCAGTGGAGCTATAGGAGCTGTCTACGGAACCGCAGCCGATGTAGTGGCTTGCAGAGCCACAGCCGAAGGAGATGCATGTGGAGGCTCGGCCGATGTACCCTGTCGTGTCTGGACCTACGTATGTAATAAACGAGTAAGAACTGTGTATTAGTCGAATTCGTATCATTATCAAGTTAATTTCGAAACCCCAATCTATGTATACTTAGGGACTTAGGCCTCGTTTGGATATCTAGTTTGGAAAACCGTAGTTTATTTTAATTAGATATGTATGTATGATTAATCAAAGCTAAGTCTACAACCAAATAAGCTCAGGCTACGTACTAATATTGGATATGTTACTATCTATAATATGACATAATATTTTACTATTAAGTAGTATACATACCAACATCTCCTACAACTCCTGAACGGTGGCCTTCAAGCTCTCCAGTTCTTGCTGGAAACGTCGCTCACTGGAGACGGAGGAACTAACCACCGGAGTGGAGTCCAACCTCATATGGGCCCTGCTATGGCCCAGTCCCTGGCCTCTTTCCCAACCTTCGTGGTGCCCTCCGTGTGCGGCGTCCAAGACTGGGGTCAGCAGCATCGGATCGTTCTGTCCAGTAAAATCGATCCCTGATGACTCAGCCTGCTCAACCACCCGCTCCTACACCCACATTAACCAGTAAAATATAAGTATATCATTTAAATGAACCTTTCAAAACTAAAATTTCAAATAGGGGTTGAATAAATATTAACACTTACGCAATACTCCTGGGTAGCGGCGTCGGGGTATCGAAGCTCGCCTGTGGCGGGATCTGTCGAGGTGTCGTGGATGGCAAGATATGCGGACAGCATGCTCGGTGTACCACCCTGCGCCAGGGTCTGAGCTCTCTGCAATATTAGAAAATAACTCTTAATATTAGATATATTAGAAAATAAGTCTTAATATTACATTATATCACAAAAACCGGTCTATTGTAATTTACCGATAACTCCATGGCACGAGTAATATTCCTTGAGCCACCTGTATAAGTAGGGCGACCTCTCTTCGCCGACTTCCTATTCTCTTTATTTTGATCGGCATGTTTCTCCACAACACATTCACATTTAGTTTTCTAATTAAGCAACACACAAAAATAAATTATATACTAAACAATGAATTACATTTAAAATACATACCTGTTTGCGATGAGAGTCGAAATATTTGCACAATAGAGGCCATGTATCTACGTCGACTCTCGCAAAGGACGGAGTAGATAGGACGGCCGCTCTCTCTGCCTCGGGGGTCGCCATCCACAGGGAATAGCATCCGGTCTTCGGCTCATTCCTATTGTATCAGACCTTTGTCTGCATGTTCTTCATTAGGCCATTGTACAGAGCGTGAAGATCGAGCACCCTCCCAGGTGATCAGGGTCGGGTGGAGGCTGAAAATCGTAATCCAACTGAAAATACAAAAAAAAACATTGTTATTAGATTGCAAGTGTTAATAATAAATATATTGGATAAATCAAACGAAAATATATATTAATACTCGAGTCCGATCCCAGAAGAGGGTGAATGAGCGCCGGTGCTGATCGCCCCACTCAACGTGAAGTGGATAGTTCTTCAGGAGCCGGCTCTCATCCCCTATATACCGGTCGAACCTCTCGGCATGATCTCCAGTATAGCGATAATCAGGGGTAAAAGAGAGGGGGAATGCTGCCTCCCCCCTAGCTCTGTCGGGCCTCGGCCTGTGGGACTGATTCGGGCCTTGAGTCCCCCTCTTGGGATGGGGAGGCCCTGTATATGCAAGAAATATCAAGACAATCAATATTAAGACAAAGTTGTATTAAGAAATCAAGGTTTAACGAAAATTGAAGTGTGATATATACCTCCGGTGACTAAAGCACGAGCCTGGGCCCGGGCAGCAGCACGAGCGGGACAATAGTTCCTTCGGTGAGGAACAGCCGGTGACCCGGACGAGGACGCGTCTCCAACTAGAAAATAAACGTCGATAAAATTACATGGAGTTCATGTTTATTCTTAAAGGATTTGTAAAATGAATAAATATTTTATATTTATTCATACAAACCTGCAGACTGAGCGGAGGGAATGGAAGTGACGGGAGTGGCCTCTACACCAGACGAGGACGCACCACCTATAATTAGACAATCAAGTATCAGCTATATAAGTAATTGCAAAAAGAATGCGTATATCAATAATATAACATTCTAAATCAACATGTATCACTATAGGATATATAAACGTACCCGCGGGTATATGATATATAAACATACCTGGAGGTGCGGGAGTGGCCTCTGTCCCTGATGTAAGTACGTAAGAGCAAAAAAGAATGTATGTATATTTATGATATAGCAGTCTAAATCAATATACATGCACTATATGATATATAAACATACCTGGAGGTGCAGGAGTGGCCTCTGTCCCTGATGTGGACGCATCAACAACAGCTAGACAATCAAACATTGACAATATAAGTAATTTTGACATGAACATGCATGTATATCTATAATATTACATTCAATATGAATATGCGTGCAATATACCTAGAGGTGTGGCAAAGTCCACATGGAAGGAGGCATCTGAAGGGGTATCCGATAGACCGACCCTCTGAAGCTCCCTACGCAGCTCTCCGGGGGCAGAACCGCTCTGCCTCTGCCGGTGCCGGTGCCGCGGCTGGAGCTCCTGCCGCCCCTCGCTGCTCCCGTCATCATCATCAAATCTAGATAAACGGTTCGTGGACGCATTAGACAATCATTACAAGTATTGACTATATATGTATAGATCGTAAAATGTGAAGTAATAATATAACATTACTGATAACCTTTTTCGTTTCGTGGGCGCATTAGACATATCTACTTGGATTTCATCATCGATATCATTTCTAACCCACGTAACTTCATGATCAGCCGAAGACAACCCTTCTTTCGAAACAGACGGTCGGAGCACTCTAATTCTTCTCTCTTTTTCATCCTCATCGCTGTTCTCGAATTCTGGGACATCGTAGACATCCCTGGGTTTCCAATGGCATACGACACTCCATCCCGGATGCTTCAAACACTGTGAGTAGTATACTTGGAACTCTTGGTTTGGAAAGATAAACGGATCTTCCTGACCGTAAAATCGAAGTGTGTTCACACTGGTCAATCCATATTCATCTTTCCATGTCCGAAGATTGCTTCTCCACTTATCCGTATCGGTTCGCGTATCGTACCAAGTACACTGGAATATATAAAAGGGTTCTGATCGTCCGGGATAGTGGATGCCGAGTATACAATTTAAGTATCCATAATAAATCATACTGTCCGATCCTACCGTCGTAATCCCACTATTCTGAGTGGTTCTAGATATTTCTATGTTCTTAACTTCGAATTTGTATCCAAGGACAGCGAATCCTTTATAATATACAACCTCCATACTAGGAAATTGAGCTAAACATCTTGAATCACTCTCAAATGATGCAGACAAGTTCGGATCGTGGATCTAACAAAACAAATTTTACGACAAATACATAACGATATAAGTTTAGATTAAAACTGATAGCAATAACATGTTATTCGAATAACTTACACGATCTGCAACCCAATCGCAAAAATTATCCTGATGATATTTTTCCAATCGTTCATCGTTCCAATCAGGATGCCCCTCACATACCTCGTTAAAATGAATTCTGTTTTCGACAATAAATTATGATATTAATATTATATCATTTCATACACACATAGACAGAAATATAACAATTAATCCAAAAAAACTTACTCTCTAATTTTTTCAAGACATGCGCAATTAAGCAAGATAAACCGGTATATCGTGTTGATAAACATAGTGTCTACCCTATTATAATCGGCTTTATCATATGGCCCGTCTTGAATTCTTCGAGGCCGGTTAAGTCTCGTCTCAATGTTCTCGTCCAGATAGCGGAAACAAAATATGGTTGCTTCATCAAGAAGATAACCTTGCATGATAGAACCCTCTGGTCGATTTCTATTGCGTATATACTTATTAAGAGTGTAGAGGTACCTAAAGAAAATATGTTGAATAAATAAATACGGGCATACAGGAAAACAATAATTTTAAAAATTGCGCGAAACGAAAAATTCCGCGTACCTCTTGACGGGATACATCCATCGATAATGTACTGGTCCGGCTAACTTAGCCTCAGTTGCAAGATGAACCATCAGGTGTATTATGATATCGAAGAATGACGGTGGGAAAATACGCTCAAACTTGAAAAGTATCAACGCAATAGAATTTTCTAGTTTATCCAGCGTCATAACATCCAGTGTTTTAGCACACAACTCTCTGAAAAAACAACATAGGTCGTTGATTACTAGACCAACCGATTCGGGAAGAGAAGTCCTGAGGGCTAATGGAAGAAGGTGCTCTACGATAACATGGTGATCATGAATTTTCAGCCCATCGATCTTGCCTTTCACAATTTTTATCTTCTTACTGAATGATTCTGAGAAACCTGTGGGAACTTTCAAATCATGCAACACCTGCAGGAATCTTTTCTTCTCCGGTTGTGACATATGATAAGCGGCATTAGGAAGTACAAACTTGCCTGGTTTACCCGCTACCGGTCTAGGGTGCAATTCACTTCTTATTTCCCACTCCTGTAGATCCATCCGAGCATTCAGGATGTCTTTCGATTTCCCGTATTTACAAAGAAGCAAGTTGAGTATATGCTCTGATACTCCCTTCTCTATATGCATGACGTCCAGACAATGACACACTAAATTTGTTGACCAGTACGGAAGCTCGAAAAAAATGCTTAACTTGTTCCAAAATGGTGGTTTGACCTATTTTGTCGGATCCATCCCGAAGGTCACATTATTGTAACCATCCCACTGAGCAGTCACGTCCTCTCCAGACAAGGGGGCTGGAGGTCCAAGAAGCTCCTGATGACCATCTAAGTGAACAACGTCTAACCTGTAGGGGTGGTCTAGAGGCAGGAAACATCGATGGCCGCAATAACAAACCTTCCTGCTAATATTCAAGAATTTCGATGTTGTGTGTTGATGGCAATGAGGACATGCTTTGTGACCATGTATGGACCAACCTGATAGCATTCCATACGCAGGAAGTCATTAATTGTCCACATTAAAGCCGCACGCAGTATGAAGGTTGTATTTGTGTTTGCATCGTAAGTCTATACACCATAAATGAACAAAGATTTTAACTCCTCGATCAGAGATCGTAGATAAACGTCGATATTGTTTCTCGGTGAGTTTGGTCCGTCGATAAAAAGAGGCATCATAAAATATAATTGGTCCATAGCCAACCAAGACGACAGATTATAAATTATCATTACAACGGGTCATGTGCTGTGACTTCCAGTCATATAGTTGAATGGGCAGAAGCCATCACTAGCCAGTCTAAGCCTGACATTGCGAGGATCGCTACTGAATATTGCGTGCCTCTTATCGAAATCTTTCTATGCCGGTGAATCTCTTGGATGGCTCATTTTTCCATCTTCACTTGGAGGAGCACGGTGATGCCAAATCATTGCCTCGGCTGTTTTCTTGCCCCTGAATAGCCTCTGCAGCCTCTGTGTTATGGGAAAGTATCGTGCTATCTTGACAGGTATATCAGGCTTCTTATCAGAATCTTTCGACTTATACCTGGTCTCTCCGCATGTTGGACACTCTTTCAAATCTGAATTCTCTTTCCGGTACAACACGCAATTTTTAGGATATGGTTGAATCTTCTCACACTTCAGACCCAAATCAGACATCATCTTCTGGGCTCCGTACCAGCTGTCGGACACGTTATTTTCCTGGGGCACAGAATCCTTCAAGAACGAAAGACGCATTGTGAATGACTTGTTGCTCCATCCATTTAGGCACTTAATCTGGAAAAGTTGGACGAACCATGAGAGGGTGGAATACTTTGCATTCTCATAAATTGGTTTTCTAGCATCATTCATGAAATTTTCATATTTATCCACACGCGGTCCTTAAACGGAAAGAATGTCATCTTCGGTACGAATAGATTCACCTAGGGCAGCCTCTACCATATCCTCCATTTCTTCTGATGGAAAGAAATTACCGTCTTCTTCTTCTGCCGCATTACCGTCTTCTCCTTCTTCTCCTGCCGCATTATCGTGTTCTCTTTCTTCTTCTGCCGCATTACTGTGTTCTTCTCCTTCCCCGTGATATTTCCAAGTTGTATAAAGTCTAGTAAAACCATATTTTACGATATGAAGCTCTGCCAATTCTACCTTCTGCCAGTACTTATTCCCACATCTATCGCACGGACAGAGAATCTTCTCTATCATGATCTTATTATGTGCGCGTGCAAATGCAATAAAAGCAGCAACTCCTGCGAAAAACTTAGGTTGCATACGGTGTTGCCAATCCACATACATCCAGTCCTTAACTCTGACGTACTCATGAGCCATGTTAGACTGTATAACATATAAATTGTAGGTTATGATAACTATATTGAGAAATCTAAGAATGGGATGGTTACTGACAAAGGAGAAAATCCGTGTATACGCTTTGTGTGTGCGTTTGTCGTTGAA
Source organism: Agapanthus africanus (assembly GCA_030015575.1). NCBI lineage: Eukaryota > Viridiplantae > Streptophyta > Magnoliopsida > Asparagales > Amaryllidaceae > Agapanthus > Agapanthus africanus. The sequence continues at coordinate 589,932,997 of JASDDO010000014.1, forward strand.
AAGATTAAATTATCGATAATCAAAGTTAGATATGAGGATACTCATGTATGAGAATATGAAAGTTTCATATTATCATCGAGTATCATATATTGGTTTTAACTTGAACATCTTGAATCACTCTCTAATGATGCGTTTGTTGTGTATTCTTGTTGTATGTGTGTGTTTCGGCTATCGAGGATAAGGCTTCTATCCCATTAACAATGTATAAAGCGAACACCCATTCGCTTGTGCTTTCAACCGTTTCGAGTAAATTTCGGCAGCACCTCCCCGCTGTTCTCCGAGTAAACTGTAATAGAATAGATAATCATTTCAAAGCTGTGAAACAACGTTGAAAAGAACATCTAATCTATATTTATACACGGAGAACCAGCGGAAAGGTACCGACGAAATATCTCGAAACGGATGAAAACACAAGTGAATGAAGGTGTTTGCTTTATACATTCCTAACTTGTCCACACGGGACAAATCTATCGGTTATCATACGATTGAATCTTCTCGTCGCATAGACTACACGACGGTTGTTAGTATCGAGCTATATCGTCCGATATTTAACAACCTTCGTATAGTTCTATATCACGACGAACATCGAACGTATGTTAACCGATAGACGGGGACTAAGTGGCGCTTTGAGTTTCATATATGAGTATCGATGAGAATATGAAAGTTTCATATTATCATCGAGTATCATATATTGGTTTTAACTTGAACATCTTGAATCACTCTCTAATGATGCGTTTGTTGTGTATTCTTATTGTATGTGTGTGTTTCGGCTGTCGAGGATAAGGCTTTTATCCCATTAACAATGTATAGAGCGAACACCCATTCGCTTGTGCTTTCAACCGTTTCGAGTAAATTTCGGCAGCACCTCCCCGCTGTTCTCCGAGTAAACTGTAATAGAATAGATAATCATTTCAAAGCTGTGAAACAACGTTGAAATGAACATCTAATCTATCTTTGTACACGGAGAACCAGCGGAAAGGTACCGACGAAATATCTCGAAACGGATGAAAACACAAGTGAATGAAGGTGTTTGCTTTATACATTCCTAACTTGTCCACACGGGACAAATCTATCGGTTATCATACGATTGAATCTTCTCGTCACATAGACTACACGACGGTTGTTAGTATCGAGCTATATCGTCCGATATTTAACAACCTTCGTATAGTTCTATATCACGACGAACATCGAACGTATGTTAACCGATAGACGGGGACTAAGTAGCGCTTTGAGTTTCATATATGAGTATCGATGAGAATATGAAAGTTTCATATTATCATCGAATATCATATATTGGTTTTAACTTGAAAAACGTGCCGTTGAAACAAATTATTGTTCTCCACCTTGCACTCTCTTAACAATGGTACATGCATTAAACAACATGTAAGAGCTATCTATAACAACTCTAAACTTTCACCTGTTGCATGGGTTCAACAAAAAGGTTTTTGACATAACAAATACAACCTTCCTCAATTTTTTGTAGATATAAATCAAGGAAAAAATAGATTTCAGATGGTGATAAAAATACTAAATTCTTTCATTGTTGGGTTAATGTCAGAAGATGTCAAAACAGAATTACAAAGTTGCAAAATGTAGAAGGCATTTGTTTTGAGGAGCATAAACAGATTGTTCATATGACAGCTTCTCATTTTGAAAAAGCTTTTACTTCACAAAATATAAATGCAGAATTTGATTGCAGACATATCATTTCTAATATGATTTCAGACATATCAGGTTTAGGGTTAGAGCCTAGGGTTAATTTGGGTTAATTAGAGGCTAGGGTTAATTTTGGTTAATTATTGATAATTTGAAAGGGTTAGGGTGTTGGTTAGGGTTAATTAGGTTAATTTGGATAAGTTTGCTTGAAACAGCGCATTCTGCCTGTATGAATGATTAAGTTTGTATAATCTTCGCCCACGTGTTTTCATGTATGCTGGCCATCTTGAGGGTGCATGTAATATTTTTATTTTCCTCTCAAATTGTAATTTGCATATATCATGAAATCTTGCCTCTGGGTAAATATTTAGGTTTAGGGTTAGAGTCCAGTATCCACTCCAGTTTATTGCAGAACCAAGAAAAATTGTTGAATCAAGGCTTGCACTACACACTCACCATTTTGACTATTCCACTCTCACATCTATAGGCACACCTTTTTTCAACCTAATAATAACTTAGCAGCCAACACGTCGACATTCGCTCTAGTTAGAGTTTTCCGATAGCATCTCGCTCCTCGCTCCATGGCCAATATTCCCATCATACATCAATCCATGGCCCACGCCCACAAACAAAGTGGGGGCACAGAGAAATGATGCTCTATATAGATTTACAAAGGGATTGATATGTACAGGGCCAACATGCATTATGCAAATCTTTTTCCTAAAGTTGGGAAATATTTTATCAAACATAAAGAGGTGCCTAAGGCTTTTAATTCTACTCTCGCTTGTCTTATTCCCAAAAAGGCAAACAGTCGCTCCATCATCGATTATAGACCTATAAACCTTTGTAATTTTCTTTACAAAATTTTCATTATCCTCAACCCTAGCCCCAGCCCTAGCCCCAGCCGAACCCCAACCCCAACCCTAACCCTAACCCCAGCCCCAGCCCCGCCGAACCCCAACCCTAACCCTAACCCCAACCCCAACCCCAAACGCAACACCAGCCGAACCCCAACCGCAACCCCAGCCCCAGCCCTAAACGCAACCCCAACCGATGCCTAACCCTAACCCTCATCGGTAACCAAACCCTGAACCCTAACCCTAAAATCATCAAAATTATGTTTAATTGAAGATTTACTAACCTGTAGGCGGTGGAGGAGACGACGGAGACGCTCGATCTGTGGTCGACAACGCATGCAATCGGCGACGAGGAAGAACGAGGGCGGTGGCGATGACGAAACGGAGGGCGGTGGCGACGACGAGAACGGCGACGAAAACTGCGACGCGGCGGGAACGAGAGATTTGGGGAATTTGGGAATTTTTGGAGTTAACGCACGCGAGAGAGATGATCAGTGTAGGGCATTTCTGTGCTTTTTTAATTAAATTCTCATTTAGATGTCCCTACGAATTAGTCCGTAGGTCATTGGTTTACGGTTCCGTAGGGGCAAATAACAAATAACGATTTAATATTTTTAAATTAAAATATCGGGAACCGTAGGACAACCGTCGGGCCCTACGGATTAATCCGTAGGGCCAAAATAGATCTGCCCCTACGGATTTCATTATCCGTAGGGGCAACCACATATTGTAGTAGTGAATCTGTCGAAATAAAGGTTATTCGACGCTTCAGACGTGTCGAAATAAAGTATAAAAATATTTTTTATGTTTTTATATAATATTTTACTCGTGTAAAATATGGTTTATTTCGACGCAGCTGACGAGTTGAAATAAACCCTATTTCGACGCATCTAATGCACCGAAGTTGATCAGTTTATTTCAACAAGTCGTACGCGTCGAAGTAACCCTACAGTGACGTCGTTTGCTGCGACGGTGGTCTTTCGTCGCAATTTGAGGGCCCGTCGAAATAAGGTTATTTTCTTATAATGTGTCGAAATATCCTACACATTCCTGTAGCGTTACTCCAAGCACACAAGAATTTTTTTCCTTCATAGAAAGTTCTTTCTTCTCTCATGCATGGGGAGTGTGTGTGTAAGGAAACGGAATATAAGTTAGTAAATTAAATTAAACCTGTGGTTAATGTATAGATATGATTTCTATTGTGAAATCAACAATCAGTTCTGTCCATCTTAAATTTTTATTGATATATATAATTTATGTTTTATGACCAAAAGAAAAAGATATATACAGTATATTTTAAAAAACTTTTCTATGAATGTTTTTCTTTTTGTATATAAACAGTGTCAAATGTTTAATTATCCTCTTTTTAATAAGATACAGATGGATTGACAAAAACATAAATAATCTCCAAAGTGTGTTAATTAATTTCTTTCATCCAAAAACATGCACTTTAGTGGAGATGCAAGTTGCTAATAATATTAACAACCAATGGATAAAAATATCAATAGGGGAAAATTAAAATCTCTTTAAATAGACATGCATTCACCAAAAACATAGAAGTAACCCCCAAACAATGTTCACACTCAATAGTACTCTATCTTCCTCCTTGTTCTTACTCCCATTCCTGCTCCTCCCTCTAGTCTGAACCACGCCACCACACAGCCAAACACATTACTGCCGCAAACAAGATCTTTCCTCTCTCCTCCGAATAAAACGCTCGCTCGGCAATCCTACCTACTTAGCATCATGGACCCCGACCGTCGACTGCTGCAACTGGCCAGGCGTCGCCTGCCAGTACAAAACCAACATCCCTGAAAGCGCGGTTATCATTAGCCTTTCTCTATCTAATATTTCTGGTATAATCCCTTCATCAATAGCCAAACTCTCCAACCTCACCTCTCTCTATATAAACTCTAATCCCAAACTCTCTGGTCCAATTCCAAAATCCCTATGCAATTTACGTCAACTCATCCACCTGGGTCTCTCCGGTAACGATCTCACGGGACCCATCCCTGCATGTTTCGGGGACTTTACCCTCGCTACAAATATCAATCTGTCGAAGAATAGGCTTACAGGGGATGCCTCATTTATGTTTGTTGAGAAGAGTCTTCTGTTAGTGTTGGATCTATCTGTGAATGAATTTGAATTTGATATGTCGGATGTTAAGTTTCCGATGAAACTGAAGATGTTGGATTTGAGCCATAACAAGATTTACGGGAGTATCCCGAGACAGATATCGAAGCTCGGGATGCTGATGTGCTTGAACCTCAGTTATAATAATTTGTGTGGGCCGATACCTACGGCAGGTTTCATGAAAATATTTGGTCCGAGTTCGTTTGAACATAGCAAGTGTCTCTGCGGTGGACCGCTGCAGCCATGCCCATAGAACTGATCTGAAGTTAGCATATATATGTGCTTTGATGTCACTTTGTAAGCAAGCGATGAATGAAATTTCAGCACATTGAATCCAATATTAAGAGAGAGAATAATATTGATTTCATCAGATTTTAATTGCCCAAATTTGGGTAGATCTTGTCTTCCTCATTTCAAGCATTTTCTTTCGGGGGTTGTTAGTATCGAGTCATGTGAAATTGCAGTTCTGAAATTTGAAATTTCATGTCGATTCAAAGTTATTTAAAATTGGAATTTGTTTAATTGTGTTAGTTGAAACTATGTTTTAGAATGCAAGAATTTGGATTTTAGAATTCAACGCTCAAGTTATAATAGAAAAATAAGAAAACCAATCAATTTCAAAATCGCCATGTATCCTTAGCTTTTCTAAAATGCCATAGTATATATTAAAATTTATATCCACTGTCTTACTGAACACTGCCACCACCGACTGCCGCCGCAATTAATCCTCCTCCGCCTCGCCCCAGGACGTCAAAATGTCTGACCGTCACCGTCGCCTCCGCCGGCTGACCGCTGACGCCACCAACCGTCACCGTCGCTACCGTCGACCGTACCGCTACCGCCGACCGTTCCCGCCGCCGCAGTCATCATCTTAACGCCAGACGACGCCGACCCCGCTATCGACCGACCACTGACCATCACCGTCGCTACTGGACGTGACTATTCCCGCCGCCGCCGCCATCGCCGTCGGCTGATCGTCGACCGATTGTCTCTCGTCGCCGCCATCGGCTGACCGTCGACCGATCGCCGCTCGTCGCCTCCATCGGCTCACCGTCGACCGATCGCCGGCAATCACGATCCCCGCCGCCATCGCCGACGGTGATCATCCGCCGTCGATCGATGTGAGTAGTTGAATACTGGCTAATGTCCACTTTTGAATGTATTGTTCCAAATTACTTATGGATTTTAAAATCAAGTGATTACCATTTTTGAATAGAAAAGAATTTTATTAAAATGATGATCATTTTATTTATAAATTCTAGATTCTAAAATTACCTGCACTATCTCTCCCTTAGGGCCTGTTTAGTTGCAAGATTATGAAATTTGGAGTACAAAATAGTACGGTTGAAAATTTCTGGATTTGGTAATTTGTTATATGGTTGGTTTTGGATTTATAGATTCTTGTAATTTTTGTTTGGTTGGGGAAAATAAAGTGGGATTTGGATTTGAGAATTGTAGAGAGAGATAGTTAGAGAGAGGATTATTAAATAAATAAAGTACACGGGTCCATATAATGAATAGTGCCAAATCCTTGAAAATCCTTAAAATATTTTAGGATTCAGGAATCCTTGTTTTGTGGTGGGCCCTCTATGAAAAACAAAGGAATCCTATAAATTCAAATTTATCAACCAAACACAAAATTATGGAATTCTAGGATTTCATAATCCAAATTTATACTAATCCTGCAACCAAACTGTTAGTTATATGTATGCCCTAGAGGCCATTATTATACATAAGATGTATATTATAGTGGAGGCTTGGACATATATAGGGAGGACTTTCTCGCTCGACATGATAGTATGCTATCTGGTTGCTCTTTACCTAAACATGGAGATTAGTATATTACTTTCTTGCTCTCACATGTTGGTAACGCCCTTAAGATGTGTACCTGACTTCCAGGATTATGATATAGATCATACTAGTGGGGCCAAGGTAGTCCATGAGTTCATCCTTCAATGTTCCTAGTCGTGAGAATATCGAGACGGGACATTGATATTCCAGAGTAGACTAGCGTATATCTTCTCGACCCATGTGATGGGCGATGGATGATCCCATATCCATTGGTGTTTGATATCAGAGATGATATACGGGTACTCAGTGGAGACTGATTACACTGAACGGACTCGCCGAGAACTCCTAGATGGTATTATACCTCACGTCAGATAGCAGTTCTCTGGTGACACTGGTGGAGATTAGTCTGCTGACCCGAGATCGTCATAGAGTCTTTTGTGGGTCCCACTGTTCTTTGATTTCCACCCTACCACGGCTCTACTGAGTCGTGCAAACATGTGGTTTTTGGGTACAGTCCCGAGTCACATGGAGGCAATGAGCGATAGGAGGGGATTCGTCTCTCGTGGTATTGGGGGTTGATGTTGCGTTGTGCTCGATTGGCCATAACTGAAATTCCTGGCCAGGGTAGATGAGATTTACTGGTAAGTGTTAACAGTATTTTCTCCCCCGTTATGGACCTTATATCGGCATGACTTATCAAGTTACTGGGGGCTGACGTTTACCACCCTTAGACTAGATATGCGACATATCAGACAAACAGACCGGACTGTACGATATGTGTTACTGATTTGATTCGCAGGAGTATGAGCAGACTTACTTGTTGATCTTCTGATCGCTCAATACCCGGGTGACCGTTACGTTTAGTAGACCTCTTGCGGCTTATGGGTGTTTGATATGATCATCACCTACTGCCGGCGTATTGACGAGTCTTTAGAGTCCTACACAGAGGTTTCCTGGCTCAAGCGAAACGAGTAGGAGCACATATGAGATATGTGCGGGACCGAGATTAATACGTGTATGTGATACCGTATTCTATTCTCGCGATTTGTATCATCGGTCAGTTATATGCGGTATAGCCGGGTTATCGAATCAAGTGTTGATTCGATAGATTGATACACATGATATTAGTCGATTATATGTGATATGAACGGATCATTAAATCAAGTGTTGATTTACTGATTTAATGTATAATTATATATTTGATATATTACTTTACATTAACTAGTATTGGCTGACTTAAGATTGTTTTCTCACTTGATGTGCACATAGTGTATATGTGATATATGTTTGTGTACATGATTGTATCATGCTTGATGATACATGCAAACATGGGTGTGTGTCTGACTTACACCATGCTACATATAATTATGGGTTTTATTTATTTTAAGTAATTCAAATTAGGTGGCAGTTTTTGTCATGACTTGAAGTTTCATGAAGCGTGGATAACCATTGACAAAGTCCACTTGATTTGTTTTACTTGAGATATTTTAAACCTAACCATTATTGTTTAGCCATGGTTATGTCTCTATAATAGTTAGGATATGATACTAACCCACCCATGGTTGCATAACTCATTAATTCACCTTAGTTTATTTTCTTATGTTGCTTTCTTCATCTTCTTTCTCTTGCTCTCTAGCTCCATGGAAAATGATGAAATTGAGTGAGAATAATAAATCTAAAGTGAGCAAAATTCCTACTTCATCATCCTACACACTTTCTTGGATAGTATAGGGTGTTCTCATCACAAAGTTCATGACCTAGTGAAGGGTTAGCTTGAGTTTGAGTCTCCTCGATGTAGATCATTTTCGGCCTCGAAGACTACGAGCAAGCTTGTTCATTTCTCCGAGGGAAGCCATACTAGAGTTCGGGAGATCGATGATCGCAGCGAAGGGACGTCAAAACGGAGCTTTAGATGTGAAGGATCGATCTACAAAGGTTGTATTTCTTGTTCACTACTTGTAATGGTTGATTACATGTTTTGTTACCCTAGTTTTCTAGTATAATTCCTTGGATGTTTGCTTAGCACCTCCTAAAATTTTTGTTGTAGCATGCTTGATGCTTGCAAACCCTAGGCTAGGTGCTGAGGAAATCCCAACATGGTATCAGAGCCAAACTAAAAACCTAGACAATGTTAGAAATAATACGAAATCGAAATGAATCCGAAAAACGATTTCTGAAACCCTGCAGTTTTGCTCTCTGTCAAAATTTTGAAGGTCTGTAAAAAAGTTTCAAACAACTATAGAAGCATGTATATGATACAACAAGTGCACAGAAAAAATTTGAGAGCATTTGCTCGGAAATGACCCGAGCACCAACCCTTTTGGCCGGCCACTTTGGCTCCAAATCGTGTCAAATTTGTTCTGTGCTTTGGTCTGTAGATTGTAGGGTTTCAGGTATTGTTTGTTTAGTCCAAAATTGCATATGGTGTAATTTTTGATATAGGACTAAAACGGAGTGTTTCGAGTCGTATAATTTAACATTGTAATGGTAACCTAGGCTATATTTAACAGTTCGAACGAACTTCAAACATCACCCCATGGCCCCCTTTGAAATTTTCCAAGAGTTGGAATTTTCGAAGTTAAGTGTGTTCAATGGTCATGCAAGTAACTCTATGGACCCTCTAGAAGAACAAAAACCTTAACTCGATTCTATGCCCAAGGAATCGCGATCGGACCCTAGGGTTTGTCGTAGTTCCGCGGTGTCATAGGTAAGGCGTTGGTTTGGCCCTTCTACGGCTGGTCCATAGGTACTGTGGTACGTTTTGGGTATTTTAATTTTGCTCAAGTGTTGAGGTTTATGGGATTTGAGGGGATTTGTTGATTCGATCGAAATGTTTAATATCGTCTAGTTGATTGTGATATAATATTTGGAATCCACAATATTTGAATTTTATAAATCTAGCAATTTAGTCTCATTTGATCGGTTGCCACGGGATTTTGATGTGATCAAAAGTCCGTCGCAATCAGGTAGCGTACGCGGATACTCGCCGGGTAACATTATTAGATAGCCACACCCCACAGCCCCGACTAAGTGACTGTAAGAGAACCCTGTCGCCAAAAGCATCTATTCGGGCGCTCTCATTATGAAGAGTAATCGATTCTTGATTCTTTCCTTTTTCATAATGTTTGAGTGAAATCTCCGCTTGTAGCGGAATCGAGAGAATAGGTAGATGATGATGATTAAATTCTTGAACGATTCTTAAGTCTTATGAGTTTTGTAAACTTTAGGAAATTGAATCATCGAAAACCTAATTTGAGCGAGATCGCTTTCTTGAATGATTTCGCTCCAAATTAGAGACCAACGATCGGTGATTTAATTTGCTAGAGGCTAGAATTTGAATGATAATCAATGAAAGGACAATGGATGATGAAGGAGAAACCCTAGTTTCTTCAATAGTTCACTAATTCTCGTTGATCGTCATCGACCTTGCAACAAATCCTCAATAAATAAGAATTCGTAATCATTTGTATTCATCATCACTATCAATTTGATCGATTCCTACAAGCTACTTTACAAATCTTGAGAATTCAATTGGTTTGGTTATTTTCTCGATCTTTATTAATTCTTGATTCTAGATCTATTTCTTTATGATTCTTGAAACTAAATTTCAAAAATATTGAATCATTTTCTTTTATCTTCTCTTTTCAACTCAAATAAAACGAATTCAAATAAATTCACACTTTCTCAGTGGACGATCCGCTCTCGCTAACGAAACTACAATAGACACCGTTATTGATTGCGGTATAAATTTTTTTGGTTGTGATTAAAACTTTTCCATACACACGAAGATGTTCAATCAAATGGCGCTGTTGCCGGGGATCGTGTGCTAATTTGTTCAATTTTTTTTTGCAATTTGAGTTGAAAATTTTATTATTCCATCAAAAATTTTTAGATCAAAATCGCACAAGTGCTTAACGATTTGTTGTGATTTTTTGCAAGGAGATCTGGAATCTCTGGAGCCAGAGGAAAAATTTTCAGAGCATCTCAGGGAGCTCAGTGAGGCAATAGAAGCATCTGTACCAATTTTTGTGTAAGGATCTTGTTATCTTGCGGCGGAACCGCGGCATTTAGAAGCATCTCGCGGCGTATCCGCGGTGAATTGAGGGATTCAGTGCACCAAATTTTTTAGGTCCATTTCTTTCTTTCTTATCTCCTCCCCGCTCTATTCCATTAACCAATTCTGCAGGATTCTTTGCACAAATTCGCAGCGCCGCAAAAAGAAAAATTATGCGTGTTTGATCTTGGTTGTTTGCATATTTTAACACGGAAATTAAGGGGCAAAGACCAAATTCAGATTATGTGGGGAGTTCATTACCCTTCCTAAGCCCCAAAAATCACAAACTTGCATCCGCATCACTCTCATTAACTAAAAAATATCTAGACAAGACTTTAAGTACCGTCGCGCTCATTTAAGACAGAAGGAGGTCGTGGGTAATCTATTGCTTATCCGTGTTTATTTTATGGTGTCTAAGGTAAATGTGTCTAAAGCAAGTGGTTACTTAATTGGGTCCACTACTTACGTAGTGGAGGACCTCCCACTTACCTGGTCACAGAAGGGGCAAAGATGCAGTAGAGGATCTATCTTGCGACTTGTCTTCTAGAAGTCTAGGAGCGGTCTAGAGCTTTGACGTAGGTGACCACTAGATTTAGGGTTGCTTGTGCATTGTTTGTGTGAATTTTTCAAAAATCTGTCTTTTTAAAACAAACACCAACTCATCTTTTCCTTAATTATCTTAACGCTGCCACTTGTGCTAAACCATTTAGTGCATGCTCGTCGGGACACGGGATTCTAGTGCCCGTCTTGGCCACGTTCCTCTTATCGACTCTGAAGTCGGTATTTCTACGTCTAATTTTTCTTCACCCACTACCACACCCACTTCGATGGACGGTTCTCCATCGAACATATTTAACACTACTCTGCCACCGTACGCAGGTGCGCAGAATCCGCCCCGCATCTCTCTCCAAGAGAGATGTTACCCTATGCGATGTCCTATTTCAACATGGCTTACCATTCCACCAGCCAATGGGGACAATTTTGAAATCAAACCACAATAAATCAATCATTTACCCAAATTCCACAGTCTTGAGTCTGAAGACGCATGTCTTTATTACCAAATTTGAAAATGTATGTGCTATGATGGGTACTTTACAGCTTTCTGTGGATGCTATGAGATTACGTCTTCTCCCATTCACTTTGTGTGATATATCCGAGAAGTGGCTTTATAACACAGCCGCACATTCTATTTTGAACTGGAGAGAATTCGTAACAGCTTTTCTAAAAAAATTATACCCTAATCATAAGACAACTCGAGTCCTTAGCGAAATAAATCAATTTACCCATCTTCCAAATGAACCATTCTCGAAGTGTTTTGAACGCTTCAAGGATCTGTTAGTTCAATATCCTCATCACGGAATTCCTAGATGGGATCTGTGCAGAATCATATATAAGAGCATTAATCCTACAACAAAACGGACCCTTGAATCCATGAGTTAAGGCACCTTCATGAATAAAGATGATGGTGAAACCTGGAGATTTTTAGAAGATTTCACTGAAAGAACTTTACAGTGGGAGAGTGTAAACCAGTCATCGTCTAGGGGTGGCATTCATCAACTTGATATTTCCATAGGAGTTAGAGCTGAAATGGCAGCAATGCAAAAGAAACTCGAAGCTATGGAACATAAATTTTTAGCAGCTTCTCTAAATCAGATGTCACTCTCTAAAACTGTCTGTGGATACTGTTCTGATCCATCTCATCTTACGGAAGAATGTCCTTTAAATTCTCCGTTTCAAGGTCAAGAGCATACCAATACTGCTTTCCAACAAAGACCTAGAAACGATCCGTATTCTTCCACTTATAATCAGGGTTGGAGGAATCACCCTAACTATGCTTGGAACCAATCACAAACTCAAAACACGGTTCCAAATCAAAACAATTTCCACAGGGGTCCTCCACCACAACAGCAACCACTTCAAATAAGTCAGCACCCCTACCAATCACAAAACTTTCAAAATCCAGTCAACACACCTGCACCGTATAATCCTTTGTAGTTGACCGGTACTGATAATTCCTCTTCACTTAAACGGACTTTTGAAATGTTTATGAAAAATTCCATTCAAATGTCGGCTGAATTTAAGTCTTCCCTTGATAAGATCCAGAAAAACTCTGACTCCCAAAGTGAGAGTATTAAATCGATGGAAGCACAAATTGCACAATTAAAAGCCGAGATGAGTGCGAGAGGGAAAGAGAAACTTCCGTCTCAACCCCTACCAAATCCTGGACATTCACAACACTACAATGTGAATGCCATTACAACGTTGAGATCTGGAAGAGTGCTAAATAATCAAGTCGGGAAAAAGATTGATAATTTTTCATACCAGAATATTGCATTTTATACCGCCCATTCTTACGCCCGTTTGTTTATAGGCTTTTAATCAGTGTTTGCTACATAATTGCAGGATACTGGTCTCAGCTCTAAACAATGAATATCATGGAAAAGTACGACAAATTCCGGATTACTGCCAACAACAGATAAAACACGGGTCGCCGCTCTCTATCCGTGTGTTGCCACAGACCAGTTTAAGGGACAAAATGGCAAATCGATGTCATTTTCATGCACAAAGCTCAATGTCAACACAAGATTCAACATATCTACGCGGAGCTCGAGGAAATCATGGCAAAATATCCACATCACATCACCTTTTGATCTACTGAAATTCTGGAAGAATTGTGAAGAGATTCTGAGAAAATTACTATACCACACTGAAGAGAACCATAAACTAGGGGATACGACAAAATATGAAGGCACAAGCCTTCTAAAGGGCTGCGGAACCGCGGCATAAGCGCGCTTAGGCCGCGGATCCGCGGCCATGTCGGCTCCTCAATTGATGAAACTTTAGGGGTATATTGGTAATTTTATATAGAGGCAGATTGTTGCCCTAGGTTTCTAGTTCCCTGCCTATAAATTGCCCAGAACTTGCCAAGCCAAATGTGTTTATTCTTATGCCCTCTTTTTGTTAGTTTTAGTTTACTTCTTCTTCTTCTTCATCTTTCCTCCATGAAAATTGTAGTGAGAGCTTTTTGAGTGGAAGATCAATGAAGATGAGGGTTTTTGTATCATTCTTTTGCTTAGCTTCCCCCTTGAGCTCTCTACCTTAACTTGATCTTGCAACCTCTTAAGTGAGCTTGCAAGTTTAAGCTTTGGTCATTGATTTCAAGGGGTTGTATCATTTTGTTCTCTCTTTTGTGCTTCATTCTCCATGAGTTCTTTGCCTTTTCTTGATCTTGCAACATCTTAAGTGAGCTTGCAAGTTTAAGATTTGGTTATTGAACCCATGTCTTATTTTGGGCTCTATGGTTCCTAGTTTCATTTCTTGCTCATTTACTTTCTTGCACTTTAAATTCCATGCACTTACTTACTTGTAATCTTTTCTTTTCTTTGTTCTTTTCTTTTGCTCTTTTTGGTTCGTTTTGTGAATGGTTGTAATTGTTGTTGTTAAGAATAAATACAATATTGTAAGTTAATGTTTATTTGCTCATTTCCTTTTCCCGTTATTTTCCTTTGAACTCCGCCCAAACGTTACGCAAGCGCTCCGTTAGGCACCCTACCCTACCAAGGTAACGGTGATTCCTAACCGCGACCGGTTGCGTTCGGTTTGGCCGGAGGCGAAAGCAAGAGACAAGAACGGACGGACAAGGGTCAATAAGCCGGATTCCACAAATACCGTGCTTAAGTACCCTAATTCACGTTGTTGCCGATTGCTCTAGCATCAATTGGTCAAGACTCGGCTCAAAGGTTTTGAGTGCGGATTTCTTTAGCTTACACTTTCGTATCTTTTTCTTAACAACTTTATACTTGTATATAAAACACTTAGGATAGAACTGAATAAACATATACACATTCTTTATCGACTCGTCTAAAACTCGAACGGAGATACAACTATCTCCCTGTGGATCGACCGGTGCTCAACCGGCTAGCTGCATGGCGACACCGTCCTGATCGCGGTTATAACTTTAGAACTTTGAACATCCGACACGCCAAAAGCGTGCGATCAATAATCATGATGAATTAATCAATAACACCCTGTCTTCCACTTCCACTTTTCCTTCCATATCCACTTGTACTTCTAATCCTACTTTATCTACCCCACCATTTTCTTAAGAGCCTATTCTTCATTTTCCTCAAGGCTCGAACCCTCAGTATACCTCTTCTAGTCCACCAAAGATGATCCCCACTCATATTCTAGGATCAGTTCCATACACACCACCTTCTCCAATGTTGGACCCAGCTATTATTGCTAAAGCACCTTATTCAAATAGGTTAAGGGGAAACAAATCGAGTCCACATATGGAGAAGATTATGAAAATATTCAAACATGTTAACATCAACATCCCTCTCCTAGATGCTATCCAACAAGTCCCCGCTTATGCGAAAATTCTTAAGGGATTGTGCACTAGGAAGAGGAAGACTCAAGTGCCAAAAAAGGTCTCCATGACAAATAATGTTAGCACTGCTTTTACCCCACAACTACCAAAGAAACGTAAGGACCCTGGCTGTCCTACAATCTCGATTTCTATTGGGGGGTAAAAACATTAACCGTGCTTTACTTGACTTTGGCGCAAGTGTTAACCTGCTTCAATATTCTGTTTACGAGAAGTTAGGGATTAGAGAGTTGAAACCAGCTCATTGCACTCTCCAAATGGCAGACCGTTCAATCACCAAACCTAGGGGTGAACTGAAGGATGTGTTGATAAAAGTCGGGGAATTCATATTCCCTATGGATTTTATTGTTCTCGATACACCACCTGTAGTAAACCAACAGAACCAAATTCCGGTGATTTTGCGTCGACCATTCCTTGCCACTTCCAATGATGTCATTAATTGTCGAAACGGTTCAATGAACCTATATTTTGGAAAAATGACAATTGAATTGAACATCTATAAAATTGGAAGTCAGTCGTCTGAACCCTCTGCTCACATACTTGATATCTGTTCTGTCCATGAGATTGCTCTCGAAAGTTGCGAAGTTGATGAACTTTATTTTGAAAATCTTGACGATACTAGAACATCAATGTTTGATGTTGCACATCTTAGTGATGACACTTTTTCCACTCCTGAGTCTGTAACCCTTGACTCTTCACCTTCCGAGTCTATATCTTTTGCAGGCTACGAGCTTCTTCGTGACTCCGAATATCATTCTCTAACCCCACCTTCTATAATTTCTCCGTCCACATTAGATCTCAAACTGCTACCTTCTCATCTTAAATATATATATTTATGTGAGAATGAGTCTTTACCTGTTATCATATCAGCTTCTCTAGCCTCAGAGCAAGAGAATGCGCTTTTGACGGTATTGAGATCTAATAGGCAGGCGTTTGGTTGGACTATGGCTGACATCAAAGGGATTAGTCTCTTGATTGTTGAACATCATATACATCTGATGGATGAAGCCAAGCCAACCCGAGAACCATAGAGACGGTTAAACCCTGTCATGAAGGATGCGGTGAAGAAAGAAATCGTCAAATTCCTTGACAGTGGTATCATTTACCCAATCTCCGATAGCCAATGAGTAAGTCCAATTCATGTTGTCCCTAAGAAATCTGGCATCACGGTCATAAAAAATGAGGCAAACGAGTTAATCCAGACACGTGCTCAAACTGGGTAGCGTGTATATATTGATTATAGAAAACTCAATGCCGCAACGAGGAAAAACAACTTTTCTCTACCTTTCATTGACCAGATGTTAGAACGCTTAGATGGACAGGAATATTTCTGCTTCATGGACGGATACTCTAGCTATAACCAGGTCCCTATTGCCAAAAAGGATCAAGACAAAAACACATTTACTTGTACTTTTTGTACTTTTGCTTATAGATGCATGCCCTTTGGGTTATGCAATGCTCCCGCTACATTTCAGCGGTGCATGATGGGGATATTCTCGGACATAGTCGAGAATTTTCTGGAGATTTTCATGGACGATTTCTCGATATTCGGAGATTCTTTTGATGACTGCCTATCTCATCTTGATGCAATTTTTACGCGTTGTAAGGAGAAGAACTTAACCTTGAATTGGGAAAAATTCCATTTCATGGTCCAAGAGGGAATTGTGCTTGGACATGTGATTTCACGGAAAGGCATTGGGGTTGACAAAGCCAAAATAGATGTCATTCAAAACCTTCCTCATCCCAAATGCGTCAAGGATATACGATCCTTTCTTGGCCATGTAGGCTTTTACACGAGATTCATTAAGGATTTTAGCAAAATTGCTAGACCTTTAACTCTTCTCTTGGCTAAGGACACAACCTTTCACTTTGACTCGGATTGTGAGGCAGCATTTGACTCACTCAAACACTCTCTCACTACAGCCCCTGTTCTATCTTCTCCAGATTGGAACCACCCGTTTGAGCTTATGTGTGATGCATCAGATTTTGCAGTCGGTGCAGTCTTAGGACAACACATTGAAGTGATGCCACACGTGATCTATTATGCAAATAAGACTCTGAATGACGCTCAAATTAATTATACAACTACCAAGAAGGAACTCTTGGCAGTTGTATTCGCATTATAAAAATTCAAGCCTTACTTGATTGGCTCACCAATTATTGTGTACATTGACCACTCCATCTTGAAACATCTTTTGGCGAAGAAGGATGCTAAAGGTAGGCTAATACGTTGGATCCTTCTGTTACAAGAATTTGATCTTCTTATTAAAGATAAGAAAGGATGTGAAAACGTTATAGCCGACCATCTGTCACGCATCTCTTCTTCACTTGTGACCCTGCCGATCAATGATTCTTTTCCAGACGAACAACACTTGAAAGTATCCACTGAACCTTGGTTCGTGGATATTGTGAGTTATTTTGCTACGGGACTTATTCCTCGTGAATGATCGAAACAGGACAAAAATCGATTTCTATCCCAAGTAAAACATTTTTAGTGGGATGAACCATATCTGTTTAAGTATTGTCCTGACCAGATCATTCGCAGATGTGTCCCAAATGATGAATTCAAGAGTGTTCTATCTTTTTTTCATGATCAGGCATGCGGAGGTCATTTCGGTCCTCGAAAGACGGCGGAAAAGGTTTTGCAGTGCGGTTTTTATTGGCCGACTTTATTCAAAGATGCATTTGATCATTGCAAAACCTGTGCACAGTGTCAATATACGGATAGGATTTCCCGGAGAAATGAGATGCCACTTCAACCCATCTTGGTGGTTGAAATTTTTGACGTTTGGGGTATTGACTTTATGGGTCATTTTCCCAACTCCTTTGGGAATCTGTACATATTGCTTGCGGTTGATTACGTCTCGAAATAGGTGGAAGCTATTCCATGTCGCACTAATGACAAAAAGGTTGTCATTAGATTCCTTAAAAAATATCTTTTCGCGATTTGGACACCCTCGCGCTATCATTAACGATAACGGGACACATTTCTGCAATCGGTCTTTCGAGACTTTGATGCGGAAATATGCAATCAACCACAAATATTCTACACCCTATCTTCCCCAAACGAGCGGGCAAGCTGAGGTTTCAAACAGACAAATCAAACAAATTTTGGAGAAAACTGTTTCTAAAAATCAAAAAGATTGGTCGACCAAATTGACGGATGCTTTTTGGGCTTTCCGAATTGCATATAAAACCGATCTAGGTATGTCTCCTTACAGACTAGTGTTTGGAAAGGCTTGTCACCTTCCGGTCGAGATTGAGCACAAAGCAATATGGGCCATTAGAGAACTTAACTTTGACTTAAATCAAGCCTGCAACTTTCGGAAGCTGCAATTAAACGAGCTAAGCGAACTCCGCGATGAAGCTTATGATAATGTTGTAATTGTAAAGAATCGGACTAAGCTATTTCACGATAAAAACATTTTGAGAAATTTTTTTACACCTGGTCAACAAGTCCTTCTTTATGATTCACGACTCCATCTTCATGCGGGTAAGCTAAAATCTCGATGGAAAGGACCTTTTGTTGTGCGGTATGTATACCCGCATAGGGAAGTTGAGCTTGAAAATATTGAAAACGGTATAATTTTCAAAGTAAATGGACATAGATTAAAACCGTATTTTTCCACTGATCCCACGGAGGAGCTCCAGTTTTTACAGGAGCCGCTTTATCTTGATTAAAATTCCTCCGTCTCACCTCCATGTCTTGTAAAATACTATATCATATTTAGAATGGAGGTGAGTGAAAAGAATAAGTTTGGGGGAGATTTTCATGTTCATATATTATTGCCCCCGTTAATAAATTTTCCTCTCAAGCCTATAGGTTTTCAAGATTTAACAGATGGCAACAGTAAGGACACTGTTGTAAACATATTTGGGGGAGGTTTGTGCTTATTTGCGCATCACTTTGCATATAATACCTTGCATAAGCACAAAACACATATAAAAAAATATTTAATATTTAATTTTATAATAAAAGATTAGATAGTGAAAAATTACATCCAAAAGATTAGGAAAATTTAAGAAAACCAAGAAAATTAGAAGTTTTCTTGAACGAAACTAGTAATAAGTAGTTATGAGCCGTTGTCCCAAGGTTAGTAAGATGAAGAAGTCACTAATCTGAGGATAAAAATAAGTCTGAAAAATAGTTCCTATTCTGGAATCCAAACATTTGAATGTTGATACCCTACTATACACACTTACACACGTCTTGAAACTCAGGATAGTAGAGGATACCTTGAAATGCTCTTGTCTAAAAGCCAAAGTATGAAGGAAATAATAAATGGAGAATAAAAGATAAAATGGTGAAGAAAAATGAACACTGGTTTTGTTATCACCAAGGCAGCATAAAAAAAATATAGCGAGGGTGCTTCATCTCCTAGTGCCTTAGACCAATTGGTTTGGGACTCACTGCTAAGCTTTAGGTGTTGCAAAACGAGAAAAATACTAATACACCTAATCAGCAAGCACATGAGTAATCGGTCGGTTAGTTCCTCAAGAAGTATTAACGGTCGCATGAAAATGTGTGAGCAATTCCATCTAAATATTCATCAATTAAAAAGTACCGAGATAGATGGACAAGAGTACGATAGTTTGAATTGAATTCTTCGAGTATAGGGATGTCTTTTACACACACGTAGGGGTATATGATCGGTGTTTGGAAGAACGATAGGAATGAAGAATAAAGACGATGTTTTATTGAAGGATGATATGATTTCTAACATCTTTTCATGACTATTAAGATAGGTCTCATGACAACCGAAAAACTTGTGTAGTTGGAAACTCTGATTTTCATAGTCTTTCTTTTACAATTCTTATCTTTATATGTAACTTTCATGGTCTTCCTTTTATTATTGGATTTTATGGGTGCAATCCGCTAAAAACCCTAAGGAGGCAACACTCCTCCTACTAGGGACACCTAGAGGTTTAAAGGCTTGTAGCACGTGCTCAGTACAATCGTGTTGCCTACGAAAGCGTGCTAGTTAGTTTTTCTTTTTCTTATATTTTCTCCTTCTCTTAAATAAAAATAAAAGATGTTTGCTCGAGACGACCAAAATTAGGTTTGGGGGAATTTGATCAGTTGAAACTATTGCATTCTTAACACATCAATTTCGCTACTCTTTCTAATCATCTAAATGTGTTTGGTATAAATATAGCACATATTAGCAATTTGTCTGCAAAATATAAAATAACATGTGTTATACATTATAACCGGTATTATGAGGGAAATTGTGTGTTTATTACTACACGCATGATCTTTTGTATATCAACACTTGTCTCGAAATTGTGTACCGGAAATTCTCCAGGTTAAAGAGCCGGAATCACAAAAGTGTTGATCAAAGGAATCAAGTCCAAGACTTGAGATCTGGCAGTAAACTAGAAAGAATTATAAGATTCCAGACATCAGGAAACAAACCCTAAAGCCAACACCAGAATACGCTGAAGATTTGAAGCACTGACTCAATCAAATGGCCACGGATCCGCGGCCGAGTCAGGCCGATCCGCCGTGGATCCACAGCCGAGTTGACTCGTCGGCGGTGGGAACTTTTTGCAGAGGCTCTCTTTTAACGGCCAAACTTCTTCAAGACGCTTCAAAGTCCCTAGAAATCTACAAAAGCTTCTCTACAACAGCCAATCTTCTAGTGTAAGCTTGGTACCTACCTAGCTTCCTATGCAAGCATCATAACAACCAAGCTTCTAGGAGAAGCTAAAGGGAAAAACTATAAAAGGGCACCTAGGGATTCATTGAAAAGGTTGTTGAGTTGTTGAACATTGAACAAAATCTACATACAAGTTGAGTGACACAACTTGTAACTCAAAACCCTAACCCAATTCCAATTCCAAAGCCAAATCAAGATCCATCGAGAAGCGTCTCAAGCAAGCCTTCAACGAGTCTTTGAAGCAACGTCGACCTTCATCCGAGTAAGAGATCCACAACGATCCGCGACTCAAGAAGATCGATGCGAAGCTAATTTCGGCGGATCTAGTTACCTCCTCAAATCTTGTAACCTCAACTTGGGTGAATTGTACCTAATCGTCGATTAATAAAGGTGAAAATTATAAATATTTCTTTTCTTTACATTCTTGCATTATGAAGAGTTATCGATTCTTGATTCTTTCCTTTTTCATTATGTTTGAGTGAAATCTCCGCTTGTAACGGAATCGAGAGAATATGTAGATGATGATGATGATTAAATTCTTGAACGATTCTTAAGTCTTATGAGTTTTGTAAACTTTAGGAAATTGAATCATCAAAGACCTTATTTGAGCGAGATCGCTTTCTTGAATGTTTCTTCTCCAAATTAGAGACCAACGATCGGTGATTTAATTTTCTAGAGGCTAGAATTTGAATGATAATCAATGAAAGAACAAGGGATGATGAAGGAGAAACCCTAGTTTCTTCAATAGTTCCCTAATTCTCGTTGATCGTAATCGACCTAGCAACAAATCCTCAATAGATAAGAATTCGTAATCATTAGTATTCATCATCACTATCAATTTGATCGATTCCTACAAGCTACTTTACAAATCTTGAGAATTCAATTGGTTTGGACATTTTCTTGATCTTTATTAATTCTTGATTCTAGAACTATTTCTTTATGATTCTTGAAACTAAATTTCACAAATATTGAATCATTTTCTTTTATCTTTTCTTTTCAAATCAAATAAAACGAATTCAAACAAATTCATACTTTCTTAATGGACGATCCGCTCTCGCTAATGAAACTACAATAGACACCGTTATTGATTGCGGGATAAATTTCTTTAGTTGTGATTAAAACTTTTCCATACACACGAAGATGATCGATCACCGCTCTCGTAGGGGTCTAGGGATGTGGGTTTAGCTATTCATCACGACCGTGGAATCCATGTTTTATATAGGCTCAAAATAAAACACGGACATCCTAGTGTATCCAATATTTCATATGTTGTTTTCTGCTGCGATATATGTGATGTGATCATTTGATATGATAAGATAGATACTATATATAGTATATGTGATATATTATATAGACGTTGCTTATGTTTTACACCCGCGCTAACCCTGTCCCGCTCTGCCGTTAGTTACTTAACCTAACGGTGCATGACGGGACATCGAGACGAATGCGGATGGCATTAGCGTACGTTGTATTTTTCTGTGATGCTTAGGTAACTTAAATGATGAGACATTCATTAATGTGATTAATGAAGGAAAATAAACCTAATGATATTGTGAAATCGAATTTTCAAAAACAGGTAGCTCTAGTTCTTGCTTTGCATATTGGTGTTCCTTGTAGAACATCCTACACCTTATTCGATAAGGAAAGAACCGAGTTCCCTTTATCGGGAGTGACCTCTTTAGCAATAACTAGCAGATGCTACAACCCTCGATTTTGTCTTTTGATTGCTTTTCTAGTTCTTTCTTTGCATAGTGGTATTATGAATATCCTGCACCTCATTCGACGAAGAAAGAGCCGAGATCCCTTCACCGGGAGTGACCTCTTTAGCGAAACTAGCAAAAGCCTTAAAAAACACTCCATTTTAAATCATTTGATTCTGCAACGAGATCAAGTTTAAAGCGTTAAAAGTTTTCATAAAAACCATCCGCAACCCTCAGTCATTTTAGGAAGTAGAGTACTTAGTATTCGTGCTGCGTATGTTGATCATAGTCAAGGCGTAGTGTACGGTAGCTAAGTGATGTCTTCCTACACAATATATGATGTGATTAATTAGGACAATCATGTGATTATGTTGATTATAGTCAAGGGTCAAATGGGTGGGTCTAATTAATCAAGAAATGACGAGTAGAACTTAACTAGTGCTTATGATATGTTGATCATAGTCAAGGTCATAAGTGCTAGGGGTACAAACCATTATCGGGAGTTTCAAGTGTTAAAATTTTCAATGAGATTGCATACCTTCTATGAGATAGTTGGATCCCGATACCCACTGCGAGTAATTGTTATTCCTGGGGGAGTTTTGCACTTTACAATTAGCCTATCAAGTAGATGTCTAGAAATGTGTCAACGAGGTTACGCCCCTGGGAAAACGAGATTTATTTTAATTAGGTCCGTGCGAAAGCATGGGGAATCTCCCTCAAAGTACCGGCACTAGCCTGGCTGAATGATTGGCGAACTTGTAGGGTGTAATTAATCCTGACTAGTCTTTCCTTTTAAGGTTTGAAGGAAGATTTGATAAAAATAGTGGGAGCCATCCTGATTAGATAAAATATATAACAAATCTAATCTTGCAAGAGCGCACGCGGAGTGTTTTCTTCTCCCTCTCTCTCTAGGTAGCGACCATGTCACGTCTTAATCAAGATAACAATATGGATGTATTGACCGAACCCGCTTGTTAAACTGTGCTGGGGAACATTGGTCCCGCTCCAACATATAATTGTTATAAGACCGAGCAGGAAATAGGGCAATACCAGGATTCCCATGCCGCCCAAACAAAGAGAATGCATGTTAGATGCATCTTCTTCCGGTGTGTTCGTCACAGAGAACTGTTTCTCAGTATTTTTTACGTCCTGGGTATTTGATACCGGATCAGGATCCCGCATATGTAATCTGTTATATAGGCAACAGAAAGGCAGAGAACTAAGAATAGGGTGATATGCCTCTAAGTATAGAGATTGGTGCAATTGTTGCAGCCAAATCAGTTGGCAAATATCACCTTGTATTACCAAATACATTGATTCTGAACGAATGTTATTAGATACCAAACCTGATATGCAACATCATATTAGTCTCTTTATTTACTAAAGAAGGATATAATTTTGTATTGTTGGATATTGTTTTGAACATTTCCTATATAAAAGTGTTGATCGGTTCAGGCACGTTATCTAATGACATATACGTTCTAAATCAAATCACAGTTCTTAATGTACTGAACACACACAAGAGAAAGAGTTCAGAAATGAACGAATCCTTCTTGAGGTATTGTAGACTAAGGTCATATCAATGTGACCCGACTAGCTAAATTACATTTAGATGCATATTTAAATCAGTTTGAATTTACATCTTGTGAAACTTGCCAGTCATGTCACAAAGATAAGATGACCATAGCTCCGTTTACTTGAAACAGAGAAAGGGTTAGTAAACCCTTGGGACTGATACATAGAGATATATATGGTCCCCTGTCTACACATGCCAGGATTGGTTCTTTGTACTTCCTTACATTCACTGATGATCTCACCAGATTCGGACTCATGTTCCTGTTGAAACACAAGTCAGAAGCTTTTGAGAAATTCAAGGAATATAAGTTAGAAGTAGAGAACCAATATGGGTATAAGTATTATGTCCTTTGATGAGATTAGGGAGGAGAACACATAGGCATGGAGATCCTGGATTATTCTAAAATGGAAAATAAGATTCTCTCTCAGCATTATTCCTCCGTATACACCATAGCACAACGGTGTATCGGGGCGGAGCAATTACACCCTATTTGATTTAGTGCGCTCTATGATGAGTACTACTGAGTTGCCTGTTTCCTTTTGGGAGTTATGCACTTGAGAAGCTGCATACCTATTGAATCAGGTTTCCAACTAAATCAGGTTTCTGCCACTCCATATGAGATATTGTATGGGAAGAGACCATCTCTTAAGCATTTTAAGATTTGGGGTTATCCGGCCTATGTCTAAAAGCAAAATCCGGATAAGCTCGAGGCAATGTCAGTTCTGTAGAGGTTTGTTGGATATCCCAAGCATTTGCAAGGGAATATCTTCTACCACACCGAGAAACAAAAGGTGTTTTATTTCTCGGCATGCCACCATTTTAGAAAAGGAATTTTTATGAAAGAAATTTATGGTCATGAGGTAGAACTGGAAGAAGTTCTAGCTATACAAATTACAGCTGATGATTTGGTAGAACCGGAGGATTCAATAGTTTCCAACGAACCTCAGCCTCTCCGCCGATTTGGTAGGGCTCCTCATCCGCCTGAGAGATACTTCGGTTTCTCGATGACAGTAGGAGCAAGGATTGCATCATGAGATGATGACTCAACTAGTTTCGAGAAGGCCATCAAGAGTAGGGACTCTGTAAGAATGGCCAGATGCTTAGCGATCTGAGATGGAATCCATGTATACCAACAAAGTATGGACTTTGGTTGCTTTATCTGAAGGGTTAAATCCCCATCAGAAGCAAGTATATCTTGAGAAGATTATCTGGTGTAGATGGAAAAGTTGAGACTTTCAAAGCTAGACTTGTTGTAAAAGGTTCTCGTCATCGACCGGGCATAGATAATGATGAAACTTTTTCTCTAGTGGCTATGGTTAAGTCCATCCGGATCCTACTTGCCATTGCTATATACCATGACTACGATATCTGGTGGTTGGGTGTCATGACTGCTTTTCTGAATAGTGATTTAGAAGAGAGCGTCTATAAGTACATAACCAGAGGGCTTCGTAGACAGTGGGAGCAGCGGAAATGTATGCAAGTTGCTTTATGCGTTAAAGCAGGCATCGCGAAGTTGGAACGTCTATTTTGATGTGATAGTCAAAGCGTTTGACTTCATAAAAATTGTAGATTGACCTTGTATATACAAAAGGGTAGTAGAGAGTAAGGTGGTCTTCCTCGTATTGTACGTGGATGCCATACTCTTGATAGGAAAGGAGTTTCCTATGCTACACTCGGTCAATCTCCTCTTATCACATTTACTCTCCATAAAGGATCTAGGTGATACCTCCTAAATCCTAGTTTCTGGATCTATGAAATAGATCTAAGTGGATGTTAGGAATCTCACTAGGTGTAGTGAGAGGGTATCAATCGATCCCGGGGAGAATCACTAGATAGCTTTCAGGGTGGTAAGGACGACTGAATGTATATCACATGAATTGCCTTTACCCTCAGTAGAGGGATGGTATATTGGAAGAGTTCTAAGCTAGATACCATGACAAACTAGACGATAAAGGCTGGACACATCACTACCAAAGAGGCAGTCTGGGTGTATATTTGTTCATGAGATGAACATGGATCCTACCATTGTGTGACAATGGAGGTGTGGTTTTGACCTAGGAACCCCGGTCCCATCATTGACCCAGACATATTCTAAGGAGTATCACCTGATCTGGGAGATGGTTGATTTCCAATAGATCGAGGATAGGAGAGTAGACTCTGAGGATAACACAGCAGATCCACTCACCAAGGCCTATTTTCCTAAATGCGATTTGAGAGATTTTGGGATTGTTGGGTATTGGATATTACAACATATGGCCTTAGTGCAAGTGGAAGATTGTTAGTTATATGTATGCCCTAGAGTCCATTATTGTACATAAGATGTATATTATAGTGGAGGCTTGGACATATATAGGGAGGACTTTCTCACTCGACTTGATAATATGCTATCTGGTTGCTCTTTACCCAAACATGGAGATTAGTAGATTACTGTCTTGCTCTCACATGTTGGTAAAGCCCTTAGGATGTGTACTTGACTTCCAGGATTATGATGTAGATCATACTAGTGGGGCCTGGGTAGTCCATGAGTTCATCCTTCAATGTTCCTAGTCGTAGGAATATCGAGACGGGGAATCGATTTTCCAGAGTAGACTAGCGTATATCTTCTCGACCCATGTGATGGGTGATGGATGATCCCATATCCATTGGTGTTTGACATTAGAGATGATATACGGGTGCTCAGTGGAGACTGGGTACGCTGAACGGACTCGCCGAGAACTCCTAGATGGTATTATACCTCACGTCAGATAGCAGTTCTCTGGTGACACTGGTGCAGGTTAGTCTGCTGACCCGAGATCGTCATAGAGTCTTGTGTGACTCCCACTGTGCTTTGATTTCCACCCTACCACGGCTCTACTGAGTCGTGCAAACAGATAGTTTTTGGGTACAGTCCCAAGTCACATGGAGGCAATGAGTGATAGGAGGGGATTCGTCTCTCCCGGTATTGGGAGTTAATGTTGCGTTGTGCTCGATTGTCCAAAACTAAAATCCCTGGCCAGGGTAGATGAGATTTACTGGTAAGTGTTACCAGTAGTTTCTCCCCCGTTATGGACCTTACATCGGCATGACTTATCAAATTACTGGGGTCTGACGTTTACCACCCCTAGACTAGATATACGACATATCAGACGAACAGATCGGACTGTACGGTATGTGTTACTCATTGGATTCGCAGGAGTATGAGCATGCTTGCTTTTTGATCTTCTGATCGCTCAATACTCGGATGGCCGTTACATTTAGAAGACCCTTTGTGGGTTGTGGGTGTTTGATATGATCATCAACTACTGCCGGCGTATTGACGAGTCTTTAGAGTCCTACACAGAGCTTTCCTGGCTCAAAAGAAACAGAGTAGAAGCACATATGAGATATGTGCGGGACCGAGATTAATACGTGTATGTGATACCGTATTCTATTCTCGCGATTTGTATCATCGGACGGTTATATGTGATATAGCCGGGTTATCGAATCAAGTGTTGATTCGATTGATTGATACACATGATATTAGTCGGTTATATGTGATATGACCGGATCATTAAATCAAGTGTTGATTTAATGATTTAATGTATAATTATATATTTGATATATCACTTTACATTAACTAGTATTGGCTCACTTAAGATTGTTTTCTCACTCGATGTGCACATAGAGTATATGTGATATATGTTTGTGTACATGATTGTATCATGCTTGATGATACATGCAAATATGGGTGTGTGTATGATTTACACCACGCTACATATAATTAAGAGTTTTATTTATTTTAAGTAATTCCAATTATGTGGCATTTTTTGTCATGGCTTGAATCTTCATGAAACTTGGATAACCATTGACAAAGTCCACTTGATTTGTTTTACTTGAGATATTTTAAACCTAACCATTATTATTTAGCGATGGTTATGTCTCTACAATGGTTAGGATATGATACTAATCCACCCATGGTTGCATAACTCATTCATTCACCTTGGTTTATTTTCTTATGTTGTTTTCTTCATCCTCTTCCTCTTGCTCTCTAGCTCCATGGAAAATGATGAAATTGAGTGAGAATAATAAATCTAAAGTGACCAAAATTACTACTTCATCATCCTACATACATGCTTGGGTAGTATAGAGTGTTCTCTTCACAAAGTTCATGACTTAATGATGGTTAGCTTGAGTTTGAGTCTGACGTAGATCATTTTCGGCCTCGAAGACTACGAGCAAGCTTGTTCATTTCTCCGAGAGAATCCATACTAGAGTTCGGGAGATCATTGATCGCAGTGAAGGGACGTCAACACGGAGCTTTAGAAGTGAAGGACTGATCTACAAAGTTTGTATTCCTTGTTCACTACTTGTAATGATTGATTACATGTTTTGTTACTCTAGTTTTCTAGTATGATTCGTTGGATGTTTGCTTAGCACCCCTTAAAATTTTTGTTGTGGCATGCTTGATGCTTGCAAACCCTAAACTAGGTGCTGTGGAAATCCCAACACAAACATTCCTTTAGAGTTAATTCTCTTTCTAGCATTAATTGGGCATACCTCATGTTGTAAAATTTTTCTCATTCAGACTGAAAGGTTGCCGGTTTGACTCTCAAAGGGCCATCCCAAAAAACAATTCATTTGCAACCAATATATTTCCATATTACAGGTACTAGTGAAGGAAAATAAAATAGTTAAAGCTTTAAAATGATCTTTTTGATGTGGATATAGCTGTTGCTATTCATGTAATTTAAGGGTCGAATTCATTGGAACAAACTTCTCCCCTTTCTTTAATGATAATCCCTATCAAGTAGTGCTATGCACTGGTCGGGTTGGACGGGTTTTGAATCATAGCTGAACCCAAACCCGCTAGGACGAATGGTTTTTCCAACCATTTTAAACCTACCTGCTAAAATGGGTAGATAAACCCGAACCTGCACCCGACTGGCTCAGGCAGGTTTCGAGCTCGGGCTCGGATTTAACTAGGTCAGGCAGATTAAACACGGTTTCGGTTTCAATAGCGAGATTTACATATTAAACTTGACATCTATTTTTCATGAAAGAAAACGATAAACCATATAACTCAATGATTGAAGCAAAAAAAAAAAAACAGACAACAATATCATAATTTCACAGAAAGTTTGAAATATTTATTAATAAGAATAACTGTAGCAGTACAAAGCAAAAAAACACATACATTCTTAACACTAGTAACATCCATTTCTCAACTCTCAATTTGAAGGAAAAAAGAAACAGAAAATGGAGAAAGGAAAAAATACACAAGCTCCCTTCAAGAGAGAATCGAAGAAACCAATACATTTTTACAGCACTTTTGAGTACATCATAAGCATCGACAGCTGTGTTCAATTCAATCATCAAAAGCGACGTGCTTCGTATCACGTCAAGATATTACCTTCCGTTGATCTACTGATGGCGGCGATAGACGGCTGAGATTGGATCTGGAGGCTGGCTCCTGAAGCGTGTGGATCTCAATGGGTTTGAGATTGGTTGGGCCGAGATACCTGCAAGGAAGTCCCGGGGTAGTTGTACCACAAAGGACTCTCCAACGGTCAAGTTAGAGAGGAAATCCGAGCAGAGTAACGGATTAGTGGAGTAAAAATGACTTACTTGAATCGTCTGAAGGAGGGGTTTATATAGCGGTGGCAGCAGGAAGGCCGGCGTGAGAATCACGCCGGCCGTTACGCCGCCGATGTCACGCCAGCTAATGGGCAGGATCTCTCATTAATGGCGTGACATGCTCGTTATTGGGGGATCATGATGACGTGGAACGCGGGATGTGGCCGGCGGATATTTCGTGCATGGCGAGATTCGCTGGATGGAGGTTGCGCCTGTGAGTGGTGCCGTTGGTCGTTCGATGAGACCGAGGAAGATGACCACGGAGGGAGATCTCGCAGACGAGCGGGAGAGCCGAGATATCTTGGTTCTGCGGTAGCCTGGAGACGAGCTGATAGGGCCGAGGAAGCCAGTTGTGCAGGAGGCTCGGAGACAAGCCAAAGGTTTTCTGTACGACGGGCATAGGAGCGGCCTGGTCGGCCACTGTGTATCCTTTCTTGCATGCTCTGAGACACGTCATCTGCCATGTGTCTTGATCTGGGAGACCTCCGATATCGAGCATCATCATTAGCCCCCTACTCTCGTCCCGACCAGCTGACGGGTCGGGTCGAGAGTGGTCTGCCGGGTCACCCGAGGTGAGCTCCTTTCCGAAGATATCGTCGAGACGTGTTCCGGGGCAATCTGTTGTATTTTATGGATGACGCCAGCGAATCAGGGGTGATATCTTTGCATTAAAGAGGTTGCGCCAGATCGTGCGCACGTTCATTGAAGCGACAACCCACATGTTGGGCGCTGGTTGGCTGACGCGACGGGCCGCAGACTTCTGGTGTCTGATGGGATACGGCCAATGCGCGTGCAACAGGTGGAGAGATCGTGGCCGTCGAAAGCACTGAGCCATTTCGAAGGGAGATGACTGTCGCCGTATTATGTGTACGCTGGAAGCTATAAATAGAGGGCGGTCCCCATCAATGCCCATACCTCTTCAAATTTTCCTCGTCCCGAGTCTTGATAGCTTGGCGCTATCCTTTTTTTAGGTCGGATCTATGTGTTTTCTCTCCCGAGAACTTCTCTCCATCAGGTTAGATGTCTTCTTTTTCTTTCTTCTGCTTCTGAGTCGTGCTTGCCTCTCCCTTTGGCAGGACAAATGGATCGATCCAGGACTCTTGGTGCCCTCGGTGCTCAGTCCCGGAGGAGGGCCGGCGGTGCGGCCGTGCTTCCGGCTGACCCGAGCCCCGCACCAAATGTGCCGCCGACGGCGGGGCCATCTGCCTCGTCATGAGCTCCCGATGATTGTCCCGGCGGCGGCCAAAGACGTCTACTGGTTCCCGAGCCCCAAACGAGGGATGCAGGAGAGGACGAAGACGGGGTTCCTCTTAAGAGGAAGAGGAAGGTCTCTCGCGCTCCACCGACAAAGATTCCGGAGGGGATTCCTGTCCAGGAGGGGGACGTCCATTTCGTGGTCCCGTTGGGGCTTTCCGTTGCTGCCAACCTGCTTGCTGGTATGGAGGAGTCGGCAGGGGAAAGATTCCGCGGGGGACCCTGAGGGCCCAAATGGCGGCTATAGCTTAGGAGGCAGTGCAAGTATGTACTCCCTCATGTGTTATTTCGAGCGCCCTTTCTTTAGTTCGAGTGTCTCTAAGTCTCTCTGCTGTTTTTCGTCAGGTCCTTCAGCACTGCGCCCTCGTTACTCGCATGGAGGCAGCGAGGGGTATCCATGCTACGAGGCCGGCGGGAGAGTCTTCTTCGGAGGCCGAGGATCTGCGTCTTGAGCTGCGTCTGGAGAGGGAGAGGATGGCCGTCCTTGAAGCCCGATCGGCCGTCGCGGAGCTCGCCGTCTCAAAGTGCCGGGAGTCCTATCACCGCCTAAGTGAGTCTACCGAGTCATTGAGGTGAAGTTGGTGGAACTGGCCGATCGCTTTGCATCCATGAAGAGGGCGAGGGATGCCAGCAGGCGGGATGCCGAGGCGGCGCTTCAGGCGGCGGAGGTTGCCGAGATTCGTGCTATAAAGGTGGTGACTGATTACAAGGGGTTGGACCAGTTTTACGTCGACCTCGGTGAGGCCTCCACCATTGCATGGAACAAAGATCTTGATGCTATCAAGGAGCAGTTTCGGGAGTTTGCCGACGGTAAGCTCCGTGCTCGGGTCCCACTTTCAGTGGTAATGCCTCTGGCCGATGGTGATGAGGGAGGTGAGGTCTAGGCTTGGCCTGCAGCCCGAACTTTTTGGCTTTTCCTCCTCTCTCTTTTGTAAGCCTCCGGGTAATTTGATAAGGCTGGGGAGCCCACAATACCATTGTATAGACTTTTGGCTTTGTGAATAAAAACTTTTTGCAGTCGTGTTTGGACGCGTATTTTCCTGTTTCGGTAAACACTTCTATTTGCATAGTACTGCCTTCGTGTTGTGTAGGTTCTTCGTCTAGCGATTACGCGTCGAGTTGAATCTGTTCATTTGTCAAGTGTGCAAAGACCGGTGGGAAGACGGTATCTCCATAGCCCGAAGTTGAGGTGGAGATCGCTCAGCCACAGATAGACCGGATGCCTATTTGTGAGGGCTTTGTTCCATAGTTGTTGTAGGGGCCGTTAGAGGCCTACTAAGGATGGGTTGAGCAGGGTAGCTGCCCGGTGCCTCATGGTGATGGCTTAGGTCCCTGGCGGTATGGGGTAGGGAGCTAGCAGCCAGGGATAACCGAGCAAGGGCGGGCCCGGTTGCCTCTTGGTGAGGGCTTAGATCCTTAGCGCGGGAGGGGCCGTAAGAGGCCTACTAAGGATGGGCCGAGCAGGGTTACTGCCCGGTACCTCTTGGCGAGGGCTTTGATCCTTAGCGCGGGAGGGACCGTAAGAGGCCTACTAAGGATGGGCCGAGTAGGGTTATTACCCAGTGCCTCTTGGCGAGGGCTTTGATCTTTAAGGATGGGCCGAGCAGGGTTGCTGCCCGGTGCCTCTTGGCGAGGGCTTTGATCCCTGGCATTGTAGGGTAGGGAGCTACCAGCCAGGGATAACCGAGCAAGGGCGGGCTCGGTTGCCTCTTACGATGGCTTTTGATCCTTAGTGCGGGAGGGACCGTAAGAGTCCTACTAAGGACGGGCCAAGCAGGATTGCTTCCCGGTGCTTCTTGGAGAGGGCTTTGATCCTTAAGGATGACCGAGCAGGGTTGTTGCCCGGTGTCTCTTGGTGAGGGCTTTGATCCTTGGCATTATGGGGTAGGGAGCTACCATCCAGGGATAACCGTGCAAGGGCGGGCCCAGTTGGCTCTTGCGAGGGCTTTTGATCCTTAGCGCGGGAGGGGCCGTAAGAGACCTACTAAGGACGGGCCGAGCAGGGTTGCTTCTCGGTGCCTCTTGGCGAGGGCTTCGATCCTTAAGGATGGCCGAGCAGGGTTGCTGCCCGGTGTCTCTTGGCGAGGGCTTTGATCCCTGGCGTTGTGGGGTAGGGAGCTACTGGCCAGGGATAGCTGAGCAGGGTAGCCTCTCGGCTTCCTCTTGGTGAGGGCTTTGATCCCTGGCGTTGTGGGGGTAGGGGAGTTACCAGCCAGGTATAGCCGAGCGGTGTAGCCTCTCGGCTGCCTCTTGGTGAGGGCTTAGATCCCCGGTGTTGCGAGGTAGGGAGCTACCGGCCGGGGATACCGAGCAGGGTATCCACTCGGCTGCCTCTTTGTGAGGGCTTTTGATTCTAAGCGCGGGATGGGCCGTAAGAGGCCTACTAAGGACGGGCCGAGCAGGGTTGCTGCCTGGTTGCGCAAGAATTTTCCGACCCCCCAGATGTGTGAACATCGGGAAAGGTAATAGTCACGGATGATATGTGTTAGGGACGTAGGGGGGAAGGCGAAAAGTTTCGTGAAGCCGCGTCAGTATCGCCACTGGTTGCGTGGCATTGGAGTAGCTGCCGCAATTCCAAAGATTCGCGCCGGTATGTGTTCGGTTGATAAAACTGCATATTTAATATGTCATTTTTCCTACTATTTCTATAAAATAAAAGGCGTTTATTATAATATATAATACATATGAGGGTTTATCTGTAAAAATAATATTTTCATGTATTTATATATTATAATTAACATTTGGTAGGAAAAAGTAAGCATATAATATCCATGTAACATTTGGCCTATTTAAATATGCTTATCTTATTAAATATTTTTGACCAATTCTTAATGGTTAAGTTAATATCTCAATAAAACAAACTCTACTAATATTATTTGTTGAGTTATTGTGCAGAATTTGTAGGGCTGAAATCAAGAAAATCAAAGTTGGTAAAATAAACCTACCTAATTAAAAAAGTAAACTAAAGAAATCAAGTCTGGCAGTGACGAAGAGAAGATTTTCAGTTTGCAGAGATGTTAAAAGATCACCATGTGTCCGATAGACAAAGCCCCAGAGAAACGAACGAACAAACTTCTTATTTGGCCGTGGAACCGCGGCCAAACCCACCTATTGGCCGAGGTTCCGCCGCGGATTGGAGAGTTGGGAGTTGGGATTTTGCTGTTAGGATCTTATTCACTAGTTTCCAAATTAGGAAGCTAGGGTTCTGGCTATGGGACTATAAATAAGGACCGAGAGCCTCTTGGAAAAATCATCAAGCTGAAGAGATCACGAAGTCCACGACAGGCTCACGCATCCAGGCTGATCATCAACGGTTCATCTACCTCCTTAGAAGAGATCGAGAAGCAAACTAGAATTTTGTAATCATTTTCTAATGGAACAAAGTGTAAATGAATTTTGTTGATTAATAAAGGTAGTAGTTTTCTTATTCTATCTCTTTGTAGTTTTAATATGATTTCTCTCTCCATCTCTTCTTCTTCCAACATGCGCGAGTAATTCTTCTCTTGTTAGGGTTCATAGGATTAGGGTAGGTTAATGGATGATGAAAATCCATAAACTCTTTTTAAGTCCTATAAAATTTATAAACTTTATCAAAAGAATAGTTACCATCCTAATTGGGTGCGCTATCAATTCATTGCTAGTCGCGACCACGATTAGAGATTAGATTAACTATTGTTTTGGTAAAGGCTAGATATGAACGGAGTTCCATGTCGAGATAGGGGTTAAGAGTGGGAATCCTTTTCCCTCTAGAAACCCTAATCTACATGCATCACCGTCGTTTTAGTTTTAAATCTATTAAAGGATAAAAAGAGTAATATTTAATTAATCATCCATAACTACTAAATCCAAATGAACCCTACAAGCCCCCTATTAATATTAAACTTACATCCGTAGTTAATCTAGATCTATATTTTGCATCCGTATTTTACGTAGATCTAGATCTTACAACCATTCTTCACCATTCTTTATTCTTCCTCCTTCCTTTCTCAACATGCCTAAAGTAAGAATAAAATATTCAACGTTTCCCAGAGGACGACCCATACTCATCTCGGTCTAGCTACACGCGACACCGTTATTGATTGCGGTTAACTACACATAAAAATACATCCCAATCAAATGGCGCCGTTGCCGGGGATAAGTGCGTATTTTTTTTATTCTTACTATTTGTGTTGAATTCTTATTCGATCTATATCGTAATTAAAACAAAACTGCAAATTGTATATTTAACGAATTTTGTGTGAATTTTGCAAGGAAATCTAGAGCCGCAGACTTGAGGAAACAGAGAGCCAGAAACATTCATCAAGATCCAGAGGAGCAGAGGAGGACACATAGCAAAAATCATCAAAAGATTCTCTCAAAGCACGGCGGAAGCGCGGCAGAAAGGCTATTTTACGGCTGATCCGTGTCTTAAGTGAGGAATTAGGGTTTTAAACTTCTCTGGTGAAATTTTCAACTCATTCTCTCTCTTCTGAAATCCAATAAACTATCTTTTCTGCAGGATTCTAGGCAAAATATCGCCGCTCAAAAATCTTTTTGCAAAGTTTTGTTATTGGATTGTTATTTCATATTTTAATACGGATTTTAAGGGGCAAGACCAAAATTCAGATTAGGTGGGGATTTCATCACCCTTCCTAAGCCCCACAAATCACAAAATGAGCATCCACATCAACCCTACATTAATTTAAAAAATATCTAGACATAACTCTAAGGACTGTCACGCTCATTAAGGACAGAGGAAGGTCGTGGGTAATCTATCACTTATCCGCATTATTTTTTTGGTGTCTAGGCAAGTGTGTCTAAGGCAAGTGGTTACATAATTAGGCCCGCTATTTTTGGTGATTTGTATAGCGGATATCTCCCACTTACCTTGCACTTACCTGGCCATAAGAGTAGTAAAGAGGTGGTAGAGAATTGATCCTGCGGCTTGTCCTTTGGAAGTCTAGGAGCGGTCTAGAGACTTGACCTTGGTAACCTTAGTTCTAGGGTTGTTTGTGCATTTTTGTGTGATTTGTCTTAAGTCCCACTTTTTCAAAACAAACCAATTTTAAATCACACACACGCTGCCACTTGTGCTAAACCCGCTTAGTGCATGCTCGGCTGGACACGGGATTCTAGTGCCCGTCTTGTCCGCGTTCCTGCTATCGACTCCGAAGTCGGTACTTCTTCATCTTCTTTTTTCCCACCATCCTCCACATCAACTGAGAAGGACGGTGCTCCATCAAATTATAACACCAAGCTGCCACCACCCGTAGGTGAGCAGAATCCACCACGCATCTCTCTCCAAGAGAGATTCTATCCTATCCGTGGTCCACTTCCCACTTGCTTATCGATTCTACCAGCCAACGGGGATAATTTTGAAATTAAACCCAACTACATCAATCTGTTGCCCAAATTTCATAGGCTTGAGTCTGAAGACGCGTACGTTTTCATCACTAAATTCGAAAACGTATGCGCAATGATGAGTACTTCACAACTGACTGTAGATGCTATGCGCTTGCGTCTTCTCCCATTCACTCCGAGTGACTTGGTAGAAAAGTGGATTTATAATACTGCCGCACACTCTATCACTAATTGGGATGAATTTATAATAGCATTCTTAAGAAGTTTTACCCAAACCATAAGACCGTCCGTGTTAGGAGCGAGATCAACCAGTTTACCCAGCTTCCCAATGAACCATTTTGGAAGTGCTTTGAACGTTTCAAGGATCTGCTTGTCCAATGTCCTCATCATGGAATAAATAGATGGGATTTGTGCCGAATTATATATGAGGGCATTAATCCAGCGATAAAGCAGATGCTTGAAATAAATTGTCAATGCAATTTCATGTCTAAAAATGATGGTGAACTTTGGAAATATCTGGAAGGCCTCGCTGAAAACACTTTGCAGTGGGAAAGCGTAAGACCACCTTCATCTAGGGGATGTATTCATCGGCTCGATGTTTCTATCGCAGTAAAATCCGAAATGGCAGCGATGCAGAAGAAACTCGATGCTATTGAGAACAAATTCTCATCAGTCTCCCTAAATCAGGTAACGCTTCCCAAGACCGTGTGTGGTTGTTGTTCAAATCCTTCACACTTGACGGAAGAATGTCCTATGAATGCATCGTTTCAAGGTCACGAGCAAACTAATGCTATTTCAGCAGCGACCTAGAAACGATCCTTATTTTTCCACGTACAATCAAGGATAGAGGAATCATCCTAACTTTGCTTGGAACCAAAACCAACCCCAAAATCAAAACCAGTTCCAAGGCAATTATCAAAGACCTCCTCCACAGCAACCACAACCATAAGGTCAGCACCCCTTTCAGTCACAAAATTTTCAAAATCCGGCCAACACTTCTGTACCGCAATTGGCCGGTACTGATAACTCTTCATTCGCACAAACTTTGGATTTGTTTATGAAACATTCCATTCAAATGTCGGCTGATATGAGTTCTTCCATTGATACCATAAAGAAAGACTCCGCCTCCTACGGTGAGAGTATTAAATCAATAGAAAACTAAATTGCACAATTGAACGTCGCAATGAGTGCGAGAGAGAAAGGGAAACTCCCATCTCAACCCCTACCGAATCCTGGCCACTCACAAAATCAAAACGTGAGAGTCGTTACTACGTTGAGATTGGGAAAAATGCTGAATAACCGAGTGGGTGAGCAATTTGATGATGTTAGTAATACCAATGATACCTCGGCTTCTACTTCTTCCCCTAATTCCTCTAGTCCCCCACCTTCATCCGAGCCTATTCTCCGTTTTCCCCATGGCTCGAACACTTCGCCCAATCTATCTAAGACAATTCCCACTCCAATTTTGGGATCAGATCTGTCCCCACAATCTTCTCCACAAATGTTGGACACAAAACTTATTAATCAAGCTCCATTTCCAAACAGATTAAGGGCCAACAGACCTAAACCATAAATGGAGAAGATTGTGAAAATGTTTAAGCAAGTTAACGTAAATATTCCTCTCCTAGATTCTATTCAACAAGACCCATCTTATGCAAGAATCCTTACAGACTTGTGCACTAGGAAGAGAAAAACTTAAGTGCCTAAAAAAGTTTTCATGACGAGTAATGTTAGCACAGCTTTTACCCAGCAAATACCAAAGAAACGTAAGGACCCTGGCTGTCCTACTATCTCTATTTCTATTGGGGGTAAAAATATTAATCGTGTTTTACTCGACCTTGGCTCTAGCGTTAACTTGCTTCCTTATTCTGTATACGAGCAGTTAGGGATTGGAGAGTTGAAACTCACCCATTGTACTCTCCAGATAGCAGACCGATCAATCACCAAATCTCGAGGTGAACTAGAGGATGTGTTAATTAAAGTCGGGGAATTCATATTCCCTGTGGACTTTATTGTTTTAGATACAGAGCCTGTGGCAAACCCACGCAATCAAATCCCGGTGTTACTCGGTCGACCCTTTCTAGCAACTTCTAACGCTGTAATTAATTATCATAACGGTTCTATGAACTTATCCTTCGGGAAGATGATAATTGAGCTTAATATTTACAAGCTAGGAAGTCAACCATCTGAACCTTCTTCTCATTTGCTCGATGTTTGTTCCATCCATGAGATAGCTCCCGAAAGCTGCATGGATGAGGAACTTTGCTTTGATGATCTCGACAACACTAGTGAAATATCGTTTGATCTTGCACAATTTCATAGTGAGGATATGTTCGATGAATCCATCCCTGAGTTTGAATCCATTGACTCGTCGGAAAAGCCAGTAGCACTTTCCGAGTCAATATCCTATGCATGTTTTGAACTTCTTAGGGAGTCCGAATATCATTCCCTTACCCCACCTTCTATTGTCTCTCCGCCAATACTTGATCTCAAACCGCTACCTTCTCATCTTAAATATTCATATTTAGGTGAGAATGAGACTTTGCCAGTGTTCATATCCGCTTCTCTAGCCTTAGAACAAGAGAACACAATTTTGGCAGTGTTGAGATCAAATCGGCAAGCATTTGGTTGGACAATGGCTGATATCAAAGGGATTAGTCCCTTAATTGCTGAACATTATATACATCTGATGGATGAAGCCAAACCAACCCGAGACCCACAAAGACGGTTAAATCCCGTTATGAAGGATGCGGTAAAGAAAGAAATCGTCAAGTGCCTTGATAGTGGTATAATTTACCCTATATCTGATAGCCAATGGGTAAGTTCGATTCATGTAGTCCCTAAAAAGTCTGGCATCACGGTCATAACTAATGAGGCTAATGAGTTAATCCAAACACGCACCCAAAATGTGTGGCGCGTATGTATTGATTACAGAAAACTCAATGCCGCGACGAGGAAAGATCACTTCCCTCTACCTTTTATTGACCAGATGTTAGAACGAATAGCTGGACACGAATACAATTGTTTCTTGAACGGATACTCTGGCTATAATCAGGTTCCCATCGCCGAAAAGGATCAAGATAAAACCACATTTACTTGTCCTTTCGGTACTTTTGCTTATAGACGCATGCCCTTTGGGTTATGAAACGCTCCCGCTACATTTCAGCGGTGTATGATGGGGATATTCTCATACATGGTTGAGAATTTTTTGGAAATTTTTATTGATGATTTCTCCATTTTCGGGGACTCCTTTGAGGACTGCCTTCGTAATCTTGACGCGGTTCTTACCAGCTGGAAGGATAAGAACTTAACTTTGAATTAGGAAAAATGCCATTTTATGGTCCAAGAACGTATTGTCCTTGGACATATAATTTCACAAAAAGGCATTGACGTTGACAGAGCTAAAATTGATGTCATCCATAACCTCCCTCGTCCCAAATGCGTTAAAGATATACGATCCTTCCTTGGTCATGCAGGATTTTATAGGAGATTTATTAAGGACTTTAGCAAAATTGCTAGACCCTTAACTCTTCTATTGGCCAAGGATACTACATTTCACTTCGATTCGGATTTTGAGGCTGCTTTTGAATCGCTTAAAGTATCACTCACTACAACCTCCATTCTATCATCTCCGGATTGGAACCACCCGTTCGAGCTTATGTCTGATGCATCTGATTTTGCTATTAGTGCGGTCTTAGGACATTGATAAGCCACATGTAATTTACTATGCAAGTAGGACCTTGAATGATGCACAAATAAATTATACAACTACCGAGAAAGAACTCTTGGCAGTTGTGTTTTCATTAGAAAAATTCAGGCCCTACTTGATTGGCTCGCCAATTGTGGTTTACACTGATCACTCCGCCCTACGACACCTTTTATCGAAGAAGGATGCTAAGGCCAGGCTAATACGTTGGATCCTGTTGTTATAAGAATTTGATCTTGTCATCCAAGACAAGAGTGGATGTGAAAACGTTGTAGTCGACCATCTTTCATGCATCACTTCTTCACCAACATTGACCGGGCCGATAAATGACTCATTCCCTGACGAACAACTCTTGACTGTATCCTACGAACCTTGGTTCATGGATATTGTGAAATATCTTGCGACGAGACTTATTCCTAGAGATTGGTCGAAACAAGACAAACTTCGATTTCTATCCCAAGTAAAATACTTTTACTGGGATGAACCTTATCTGTTTAAGTATTGTTCCGATTAAATCATTCACAGGTGTGTCCCTAACGATGAATTCAAGAGTGTATTATCATTTTGTCATGATCAGGCATGCGGCGGTCATTTTGGTCCTAGAAAAACGGCGGAGAAAGTTTTGCAATGTGGTTTTTATTGGCCAACATTATTTAAATATGCATATGAACATTGCAAAACTTGTCCGCGGTGTTAGCACTTAGGTCGGATTTCACGAAGAAACGAGAAGCCGCTCTAACCTATATTGGTTGTGGAAATATTCGATGTGTGGGGTATTGATTTTATGGGCCCTTGTCCTAATTCTTTTGGGAATTTATATATCTTGTTAGCAGTTGATTACGTCTCGAAATGGGTGCAAGCAATACCGTGTCGCACTAATGAAAACAAGGTTGTCATTAAGTTCCTTAATGAAAATATTTTTTTGCGATTCGGACACCCTCACGCTATAATTAGCGACAACGGGACACATTTCTATAATCGGTATTTCGAGGCTTTGATGCGGAAATATTCAATCACTCACAAACTTTTTACGCCCTATCATCCCCAAACAAGCGGGTAGGCTGAGATCTCAAACAAGCAAATCAAACAAATTTTGGAGAAGACGGTTTCCCGTAAAGATTAGTCAACCAAAGTGACGGATGCTCTTTGGGCATTTCGCACCGCTTATAAGACCGATCTTGTTATGTCTCCATACCGCCTTGTGTTTGGGAAAGCATGCCACCTTCCTGTCGAGATCGAACATAAAGCAATGTGGGCTATTAAAGAGCTTAACTTCGATTTTGATCAAGCGAGCAGCTATCGGAAGCTGCAATTGAATGAGCTAAGCGAACTCCGCGATGAAGCTTACGATAATGCGGTGATAGTAAAGAACCAGACTAAAGTGTTCCACGATAAAAACCTTTTTAGAAAAACTTTCACATCGGGGCAACAAGTCCTTCTTTACGATTCTTGTCTCCATCTTCATCCGGATAACCTTAAATCTCGTTGGAAAGGACCTTTTATGGTGCGGTATGTACACCCGCACGGGGCAGTAGAAGTTGAAAATTTGAAAAACGGTTCAATTTTTAAAGTAAATGGGCATAGATTAAAACCGTATTTCTCTGTTGACCCAGCGGAGGAGCTCCTGTTTTTACAGGAGCCGCTTTATCGGAACTGAATTTCCTCCGCCTCACCTTCATGATTTGGTTACATTTTCTCATTTTAAGAATGGAGGTGAGTGAAAATGGACTTAACTGAATATCTGTGCGTGCCAAAGAACAAGTTTGGGGGTAGTTTCATTTAACTATTATTTTACCCTTTTTGTCTCTCCCCAAGTATACAGGTCCATGCTCTCAAAAGACAACATCAGTGAGGACACTGTTGAAAACAGGTTTGGGAGGAGGTTTGTATTCACTCAATTATCTTTGACACTGGGCATTCAAATTTTTTTTGTTATAATAAAAGAGTAGAAAGTGAAAAATTATATTTAAAAGATAGGAATAGTTTAAGAAAAACAAGAAAGTTAGATATTTTCTTAAATGAAACTAATAATAAGTAGTTATGAGCTGTTGTCCTAAGGGTTAGTAAGATGAAGGAAATTACTAATCTGAGGATGAAAATAAGCCTGAAAAATAGTTCCTATTCTTGAAGCCAAACATTTGAACGTTGATACCCTACTATACGCACTCACACACATCTTGAAACTCGGGATAGTAGAGGATACCTTGAAATGCTCTTGTCTAAAAGCCAAAGTATGAAGAAAATAAAAGTGGAAAATAAAAGATAAAATGGTGAAAAGAAAAAAATGAACACTAGTTTTGTTATCGCCAAGGCAGCAATAAAAAAATATAGCGAAGGTGCTTTATCACCTAGTGCCTTAGACCAACTGGTTTGGGAGCCACTGCTAAGCCTTTGGTGTTGCAAGACGAGGAAATACACCTAAATAAGCAAGCACATGAGTAATCGTGAGGTTAGTACCTCAAGAGGTATTAACGGTCGCATGAAAAATGTGTGAGTAAATTCCATCTAAATATCTATTAAAAAGTACTAAGGTAGATGGACAAGAGTATGATTGCTTGAATTGAATTCTCTGAGTATAGGGATGTCCAGATCACACACGTAGGGGTATATGATCAATGTTTGGAAGAAAGGTAGGAATGAAAACTAAAGGCGATGTTTTTTTGAGGGATAATGTAATTTCTAACATTTTTTCACGACCATTAAGATAGGGCTCATAGCAACTGAAAAACTGGTGTAGTTGAAAACTCTTATTTTCAAGTTCTTTCTTTTATTGTTCTTATCTTTATAAGCAACTTTCACCATATCTCTTTTATTATAGGATTTTATGGGTGTAATCCGTTGAAAACCCTCAGGAGACAACACTCCTCCTATTAGGGACACCTAGGGGTTTAACGGCTTGTTTCACACGCTCAGTGCAATCGTGTTGCCCATGAAAGTGTGCTTAGCTTTCTCTTTCTTTTTCTCCTTCTCTTGAATAAATTAGTTTGCTCGGGACGATCAAAGATAAGTTTGGGGGTGTTTGTTCAGTTGATAAAACCGCACATTTAATATGACATTTTCCTACTATTTCTATATAATAAAATGTGTTTATTATAATATATGATACATATGAGGGTTTACCTGTAAAAATACTATTTTCATGTGTTTATATATTATAATTAACATTTGGTAGGAAAAAGTAAGCATATAATATCCATGTAACATTTGGCCCATTTAAATATGCTTACCTTATTAAATACCTTTGACCAATTCTTAATGGTTAAGTTAATATCTCAATAAAACAAACTCTACTAATATTATTTGTTGAGTTATTGTGCAGAATTTGCAGGGCTGAAATCAAGGAAATCAAAGTTGGTAAAACAAACCTGCCTAATTAAGAAAGTAAACAAAAGAAATCAAGTCTGGCAGTGACGAAGAGAAGATTTTCAGTTTGCAGAGATGTTAAAAGATCACCACGTGTCAGATAGACAAAGCCCCAGAGAAACGAACCAACAAACTTCCTGTTTGGCCGCGGAACCGCGGCCAAACCAACCTATTGGCCGCGGTTCCACCGCGGATTGGACGAGTTGGGAGTTGGGATTTTGCTGTTAAGATCTTAACCACTGGTTAACAAATTAGGAAGCTAGGGTTATGGCTCTGGGACTATAAATAAGGACCGAGAGCCTCTTGGAAAAATCATCAAGCTGAAGAGATCACGAAGTCCATGACAGGCTCACGCATCCAGGCTGATCATCAACGGTTCATCTACCTCCTTAGAAGAGATCCAGAAGCAAACTAGCATTTTGTAATCATTTTCTAAGGGAACAAAGTGTAAATGAATTTTGTTGATTAATAAAGGTAGTAGTTTTCTTATTCTATCTCTTTGTAGTTTTAATATGATTTTTCTCGCCATCTCTTCTTCTCCCAACATGCGCGAGTA
The DNA here is from genome assembly GCA_030015575.1 of Agapanthus africanus. Classification (NCBI taxonomy): domain Eukaryota; kingdom Viridiplantae; phylum Streptophyta; class Magnoliopsida; order Asparagales; family Amaryllidaceae; genus Agapanthus; species Agapanthus africanus. Next base: position 589,976,622 of record JASDDO010000014.1, read on the forward strand.
ATTCTTTGCTTGTTAGGGTTCATAGGATTATGGTAGGTTAATGGATGATGAAGATCCTTAAACTCTTTTTAAGTCCTATAAAGTTTATAAACTTTATTAAAAGAATAATTAACATCCTAATTGGGCGCGCTATCAATTCATTGCTAGTCGCGACCACGATTAGAGATTAGATTAACTATTGTTTTGGTAAAGAATAGATATGAACGGAGTTCCATGTCGAGATAGGGGTAAAGAGTGGGAACCTTTTTCCCTCTAGAAACCCTAATCTACATGCATCACTGTCGTTCTAGTTTTAAATCTATTAAAGGATAAAAAGAGTAATCTTTAATTAATCATCACTAAATCCCAATGAACCCTACAATCCCCCTTTTAATATTAAACTTACATCCGTAGTTAATCTAGATCTATATTTTGCATCCGTGTTTGACGTAGATCAAAATCCTACAACCATTCTTTACCATTTTTTATTCTTCCTCCTTCCTTTCTCAACACGCCTAAACTAAGAATAAAATATTCAATGTTTCCAAGAGGACGACCCGTACTCATCTCGGTCTAGCTACACGTGACACCGTTATTGATTGCGGTTAACTACACATAAAAATACAGACCAATCAGTATGCGCGAGAATCCGGGTCCTTGAAGATTTGCTTGGGGTTATAAATAGAGAGGGAGATGGCAGCTCCTCCAGCATCGCTTTCTTTGAGATGACTGGCGCGTGTATTTGATCGAAAAGATCATCTCCCTTTATGATGTCGCTTTGTATAACCAATCTCTGACCGTGGATGGGTTCCAAGGAGTGGTTCAGCGCCTAGAGGATCACTTTGGCCGGCTTCTCCCTCGGCGGTCGTCCCTGCTTCAGATGCTAATGTACGCGATCTGGAGGGGGTCCCCGGGTCTGGATAACCCCTTCACCGAGGACTTTCTGGACGAAGCGCTCGACAAGGTGCGTTCGATCTTCCTGTTTGGCCTTATCTCGAAGGCCAGGCAAGATCGATCCTTGGCTCTCATCCTGGAGTGTTTTAAGATGAGGTACGTCGTAGGCCGAGGCTCAGAGAGCGGTGCGTCGGGTGTTTCTGTGGCGTCTCGGGTCCACGCGCTGCGTCGGTGGGAGGGGGCTATAGCGGCGAGGGCCCGGCTAATGGAAATCTACTCCGAGTATCACCAGGAGTACTTCTTTGATCCCGTTCCACCTTTGTTGTAACCTTATCTTTTTCTGTAAGGCTGAGGAGCCCATAGTACCTTTTTTTGATGAATACGACTCTTATTTTGCAACGTTCTAGCGTTTCCTTCTTGTTATTTGAATGGAAAGGACTTTTTAGAAAAATTTACATTGTCTTTGTGAAAGGAGAGGTACACACTCGAAGGTATTCATTTTACTGGTACAGCTTAAGCTTCTCAGCGTTGTAAGTCCGTCGAAACTTGCGCCCGTCCTCGTTCTGTAAGCGGTAGGCTCCGCCAGGATGTACCTCGGAGACGAGGAAAGGACCGTCCCATTTCGGGGAAAACTTATGCAGCCTGCCTTGATCGACGAACTCGTTTTGCCCTAGGACCAGATCTCCGGTCCTGAAGGAGCGACGCTTGACCCGCGCGTTGTAGTATCGGGCAGTTTGCTGCTGATAGGAAGCAGCCCTGATCTGAGCCCGGTCTCGTTTCTTCAACAAGATGTCCATGTTGGTCCGTAGTGCCATGGTGTTTGCTTCATCTTCGAAGTGTTCGACCTAATGACTGGGTAGCCCGATCTCTGCTGGGACCATTGCCTCGGTCCTATAGCAGAGGCTGAAAGGGGTTTCCCCGGTGGGGGTCTTATTTGACGTGCGCAGGGCCCATGTGACCCGGGGCAGTTCCTCAACCCAACTGCCTTGGCGTCCTTCTAGGTGGGTCCGGAGACCTCAGAGGACGTCCCGGTTAGAAACTTCGGCCTGCCCGTTGCATTGGGGATGTGCGAACGCGGCAAACTTCATGAGGATATGATATTCATTGCAGAAATCCTTCACTTTCTCGTTTTCGAAGTTCGTCCCGTGGTCGGTGATGATACGCCTCGGGATGCCAAACCGGAGTATCAGGTTGTTCTGCAGAAACTAGATGGTCGTGGTGGCATCAGGTTTCCTGATGGGACAGCCTCGATCCACTTTGTGAAGTAATCTACTGTGACGAGGACATATTTTTGTCCGCCCGCACCGGTAGGGAACTGGCCTATCATGTCCAATCCCTACTGGGTGAACGGACATGGGGAGGTTAGGGTGGTCAGCTCGGTAGCTAGAAGGCGAGGTATGCTTCAGTGGAGTTGGCAACATTTGCATCTCCTGACGAGCTTCTGGGCGTCTTCGTGAATAGTTGGCCAGTAGTACCCCTGGAGCAATGCCTTATGGATTAAGGTTCGGGCCCCTTGGTGTGCGCCGCCGACCCCTTCATGGATCTCACGGAGGACGTAGTCGGCTTCGTGGGGGTCGACGCACCGGAGCAGGGGCTGAGTGAAGGATTTCTCGTAAAGGTTCCCATTGCTCCAGACGAAGGGACGGGCTTTGGCCTGGAGACGACGGGTTGCTCCCCGATCTTCTGGGAGCGCCCATCCCTTAGGAATTCCATGAGGGGCTTCCTCCAGTCTTGGTCATCTTCTTGCGCTGTGTACACATGGAGTATTGCCGTCCCGTCTTCCACGCTGGGCCATGGCAAGGTCTCGAAGAGGATAGATCACTTGTTGTTGGCCGGGTAGGATAAGTCCAGCTTGCTCAGGGCGTCGGATTGGGCATTGATCTGCCTGGGTATTTGATCTACCTGGACTTCGTCTATGTTCTTCCGAAGTTTTCTTACCTTGTCCAGATACTTCACCATTAGAGGTTCCTGAGCCTCTAAGTGGCCGGTCACCTGGCCAACGATTAGGCCTGAGTCACTGCGGATCTGAATTGTTTTCAGCCCCAGCCCTGAGGCCATGCGCAGTCCAGCCAGTAGGGCCTCGTATTCTGCCGTGTTGTTCGAGGCCTTGAATCCGAACTTTAGAGAGTACTCCATTTCTTCCTCGTTCGGGCCCCGAATGATGAGGCCGGCACTACAGCCTTCTACGGTTGAAGACCCGTCGACGTAAATGACCTACTCAGGGACTGAGTCGGGTCTCCCCACGATTGGGCGTTGAACTGCGAGGGTCGGCATGGACTCCGGTTCCGTACTAGGGATGGTGCATTCAACGATAAAATCGACCAAGGCCTGTACTTTGATGGCCTGCCCCGGGCGGTATTTTATATCAAATTGGGACACCTCCCACCTCCACTTCTCTAAGCGGCCCGAGGATTCGGGTGACGCGAAGATATCCCCCAGCGGGCGCTCAGTAAGAATGAGGATGGTGTGTGCCTGGAAGTAGTGTCGTAGCTTCCTTGAGGACACAATGAGCGCCAGAACAATCTTCTCTATGGCTGGGTACCTCGTTTCTACTTCTTTGAAGACGTGGCTCACGTAGTACACCGGCTTCTGCACTCCGTCAACCTCCCGAACAAGTACTGAGCCTGCTACTTGGTCGAATACCGACAGATACAGTGATAGCTCATTGATTGGTAGAGATTCTGCGTGTTCAAGTTTAGTTAATTACCGCAATTAAGACGGTTTCGCTTGTAGCTAGCCGGTTGAGTACGGGTCATCCGCAGGGAGATGGGAATATTTTTCTATGTGCTTTAACGAGTTAAGTCTAGTTTTCCAGATTTTATTGTGATTAATTAAATGTTAAAATGATATGTAAAGAGAGCTTGTTAGGGTTAGGATTAGGTTAGTTTGAGTTAGGAGTCGCTCACTTCTTTCGTTGCCACTCTTAATATCGGTGTTACGGTAATCGGCAACAACAGGGATTAGCACGACTAGGAAGGAACTTGCGAGTATAAGCTAGGCTTTCCAACGCTTAAGTTCTTCCTTTTGGTGTTTGTCCGTCCGTTCTTGGCTCTTAGCCATAACCTCCGGTTAATTCAACCACAACCGGTCTCACTACGGAATCACCACTATCATGTAGGATAGGGTGCCGTAAGGAGCGGATTGTGGTTCAATTAACGGGAGTTGATTTTAAGATGTTGGGCAAGGAAAGAGTGAGAGAGATTTCCTTCTCTCAAACTTCCCTTATCCTACCCTAACAAGTATGAAACTACTCACACATCATAATGAAAAGAAAACAAAACAAAAGAGCAAGATAGAAAGAAGGAGATTAGAAGATAACAACTAGCTATTTGCGACCTCACCTTGGCAAGGATCAAGCGTAAGCATCATGGTTGTTTTAATGATAAAGGAAAAGAGAAAAGAAAGAAACAACCAGAAATAACAACAACTAAGTTAACAAATTAAAATTACAAGCAATTATAAAAGAACAAGACAAGCATGATAAGTAAAAGGATCATCTTTATTCATCATTCTTCACTCACAAAAGCTCACTACAAGATTTTTAATGGAGAAGAGATGAGAAGAGGAAGAAGAAACAAGTATTCTAAACCTAGAAAAATACAAGATTATGCACCCTTGGCTTCACAAGGTTCTGGGGTATTTATAGGCTGGAAAATGAAAACCTAGGGCAACATTCAGAACTAAAATAAAAAGACTAATATACCCACAAAATTTGGACACCTGCCGCCACTATACGGCCGCGGTTCCGCGGCCTAAGCCTGCTTATGCCGCGGATCCGCGGCCCTTTAGTGGAGTTAGGTGCCCATATTTTGTATGGTTCCCTGGTTTGCTGTCCCCATGAGTCTGGTATATATCTTTTCTCAGATTTTCTTCACGATTTTTCCAGAATTTCTGTTGAGCAAAAGGTGATTTGATGTGGATCTTTTTGTCATGATTTTCTCGAGCTCCGTGTAGATTTCTTGGATCTTGTGCTGCCATTATGCCTTGTGCATGAAAATGACATTGACTTGCCATTTTGTCTCTTAAACTGGTGTGTGGCAACAGACGGATAAAGAGCGGAGACCCGTGCTTTATCTGTGGTTGGCAGGAACCCGGACTTTGTTGTGTCTTTCCCTGAATTTTACAGTTTTAGAGCCGAGAACCTGTATCCTGCTATTGACTAGCAAACACGGCTCAAGAGTAGTTACCGATATGCAATGTGATAAAAATTGGGCGGTATGAAAATACAAAAATCTGATATGAACAAATACCCCCAAACTTATCATTTGCTCGTCCCGAGCAAAGCCAATTTATTCCCAAAAAATTTCCTAACCTCACTTTCGCAGGGAACGCGATTGCACTGAGCATGTGCAACAAGCCGTTAAACCTCTAGGTGTCCTTAGTAGGAGAAGTGTTGTCTCCTGAGGGTTTTCAGCGGATACTACCTACAAAATCCGGTCAAATTGGTTTTGGAAAATAACTAAGATTCAAACCCTAAAGTTTTGTTTCAGAAAATAACAATTCTATTATCCTAAATCTAGACTATCAAACCCTTATTTTTCACACCTCACTTCTTATTTAACTACAGATTTTATATGTCTTTACGTGCAGTGCAAATAGTGTCGTTAAGTTCCAGAAAGGTCGAATAAAGTCCTCATGTCACAGAATAAAGCCCGGATAAGAATTTTGAAAGGATCACATATGTTTTATAAGGAGTTAAGCATTTTTCAAGTTTCGTTTTCCAGTAAGGTTTCAACTTCAGAATTTCTATCTTCCTTAACAGGAAACTAGGTCTTATTTTTCACTCCACCTTTTTCTTGTTTTCATTTCATACACACCTCTGTGAACGTGCAAAAGTCTTTATCATAGAATAAAACATTCATATCTCCGCTAAATTTTTTATAAAGGCTTGTCTTTTATCAAGATTATTCTCACACAAAGAACCGTTAGGAATTTTAACTCGGAGAGAATACTTGCTTGACTTTGTTTTAATCTGGAATTTCTAGGCTTCTTAGCGAGCTTTGGGCCAATGCACCCAAACCAGTTGGTTTTAGGGCATTAGGTGTAGAAACACCCCAGCGGACTTAATTACTCAAGTTACCTAGGTCCAAAAACAAAAGACAGTTTGGTGTGAAAATCAGATGATTTAATACGAATGGAGATATAACCGGCAGTTCAGTTATAAGACGTGTTTAGTGGGTTTGTTGTGTAATCATTCCAATCAAGTTCCAGATGGGTTATTTTTCAGACTTAGTTCCAATTACGGCATCAATAACATTCCTTCATATTCGCTTTACTTCATAAACTATTCTTGACATTACTTATTTCAGAACAAACCTATTTGATCCTCAGAAAATTATTTATCTGTTTAAAAGTTTTTAAACATAAAAGACTTGTCATCTAATTTCAAAAAACTCCGACACGTGTAGTGTGATGTAAAGACGTATATCAGCTATAGTTATCTTCAAAGGAGAGTTATCTTTCAGGTTTTCAAAATCTAAACATAAGATTTAGTTATTCTTATTTTATCAAACAAAACCGTCGAAATGTTGAATCAGAGTCCTCCCACTAGCTAACTTGACAGAAAAGTTTTTATGTTTTTAGAAATTTTTCAGATTTTTATGGGTTTTATGGATTTTAAAATGCAGATGCAAAATATACATATGAATGCGAAGGTGAGAAATGCTTACCGAGCGTACCCCCAAACTTAAACTGGACAGTGTCCTCACTGTCATTGCATGAAGAGAACATTTGAAGGGTCAAAATTGTCGGTTAGCGATACACAATTTTTTTTTTGTTTTTGTTTTTTTAAAAGAAAAGGAAAAAGAATGGAAAAGAATATCCACACATATATACAAAAAGGCTTTATACATACCCCCAAACTTATTTGGAACAATGTCCACTGTTCTTGGCTGGATAACCGAAGTTTGGTGGTAGGCAGAGGAAGATTATGCAGGGTAAACCGGCTCCTGTAAGAACAGGAGCTCCTCTGTTGGTTCAGCGCTAAGGTACGGTTTTAGTCGGTGTCCGTTCACTTTGAAAAATGAACCGTCCTTTGGATTTTCCAAATCCACAGCGCCCTGCGGATACACATTCCGCACAAAATACGGCCCTTTCCAGCGAGATCTGAGCTTTCCTGGATGGAGATGAAGTCGGGTGTCATAAAGCAGTACCTGCTGACCTGGTACGAAAGTTTTGCGCAAAAGGTTTTTATCGTGAAACACCTTCGTTCGGTTCTTAACGACAACCGCGTTATCGTAAGCCTCATCCCTAAGCTCGCTCAGTTCGTTCAGTTGCAGCTTCCGATGGCTGCCCACATCATCGAGAGACAGATTCAGCTCCTTTATCGCCCAAAATGCGCGATGCTCTATTTCTACAGGTAGGTGGCAGGCTTTTCCGTACACAAGCCGATAGGGTGACATGCCATGGTCGGTCTTGTAAGCGGTTCGAAATGCCCAAAGGGCATCAGTGAGTTTCAGCGACCAATCCTTACGGTTCTTGGAAACCGTCTTCTCCAGTATCTGCTTGATTTGCCGATTTGAAACTTCGGCCTGCCCGCAGGTTTGCGGGTGGTAGGGCGTAGAGAGCTTATGATTAATGGAATATTTCCGCATCAAGGCCTCGAAAGTCTTATTGCAGAAATGACTTCCATTGTCGCTAATGATCGCTCGGGGGTGCCCAAACCGGGAGAAAATGTTTTCTTTAAGGAACCTAACGACAACCTTGTTGTCGTTAGTCCGGCTGGGCACAGCCTCGACCCATTTAGAGACGTAATCAATAGCGAGAAGGATGTACAAGTTCCCAAAAGAGCTGGGAAACGGCCCCATGAAATCTATCCCCCAAACATCGAAAATCTCCACAACCAAGATCGGTTGGAGCGGCATCTCGTTCCTCCGGGATATCCGGCCCATGTGTTGGCACCGGGAGCAAGTCTTGCAATAGTCATGAGCGTTTTTGAAAAGTTGTGGCCAGTAGAAACCACATTGCAAGATCTTCTCAGCTGTCTTTCTGGGGCCAAAATGCCCGCCACATGCTTGATCGTGGCAAAAGGACAACACACTCTTGAATTCCTCGTCAGGGACACACCGACGAATAATCTGGTCGGGACAATACTTGAACAGATAGGGTTCGTCCCAGTAAAAGTGTTTTACTTGGGATAAGAAGCGAAATCTGTCATGACTTGACCATTCAGTCGGTAATAACCCTGTAGCCAAATAGTTCACAATATCTGCGAACCAGGGTTTGCAAGATACTGTCAAGAGCTGTTCATCCGGGAAAACGTCGTTGATCGGAATTGGAAGCGAAGGCGAAGAAGGAAGTCGTGAGAGATGGTCCGCAACTACGTTTTCACATCCTCGTTTGTCCTTAATGACAAGGTCAAACTCTTGAAGCAAGAGGATCCAACGTATTAACCGAGATTTTGCATCTTTCTTCGCAAAAAGATGGCGCAGAGCAGAATGGTCTGTGTAGACAATGACTGGAGAGCCGATGAGGTAGGGCCTGAACTTTTCTAAAGCAAATACAACAGCTAAGAATTCCTTTTCAGTTGTCGCATAATTGAGTTGGGCGTCGTTCAGGGTTCGGCTCGCATAATAGATTACGTGCGACATCTTGTTGATGTGTTGTCCAAGGACAGCACCAATGGCAAAGTCGGATGCATCGCACATAATCTCAAATGGGTGCGTCCAGTCAGGTGAAGAAAGAACGGGAGCAGAAGTGAGTGAGCGTTTCAATGACTCGAATGCAGTCACACAGCTCGAGTTGAAGTCGAATAGCGTATCCTTGGCCAGCAAAAGAGTCAAGGGCCTAGCAATCTTGCTAAAGTCCTTGATGAACCGTCTATAGAAACCGGCATGGCCAAGGAAGGCTCGGATATCTCTGACGCATCGGGGAGGAGGGAGATTGGAAATGACCTCAATCTTCGCTTTGTCAACCTCTATGCCATTTTGCGAGATGATATGTCCTAAGACAATACCTTCGCGCACCATGAAGTGGCACTTCTCCCAATTTAAAGTGAGGTTCTTGTCCTTACATCGGGTAAGGACAGCGTCAAGATGCAGCAAACACTCGTTGAAGGAATCGCCGAAGATGGAGAAATCATCCATGAAAATCTACAGAAATTTTTCCACCATGTCTGAGAATATTCCGATCATACACAGCTGGAAGGTAGCGGGCGCATTGCATAACCCAAAGGGCATGCGACGATATTCAAATGTGCCGAAAGGACAAGTGAATGTGGTCTTGTCCTGGTTTTTTTCGGTGATAGGAATCTGATTATAGCCGGAGTAGCCATCAAGAAAGCAGTAGTACTCGTGTCCGGCCAATCGTTCAAGCATCTGGTCAATGAAAGGTAGCGGAAAGTGGTCCTTCCGCTTTGCGGCGTTGAGTTTTCTGTAATCAATGCATACTTGCCACCCAGTTTGGGTGCGAGTAGGGATTAACTCGTTTGCCTCGTTGGTTATGACCGTTATACTTGACTTCTTAGGGACAACATGAATGGGGCTAACCCACTGGCTATCAGAGATAGGGTAAATGATACCACTATCTAGACATATTACGATCTCCTTCTTCACAGCCTCTTTCATGACTGGATTGAGACGTCTTTGTGGATCCCGGGCTGGTTTGGCATCATCCATCAGATGAATGTGATGCTCAACGATCAGGGGACTAATCTCCTTGATGTCCGCCATGGACCAGCTAAAAGCTTGCCTGTTGCTGTGCAAGACCGCAAGAAGGGCTTTCTCTTGCTCTGGAGCTAGAGAAGCCGAAATGATGACAGGGAGGGTCTCGTTCTCACCTAAGTAAGCGTACTTAAGGTGAGACGGCAAAGGCTTGAGTTCGAGCGTCAGAGGTGAAACGATTGAAGGCAATATTGGTGCAGAGGTCTCAAACTCAAAGGACTCCAGCAAAGGTTCAAAACGAGTGTAAGCGACCGAGTCGGATGGTTCAGGTAACTCATCCGGAAATTCAAAGGATTCAAACTCGGGTTGCGACCGGCTAAGATCGTTCAAGAACGTGAAACACTCGTAGTCGTTGTCGGGCGCAGAAACAGCAGCAGGTGCGAGGAGGAACGCACTAGTGGTGTCGAGATTATCGTGATCAAACAGAAACTCCTCGAATTCACACTCTTCAGGGGTGATCTCATGGATCGAGCAAACATCTAGTATATGAGCATTAGGTTCGGCGGGCTGATTCCCCAACCTAAAAATGTTGAGTTCAATCGTCATGTTTCCAAAAGAGAGGTTCATCGAACCATTGCGACAATTGATCACAGCATTTGAGGTTGCAAGAAATGGGCGACCGAGTATCACCGGAATTTGATTCCGGGGGTTAGCTATAGGCTGTGTGTCTAATACAATGAAGTCAACGGAGAATATGAAGTCCCTGACTTTGATTAACACATCCTCTAGCTCACCCCTAGGATGGGTGATCGATCGGTCGGCCATTTGGAGAGTGCAGTGCGTGGGTTTCAGCTCTCCGACACCTAATTGCTCATATACTGAGTACGGAAGCAGGTTAACACTGGCACCAAGATCTAATAGTGCACGGTTGATGTTCTTATCCCCAATGGTAATTGAAATCGTAGGACAGCCAGGGTCCTTCCGTTTTTGTGGTAAAGATTGGGTAAGAGCATCACTCACAGCACTAGCCAAGAAAAATTTCTTGGGTACCTGAGACTTCCTCTTTTTCGTGCACAAGTCCTTTAAGATTTTCGCGTAGGACGGGACTTGTTGGACTGCATCTAAAAGAGGAATGTTAATGTTAACCTGCTTAAATAACTCCAGAATCTTCTCCATTTGAGGATTTTGTTTATTAGACCTCAACCGGTTTGGAAATGGAACATTTTTAAAAGTGGTTGAGTCTAATGCTGGAGGAGGAGATTGTGGAGTTGGAACGGATCCCAGAACAGGTGTTTTCGTGGAGTGAGAAGTGGGTCCATTCAGAGCAGAAGAAGAAGAAGAAGAGCCTTCTGAAGAACGGAGAATAGGCTCAGAAGATGAAGACGAAGAAGAAGAAGAAGAAGCGGCCGGGGTGTCATCGTTGATCCGTTTGCCAATGTTGTTTTGCAGCATCCTTCCCGATCTCAGTGTGGTCACGGCACTCACATTATGGTTCTGTTGTTCAAGAGCAACATGTGCATTATGTGGGTGACCGGGATTTAGGAGTGGCTGGGACGGGAGCTTCCCCTTTTCTCGCTCGCTTAATGCCGCATTCAGCTGTGCAATCTGGGCCTCGATTGTTTTGATGCTTTGCCCGTGAGCGGCAGTATGTTGCACTAAGGACTGAATGGAAGACTGGATGTTGGTGGTGGACTGAGTCGATTGTTTAACGAACGCCTCCAGACTTCGTTCGAGCGAGGAAACCTTATCGTTGTTTGACGGAACAAAGTTGTTTGGTGGAAAAGAATTGTTGGGTGCAAAGTTGTTCGTCTGATTTTGGAAAGGTTGGGGTTGGAAGGGTTGCTGAAACTGCTGTTGAGTTTGTTGTTGCGCTTGTTGTTGCGGCGGAGGGGCCCTTTGGAAATTGTTACCTTGGAATTGATTCTGATTCTGATTCCAGGCGAAATTGTGGTGGTTCCTCCAACCGGGATTGTAGGTGGAAGAGTATGGATCATTCCTCGGTCTTTGCTGGAATGCAACATTAACCTGATCCTGTCCTTGCGATGGTGGATTATAAGGACACTCTTCGGTCAAGTGAGAAGGATCGGAACAACAAGCGCAAATGGTACGAAGAGGGAGAACAGGGGCAGGAGCAGGAGAAGAAAATTTGCTCTCTATTGCTTCAAGCTTTCTTGTTATTACAGCCATTTCAGCTTTCATCGCAATTGAGACATCAAGTTGGTGAATTCCTATCCTAGACTGACCGGTAGAAGTGGAGGTGGAAGAAGAAGAAGTCGGTCTGGTGCTCTCCCATTATAGCGTTTGCTCCGCAAGGTCGTCAAAGAACTGCCACGCTTCCTCGTCAGATTTCGATAGGAAGTGGCCCTGACAGATGGTTTCCAGCAACTGCTTCGTTGCTGGGTTCAGGCCCTCGTATAAGGTTTGGCTAAGTTGTCATTTCTCTATACCGTGGTGAGGACACTGAACAAGAAGGTCTTTGTACCGGTCAAAGCACTTCCAAAAGGGTTCAGAAGGAAGCTGAGAGAATTGGTTGATTTCATTGCGAATCCTTGCGGTTTTATGATTCGGATAGAACTTTTTGAGAAACGCTTTAACAAACTCGTCCTAACTGGTTATGGAATGGGAAGCGGTGCTATACAGCCATTTTTCAGAAAGATCGCATAAAGTGAACGGAATGACCCTTAGACGTATAGCATCGTCCGACAGTTGGGTGGTTTTCATCATGGCACAGACGTTTTGAAATTTATTGATGAAGATATAGGCATCTTCAGATTCAAGCCCATGAAATCGTGGAAGCATGTTGATGAAGTGGGGCTTAATTTCAAAGTTGTCCCCATTGGCCGGTGGAAGAGAAAGGCAGGTGGGAAGTGCAGAACGGGTGGGATAGAAACGATCCTGGAGCGCGATACGCTGCGGCGCTACAACAGGCGGTGGTGGTGGGTTATTGGTCTCCGTAGGAGGTGGAGCCAATCCAGGGGTAGTCAAAGAGATGTTCGGATTAAATCCTGACATCGCGGAAGAAGAGGTTGGTGATGGTGTAGGTGAAGATGTATGAACAGAATTCCGGTCAACATCAGAGTTGGCCGGCAAAGGAAGGGGTGAAAGAGGAGTGGACGAAGTTTCGACGTCTGAGTCGATCGCGTAGTCAGTAGCGACTAACGTAACGCGGACTAGGCGGGCGCTAGTGTCCCGAGTCCAAGCGGACATACACTAAACGAGTTTAGTATAGTCAAAGCGGAGAAGGTGAGGGTAAGAAAACGTCAATGGAGAAAACGATGGGTGGTTGGTGAAAAATGGATATGGCGACAAAGGGCAAGTTTTTATAAAAGTTTTTGATTTTTTTTTCTTTTTTTTTTAGAAAGATCTTTACAGAAATATGTACGGACTTACGACTTTAAGCAATCACAAATAAGATATGCACAATCTCACCTAGATCTAGGGTCACCTAGGTCAACTAGACCTGCTCCTAACTGTTCCAGAGGACTAGAAAATAGGACCTCAAACCGCCTCTTCTCCGTCTAATGCGGCCAGATAAGTGCCAGGTAAGTGGGAGGTTGTCCAACGCTTTCGAGAAGTTCCTTAATTAAATAACCACTTGCCTTCGTCACACTTGCCAAGGCAACACAAAAGTCAGATAAGATAAACGGCCGATGCCTGTAACTAGTCCTCTGTCCTATTGAGCGCGAAGTCCTTAGGGCTGAGTCTAGTATTTTTTAATTTTAACAATGGTCAATGCATATGCTTTTTGTGATTTTTGGGGTCCTGGGAAGGGTGATGAAATCCCCACCCAATCTGAATTGGTTTCAAGCCCCTTAAGTCCGTATTAATGAATGCAAAGCGATAACAAATCAACTGCAAACAATTTTTATTTTAGCGCGGCGCAAAGAATCCTGCACAAAAACAGTTTATTGGAAGGGGGAGAAGAGTTTGCGCAAAGAATGCTGCAGAAAACATAATTTATTGGAGTCCAAAGGAGTGGGGAGGAAGCAAGAAAGACTTACAGAGATTTTGAGTCGACGAAGCCACCAAGTGGCCGCGGTTCCGCGGCCTAAGCCCTCTTATGCCGCGGTTCCGCGGCGCGAACAGAGACTTGGGCTTCTGGATTTCTGGTGTGAGCTCCTGTGTTTGTCCTCTGCTTGTCTGGATTTTCTGAATTTTTATTTGCTCACTGTACCTGCTCCAGATCTTGACAGTAGATTGTTTGTTATGTTTTGATCCGTCGCGGTGTAGCCGCGAAATGTGGGTCTATCTTCCCACGTCTTTGGCACTGAACTCGAACTCCGTACTATCCTGCACACTTGCACAAAAACTAATCAAAAATAACAAAATGATTTTTTTACAAAGTATATTTTTTTTGTTTTGTTTTTCGGTTATATTCACAAGTTAACCCGAAATTACACAAAGAAATAAACTACCGTCTCCCCGGCAACGGCGCCATTTGATTGATAGAGATTCTGCGTGTTCAAGTTTAGTTAATTACCGCAATCAAGACGGTTTCGCTTGTAGCTAGCCGGTTGAGTACGGGTCGTCCGCAGGGAGATGTGAATCTTTTTCTATGTGCTTTAACAAGTTAAGTCCAGTTTTCCAGATTTTGTTGTTATTAATTAAGTGTTAAAATGATATGTAAAGAGAGCTTGTTAGGGTTAGGATTAGGTTAGTTTGAGTTAGGAGTCGCTCACTTCTTTCGTTGCCACTCTTAATATCGGTATTACGGTAATCGGCAACAACGGGGATTAGCACGACTAGGAAGGAACTTGCGAGTATAAGCTAGGCTTTCCAACGCTTAAGTTCTTCCTTTTGGTGCTTGTCCGTCCGTTCTTGGCTCTTAGCCATAACCTCCGGTTAATTCAACCACAACCGGTCTCACTGCGGAATCACCACTATCATGTAGGATAGGGTGCCGTAAGGAGCGGATTGTGGTTCAATTAACGGGAGTTGATTTTAAGATGTTGGGCAAGGAAAGAGTGAGAGAGATTTCCTTCTCTCAAACTTTCCTTATCCTACCCTAACAAGTATGAAGCTACTCACACATCATAATGAAAAGAAAACAAAACAAAAGAGGAAGATAGAAAGAAGGAGATTAGAAGATAACAACTAGCTATTTGCGACCTCACCTTGGCAAGGATCAAGCGTAAGCATCATGGTTGTTTTAATGATAAAGGAAAAGATAAAAGAAAGAAACAACAAGAAATAACAACAACTAAGTTAACAAATTAAAATTACAGGCAATTATAAAAGAACAAGACAAGCATGATAAGTAAAAGGATCTTCTTTATTCATCATTCTTCACTCACAAAAGCTCACTACAAGATTTTTAATGGAGAAGAGATGAGAAGAGGAAGAAGAAACAAGTATTTTAAACTTAGAAAAATACAAGATTATGCACCCTTGGCTTCACAAGGTTCTGGGGTATTTATAGGCTGGAAAATGAAAACCTAGGGCAACATTCAGAACTAAAATGAAAAGACCAATATACCCACAAAATTTGGACAACTGCCTCCACTATACGGCCGCGGTTCCGCGGCCTAAGCCTGCTTATGCCGCGGATCCGCGGCCCTTTAGTGGAGTTAGGTGCCCATATTTTGTATGGTTTCCTGGTTTGTTGTGCCCATGAGTCTGGTATATATCTTTTCTCAGATTTTCTTCACGATTTTTCCAGAATTTCTGTTGAGCAAAAGGTGATTTGATGTGGATCTTTTTGTCATGATTTCCTCGAGCTCCGTGTAGATTTCTTGGATCTTGTGCTGCCATTGAGCCTTGTGCATGAAAATGACATTGATTTGCCATTTTGTCTCTTAAACTGGTGTGTGGCAACAGACGGATAAAGAGCGGAGACCCGTGTTTTATCTGTGGTTGGCAGGAACCCGGACTTTGTCGTGTCTTTCCCTGAATTTTACCGTTTTAGAGCCGAGAACCTGTATCCTGCAATTGACTAGCAAACACGGCTCAAGAGTACCTACCGATATCCAATGTGATAAAAATTGGGCGGTATGAAAATGCAAAAATCTGATATGAACACTCATCTCCTTCAACTGGTCGGGTGAGCAGCGGTGGCGTCGCAAGGTGCCTCTTTAATTGGTCAAAGGCAGTCTGGCTCTCTTCTGACCACTCGAACCTCGGGATTTTCCTTAGAGCTTTGAAGAATGGGAGGCACTTTTCCCCAGACCTCGACATGAAACAGCTCAGAGAGGCTACCCACCCTGTCAGTCGCATGATCTTGACATTGGTCTTGGGCTCGGTCATGTTGAGGATAGCGTCGATTTTTTCCTGGTTAGCCTCGATCCCATGGTGGGTGACCATGAAACCGAGAAACTTTCCCCCGGTGACCCCGAATGCACATTTGGCGGGGATCAGCTTCATCTTGAACTTGTGGAGTACCTCAAAGGCCTCTCCCAGGTCCTTGGCGTGGTCGGCCGACGAAACTGATTTGACGAGCATATCGTCGACGTAAACTTCCATGTTCCTGCCGATCTATGGCTTGAACTTGCGGTTGACCAACCGTTGGTACGTAGCCCCGGCGTTCTTAAGGCCGAAAGGCATCACCTTATAGCAGTATACCCCGGTCCATTGTGAATGCGGTAAGATCTTCGTCTGCCGGATTCATACGAATTTGATTGTAGCCGGAGAAGGCATCCATGAAGATCAATAGCTCATGGCCAGCCGAGCTTTCGACGAGCCGATCTATTCGAGGTAAGGGATAGTTGTCCTTGGGGAAGGACTTGTTGAAGTCGGTGAAGTCGACGCACATGCGCCACTTTCCTCTTGACTTCTTGACCAGGACTACGTTCGCCAGCCACTCCGAATAGGGCACATTCCGAATGAAGTTGGCGGCGAGGAGCCGATCCACTTCTTCGATAGCCTTCTGTTTGACCGAGGCGAAGCTTCGCTTTTTCTTCCTGACGGGTCGGGCCGTAGGATCAACCCCGATCTTGTGAGATATGATTTTGGCATCGATTCTAGGCATGTCAGCAGGCGTCCAAGCGAACACGTCGGAGTTTTTCCTGAGGAAATGAACCAGGTTATCTCGCTGAGTTCCTGTCAGAAGTGATCCGATCTGGACGATCTTTTCGTCGTCCCCTTCTACCAGGGGGACCTCTGTCAGTAGTTCGACCGGGGTTCCTCGGATCTCTTTCTGCTCTTCTCGAGTGTCCAAAGAACCCCTGATGTCGCCTTTACCCTCGACATTGTCGGTCAGCTGCTCAGACGAAGATGTCGCGGTGAAGCATACCTTTGCAATCCGTTGGTCTCCATTGACCTGACCTATACCTCCCCGATTGAGAGGGAACTTCATCGCCAGGTGGTAGGTCGATATCTGGGCCCGGAGGGAGTTCAGCGTCGGGCGACCGAGGAGGATGTTGTATGCTGATGGGATTCTTACTACGATGAATTCCGCAGGCACTGTTTGCATGCGGCCGGCCTCCCTGACGTCAAACTGCAGAGTGACTACCCCTTCTGCCGGGATGGAGTGGTTGGTGAATCCTGGAAGGACGTGGAAGGTCGGCCTTAGGTTTGCTGCGGTTAGCCCCATATGTAGAAAGCAGTCGTAGAAGAGAATGTCCGCTGAGCTACTCGAGTCGACCAGTATCCTGTGCACCTCGTATTGGTGGACCCGAGCCGTAATCACCAGAGGGTCGTTGTGGGGGTAGGGATATGCCGTGGAAGTCTCCGTCGTTAAAAATGATTGGCTCGGTCTCCCTGTCCGTCTTCCTCGGGCGGCTGTCGGCTTCCACGGTTGGCGCGGGGCGCTGAGTCTCGTAGGAGCTCGACGGACCCCCCTCTGACATGACCATGATTTTTGATGAGCCTCGGTTCCTTTCGGTGAGGTTCCTTATGCCTCCCAACGAGGTCGTTTTTGAGCTGCCGTGGCAAGTCTCGCGTGCGTGACCCCGTCGAGGTAGGGGTGCCGGTCATGCCTGCGGACAGGCGAGCTGACCGCCACCGCGTCGGGAGGGACAGGGGTGCGACGAGACACGGGGCGATGCGCTCTGGCGACAGACCTCGGTGCTGAACAGTGGGGCACCCAGCGGGTCACAAAATGTACTGGCCCGGGAGATCTGCGGACGTGGGAGGTAGCGATGCGGTGGTCGGCAGTGCCGACACGAGCGAAGTCTTCTCTCCCTCTGTAGGGGTTCTGGTCCCGAGGCGGGGGAGAAGCGACCTGGGGATCTTTCCCTGCCATTTGGACGTGGATGAGAGCCTCCACGAAGGACTCGAGTCGGTCTATCCGGCCGGTAAGGGCGTTGATGGAATTCGGTGGAGGAGGTTCGTCCGCGCCTCCGTTGAGGGGGAGGCGGCGGCTAGCGCTTGGATTGTCGTGATGATCGCTCACCATTTGGTTGAGATCGGAAGATGAACTTTTGTTTTTGTGGAATCCAGATGTTCCCACAGACGGCGTCAGCTAACATACTTCGTATCACGTCAAGATGTTACCTTCCGTTGATCTGCCGATGGCGGCGATAGACAGCTGAGATTGGATCTGGAGGCTGGCTCATGAAGCGTGTGAATCTTAATGGGTTTGAGGTTGGTTGGGCCGAGCTACCTGCTAGGAAGTTCCGGGGTGGTTGTACCACCGAGGACCCTCCGGTGGTCAAGTTAGAGAGGAAATCCGAGCAGAGTAACGACTTAGTGGAGTAAAAATGGCTTACTTGAACCGACTGAAGGAGGGGTTTATATAGCGGTGGCAGCAGGCAGGCAGGTGCGAGAATCACGCCGGCCGTTACGCCCCCGACGTCACGCCCGCGTAATGGACGGGATCTCCCATTAATGGCGAGACAGGCTCATTAATGGGGGATCGTGATGGCGTGGAATGCGGGACGTGGCTTGCGGATATCTTGCACATGGTGAGATTCACGCGATGGCGGTTGCGCTTGTGAGTGGTGCCGTTGGTCAGTCGATGAGACCGAGGAAGATGATCTCGGCGGGAGAGCTCACGGATGAGCGGGAGAGCCGATGTATCTTGGTTCTGCGGTAGCCTGGAGACGAGCAGATAGGGCCGAGGCGGCCAGTTGTGCAGGAGGCTCGGAGACGAGCCAAAGGTTGTCTGTAGGACGGGCATAGGAGCAGCCTGGTTGGCCACTGTGGGTCCTTTCTTGCATACTCTGGGACACGTCATCTGCCACGTGTCATGATCTGGGAGACCGCCGATATCGAGTAAAAAGAGACTCTCTTATAGTACAAGCTATTTTCAGCTCAATCATGAGAAAAAAACTCATATAGCACAGCATCATGTTATGGACTTCTGGCTTCCAAAATCTTCAGCTTCAGTAAAGTGACCCGATGCATGTGAAGTGAAAGTAATTCTCACTTATTAAGTATCCAAATTCACCAACAATATGCATCATTATTAAAAAGCAACAGTATATCAAACCTGCAACACAACAGGAGAACAAAACAAAGTAGAATGGCTATATATAACCATGGGCTTGGAAAAGGCTGTAAAATGTAATTGGGCGGGTTCGGGTATATTACGGGCGGGTACGGGTTGTGGATGGGTTCGTGTAACATTTCAGTATATAGAAAATATTATTTTTGGAATTTAAATAATAAAATAATAAATTTCACAGATATTATACAAAAATAGATTTGTGTTTTCGTAGATTATGTAAGTCGATGTCGCGCACCCCGCGTGTTCGCGGGGAGGCAGAATATTCAAAATCGATTATTTAAAACTCGCAACACCGACTTGAACTTCAGGATTGATGCTAAACCCTAGCTAACCTAACTAAGTATGAGGTTAACTACAAAGATAGAAGCTATACCTCACAGATACATGTCCTTCAGGTCTTCATCGCTGTCCTCTACCTCGTCACAAACTCCGAGGATCGGAATGGATCGGGCAATCTCGACGGCCTTCTTGTGTCAAAGACGATCCACCCGAGAGTCTATAGTCCAAGCTCGTACCTCAAATCCGATGTAACTACGGCATCTAGTTCGCTAAACTATATGTCCTAGATGGTATAGAGTGAGATGATGAATTAATTTTTCTCTTGGAACCCTAAGATTCTCAACACATGAGAGCTTTTAGGGTTAAGAGGAAGAAGAAGATGACTTGAAGAAAATGAGAGTGAAGAAAGAACTCGGATGAAGATCAACTCATTTGTGATGAATAATGAACCATGTAGATAATTGATGAGATAAAAATATCTCATAAATATCATGCATGGTTCACAAATATCTATTTTTTCAATGTGATGAGTCATGCCTCAAACAAGAAATATCCCCACCTCATTTAGGTTTTAACCAAAAGAAAAGAAACCCTAATGAGGTGTCATGTTCTAGAAGCTTTCCCGAGGAATTTACGAGAATGCCTCTCATCCGTATATACATACCCGCATCCATATTCCGAAGAACATAAATACAAAGAGACGAAAATAATCCAACAATATAATACTAGGATCCGGCTTAAACCAAACCCCACTAGTATTATCCGCCCGATCATCATACGTGCACAAGTACACGTAAGTGATCGAAGCCCTGCCGTAAAACCATATGGCCTCTACATCTTTTCCCGGTGTAGGGAAACCCTCTGTGTGAAACTTTAAAGACTCGACACTACGCTGACAGTGGGTTTAACCATAAGGCACAAGCGGTACTAGCTGCAAGTAACGGCTACCCAGGTATGTGTCGATAAGAAGGCCGATGAGCTAACTCATCTGAACTCCTACTGAGCCTATCTGTGACAATTTTCGTACCGTCCGGTCTGTTCGTCTAAGAGTATCGCATATCGGTCTTAGTAGGCGATAATCGTCAGACCCCTAATAGTGCAATAAATCGTGGCGGAGTCTAGCCCAAAACACCTGAGAAACTACTGGAGTACCTACCAATAAATCTCACTTGCCTTGGCCAAAGACTTTGTGTAATGGCCTTCCAAACACAACGTGATATCAACTCCCAATACCAGGAGAGACGAATCCTATCTAACCGCCACTGCCCCCAAATGCTTCGGGACTGCACCCAACAACTACCTGTTTGCACGACTCCTTTGAGCCATGGTAGGGTAGTAATCAAAGAATAGCGGGAACATACTCGAGGCGAAGTAGCAGTGTCAAGTCGACGGACTAAGCTGTACTCATGTCACCTGGGAACTCCTACCCGACGATAGGTATAATACCTACCAATAGTCCCCAACGATTCCTCTCCGGTGTACTCATAACCCAATGAGCACCTGCATACTGTCTCCAGTACGACGTACTAATGGCTGTGGGACAGACCATCTCCCCAGATGGGATGAGAACCATATACACTAGTCTACTCTGGAGTATCGACATCCTGTCTCAATAATCCTACGACTAGCGACCTGTATAGGATGTGCTTATAGACTACCCAGTCCCCACTAGTGTGACTGCCATCACAACGTTGGTAATCAAGCAAAGATCCTAAGGGCTCACCAATATGTATAGGCGATATGCTAAAAGCAACACATGCACATATTGAAGCAAAAACAAACAAGGTAGTATACTGCCATTTCGAGCAAGACTGTTACAATATCCATGTATATCCAATGCCTCCATTAAGTAATATACAAACCAGTATGATACAATAATGGCCTCTAGGGCATATATCACTAACAATCTCCCACTTGCACTAAGGCTATGTATTGGCATATTGCAGACCTAAGATCTCGAATAGCCCTTTGAACTGTGTCTGAGGGATGGCCTTGGTGAGTGGATCTACAGTGTTGTTCTCCGTATCTACTCTCATCACCTCGATCTCCGTGATCAGGTAGTACCGCCTTAAGAATGTCTGGATCTCTGATGGGAACTGGGTTCCTTCCCTAAATCTATAGCGTCGTTGTTATCACATTACTAAAGTATTAGATCAACAATGGAAGGAACCAAATGAAGTTCTGTTAGGAACTTCCTCATCCAGACCGCTTCTTTTGGCGGTGTCTCATGCAGCGAAATACTCCGCTTCCATCATCGAGTCTTCAACGGTGTCCTGATTGCAACTGTTCCAACATACCGCCAGTTCACTGAGGGTAAAGACATAACCCGATATGGACTTAGAGTCATCTTTATCACTCTGGAAGCTGGAGTTAGCAAAGGTCTCGATCTGGAGGTCTTTTCCGCCATACACCAAGAACTTCTCAGGTACTTGAGAATGTTCTTTACTGTTATCCAGTGTTTCTACTTTGGATTTGACTGATACCAGCTTACAACGCTAATTGCGTATGCTACATCTGGTCTGGTACACAATATCACATACATTATAGAGCCTACCGCAGAAGCGTAGGGTATAATCGATAAGCGAGCCCTTCCTAAATCAGTCTTTGGGAGACCTCTCTTTGGAGAGGGTGATTCCGTGACAAGCTGGTAGACTACCGCGCTTTGAATCTTCTATACTAAATCTTGTCAGTATGGTGTTGATGTACCTTGACTTTGAAAGTCCTACCATCCTCTTTAATCTATCACGATAGATCTGGATCCCCAGAATGTAGTTGGCATCACCCAGGTCTTTCAAGGAACCCTCTGTGACAAGAATCCTTTGACTGATTGTAGCATAGGAGTGTCATTTCCTAAGAGAATGCCATCCACGTACTCGATGAGGAATTTCACAGTTCTCGCTACAATCTTACTATAAATGCATGGTTCATCTGGATTTTTGATAAGGTCGAATTCTTTGACCGTCTCATCAAAACAGACGTTCCAACTCCGCGATGCCTGCTTAAATTTCACATTTTCTCACTGCTCCCACTCTGATTGAAACTCTCTGGCTGATCCATATAGACGCACTCTTCCAAATATCCATTTAGAAAAGCCGTCTTTACGTTCATCTGCCAGATCTCATAATCATGGAAGGCAGCAAAGGAAAGAAGGATCCGAATGGATTTGAGCATAGCCACTGGAGAAAAGGTTTTATCATAGTCCAAACCAGGTTTTTGACGAAAACCTTTTGCAACATGTTTAGCCTTATAGGTTTCAACCTGTCAATCTACACCAATCTTCTTTCTGAAGATCCATTTGCAGCCTATGGATTTTACCCTTTCCGGAGCAAAGTCAAAAGTCCATACTTTGTTGGTGTAAATGGAATCCATCTCAGTCCACATTGCATCCATCCATTTTACCAAGTCTCTACTCTGAATGGCTTGTTGGAAGCTAGTTGGTTCATCATTGTCAATGATGCAATCCTATCTATCCACGTCTACAAGAAAACCGTAGTATCTCCCGGGCGGATGAGACTGCCTACTAATTCCGCGGAGTGGCGCGGGGATGTCCGGTTCTTTTGAAACCTCTGGTTCTACCATGCTTTTCAATAATAGTTTATGATTCTGGAATTTCTTCCAGTTCTATTACTCTCCCACCAATTTTTTTTTCAAAAAATGATTTTCTAAAAAGTGGGCATGATGAGAAACAAAACCTTTTGTTCCTCTGCGTAATAGAAAGATACCCCTTAGAGTTCTTTGGGTATCCCACAAACCTATAAAGTACTGAGCGTGCCTCGAGCTTGTCCGCATGCTGCTTTTTTTTATAAAAGCTAGACATCCCTATATCTTCAGATACAGAAGATAGGGTTTCTTCCCACTCCACATCTGATATGGTGTGGTAGGCACAGTTTTGGTAGGAACTTTATTCAAAATATATGCAGCTTATTCTAGTGCATAACTCCAGAAAGATTGCGGTAACTCAACATTACTTATCATGGAACGTACCATATCCAATAAGGTTCGGTTTCGTCTCTCCGATACACCATTGTGTTGTGGCGTGTGTTCATACCAGAATACTGCATTTTATACCGCCCATTCTTACACTCGTGTGTTTATAGGTAGGTGCTTTTGATAAGTGTTTGCTACATAATTGCAGAATACAGGTTCTCGGCTCTGAACAGTGAATATCCATGAAAAGTATGACAAATTCTGGATTACTGCCAACAACTGATAAACACGGTCTCCGCTCTCTATCCGTGTGTTGCCACATACCGGTTTAAGAAGACAAAAATGGCAAATCAATGTCATTTTCATGCACAAGGCTCAATGGCAACACAAGATCCATGAAATCTACGCGGAGCTCTAGACAATCATGGCAAAAGATCCACATCACATCACCTTTTTGTTGTGCTAGAATTCTGGAAATATTGTGAAGAGATTCTGAGAAAAGTCATATACCACACTGAAGAGGACAACAAACCAGGGACCCCGACCAAAGCCCACAGCCCAACACCACTAAAGGGCCGCGGATCCGCGGCCAATAGGGGGTATTGTCCGCGGATCCGCGGCCATGTGGGGTCTTCATTCTGTCGTTTTTCATGGGCACTTTGGGTACTTCATTTTATGTCAGAATTTGCCCCTAGGGTTTCATTTCTCTGCCTATAAATACAGCAGATCTGAGCCCAACCAAGGGTCATTCTTTTGTTCTTCTTTCTTTTTAGGAGTTAGTCTTTTTCTTCTTCTTCTTCATTCTTTTTCCATGAAAATTGTAGTGAGAGCTTTTTGAGTGGGAGATCAATGAAGATGAGGGCTTTTTGTATCATTCTCTTGGGTTTCTTCATCCTCTTGAGATTCTTGCTTTCTCTTGATCATTCAACCTCTTCATTGAGCTTGAATGGTTAAGGGTTAGTTATTGATCTCAAGGGTCGTATTTTCTTATGAAATTAGCGCTTCATTTCACATGCGTTCTCTACCCTTCCCTTGATCTTGCAACCTCTTGATTGAGCTTGCAAGTTTAAGGGTTGGCTATTGATCACATGCTTGTCTTGAGTTCTAGTTTCTTATTCTTTTTATCGCTTTTATTACTTGCTTATTATTATCTTGCTTTTCTTTCTTGCAATTTCATTTCGTGCACTTACTTACTTGTAATCTTTTCTTTTCTTTGTTCTTTTCTTTTTGTTCTCTCTTTTTGGTTCTCTTTTGTGAATGAATGTAATTATCATTGTTAAGAAGAAATACGGTATTATAAGTTAATGTTTCTTTGCCCATTTCCTTTTCCCGTATTTTCCATTGAACTCCGCCCAAACGATACGCAAGCGCTCCGTTAGGCACCGTACCCTGACAAGGTAATGGTGATTCCTAACCGCGACCGGTTGCGTTCGATTTGGCCGGAGGCGAAAGCAAGAGACAAGAATGGAAGGACAAGGGTAAATAAGCCGTATTCCACGAATACCGCGCTTAAATCCCCTAATCCACGTTGTTGCCGATTGCTCTAGCTTCAAGTGGTCAAGATTCGTCTCAAAGGTTTTGAGTACGGATTTCTTTAGCTTATAATCTCGTATCCTTTTCTTAACAACTTTATACTTGCAAATATTACACATAGGATAGTCTCGAACAAATTCATACAAATTCTTTATTGACTCGTCTAAGACAAGAAGGTAAAATACCACCATCTCCCTGTGGACCGACCCGTGCTCAACCGGCTAGCTGCAAAGCGACACCGTCTTGATTGTGGTTAACTTTAATTCTTTCAATCAAATGGCGCCGTTGCCGGGGAGACGGTAGCGTATTTTCTTTCTTGTTATTCGGGTTAATATTCTTTTTGTATATATTTATAAAAAAAAAAATCTTTTTGTTATTTTTGATCAATTTTGTGGGCAAGTGTGCAGATTTTTGCGTATTTGCAAACTGAAATTGTGGGGAGCAAAGTGTACGTTCAAGGTTAGGGTGATTACGAAGTACAGTGCCAAAGATCCAGGTAGTTTGACCCGCGCAAGCGAACTTTTCAAGCTTACCGGATTTGATTCAACGGGGGTTTCCTAACCCAAAACTTAACGGTACGTATTTTACCAACACCTACTTCTCAAATCCGACGCATCCAATATACTATTCTTTGCAGGATTCTTTGCAAGTTCGCTAGCAAACGCTAAAAATTGACTAACCCGTATTTGTTGCAGCGCCGCGCCTAAACTAAAAAACGATTGTTTGATTCTTTATAGAATTTTTTGAATTGCGCATTGCATACATTAATACGGACTTAAGGGCAATCGAACCCCACAATATACGGTAAAGGATTTCATCACCTTTTCCGTGGCCCACAAATCACGAACTTGAGCATAACGATTACCCGCACAAATTTTAAAAGAAACTAGACTTTAAGCCTTAAGGACTTCGCGCTCACTAGGAGAAGTTAACTGTGTTTAGAACCTCGCTTAACGGTATATTGTTTACGGGGTGTCTAGGAAAGTGTTAACGGCGAAACCGCCAAAAGAGAAAGGGTTATTTAATTAAGGAACTTCGCGAAAGCGTTGGAATACCTCCCCTTATCTCTGCACTTACCTGGCCTCGAGATCAGTGTATCTCTAGCCCGTTTCTCGACACAGTTTTACTTCGACAATCAAGTTCTGGAGCAGGTCTAGTTGACCTAGGTAAACCCTAGAACGATTAGGTGTGTGGTATTTTTGTGTCGTGATTGTTTTTGTCCATATTTTTTTTTTGTATATTTCATTCTCTTAATAACTAAAAAAAAAAAATATATCACATTCTTTTTCCCTTCCTTTTCTCTGCCTTTCTTTCTTTCTCTCTTCATATCATGGGTACTTCACCTTGCAAAACTCTTGCCGAACTTTGGTACCCACAACCAGACATAACTTCCTACGATTCTTGTTTTGGTCGAACTTCGAACGACCCCTCCATGCCCAAAATTTCTTTGAAAGATCGGATAGACGCGTCTAGGACGAACAACTGGACCCCGCAATCCACTTCGTATCAACCATTTCAAACATTCACCCCTTCTTGCGTTGATACCCCTTTTGAAAGTCCAGTTGTAGCCACCAGACCTATGTCTCTTGCTGAACGTATTGAACAATCCCGTAGCCGATCTTTCACTCCTTTCACCACTTCGAATTCTCAGGATCAACAATTCCATTCACCTTCTTATCCCAATGTTGATCCCACTCCTGTCCAGCCATTCAATTCCTACCAATCCTACCCTACTTTTGCACCTTCCCTAGACATTGCTTCAGAACCGCCATTTGGGAGTTTTCAGTATCCAAACAACTTTGAATCTTTTACTGAAACCCCTTCACAACCTATGTCTCGTCTAGAACAATCGTTGGAAGATTTTAGGGTAGCGTCAAGCCAACAGATGATGGATTTGAATGCGTCCATGGCCGCCCTCATGCAACCTAGTGACCCGGTAGCTAGTTTTCAACTAGCTCCAACTTTTTCAATGTATGATGAGGCGGCAGGACAGGCTGTGAATTTGAGTGGAGAGAGTGAGATGTACCCCCTTCCAAATCAAACCTACCCGTCCCAAATTGAATCCCACAACTCCTGTTTTGAAAGTCTATCGAGTATCCCATATGATTTATCAATTGAAGATAGAATGATGAATGAGTTGTGCGACTTCGTAGTGTTTGATTTGCCCGATTGTGAAGGGTCCCTTCCAAGTGAAACCATACCTAATCCTTTTGACCTCTACACCTATATCTTAGAACCAGAATCGATTAATATCCATGCTTTTGATGAGGTGTCAGAGAATTTTGATTTTCACTTGATTGAGGATATTGACGCTGGGGATATTTTGGATGATGAACCCGTAGATTTGGCTGAGTTTGTCTCTTCAAATCATCATCCCGAGTCATTAAATGTTTTTCCCGAACCCCATATGCGTCTGGACTTTGAAGAGAAGAGCATGGATGTGCTAAATTTTGAGGAGAATATTGAGGATAGTTTTGAGGATGAACCAGTTTTGCTTGATGAGTCGGATTTTCCAATTCATCCTATTCCTTCCACTGACCTCCTGAACCTTTAACCGATACCCTTCCTCAACCACTTCCCTCCATCCTTTCCATCGTTCCGACCTTGCAAGAACCCGTCTCACTTTCATTTACTGTGTCTGGTTTACCAAGTTCGGCGTACCCATGGCTTCTTACGAATCTTGAGGGATTTGATCCAATTTCTCGCCATATTGATAGATTAGTACAATCCATCTTTTCACATCGATCATTACAGGTTGTACTAATTTATTCAATCCATTTCCACTCTCAAGTTCGTATTCCATTTCTTTCTCCCTTCCACCATTCTTCTTCCGATAGACCGAGACCGTATTCCTTACGGTCTCGCGTAGTCTCCATTTCTTACCTCTCCGCATTCTTTCACCAGCCACTGCTTTATCATGATAAAATCTTTGAATGGTTGGTGCTCACTTTTGGCCTGTGTAAGGCCTTGTATAGCTTGATACTGTTCTCCTTCCCCCATAATCCTGAACTTCAACGCTTAACAGTGGAAACACTGTTTTACTTAAGTTTGGGGGGGACACTTTTTTTGTACATATTTTTGTTTTCCTTTTTTGTATATAATTTGTTTTAGTGAGCGCCGGCAATTTTGACCCTCTTGGTGTAGCCTGACAGTGAGGGCACTGTAAAGTTTAAGTTTGGGGGTGTGCTCGGTAAGCTTTCTTCCTTCGCATTCATTTGTATATTTTGCATCTGCATATTAAATCCATAAAATCCATAAAAATCTGAAAATTTTCTAAAAACATAAAAACTTTTCTGTCAAGTTAGCTAGTGGGAGGACTCTGATTCAACATTTCGACGGTTTTGTTTGATAAAATAAGAATAACTAAATCTTATGTTTAGATTTTGAAAACCTGAAAAATAACTCTCTTTTGAAGTTAACTATAGCTGATATACGTCTTTACATCACACTACACGTGTCGTGAGTTTTTGAAATTAGATGACAAGTCTTTTATGTTTAAAAACTTTTAAACAGATAAATAATTTTCTGAGGATCAAATAGGTTTGTTCTGAAATAAGTAATGTCAAGAATAGTTTATGAAGTAAAGCGAATATGAAGGAATGTTATTGATGCCGTAATTGGAACTAAGTCTGAAAAATAACCCATCTGAAACTTGATTGGAATGATTACACACCAAACCCACTAAACACGTCTTTTATCCAAAAAAATAATTGAACTGCCGACTATATCTCCGTTCGTATTAAATCATCTGATTTTCACGCCAAACTGTCTTTTGTTTTTGGACCTGGGTAACTTGAGTAATTAAGTCCGCCGGGGTGTTTCTACACCTAATGCCCTAAAACCAACTGGTTTGGGTGCATTGGCCCAAAGCTCGCTAAGAAACCTAGAAAGTCCAGATAAAAACAAAGTCAAGCAAGTGTTCTCTCCGAGTTAAAATTCCTAACGGTTCTTTGTGTGAGAATAATCTTGATAAAAGACAGGCTTTTATAAAAAATTTTAACGGAGATATGAAGGTTTTATTCTATGATAAAGACTATTGCACGTTCACAGAGGTGTGTATGAAATGAAAATAAGAAAAAGGTGGAGTGAAGAATAAGACCTAGTTTCCTGTTAGGGAAGATGGAAATTCTGAAGTTGAAACCTTACTGGAAAACGAAACTTGAAAAATGCTTAACTCTTTATAAAACTTATGTGATCCTATTAAAATTGTTATCTGGGCTTTATTGTGCGACATGATGACTTTAATCGACCTTTCTGGAACTTAACGGCACTATTTGCACTACACGTAAAGACATATAAAATCTGTAGTTAAATAAGAAGCGAGGTGTGAAAACTAAAGGATCGATAGTTTAGACTTAGGATTATAGAATTGTTATTTTCTGAAACAAAACTTTAGGGTTTGAATCTTAGTTATTTTATGACACTAGCTTGACGGGATTTTGTGGGTGTAATCCGCTGAAAACCCTCAGGAGACAACACTCCTTCTACTAGGGACACCTAGAGGTTTAACGGCTTGTTGCACGCGCTCAGTGCAATCGCTTTCCCTATGAAAGTGCGGTTAGGATTTTATTTTTGTGAATAATTGGTTTTGCTCGGGACGAGCAAAAGTTAAGTTTGGGGGTATTTGTTCATACCAGAATACTGCATTTTATACCGCCCATTCTTACACTCGTGTGTTTATAGGTAGGTGCTTTTGATCAGTGTTTGCTACATAATTGCAGAATACAGGTTCTCGGCTCTGAACAGTGAATATCCATGAAAAGTACGACAAATTTCGGATTACTGCCAACAACTGATAAACACGGTCTCCGCTCTCTATCCGTGTGTTGCCACATACCGGTTTAAGAAGACAAAAATGGCAAATCAATGTCATTTTCATGCACAAGGCTCAATGGCAACACAAGATCTAAGAAATCTAAGCGGAGCTCTAGACAATCATGGCAAAAGATCCACACCACATCACCTTTTTGTTGTGCTAGAATTCTAGAAATATTGTGAAGAGATTCTGAGAAAAGTCATATACCACACTGAAGAGGACAACAAACCAGGGACCCCGACCAAAGCCCACAACCCAACACCACTAAAGGGCCGCGGATCCGCGGCCAATAGGGGTTATTGTCCGCGGATCTGCGGCCATGTGGGGTCTTCATTCTGTCGTTTTTCATGGGCACTTTGGGTACTTCATTTTATTTCAGAATTTGCCCCTAGGGTTTCATTTCCCTGCCTATAAATACAGCAGATCTGAGCCCAACCAAGGGTCATTCTTTTGTTCTTCTTTCTTTTTAGGATTTAGTCTTTTTCTTCTTCTTCTTCATTCTTTTTCCATGAAAATTGTAGTGAGAGCTTTTTGAGTGGGAGATCAATGAAGATGAGGGCTTTTTGTATCATTCTCTTGTGTTTCTTCTTCCCTTTGAGATTCTTTCTTTCTCTTGATCATTCAACCTCTTCATTGAGCTTGAATGGTTAAGGGTTAGTTATTGATCTCAAGGGTCGTATTTTCTTATGAAATTAGCGCTTCATTTCACATGCGTTCTCTACCCTTCCCTTGATCTTGCAACCTCTTGATTGAGCTTGCAAGTTTAAGGGTTGGCTATTGATCACATGCTTGTCTTGAGTTCTAATTTCTTATTCTTTTTATCGCTTTTATTACTTGCTTATTATTATCTTGCTTTTCTTTCTTGCAATTTCATTTCATGCACTTACTTACTTGTAATCTTTTCTTTTCTTTGTTCTTTTCTTTTTGTTCTCTCTTTTTGGTTCTCTTTTGTGAATGAATGTAATTATCATTGTTAAGAAGAAATACGGTATTATAAGTTAATGTTTCTTTTCCCATTTCCTTTTCCCGTATTTTCCATTGAACTCCGCCCAAACGATACGCAAGCGCTCCGTTAGGCACCGTACCCTGACAAGGTAACGGTGATTCCTAACCGCGACCGGTTGCGTTCGGTTTGGCCGGAGGCGAAAGCAAGAGACAAGAACGGAAGGACATGGGTAAATAAGCCGTATTCCACGAATACCGCGCTTAAATCCCCTAATCCACGTTGTTGCCGATTGCTCTAGCTTCAAGTGGTCAAGATTCGGCTCAAAGGTTTTGAGTACGGATTTCTTTAGCTTATAATCTCGTATCCTTTTCTTAACAACTTTATACTTGCAAATATTACACATAGGATAGTCTCGAACAAACTCATACAAATTCTTTATTGACTCGTCTAAGACAAGAAGGTAAAATACCACCATCTCCCTGTGGACCGACCCGTGCTCAACCGGCTAGCTGCAAAGCGACACCGTCCTGATTGCGGTTAACTTTAATTCTTTCAATCAGCGTGTATGGAGGAGTAAGCTGAGAGAGAATTACATTCTCTTTTAAGTAACCTAGGAACTCGGCACTTAAGTATTCACCACCTCGATCAGATCTCAGTGTCTTGATACTTTTTCCTGTTTGTTTTTCCACATCATTCTTATATTCCCAGAATTTCTTAAAGGTCTCGGATTTATGCTTCATCAAAAATACATGTCCATACCTAGAGAAATCATCCGTAAAAGTAATGAAATTGGAATAACCACTTCGTGCATGTGTAGACATTGGACCACACACGTCGCTGTGTATGAGTCCTAAGAGCTCGCTCGCTTTTACTCCGTGTCTAGTGAACGGAGTCTTTGTCATATTTCCTATGAGACAAGATTGATAAGTTGCATAAGACTGATATTTGAACGGATCCAAATATCCATCTCTATGTAACTTTATCAACTGTGTTTCATTGATGTGACCCTGTCTACAATGCCATAAGAAACCTTATTAAATTCTGGAGACTTTCTTTTAAGTGTGTTCTAGACGTTGAAAACCTAAGCTTGATTTCATACGTATATACCGTCCTTTAGTGTACCTGACCTAATCAAACCATGATTTAAGTGGATGTGGACCACATCACTTATAAATGTAAAATCATATCCATCCTCAAAACAGATATGATATTACAAGCTAGACTAGGTGCATACAAACGGTTACGTAAAATCAGTATCTGCCCAGTTGTCAATCCTAGGTGATATTTCCCTACGGATTCAGCGTCCACGCTCATTCCGTTAGCAACCCTGAGAGTCATATCACCTGCCTTGATAACTCTACGGTTTCTCAAAGCCTGTAATGAAGTACAGATATGAGATCCTGATCTAGTATCTAGTACCCAGGAAGTAGAGTTAATTGACATACAGTTTTCAATCACAAACACACCCGAGGTCGAAGCCACAACATGCTTCGGATCCTGGATTCTGGCTTTCCAAGCTCTGCATCCCTTCTGCCAATGCCTTTTTCCCGTGACAGTAGAAACATCCCTCCCTGCCTACTGTTAGTCTCGAAACTTTTGCCCTGCCCATTCCTTCTACCTTACTGTCACCGTCTATCGTCTTTGTGGATCTAGAAGAGGAAGATTCCCCAATAAGTAGAGCGGGTTTCTCCCTGGTTTCCTTCAGGGTGCCCTCAACTGGAAGTATAACTTTCTTTCCCTGAGCGTCAGTAGAAGATAGGGACTGTAGAATCAAGTCAGCATATGACTCGTCCTCCAACATGGTCTCCAGGTCCGTGAGCTATTTAATATAGCTTATCATTGTAAGGACGTGGTCCCCTACAGATGACCTGACAGCCAACCTCGCTTGAAGCAATTCTTTTGAGGTCTCATATCTTGCAATATGAGATTGCTCTCCATATAAATCTTTGTTATGGAGGAAAATAGAAGCTAAGTCCATCTTCTAGTGCTGCCTTTGGTTTTCACCATCTACTGAGGCCAACATGAGGCACTTTGCATTCGCATTGTCCTTTCTGATGTCTTACGGATATCAACATCCGCGATGGTAGAAACTGGATCTGGAATGGCGGGGGCTTTAGTAGTAAGAAGGTGGTCCAGCTTGTCATAGGCAATGGACATCTGGACAAACCTTTACCAGTCAATATAGTATAACTCAGTCATTTTATTATCTGTAACCTAATCTTGGTCACCTGATCGTTGCAATTATGAGAGAGAGAAGAAAACACTCAGCATGATGCTCTTGCATGTTTTGATTGGTTTTTAGTTTATTTAGATAGGATGGCTCCCACTATTTCTCGAATCCTTCCTCAAACCATAAAAGAAGAATTAGTCAGGATTAATCTTACCCTACAATACTTGCTTAACCTTTCAGCCAGACCGGTATTGGTACTTCGAGGGAGGTTTTACAACGCTTTCGCGAAGTTCTTTAGTTACATATCCTCTTTTCCCTGGAGGCGTAGCCCCGCTAACACCGTTCTAGACACCTATTTGGTTTGTAGCATTGATTGTGTTAGTGAAAAAATCTCCCGAGGAGTAGCGGATACTCACAGTAGGATCATGATCCAAATATAATTATGTGATAATCCTGAAGGAATCCTACCAACATTATCACACTCCAAATGGTATGTAGCACTAGCAAGTTTCAGTTTCCTTAGAAACTCCTGATGTGGATTTTTGCCCCATGCTCTTATAACCTTGACGAAGGCCAACATATCATAAGTCACATGTTAAGTTCTGCCCGTCTTTGTCCAGGTTAATTTGAACCAACCCATACATACCCTTGACGAAGGCCAAATTAGTAGTACGACTGTCCCAAACCAACGCATCTATCTATGCTACAGATGAATATCCAGCGGCTACCAATCACTATGCCTTGCCGAAGGTCAAAATACATAGCTTGAATACTACTGAATATTCAACTGAAATGACAGAGGGCGACGAATGGTTTTGGTGAAACCGTGAACGTAATGAACTTGATTTAATCGAAGGACCCTGATAGCTTTTAACGAAGTGGTTTAAGCTCCGCATTTAAAAGTCTGCTGTTTTTGAAAAAACCAAATGGTTTTAAAATTTGTTCCAACGATTCAGCTTTGGTTTGTTTGCTTTGCATTAATATAATGCAGTCCCATCATCTACACCTATCATCACAGAAAAAGACGAAAATAACACGTCCGCTTATACCATTCGCATTTGCCACTGGGCCCGTCTAACACCGTTAGGTAACTTAACTAACGCCAGAGCGGGGTCTGGACTAGCGCGGGTGCAAAACATAAGCAACGTCTACTATATAGCATATACATAATAAACATTCGTCTAACGCAATAATAGGGATTCCAGATCACAGATGAACATATTAGATATACTAGGAATTCCGCGTTTCGTTTAAGCCTGTAACGAAAAACGGATTCCACGGTCGTGATGAATAGCCAAACCCCACCTCAGAACCCTACGGGCGCGGAAAACTACCCATCAAATACCCAAAGTGAAGCAACCTCCCTCAGTAAATGAGTAGGCCACTCCGCACTTCAAAGTACCTGGTAGTTTGTGCACCCCACTTTGCATCTATCCTAAGAGCAGAAAACAGTAAAAGAAAATAATACAACGGTAGCTACAACCTCAACCCGTATATGCCCCGCAAAAGAATATTACATTACTTTACAATTTACATCGAATGAAAGATAAAACACTCATCTCACATCCCCGTCTATTCATCCACGACGATCCAATAAGTTCATATACACAAACCAACATCACAGCAACACAGATATGTGCAACCCCCACTAATCAATGTATAGCTATTAGCGGACATTTCGAAACACATATAAACAACAATTGAACATGTTTAACTACGTTAAAACCGCAACTTCGAAATACTCTGTATTGCCACAGAAGAAAGATAACGATATAATCAAAATTGGCAAAAACAAACAACATCTGAAACCCTAAATCCAAGCAACTAGAACACAGACAAAAATTCAAAGCATTACACCACAAATAAAAAGGTGTTGTCTGTTTTATTGCAAATGTGGCCGGTCCAAAACTGATGGAATGGCCACGTTTTTGGTGTGTGTTCATCTCATAACAAATAGAGCACTCTGCAATTGTTTAAAAAAAATTTAGAGCCTCCGAAAAATTTGACAGAAACCTGGATTCATGTTCCTATGTTTCGGAGTTATTTCGGTTTCGTAGTTTTACACGTTGTCTAAACTATTAGCTAAGGTTTAGTAGGCTTTGATATCACAGTAAGTCGATGTTGCGCATCCCGCGTGTTCGCCGGGTGGCGGAATATTCAGAAAAACGATTTTTCAAAGCTCGCAACACCGACTTGAACTCCAAGATCGATGCTAAACCCAAGCTAACCTAACTAGGTATGAGGTTAACTACAAAGATAGAAGTTATACCTCACAGATACATGTCCTTCGGGTCTTCATCGTTGTCCTCTACCTCGTCACAAGCTCCGAGGATCGGAACGGACCGGGCAACCTCGACGGCCTCCTCGAGTAAAAGAAGATCCACCCGAGAGTCTATAGTCCGAGCTCCTACCTCAAATCTGAGGTAACTACGGCATCTAGTTAGCTAAACTAGATGTCCTAGATGGTGTAGAGTGAGAAGATGAATTAATTTGTCTCTTGGAACCCTAGGATTCTCAACACATGAGAGCTTTTAGGGTTAAGATGAAGAAGTAGATGACTTAAAGAAAATGAGAGTGAAGAAAGAACATGGATGAAGCTCAACTCATTTGTGATGAATAATGAACCATGTAGATAATTGATGAGATAAAAATATCTCACAAATATAAAGCATGGTTCACAAATATCTATTTTGTTAATGTAATGAGTCATGCCTCAAACAAGAAATATCTCCACCTCATTTTCTCCACCTCATTTAGGTTTTAATCAAAAGAAAAGAAACCCTAATTAGGTGTGATGTTCTAAAATCTTTCCCGAGGAATTTTTGAGAATGCCCCTCATCCGTATATATATATATATATATATATATATATATATATATATATATATATATATATATATATATATATATCCGCATCCGTATTCTGAAGAACACGAATACAAAGAGACGAAAATAATCCAACAAAAGAATACTAGGATCCGGCTTAAACCAAAGCCTACTAGTATTATCCTCCTAATCATCAAACGTGGAAAAATACACGTAAGTGATCGAAGCCCTGCCGTAAAACCATATGGCCTTTACACCTTTTTCCCGGTGCAGGGAAACCCTCTGTGTGGGACTCTAAGGACTCGATACTATGTTGGCGGTGGGTTTAACCATAAGCTGCAAGCGGTACTTGCTATACGTAACGGCTACCCCGGTATATGTCGATAAGAAGGCCGATGAGCTAACTCATCCGAACTCCTACAGAGCCTATCTGTGACAATCTCCGTACAGTCTGGTCTGTTCGTCTAAGAGTATAGCATATCGGTCCTAGGGGGCGGTAATCGTTAGACTCCTAATAGTGCAATAAGGCGTGTGGGAGTGTAGCCCAAAACATCCTGAGAAACTACTGGAGTACCTACCAGTAATATCAGTTGCCTTGGCCAAGAACTTTGTGTAATGGCTTTCCGAACACAGCGCGATATCAACCACCAATACCGGGAGAGATGAATTCTATCTAACCGCCATTGCCCCTAAGTGCTTCGGGAGTGCACCCAAATACTACCTGTTTGCATGACTCCTTTGAGCCGTGGTAGGGTAGTAATCAAAGAACAGTGGGAACACACTCAAGACGAAATAGCAGTGTCAAGTCAACGGACTAAGCTATACTCATGTCACCTGGGAACTGCTACTCGATGATAAGTATAATACCCACCAACAGTCCCCAACGAGTCCTGTCCGGTGTACTCTTAACCCAATGAGCACCTGCATACTATCTCCAGTACGACGTACTAATGGCTGTGGGACAAACCATCTTCCTTGCTGGGATGAGAAGCGTATACACTAGTCTACTCTGGAGTATCGACGCCCTATCTCGATAATCCTTTGACTAGGGATCTGTATAGGATGTGCTTATAGACTACTCATCCCACACTAGTGTGACTGCCATTACAACGCTGGTAATCAAGCAAAGATCCTAAGGGCTCTACCAATATATATAAGCGATATGCTAAAAGCAACATATGCACATATTAAGATAGAAACAGACCAGGTAGCATACTACCATTTCGAGCAAGCCTGTTACAATATCCGTGTATATTCTAAGCCTCCATTAAGTAATATACAAACCAATATGATACAATAATGGCCTCTAGGGCATATATCACTAACAGATTGGTATAATTATATACCTATATTTTTGGAAAATAATTGGGATTTAAAAATAAATTATTATTTATAGAAGCATTTATTTAATTGGGATTTTTATAAATAATACATAATTAATTACATACAAGTTTAATTTTAAACATAATTAGTGTTTTACTATTTATACATTAAATTTAGCTTATTTTCTTAACACATTACATTGCGTTCCATGTATGGTTCTATGTCTATTTTGGTTTTGTGATTTTATTGAAAAAAAGAGAAAAAGAAAATGGGGGGACAAGGAGGTATGGGTGAGTGAGGGAAAGAGAGAGAGGGGGTATGGTTGCCACTAGCCATTCATTTGCCTTTCCTTCATCATTTTCTTCATTCTTCTTCATCTTCCTTCTTCATCTTCACCTCTACCTCCCACTACCACTATACACCACCACCAAAACTCCATCAAAATCTTCACAAAAAATATTCCCAAACTCAATCTAAGTGACATGGAGGAATCATGTTTAGATTTTGAGTTGCTTTGGCCATCTTAGAATTTTCTTGAGTTGCTTCATGAGGTAAAACTTGCACTTCTTATCAAGTCTTTAGTTTTCCTAACCTCACAAATTAATTAGAGAAAAAATTTGAACCTTATGTGCTTGTTTCTTAACTTGAAGAATTTTAAAGTGAACTTTGATGGATAAAACTTGTAGTAAGGATATGATAGAGGGTATAGTGAGTGTTTACTACCTTATTAGCAATAGAATCCATAGTCAAGATGAGTTTAGAAGTTCCAAACATAAGTTTAGAATTTTCCTATATCGGATTTTTTTAACTGTTGAGGTTCAAATGAAATCTGGTATTACTTTAGGACACTGGAAATTATTTAGAGAAAACGGAGAGATGTTTGGACCTATAGAAAGCCGTCGTAGAAGCCCGAGCCCCTATCTCCTTAATGCATCCGCAAATATATTGATTTCGACAGCAAATTGCGGGTCAAGTTTGGGGTTAGGGTATGGATTTGTTCTGTAGCTCTCTCACTAGATAAATAAGACTACCCTGTACGCTCAAAAGTGTAAAATCACCTTAAGAAAAATCTAGAGTTATTTTATTAAGTTTCTACCAATGTTTCGAGATATTTGAAAATATGATTTTTGATATTTGAGTTTTGAGTCGGTCATTTCACATTCGTACATCGACGTCGGGGGTTGTTTTGTTGTTTTAACACGCGTTGGCCATAGGTTCTAACATATGTATGCCGCGCTCTTGATTTGAAACTTGGTTTTTGGGTATTCATGTGAATTTGGTTATGATTCGATTATAGGTACATTTGCGTGGACTTCCAAGACGACGAAGAAGACAAGGCATCCGTCGGAATCGACTAGAGCGAGGCGTTTGTAGGTGAGTAGATGTATATCTACGGGAGAAGTCGGGTGGATGGCGTATAGCACCCCCGCAACCTTAGTACTAGGATACTATACACACACACACACCTAACTTATAGGGTTATCAGAATACTATATGCAATAGTAATATACTTGTAGAAAGATATATCACTTGTTCTATTTTTCTTAGCCTATGAGCATATCTACTTATGAAAGTATATAAGTACATATTTTACGATATGATACGATAAGATGAAGATATGATCAGATATGATGACACGAGTCGATATTATTGGATATGATGATATGAGGCGATGATAGGAGATGGGATTATGTACACGACTATTGATCCATACTATTGATTAATGATATCATACGATGGATATTCCGTACGTGATATGATGAGGACGGATCGTCGATATTTATTCTCGACTCGAAAGAAATGTTTAAAATCATTAAAATAGTTATTATGATATGTTTAGAGATATACCTACTTTTAAAACCAACAAATCGTTACGCACTTTTAAAGGATAATTTCAAGGGGACACTACGACATTTCAAATGGTAACTTTTAAATGATAATTTCAAGGGGACGCTACGACTTTTCAAATAGTAACTTTTTCAAAAACATCGCACCCCCTTATTTTCTAAAACAACGATTCATACTATTTTAAACTATAACTATATTGTAACATTTCAGAAAAATAAAATATTATTTTTGGGAATTTAAATAATTAAAATAATAAATATTATGAATATTTTAATGATGTGGTATAATTATATACCGATAGTTTGGAAAATGTTGGAAAATTAAATTGAATAGTGATTTTTGGAGGGATTTATGTGATTTAAATAAATTATAAATTTTTATAATTAATTATATATAAGTTTAATTCTAAACTTGATTAATGTTCACTAATCATGTATTGATGGTGTTTTGTGCATGTGACATACACCATATCATAATTGCTAACACTTGTCACTTGTTTTAAAAACTTGGCTTAAATCCTAAATTGTGCCTGGTTCATTTGGGTTTCTATTGTTTTATAAAAGGAAAACAAAAGAAAAGGAATAAAGAAAGAAGTATGGGCATTAGAGAGAAGAGAGAGAGGTGAGGGGTCAAATTGACCATGGCCATTTCTTTTCCCTCCATTATCTTCATCATTTTTCTTCTCCTCTCCCCCCTCATGGATGCCCTTTCCTTCCACCACCTCCACCATCTCACCTCACCCCCAAAACTACATTAAAACCATTCATCCCCTTCACAAAAAATGTGCTCAAGCACACTACAAGTATGCGAGATCAAGAAATATTGGATTTTAAGCAATTGGGGCAACTCAAGAATTTTCTTGAGTTGCCAAATGAGGTATTCTTTTCACCATTAGCGTTGTAATGAATTTCCTTTAGCATCTAGGTTAGTTTAGAATTGGTAAATTAAGGTTTAGTGAGGTTTGAAAATTCCAAGATGAGGCTGTATGCATTTCTTGAGTGGTGAAGTGTAAATTGAGGCTTAATAGTGACCTTAAACCCCTGTAGTGATTGTATATTGGACCTAACATGAGACTAAAACCCCAATTCACAAACTTAGAAACCTAGATATCGGAAGTTTGTGGGAATTGTTATGATATTTAGAGATCTGCTATGACCCGGGGCACCTGAAAAATATTTAGCGATTACAGTGAAGTGTGCAGGTGATATGGAGTATACCCTGAAGACCCGAGCCCCAACCCCTTCACCATGGACGCAAATTTAATCCCTTAGGCCGCAAATTGGGCCTGGGTACTTCCAATTTGGTTCGTACTTGGTCTATGGTCCCTTTATCTTTAAATTAGACTTACCCCATATGCAAAATTGGCTAATTCAACCTAGGGTAAAATCTGGAAGTGTTTTACATCATTTCTGATTACGGTTTTGCGAATTCTGTAACTTAAACTAGGGTATTTTTGTGTTGTCTCGATCGATTGGCGTTTGTACGTCGATGTCGAGGGGTATTGGTTCTTCTTACATGCATAGAACATAGGTTTTAACCTATGTGCGATTCGT
Organism: Agapanthus africanus; assembly: GCA_030015575.1. Classification (NCBI taxonomy): domain Eukaryota; kingdom Viridiplantae; phylum Streptophyta; class Magnoliopsida; order Asparagales; family Amaryllidaceae; genus Agapanthus; species Agapanthus africanus. Next base: position 590,016,700 of record JASDDO010000014.1, read on the forward strand.
GTGCTGTTTTGGTTTTCGTGCGTGATTTCTGTTTACGAGGCTATGTGTGTATATATGTAGGTACCCTCAAGTGGACTTTGAACAACAAAGATGAACGTGGCGACATCGACTTCGACAAGCAAGGATCAAGGTGAGTAGATATATATCTACGGGGAAAGTCGGGTGGATGCCGTATAGCACCCCCGTAGTTCGTAGTGTAGTATATGATTTATTAGATATATGTATCTTTGTGATCGCGAGACGTGTATTGTTTTAAGGAACGACCTTAGGAGGTCATGGGTTAGTTTAGCGTATTCTGGATGATAGTGTTGTTAGTTTAGTCTCTTAGTTATGAAACCTTAAAGTTAAGATACACACACACATGCACACATGTGATATTTTTTTGGTGTATATGGTTATATGTATATATGTGTGTGTGTGTGTGTGTGTGTGTGTGTGGATGTTATAATATATATATATATATATATATATATATATATATATATATATATACACACACCCGGGTGATGATGATAGTACATGATACTTGGAGATGAGTCGATGTGATTGGGCATGATGCCGTGAGATCGGTGATGTGATTTGGGTCGTGTGATGAGACACGATATGATATTATAGTGGATCGTTGAGCGATGTGTTTTCACACACACGCGGATATATGTTGATGGTATTGGAGCGTACTAGACTTTGATCAGTACCCCTAGTGTATGATATTATGATAATGATACCAGATGAATAATGAGGTTTATGTGATATTGACCCGTACCACGATTTGGGATGCCGTACGATGGATTTTACCGTACGATGTATAAATATGATGATCGATCTGCACACTTGACTCGAGGATGTCGTATTGTACGTCTTATCGTACGTGATACTATTGAAGCGGGATCACCGACTGCTAGATATATCGACTCGGACTTAGGTGGTTTCCTTACCCTTTTGATTAGTCTCTTAGCCTTGTCCTGTAGTTTACTTAGTAGCTGTTAGACTGGGCTCGAGTCATACTTATTTTCAAAACTAGCGAATCGTGAGTATTTTAAAGACAGGCCAGGGGATACTACGGATATTTCAAAGGATGTAACTTTTCTTAAAAACATCGTAGCCCATATTTTCTAAATACCGCGATTCGTGTTATTTCAAATGCCAAAACTGTATGACTCATGTTTATATATAAGTGTATATTCTCCGTTATATTCATGATCTCCTTGCATCGCACGTTTTTACATGTGTTTCATTAATTATTATGAACCCATACTGTCAGGACACCGGAACTATTACCGATGATGCGTATGTCCACGAACACTTGCTTGCCGGCTCACACACATGATCATCGGTAATTGCCATGTCACGTAGACTTTAGAGAATATTAATTCATTGATATCGCTTGCTAACTGATAGTTCCGATGTATCATTACTGTGCTAGTTTAAATATTGCTTCCTTTACTTAGATATCAATGCATGTGTATTTTTATTTTTCATGCAATATTATGAGGCTTCATGCCAGTATTCACTCTTTATTGACATCGTGATTTTGAGATTTCGAACTTTCATGAGATTTCTGGATTTGGAGAAACCGCAAGGATTTTATAAACTGATTATCATTTCTAAAAATAGAAATTGTAGTTTTCTCGTGATATGATATGAGATATGTCCACCATGAGTTTTCTAGGCTCTTGAGCGGTATCACACACCCGATTCGAGAAGGAGGAGGAACCGTCTGCGGGTGCATGGTGGACCCGGTGCGGTACCCCAGGACAAGATGGTCACAGATGATGGCGTTGAGCCTGGAAGGGGAGCACTACGGACCGGTTATTTGTGACGCGGCGGATATCCGGAGGATACCGACGTAGTCGTGAGATTTGATGTTTTGGGCCAGTCTGGATTGCCGGAGCCCAGGGCCAGTCCGGATTGCCGGAGCTCGAGATATTTAGACATTGAGATACCGAGACTTTATGATATGGGCCAGTCCGGATTGCCGCAGCCCGAGATATTTAGATATTGAGACATATGTTTTGTGTCGATACTTGACACAAATTTCTCTGTTGATTTCATTGATGATACACGGTTTTTATACAGAAATCTCACTGAGAGATGAAAACAGTTTTCTCATTTAGATGTATTCTGTTTTCATGCATTCATACATCATATATATGATATGTTGTTATCTGAAGCACTGACACGAGCACTTGATATTACACTTATGTGTAGATGTTTCAGGGTTATATTTTATGAGGATATTATCGTATGACCTAGGATTGAGTCATACATGCGATTTATGCTCGGTGATGTTTTCTACTCACGAGTTGGCAACTCACCCCCATTGTGCTACAGTTTCGTGCAGGTTTTGCCGTATAGGTTTCCTTGACGGCTTTGCTGGCACACTGCTTCCTTCCGGGTGATTGCTTTGGTAGGTGAGATCACTCGCATCGTGACCAGCATTGTACTTTTTATTATAATATATTGTATCTAGTAAACTCCATCAACCAGACTTATATATTTGTTAAACTTAGAAGACCAGTGTTTATTCTTTCGACCTTAGAGTCGCGCTTGTATTATTATGGTTTTCCGGTGGATTTTGGTTTCTTCTGAGTTTTGATCCTCGCCCTTCGGCGTTGTATATTATGTTGCTTGCATGGTTGTGACCGCCAATTGGCGAAGAGCTAGCTCCCGCTTGGGGATGCCCTTATATATATTTCATGTGTTGTACCCGTTTGGGGCTAGTATTTACAAAAGAGACTCTACCGAAATTTTCGGGAAAACATGATGTTGCTTTTAAATGTTTAATGCCTTTTATTTTATTTAAACCACTTTCTTTAAACAGGTTTTCCTTCACTTCTTATTTAAAATGGTTTAGATTTCTGGGTTTTTGGCTTACTTGAATTAGGTGGGGTTCTATAGACTTCACATGATTCAAGTGCCAATCACGTGCTATTTCGGGTCGTGACATATATGACTCATACGTAGTTGCGTATTATTTTTAAACCATTCGCGTTTACGATTTGTTTATTCTGTTTACGCTCACGTCACGATTTCTTATTTCTGCATACGCCCGCATTTCCTTCATTTACGATATATATATTACGTTTCATACCCTTATCTTTACATGACTTCGTTTGTTAGGACACACACACCATTGCTGATGATGCACATGTTGCACGTACATATACTCGTTGGCTTACACACACATCATCGATAATTGTCATGCCACGTACACATTAGAACTCGCTGAGTTACCGTATCACCTTATAACCTGTTAGCATTTTAGTTACTGTTTAGTACCCAGTACCATATATTATTTCAGATATTGCACTTTTTTTAACTTGCTATACGACACACTCATATGAACACATTTGCTATGCATTATAGTATTGTTCTGTGCCTGTACATATTATTTCATTATTGCCATAGTCTTATGAGATTCTGTTTTCATGAGAATTCTGGATTTGAGAAACCAAAGATATTATTTAAAAACTTGTGAATGTTTTAAAAACGCAGTTTCTATTGATATGATATTTCGGCGTCCACTATGAGAGTTCTCAGTTTGAGCTATGATGATTATCCAAATCGAGGCAGGGGAAGAGAGACCGGTTGCGGATATATGGTGGACTCGGTACGGTACTCTGGGGCAAGAAGATCATATAGAAAGGCATTGAGCCCGACAGAGAAACACTACCTACCGGTGACAGTATTGGACTCGGCGGATATCCGGAGGATATCGACCGGGGTGATATGAGACTGATGGATATAAGGACCGATATGATAAGACGGTGTCTGAGATATGAGGGCCGATCCGATGAGACGGCGCGTGAGATATGAGGATTTACATGTCGATGCTGGACACGGGATTTATGATAATTTCGAGTGTCGATGGTGGACACTCGGGATTTTATGATGATTTCACGTGTCGTTGATGGACACTCAGTGGATGATACACACACACGATTTTGATGACTTAGTATCACATATTGACACATGCACGATATTATATTATTATACTTATGTATACACGATCATCTTCGATACCACATGATATGATATTACTATTATAGTTTGACCTAGGGAGATCGTTATACATTCGATTTCTACCTGATAATATATTCTACTCACGAGTTAGTAACTCACCCCCGTTGTATCATAGTTTTCTTGCAGAACCGACCGCTCAGATTAGTAGCGGCTTACTGGCACATCTTTTCTTTTGGGTGATTTGCTTTGGTAGATGGGTTACAGAATGGAGTGTAACCACCGTTGTATACTTTTATATTATTTGTATCTAGTTAGAAGCTCTATCAACCAGGCTATGTATATTTGGTAGACTTAGAGACCAGTTGTATAATCTTTGGACTTAGTGGCGAGACTTGTATTATTCTTATATTGGATTTGATAATGTTTGGTTTTTTTTACTATTTTCCTGCGATTGATCTTTGCCTTGGGCGTCGTATACTTGTTTACGTGGTTGTGTTTTCGCTAATTAGCGAAGAGCTAGCTCCCGCTTCGGGATGCCTATATTATTATTGATTATGTTCTTGTTTTTATCAAAATTTACAAAAGAGGTGTTGCCCAAATTTCAAATGACGAAAATATTTTCAAACTTTAGTATATTACACACTTGCATTTCAAACAAACTTTATTTATACTTTAAAAGAAAGAACTTGACTTCATTTATACCCCTTTTCAAAACTTCACTTCCATAATATTTTCCTAAAAAGGTTTAGATTTCTGGATTTTTGGCTTACTTGGGTTACGGTGAGGTCCTATAGACTTCACGTGATCCAAATGCCGGTCACGTGCCATTTCGTGGTCATGATAAATTTGGTATCGAAGCGTTAGGTTTAACATTTGTTTGAGTCTAGGTTTGACTATGCGGAGTCTAGGGCATATATTTCAGAACCTAAGCTTGACCTTACGGAACTTAGACTTGACAAAGGGGGTATTAGACCTGAACTTTCGCTACATAGGTGGACTTTGGTTGATGGAGTACGTAACTCAAGTAATGTAATGTACCGTGTGTATGTTCCGCGGCATTCTTACGATACGATGCTCCGCTTAAGTAACCTTAGAATATACATATCTTGAAATCCATTATTCTATTCGTTCTTATGATCTATCCTCATCGATATTTGTTTGCGATTCCTGTCACCTTGGCTATGCGAGCCGAGAGAGCTACGGCTAGAGTTGCGGTTAGAGCAAGCTCATGAAGAATAAGGACTGACCAGGGTGTTATTCCGGTGACGCAGGAACATATTGATTCCTCGCTTATGCTAGGATTTCTCGTTTGAGATGAGTGTTCTGGATCTACACAGGATGATCAGGCGATTGCTTGAAGCCAGTCAGATTAAGAGGACTGTTAACGTACAGCCTACACCTCAGATCATTGGGTTGTCTACCATGCAAACAGATGTACCAGCTGTTGCTGATATTGACGAGATATCGCTTTCTGAGTTCACGAAACTGAAGCCACATACATTTACAGGCAGGGATGTGACAGAAGATCCCTAGTCATTCTTGAATAAAGTGACTAAGATATTTCGTTTGCTTGGATGCCCCGATGTGAAATCAGTTGAGTTAGCCAGTTTCAGTTCGAAGGGTCTTGCTCAGACCTAAAGTGAGTCGATCGAGAGAGGAAGAGCAGTGCATATTCCTCCAATGGAATGGACGAGTTCTTGAGAGCGAATTTCGCCAGATTTCTTCCACCAAATGCTGGAGATGCCCGAGTTCATAACTTCGTGTCTTTACGAGAGACTCCGAATATGACCATAACGGAGGATGAATTGCAGTTATGTAGCTTTCGAGAAACGATTCCAATTTGGTTGATATTGAAGAAAAGTGGTTTAAGAGATTCATGCGAGATCTCAATGAATTATTCCTCTCCGTTGATGCCAGTGATTTGTTACGTACGTAGAGACGCTGGATACAACCACATTTCAAGAAGAAAGTCATGATGAGATTGTAGCTGTCCCGGAACAGAAACAGATTAATTTAAGAGTGTCAGTTTCCGGGCAGTTCGGCAGAGATGATATTGAAAGAGACCATGGAAGGTTCTTTCCACGATACTACAATGATAAAGATTTGGATACAGGATCGGTTGTATGGCATATACTCAGAGGGCCAGAGGCTGCCGTCATTGACGTACTACATTGTTAGTGGCCATGTTAATTAGTCAGGAGATGTTTAGAGAGACTTCAGAGCGGGACTATTTCCGTCGCTACTCCTAATCGAGTTGTCGAGCCGAGAAGTCGTGGAATTGGTGATCTACAGAGAAGGAACAAAGACCTAAAGATAGAGGATGCCAGACCTGTTGTAGGGTTACTATGCACTGTCACAAGGGTCTATAAGGCATCAACCATGCCCGATTTAAAATTTAGACGTGCCGAACAACCTTAACCAAGATTTTAGACTAGAGATTAGGCGAAACATATAGCGAGTAAACAACTTTACTTCTAAGAGTTAGGGATTACAACCTTTGTAGTCCGGTCCTTCACTTCATAAGCTCCATGTTGTGGTCCCTTCGCTGCGATCATCAAGTTCCCGGACTCTAGAGAGGCTCCACGAAGAGAAAGATGCATGCTTGCTTCCGATCTTCGATAACAAAGATGATCTACCTTGAAGTTTCTTTAACACAAGCTCTCACTCACTAATGAAGTGAACACCCTAATCTAATTGGCTAGATTAGATGAGGATGATGAGGTAGGAATTTGGCTCTAATTTGTTTTCATAATCTCACACTAAATCATCACAAAACTCAAAGCTAGAAAGCTTTGCAAGGATGAAGAAGAAGAAGAAGAAGAATGAAAAATTCCTTTTGTGATGAATAATGAAAAAATAATAATCATAATTACAAATGCAACCATGGTTGACCAAAGAGAGGGCTAACCATTGTAGAGAGTTAACCAGGGTTAAAGGGTGTGGGTTGGGTTAGGAAATATCTTGCAAAATATCTAAACAAAATATCTTTGCAAGAAACAAAATAAAAGATTCTAGAAGCTTTTAGAAAAGTTTAACCCAAATCAAAGCCTAACCTTGTTTAATCTCCACTAATCATATTGCATTAGTAATTATATCATGTTACAATATTATATATCACATATATAATATATTTTTGTAACAAAAGAAAATAATACAATTAACATATATCGCATATATATCAATGTATTATCCGTTGAGAAAATGAAATAATAAAGCCAGCCAATATTAGATAATGTAATGCAATATATCATATATATAATTATACATTAAATTATCAAATCAACACTTGATCCGACAATCCGGATATTTCTCAAATAACCGACTAATATATATATCTGTGCCGATTCATCGAATCAACACTTGATCCGATGACCCGGCTGATATCAAATATCGCGAGAATAGAATACGGTATCTCATATCGCATTATCCTCAGTCATGCACATATCACATATGTGCTCCTACTCCGTTTTGCCCGAGTCAAGAAACCTCTGTGTGGGACTCTAAAGAATCGTCAATATGCCGGCAGTAGGTGATGATCATATCAAACACCCACAAGATGCAAGCGGTCAGCTAAACGTAACATCCACCCAGGTATTGAGAGATCAGAAGATCAACAAGCAAGCCTGTACATTCTCCTGTGAATCCAATCAGTAACACTCCTGTACAGTCCGATCTCTTCGTCTGATATGTTGCATATCTAGTCTAGGGGTGGTATACGTCAGACCCAAGTAACCGATAAGTCGTGTCGATGTGAGGCTCATAACTGGTCGAGAAACTACTGGTAACACTTACCCGTAAATCTCTATATCAGCCCTGGCCAGAGACTTCCAGTTATAGCCAATCGAACACAGCACAACATCAACTCCCTATACCGGGAGAGACGAATCGCCTCCTTTCGCTCATTGCCTCCATATGATTCGGGACTGTACCCAAAAGCCACCGTTTTGCACGCCCTATTGGACATGGTATGATGGAAATCAAAGCACAGTGGGAATCACACAAGACTCTATGACGATCTCGGGTCTACAGACTAACCTGTACCAGTGTCACCAGAGAACTGCCATCTGACGTGAGGTATAATACCATCTGGGAGTTCTCGGCGAGTCCGTCCAGTATACCCGGTCTTCACTGAGCACCCGTACACCATCCTTGATGTCAAACACCGATGGATATGGTATCATCCATCGCCGATCATATGGGTCAAGATGCGTATACGCTAGTTTGCTCTGGTGTATCGATGCCCTGTCTCGATACACCCTCGACTAGGAACAGTTATAGTATGTACTCGTTGACTACCATGGCCACCACTAGTATGATATCATCATAGTCACAGTAGTCGAGTACATATCCTAAGGGCTTTATCAACATGTGAGAGCAAGACAGTAAACTAATATAAGTCAACATGTTAAGATAAAGAGCAACCAGATAGCATACTATCATGTCGAGCAAGAAAGTCCTTCCTATATATGTCCAAGCATCCACTACATTATACATCGTATGTACAGTAATGGCCTCTAGGGCATACATATAACTAACAATCTCCCACTTTAACTAGGGCCATTTGTTGTGGTATCGCATACCCAACAATCAGCTGTGGTTGAAGTATCTCATCCTCAACCATCCCATAAAAGTCTCTATTGGGAAATATGCCTTTGTGAGTGGATCCGCGCTGTCGTCCTCGTATCTACTCTCTTAACCTCGATCTCCCTGAAGATCAACCATCTCCATGATCAGGTGATACTGCCTAAGAATTATATCTGGATTTCTAATGGGACGGTGGTTCCTTGTCTAAATCCACAACTCCATTGTCATACAATGGCAGGAACTAAGTTTATCTCATGAACTATTATCTATATCCAGACTGCCTCTTTGGTAGCATCCTTGGTAACGATGTATCTTGCCTTTAATCGTCTAGTAAGTCACGGTATCTAGCTTGGAACTCTTCCAACATACCGTACCTCCACTGAGGGAAAAGACAATGCCTGCGACTGACATTCAGTTGTCCTTATCACCCTGGAACCTTTTCCAGTTATTCTCCCCAGGATCGATTGATACCATCTCACTACAACTAGTGAGAATCCTAACATCCAATTAGATCTATTTCATAGATCAAAAACCTAGGATTTAGGAGGTATCGCTTTGATCCTATATGGAGAATTCTTGTGATAAGTGGAGATTGACTGAGCATAGCATAGGAAACTCCTTCCCTATCAAGAGTATGTCATCTACGTACTCTACGAAGATCACTACCATACTCTCTACTACCTTTTTGTATATACAAGGTTCATCTACCATTTTGATGAAGTCAAACTCTTTGACTACCACATCAAAACAGACGTTCCAACTCCGCGATGCCTGCTTTATCCCATAAAGCATCTTGCACATGTTTCCGCTGCTTCCACTGTCTACGAAGCCCTCTGGCTGTGTACTTATAGACGCTCTCTTCTAAAACATCATTTAGAAAAGCAGTCATGACACCCAACCACCAGATATCGTAGTCATGGTATGTAGCAGTGGCAAGTAGGATCTGGATGGACTTAAGCATAGGTTTGAAAGTCTCAACTTTTCCATGTACACCAAGTAATCTTCTCAAGATATACTTGCTCCTGATGGGGATTTAACCCTTCAGATAAAGCAACCAAAGTCCATACTTTGTTTGTGTATAAGGATTCCATCTCAGATCACTTACATCCAGCCATTCTTACAGAGTCCCACTCCTGATGGCCTGCTCGAAACTAGTTGGGTCATCATCTCATGATGCAGTTCTCACTCCCACTGTCATAGAGAAACCGAAGTATCTCTCAAGAGGGCGAGGAACCCTACTAGATCGGCGGAGAGGCTGAGGTTCGTTGGAAACTATTGAATCCTTTGGTTCTACCAAATCATCAGCTGCTGTTTTGTATAGCTGGAACCGTTTCCAGTTCTACCTCATGATCATTAATTTCTTCACAAGAAATTCCCTTTCACAAAGGTGGCTTGTTGAGAAAAAAAACATCTTTTGTTCCTCGGTTTGGTAGAAGATATTCCTTTGCGAATGCTTGGGATATCCAACAAACTTCTACAGAACTGACTTTGCCTCGAGTTTGTCCGGATTTTGCTTTTAGGCATAGGCTGGACAACCTCAAATCTTAACATACTTAAGATATGGGCTCTTTCCATTCCATATCACATATGAAGTGGTAGGCAACTGATTTGATTGGAACCCTATTCAATAGGTACGCAGCTTCTCAAGTGCATAACTCAGAAAAGAAAATAAGCAACTCGGTAGTACTCATCATAGAGCACACCATATCAAATAGGGTGTATTTTCTCCGCCCGATACACCGACGTGCTATGTTGTATACGGAGGAGTAATGCTGAGAGAGAATCTCATTCTCCTTTAGAAAGTCCAGGAATTCTGTGCTCAAGTATTCTCCTCCTTGATCTCATCATAGGACATAATACTTATACCCGTTTTTGGTTCTCTACTTCTAATTTATATTTTGTGAATATCTCAAAAGCTTCAGACTTGTGTTTCAACAGGAACACATGTGCGAATCTTGGGAGACTATCAGTGAATATAATAAAGTACAAAGAACCAGTCCTGGCATGTGTAGACATGGGACCTTACATACATCATCATGTATCAATCCTAAGAGTTCATTAACTCTTTCTCTATTTCCAATAAACAGAGCTGTGGTCATCTTATCTTTGTGACATGACCGGTAAGTTTCACAAGATGTAAATTCAAACAGATTTAAATATGTATCTAAATGTAACTTCAGCCAGTCAGGTCACATTGATATGACCTAGTCTACAATACCTCAAGAAGGATTCGTTCATTTCTGAACTCTTCCTCTTGTGTGTGTTCTGTATACTAAGAACTGCAGTTTGATTTAGAACGTCAATGCTTTCAGATAACGTGCCTGAACCGATCAACTCTTGATATAGGAAATGTTCAAAACATTATCCAACAATACAAAATTATATTCTTCTTTACTAATAAAGAGACTGATATGATGTTGTATATCAGGTTCGGTATCTAATAACATTCGTTCAGAATCAATGTATTTGTTAATACAGGGTGATAACTACCAACAGACTTGGCTGTAACACTTGCACCGTTTCTATCTCATGAAACTTATCATCCGTTCTCAGTTCTCTACCTATCTGTAGCCTATGTAACAAATTACATATTGTGGGATCCTGATCCGGTATCTCATACCCAGGAAGTAAAGGATACTGAGAAACAGTTCTTTGTAATGAACACACCCGAAGAAGATGCATCAGCATGCACTTTCTTCGTTTGGGTGGCACAGAAATGCTGTTAATTCCCTATTTCCTGCTCTGTCTTATAACAATTTTAAGTTGGAGCGGGACCAACGTTTCCTAGCTCAGTATAACAAGCGGGCTCGGTCAATACATCCATATTATTATCTTGATTAAGGCGTGATATGGTCGCTACCTGGAGAGAGAGAGAGAAGAAAACACTCAGCGTATGCTCTTGCAAGATTAGATTGGTTATTAATATACCTAATCAGGATGTCTCCCACTGTTTTAGTCAAATCTTCCTTCAAAACCTAAAAGGAAAGACTAGCCGGGATTAATTACACGCTACATGTTCGCCAATCTTTCAGCCAGGCCAGTATCGGTACTTTGAGGGAGGTTCCCCATGCATTCGCATGGACCTAATTAAAGTAAACCTCATTTTCCCAGAGGCGTAACCCCGTTGACACCTTTCTAGACACCTACTTGATCGACTAATTGTAATGTATAAAACTCTCCCAGGAGTAACTCTTACTCGTAGCGGGCATCGGGATCCAACTATCTTATAGAAGGTATGCAATCTCATTGCAAATTTCAACACTTGAAATTCCCAATAATATTTTACCCCTAGCACTTATTACCTTAACTAAGGTCAACATATCATAAGCACTTGTCAAGTTTTACCCATCATTTCATGATTAATTAGACCCACCCTACATGACCCTCAACTATAGTTGACATAATCACTTGAATGTCCAAACTAATCGCATCATATGCTGTGTAGGAAGACATCACTTAGCTTCCGTACACTACGCCTCACCTAAAGTCGACATACGCAGCACGAATACTAAGTACTCTACTTCCTAAAATGATGGAGGGCTACGACAGATTTTTAAGAAAACCTTTTGCGTAATGAACTTGATATCGTTGTAGAATCGAGAGATTTTAAATGGAGTGTTTTTTAGGCCTTTTCTAGTTTCGCTAAAGAGGTCACTCCCAGTGAAGGGATCGTCGGCTCTTTCCTCATCGAATAAGGTGCAGGATATTTCACAAATACCACTATGCAAAGCAAAAACTATAGAAGCAATCATAAGACAAACCGAGTATGCAGCATCTTCTAGTTTCGCTAAAGAGGTCACTCCCGGTGAAGGGATCTCAGCTCTTTCCTTATCGAATAAGGTGCTGGATGTTCTACAAGGAACACCGCTATGCAAAGCAAGAACTAGAGCTACTAGTTTTTAAACAAGTTTCTACAACATCTTTATGTTTCTTTTATTTCATTAATCTCATTAATGAAGTCCCATTTTATTATGCTTCATAAGCATCACATTTGAAACGAAATCCGCAATATAACATATATCTCATATATATCATATAAACATTAATCTCAGGCAGTAATATGATCTCATCACAGAACATTGCAGCAGAAGAACATATATGAAATATTGGATATACTAGGAGGTCCATGTTTTTAATACGAGCCTATATAAAACACGGATTCTACGGTCATGATGAATAGCCAAACCCACATCCTTAGACCCCTATGAGAGCGGCCAGTAAGCCTTCCAATTCTAGAGTTAGGAGACCCAGTCTCGACTCCTCGAGATGGTCTCCCACTGGACCCTAGAACCCGGTTACTTGTGCTCCCCGCCTTGGGTCTATCCTAATGCGGAAAAGTAAATAATATACAATAGTGACATCATCCTCAGCCCGGAAGTGCCCCAATAAAAGAATATTACATACAATGAATTTTACATGAATGAAAAAGAAAAACTCTCATCTCACATAAAACCCCCAGCTATTCAAACACGACGATCCAATATAACATATCACAGCAACACATAATAACACATATCATCAACGTAAGTAAATATGCATATCCCAATTGTCGTTGATGTATAGCAACGAAACCGGCGATATACCACATATTACACTTACGATCGCAAAAAAGAAAGTGTAAAACTACAACAGTTGGAATCCTCAACCTCCTTAGACATCGCATGCCTAATCAAATGAATTCCTTAGACATCGCATGCCTAACAATTATAAACCCCGCATTTTAGTCTCAACCTTGAAAACTCTTTTTAATATCAACTCGGGCAATACAACAAGATTCTGACATTTTGACCGAATGCTCGTCGAAAACTTTAGTAGACGGCCGCACCCCCGATGCCGACGACGAAGTGCACTAAGGCGGAACACCGCTGCCGCGAGCACCCGAACGGATGCTTTTGGCGACGGGGTTCTCCTACAGTCACTTGGTCAGGGCTATGGGGCATGGCTGTCTATTAAGTTTACCCGGCGAATATCCGTATACGCTACGTGATTGCGATGGACTTTTGATCGCATCAAAATCCCGTGGCAATCGATCATCTGAGACTAAACTGCTAGATTTATAACATTCAAATTAGTTATCTCATAACTACTTGTGGATTCTAAATATTGTATCACATTCCAGATAACTAGACAATGTTAAACTTTCCGATCGAATAATCAAACACCCAAGTTTTCCCAAATGGCTCAACACTTGAGCGGAGTTTAAAATTATCCATCACATGCCACAGTACCAATGGTCCAGCCGTAGAAGGGTCAAACCAACGCCTCACATGCGGCAACGCCGTACTGCCCCAAACCCTTTAGAAGCGGTTCAGACGGTCACATAATCGAGTTAAGGTTTTAGTTCTTCTAGAGGGTCCACCGCGTTACTTGCACGACGTAGAACGTTTTTTAATTAAGGAAAAATCCAACACTTGGAAATTTTCCGGCAGGGGAAAAAGTGAGTTATTGATATCCGTTCGAACTTTTTAACACGTTCTAAAATTACCCGGAAAAACACATAAACGAAGTTAAACTTTCCGATCAAACCAACGAACACAAAAGATCTCCAGAAAACTCAACACTTGAGTAAAATAAAAAATTCCCAGAAGCATGAAAAAGTACCCAAGAATCATACCTAGAAGTATGAGCCCTTGACTCCACATTATGGCCGCGGAACCGCCGCCATACCGATGGTTTGGCCGCGGTTCCGCGCTCCAATGATGGAGTTGGGGTATCATACTTCAGCGGAATTCTTAGATTTCCCTGCTTATTTTTCTGAGTATTTTTAATATGAAAAAAATAAACATTTTGAAAAATTTCCAGAGAAGGGGTATTTTACGACGTTTCGGGGTTCGATCGGACTTTAAACTTCGCCTAAACTTCGCCTAAAGCTCTAGCTTGGCTCTGATACCACTGTAGGGTTACTATGCACTGTCACAAGGGTCTATAAGGCATTAACCATGCCCGATTTAAAATTTAGACGTGTCGAACAACCCTAACCAAGATCTTAGACTAGAGATTAGGCGAAACATATAGCAAGTAAACAACTTTACTTCTAAGAGTTAGGGATTACAATCTTTGTAGTCCGGTCCTTCACCTCATAAGCTCCGTGTTGTGGTCTCTTTGCTGCGATCATCAAGTTCCCGGACTCTAAAGAGGCTCCACGAAGAGAAAGATGCTTGCTTGCTTCCAATTTTCGATAACAAAGATGATCTACCTTGAAGTTTCTTTAACACAAGCTCTCACTCACTAATGAAGTGAACACCCTGATTTAATTGGGTAGATTAGATGAGGATGATAAGGTAGGAATTTGGCTCTAATTTTTTTTCATAATCTCACACTAAATCATCACAAAACTCAAAGCTAGAATGCTTTGCAAGGAGGAAAAAGAAGAAGAAGAATGAAAAATTCCTTTTGTGATGAATAATGAAAAAATAATAATCATAATTACAAATGCAACAATGGTTGACCAAAGAGAGGGCTAACCATTGTAGAGAGTTAACTAGGGTTAAAGGGTGTGGGTTGGGTTAGGAAACATCTTGCAAAATATCTAAACAAAATATCTTTGCAAGAAACAAAATAAAAGCTTCTAGAAGCTTCTAGAAAAGTTTAACCCAAATCAAACCCTAACCTTGTTTAATCTCCACTAATCATGTTGCATTAGTAATTATAACATGTTACAATATTATATATCACATATATAATATATTTTTGTAACAAAAGAAAATAATACAATTAACATATATCGCATATATATCAATATATTATCCGGTGAGAAAATGAAATAATAAAGAGAGCCAATATTTGATAATGTAATGTAATATATCATATATATAATTATACATTAAATCATCGAATCAACACTTGATCCGACAATCCGGCTATTTCTCAAATAACCGACTAATATGTATATCTGTACCGATTCATCGAATCAACACTTGATCCGATGACCTGGCTGATATCAAATTTCGTGAGAATAGAATACGGTATCTCATATCGCATTATGCTCGGTCATGCCCATATCACATATGTGCTCCTACTCCATTTTTCCTGAGTCAAGAAACCTCTGTGTAGGACTCTAAAGAATCGTCAATACGCCGGCAGTAGATGATGATCATATCAAACACCCACAAGCTGCAAGCGGTCAGCTAAACGTTACAGCCACCCAGGTATTGAGCGATCAGAAGATCAACAAGCAAGCATGTACATTCTCCTGTGAATCCAATCAGTAACACTCCCGTACAGTCCGGTCTCTTCGTCTGATATGTTGCATATCTAGTCTAGGGGTGGTATACGTCAGACCCCAGTAACCGATAAGTCGTGTCGATGTAAGGCTCATAACAGGCCGAGAAACTACTGGTAACACATACCCGTAAATATCTATATCAGCCCTGGCTAGGGACTTCCAGTTATAGCCAATCGAACACAGCACAACATCAACTCCCTATACCGGGAGAGACGAATCCCCTCCTATCGCTCATTGCCTCCATGTGATTCGGGACTGTACCCAAAAGCCACCGTTTTGCATGCCCCATTGGACGTGGTTTGATGGAAATCGAAGCACAGTGGGAATCACACAAGACTCTATGACGATCTCGGGTCTACAGACTAACCTTTACCAGTGTCACCGGAGAACTGCCATCTGACGTGAGGTATAATACCATCTGGGAGTTCTCGGCGAGTCCGTCCAGTGTACCCAGTCTTCACTGAGCACCCGTACACCATCCTTGATGTCAAACACCGATGGATATGGTATCATCCATCGCCCATCATATGGGTCAAGATGCGTATACGCTAGTCTACTCTGGTGTATCGATGCCCTGTCTCGATACACCCTCGAATAGGAACCATTATCGGATGTACTCGTCGACTACATTGGCCACCGCTATTATGATCTCATCATAGTCACAATAGTCGAGTACATATCCTAAGGGCTTTATCAACATGTGAGAGTATGACAGTAAACTAATATAAGTCAACATGTTAAGATAAAGAGCAACCAGATACCGTACTATCATGTCGAGCAAGAAAGTCCTCCCTATATATGTCCAAGCATCCACTACATTATACATCGTATGTACAGTAATGGCCTCTAGGGCATACATATAACTAACACCTATAAGTGTATATGTGTTCCTTGCCGTGTCAACCACGGCTATGCGGAATCAAAAACTTTAAAACTTGAGCATAATACACTAAAATCACCAGGATATAAGCCCAACACTATACTAAACAAACCCTAACTAGAGTTTTAGCTACTCGGTTGAAATTACAACCTTTGTAGATGGTCGTTTGGGTCTTGAAAGTTGACTCCTCAAGCTCCTTTGGTTGATGGAACGAGCTCTCGAAACCGATCTTCTGGGTCAAAGAAGATCTACCCGAGAATACAGATTCAAGCGATAGCTTCGTATGAAGCAACTACAGATCAAGTCTTGCTTAGATAAGATACTTAGAGTGGTGTAGTTTGTGAAATTAAATGCTCTCTTTTAATCCTCACAACTCAAAAGAGAGGATTGAGGAAGAAGATGAATATGGATAGCAACTAAAGAAATTTTTCCAAGTGAGAAAAGATCAACCATCCCCTCAAAATATCTCACACTCTCATTCTTATCTCTACATCACCCAAAATAAAAGAGTGGGTGGGCTTAGTGAATCATGTTCAGTCGGAATTATTGCATTTTTAACATGACAATTTCCTTACTTTTTCTAATAATCTAAAGGTATTTGCTATAAATATAACACATACAAACTACCTTTCTTTAAATTAACTCGTCTAAAGAAAGATAAAGGTTCCACGTTTCCCTGATGACGACCCGTACTCTCTCGGCTAGCTACAAGTGACACCGTTATTGATTGCGGTTACTTTTACTACTTTACACTTTTTTACATCAATCAGTTATCACATTTGGATGAAATGTGAGCTAGTATTATATATCTTTTTTAGTTTCTTTCTTTTCGTATTCGTATTTTGACATAATACGGTATTTATACGAATACGGGTATTTGTATAAATACGTGTATTTGTGTATTGATATAAATACGCGTATTTATGTCTTGATATAAATATGGGAATTTGTATCTTAATACAAATACGGGTATTCATGTTTTATACGAATACAAGTATATGTATTTTGATACGAATACGGGTGTATATATTTGTAGCATATACTTGTATTAGTTTATGTATGTGTGTGTAATGAGGTGGCTCTCTCTCACTTCTTTTCTAAAATCTTCTTGTTTATGCGAGAAGAGTGCAGGTTTGTGACTCACCATGGTGAGTCACAAGTCTACCCATTCTCACATTAAAAAAAGAAAAGAAAAGAGTGATGATTTATCTTTTAGAGTAGCCATGATTGATATTATCAACATTATTTTCTTCTTCCTCTTCTCTTGAGTTTTCTATAGTTAAGAAAGGAAAAAGAAAAGAAAGAAAAACATAGAGATTAGCCACTACATCATCTAGTGATCAAATCCTAGCATGTTTTGTTCACTAGTTGTTTCACTTATATATTTAGTGTGAAGCTAAAACCTAGGTTAGGGTTCTCTCAGGTGGATCATCTTCGACAAGGAAGACTGACTCCAAACTTGTTCTCGGTGAACCTAAGAGCGTAAGAAGTTGGAAAAAAGATGAAGAACATGACTACAAAGGTAGCTATCATCTATCCGAGTAGTTAGCTTCTTCTAGTTTTGCTAGTTTAGTATTTGGATTCGATTCAAGCTTGTAGAAGTTCATGCTCTGTGTATAGAAATTTTTGTTTTGTATTCCACCTTGGTCGCAAGTAAGCGACACGAGCATGAGCATCTACTTACATGGTATCAAAGCCATCTAAGCACTTAAACTAGTTTAACGATGCTTACGTTTCAAGTAAGAAAATTTTCCGTATTTCGAAACCTAAAATTTCAAGTTTCTGTCCAATTTTTAACGAAACCTGAAAAATATTTTGCATATGTCATTGGACTATAGATAAAGAAACTTGGACACACCATGAAGATGAGCCTAAACTAACATGGTTTGGCCGAGGAATAGCCGAGGTTTGCGGCCAAAAATGTCCAGTTTGCCTCGAACTTCGTGCAGTGGCTTGTACTTTGGGTTTTGGGATTTTTGGTATACGTCTTTTTGCTCTAGGTTTCATTTACTGTTATCGTTGTATTCGGGCAAAACGGAAAGCTTTAAACTCGAAAATTTTGCATTGTTTAGATCTTTAATGTTCGTATTTGTGTTTGTATACGTCGTCTAATTACTATAGGTCGATTGGAGGGGGTTGCGAATACATGATCTTGCTGTGGTTATTTATATCTTGTGATGGATTAGATGGATAGTCATGGTGGATAGCCCCCTCATCGTAGAAATGGATGTATATTTGTTATTCGGGGCGAGCGGCCATATTGTGGCCGTCGTCATCACTCGATATATATTGCTTTATTGGAACACGACCGGGTTGAGATCGATTTTACCATTGTATATTCATTCATTTTTGTATTAGGATAACCCATAGAGAAGTGCTCGAATAGACGGGTTCTAGATTGTGCTAAGTGGTCATCTCACAGTGGCGAGTTCGAGCCGCCTCGCTCTAGAATTGGTGGGCTACTCGCCGCGCTTTTAGGGGTTTAGGATAGACCCACGGTGGAGTGCTCAAGTTGCCGGATTCCATGAAGTGGCAGGCGACCCACTCATTTTATTAAGTGATGGTTGCCCCATTTCTAGAATTGACGGGTAACTTGCCGCACTCATAGGGTTCTTTGGTACAGGTGATGTTCGAATTATCCATACGACCGGGGAACATTGCTTTTCGTTTGCGGCTCAAGTGAAACATGGGGCTCCTAGTTTATCACATTCATATGATGTTTATTACCTGGTTGTAATGATATATACAAATATTGTATATGTTTTGTACCTGCACTAGCTCTGCCTATGCACTGCCGTAAGTTAAGTAACCTTACGGTGAAGTTTCCAGACCCCATGGCGAATGCGGGTGGCATATATGTACATTTTATTTTGGTTGTTTTCTATGTTGCTTAAGCTTAATTGATGGGACCGTAATAATTCTTATTAATACAAGAAATAAACCTAAAAATGGATGTTGTTGGAATCAAATTTCAAAACCACTCGGTTCTTTTCAAAACTACTCGGTTTTTCACAAAACCAAAAGGTTTCAAAATTGAGCTTGAACCACTCGTTTCAAAATCACTAGTTTCCTTCAACGATATCAAGTTTATTACGTTAAAACATTTTCTCCAAAAACCAGCCCTCTGTCATTTCCTATGGGTAGTGCTTAGTATTCATGTTGCGTTTGTTGACTCAGTCAAGGCGTAGTGTGCTTTAGCTAAGTAATGCTTGTTTGTTGCATATATTGCGATTGGTTAGGACAGTCGTACGGCCTTGTTGACTCAGTCAAGGGCTCATGCGGGTGAGTTTGATGCAATCAAGATAATGACGGATTGAACTTGACTAGGACCCTTTGATTTGTTGACTCAATCAAGGTCACTAAGGTTTTAGGGAAAAAACCACATCGGGGGTTTCAAATATATAGAAAACTTGCTAGTTTTGCATATCTTCTGGAGTGTGGTGACTAGAGTGGCTTCCATCTAGATTATCACACATTGATAGTTGGGTCCTGATCCCACTGATGAGTAGGATTACTTCCGGGAGATTCTCACTTCATAACTAGCTACCCCATTAGGTGTCTAAAAAGGTGTTAATGGAGTTATGTCTCTGCGGAAACGAGGTTATTTAATTAGGTCCGTGTGAAAACACGGGGAGCCTCCCTCGGAGTACCAACATTTTCCTGGCTGAATGGTTAGCGAACTTGTAGAGCATATATGATCCCAACTAGTTCTTCTTTTAAGGTTTGAAGGAGAATTCGAGAAAACAGTGGGAGCCATCATGTTTAGATAAAATAATAATCAATCTAAAATTGCAAGAGCATACATTGAATATTTCTTCTCTCTTTCCTAATTGTAGCTACCATGTCAGGCTTTTATCAAGATAATAAAATGTATGACTTGACCGACATGAATTCTTATTCAGGGCTGGGAAACGTCGGTTTGGCTCTGACTTGTGACATATGTCACGAGCATGAGAAAAGGAAAGAGGATTGCATGAATTCCTTGATAACCCCAGTGAAGAAGAAGCATACTATTGCATCTCCTTTAGGTGTTCTTATTATCGAGAACTATTTTTCGGTCGGTTCTACCTCCTGGGTACTAGATACCGGATCAGAATCTCATATTTGTAATTTATTACAGGGACTGAGAAAAAATAGGATGGTTGGACTTTGTGATATGTCTCTCGGAGTAGAGAACGGAACACAGGTTGATGCTGCTGCCATCGGTGAATATCACCTGGTATTTCCAAGTGGTAATACTATAATTTTGAACAATTGCTACTATGTATCTTCCCTGCTTTACAATATGTCACGACCCGAAATAGCACTTGACTAGCCCTTGAATCATATGATGGCAGTCCTTAGGATCTTTGCTTAATTACCAGCGTTGTGATGGCAGTCACACTAGTGGGGGCTGGGTAATCTATAAGCACATCCTTATGCAAGTCCCTAGTCGCAGGACTATCGAGACAGGGTATCGATACTCCGGAGTAGACTAGCGTATGCGCTTCTCATCCCAGTATGGGAGATGGTCTATCCTACAGCCGTCAGTACGTCGTACTTGAGATAGTATGCGGGTGCTCGTTAGGTTACGAGTACACTGGACATGACTCGTCGGAAACTGTTGGTTGGTACTATACCTATCGTCAGTTATCAGTTCCCAGATGACATGAGTACAGCTTAGTCCGCTGACTTGACACTGTCACTTCGCCTCGAGTGTGTTCCCACTGTACTTAGATTACTACCCTACCACGGCTCAAAGGAGTCGTGCAAACAGGTAGTAGTTGGGTGCAGTCCCGAAGCACTTGGAGGCAGTGACGGTTAGACAGGATTCGTCTCTCCCGGTATTGGGGGTTGACATCGCGCTGTGTCTAAGAGAGCCATTACACGAGTAATCCCTGGCCAGAGCAAGCGAGATATACTGGTAGGTTTCCAGTGCTATCTCAGGGTGTTCTGGGCTACACTCCGACACGACTTGTACCGCTATTAGGGGACTGACGTTTACCGCCCCCTAGGCCCGCCATGCGATGTATCAGACGAACAGACCGGACTATACAGAGATTGTCACATTCAGACTCAGTAGGAGTTCAGATGGGTTTCACCTCGTCAGTCTTCTTGTCGGCATCTACCTGGGGACCGTTACGCACAGCTAGTGCCGCTTGCGGTCTGTGGTTAAACCCACTGCCAGCGTAGTGTCGAGTCTTTTGAGTCCCACACAGAAAGCTATTCGCCTTTAGGCAAAAGAGTAGAGGTCGCATGGTTTTGCGACAGGTCGCATAGTTTTACGACAGGGTTCGGTCACATCCGTGCACTTGTGCACGTTTGGTGTCCAGACAGTTAACACTAGCGGGCTTTGGTTTAAGCCAGATCCTAGTGTACATTTTGGGATTTGTTTTATCTCGTTTGTATTCGTGTTACTCGGAACGCGGATGCGGGTGTGTATGCACAGTTGACAGAGAGACAGAGACAGAGGATTCTCATTGGGGTTGTTGACTGTTGACTGTTGACTGTTGACTATTGACTTTTGGCTAAACCCTAATGAGAATAAGAAATATAATTAACAATAATATTAATTAAGTATTATAGTGACATGGTTGTTGAGGGGTTGACTTTGTTGACTTGTTGACTTTGTTGACCGGTTGACTAGGTTGGACTAGTTGACCATCATCATGACAATGACTATCATTTCATGGCAAAGACTTTTGCTTGCTTGTTTGTTTTTGCAAAATGAGTGCATGAAATGATATAGCCATTTTGACTTGAACCATCACATAATACTTGATTACTATTTTGTTATGATGGCTTTAGATTATGAGAGCTTGGAGGCAAAAGAGTTACTCATTCTCTCATTTCATTTCTCTCTCTTGCTTGAGCTTTCCCTCTTGCTCTTCCTCTTGCTCTCTCTCTAGTTCAAGGCAACACCCTCTCATGAGTTGAGAAACATTGCCTTAGAGATAAAAGAAAAACCAAATCACTTCTCTACTCATCCTAGTTCACAAGGTTTAGCAAACCAAGTGTTCTAGTTTCTTCAAGTTCAAAGAAGAAGCCAAAGGTATAAGCTTTCAGGTGGATCCATCTTCGGCGCAAGGAGACGACGAGGTGAGGCCGATCCGTACACCGAAAAGAGTTGAAGACGAAGGAGTTCAAGAAAGGTATAGCCCCCCTACCCGAGTAGGTAAAACTCAAGTTAGGTTGTTAATTAGTTGTTTAACAAAGATCCGTATTTTGAGTCCATATTACCACCTTTTGAAAAATCGTTTTTCATCATTTCCGCAAGCCCGTAAGTACCGGGAGAGGTAACGTGGACTTACAGTGGTATCAGAGCCTAGTTAAACACTATCTAACATGTTAGCAAAGTAACTAGAAATTCGATCGGAGAAAAAGTCACGAAACGAACCCGAAAAATCAAGTTTCTGTCGATTCTGTATTCTGTTCAAAAATTGAAAACTCATACATCAAAAATCGAATCAGGCTTTTTACAAAATACCCAAGAAAATTGGTCCAACGAACCGGTCAAGTCGCCGCGGAAACGCGGCGGGAGCATGCTCCCGCTGCTGTTCCGCAGCCGAGTTGACTCGGCCGTGGCACAATTTTATTGCAGTGTATTTCTGGGGTTGTTTTGGGATTTTTACAATATGTGTTTTATGCCCAGATTTTCCAGAAAGAAAAATTAGTTTTTGGGGCTTGAAAATCCGTATTTTGATCGAACTTCTAAAGACTTAAGCTGACAGGTTTATATCTGTGATGAGTTATATGTATTGAACGTCCTCTAATCGCTATACGTCGATTAGTGGGGGTTATACATATCTGTGATCTGTAATGTTGATGGTATGTGTATATGAATTCATTGGATTGTCGCGGATGAATAGCCGGGGGTTGTGATATGAGAGTTTTCTTTTACCTTTCAATTAATATAATATGTAAATTGATGTAATATTATTTTTGGCCGCACAACCGGGTCGAGGTTGTAGCCGTCATTGTATAATTTATTTTTACTGTTTTTGCTCCTAGGATAGACCCAAGGTGGGGTGCACAAACTACCGAGTATCTCGAAGTGCCGAGTGGCCTACTCACGTCGTTGAGGGAGGTTGCTCCACTTCGGATATTTGGCGGGTAATTTGCCGCACCCATAGGGGTCTAGGGTGGGGTTTTGGCTATTCATCGCGACCGTGTAATCCGCTTTTTGTTATCGGCTCGTACGAATTGCGGATTCCTAGTATATCTAATGTGTTCATCTGTGATCTGAAATGGCTATCATTGCAATATATCTATATATGATATTATTTAGGCGTTGCTTATGTTTTGCATCCGTGCTAGTCCAGCCCCCGCTCTGTCGTTAGTTAAGTAACCTAACGTGTAATGACGGGGCCCCGTGGCGAATGCGGATGGCATAAGCGTACGTCATATTTTGGTTGTTTTCTGCAATGGTAGGATTAAATGATGGGACGCATTGGAATTAATGCAAGAAAAATAAACCAAGTAAAAGTCGTTGGAACACTTTCAAAACCACTCGGTTTCTTTTCAAAAATAACTTTTAAATGCGGAGCTTAAGCCACTCCGTTTAAAAGCTATCTCGTTCCATCGATTATATCAATTTCACTACTTTCGCGGTTTCGCCAAAACCATTCGTAGCCCTCCGTCATTTCACATGGATGGTCAATAGTATTCAAGCTATGTATGTTGGCCAAAGTCAAGGCATAGTGATTGGTAGCTATTGGGTATTCATGTACAGCATAGATAGATGTGTTGGTTTGGGGCAGTCGTTCTACCATTTTGGCCAAAGTCAAGGGTATGTGCGGATGGGCTCAAATTAACCTGGAGAATGACTGGTAGAACTTGACATGTGACTTATGATATTTTGGCCAAAGTCAAGGTCATAAGAGCATGGGGAAAAAATCCACATCGGGAGTTTCAAAAGAACTGAAACTTGCTAGCGCTGCATACCATTTGGAGTGTGATGATTCTGGTAGGATTCCTTCAGTTTTGTCACGCAATGATATTTGGATCCCGATCCTACTGTGAGTATATGCTACTCCTCGGGAAATTTCTCACTTAACGATCAATGCTATAAACCAAGTAGGTGTCTAGAAAGGTGTTAGCGGGGCTACGCCCCAGGGAAAAGAGGTTATTTTATTAAGGAACTTCACGAAAGTGTTGGAAAACCTCCCTCGAAGTACTGACACTAGCCTGGCCGAACGATTAAGCAAGTATTGTACGGTGAGATTGATCCTGTTTAATTCTTCCTTTTTGGTTTGAGGAGGGATTCGAGAGACAGTGGGAGCCATCCTGTTTAGACAAATTAAAAACCACTCTAAACTTGCAAGAGCATCATGCTAAAGTGTTTCTTCTATCTCTCCAAATTGCAGCGACCAAATATCATGACCGGACTTAAGTTACTACTAGATAAAAACATACTGACAGGGCCAAACTACAAAGATTGGCTCAGGAATGTCAAAATGGCAATCACTTATGACAAGTTGGGGTATCTCCTTACCACCAAAGCTCCCCATGTCCCAGGTCCCAAAACCAGCGTCGCGGATAGGGAAATCCATAAGACCTGGGAAATCGATTGCGCGAAGGCCAAGTGCCTCGTGCTTGCCTCTATGGACAACGAACATCAGAGGAGGCACGAGAATATGGACCTCGAATCCATATTTCTCCATACAAAAGAACTGTATGTAGAGCAATCTCGTATCGCAAGATACGAAGTGTCGAAGAAACTATTTTCGGCAAGGTTGGCCATCGGATCATCGGTAGAGAAACACGTGCTTAAGATGATTGGCTTCATTGAGGAACTCGCGGACCTTGGGACCACGTTGGAGAATGAGCTCTATACGGACTTGATTCTTCAGTCCTTTCCTTCCACTTACACCCAGTTTATACTGAACTTCAACTTGCAAGAAAAAGAAGTTGAACTTTCAGAGCTCCTCAACATGCTGACGAGTGCAGATGGCACCCTACAGAAAGGTAGGGAAACATCCACTTTGTTTGTAGGAGGATCTTCATCATCTAGGTCCAAGGCGAAAGCCAAGGGAAAGAAGAAGAAAGCCTCCGCCAAACCAAGGGGCGGTGTTAGTAAAGTGGATACGAAGGGAAAGACAAAAGCAACAAAGATAGCGGGGAAGCTTATAGGGAAGGAAGAGTGCTTTTTCTGTCATAAGAGTGGGCACTGGAAGATAGATTGCAGGGCTTGGAAAGCCAGAACACAGGATCTGAAGCAAGTTGCGGCTTCAGCTTCAGGTGTGTATGTTATTGAAAACTGTCTATCAATAAACTCTACTTCCTGGGTATTGGATACCGGATCAGGATCTCATATCTGTAATTCTTTGTAGGCGTTGAGAAACCGTAGGTTTTTGAAGGCAGGTGACATGACCCTCAAAGTTGCAAACGGAGCTAGCATGGATGCTAAGGCCGTGGGGGACTATCACCTGGGAATGTCAGATGGACATGTTTTGGTTTTACGTAATTGCTTTTTTGTACCCAACGCAACTTGTAATATCATTTCTGTATCTTTGATTTCTAAAGAAGGTTATGAATTTGCGTTTGTAAGTAATGTTGTAAACATTCACCTTAATCAAGTTCTGATTGGGTCAGGTACATTAAGCAATGGTATATACGTACTAAACCAACCACAGATTTGCAATATCCAGAATACACACAAAAGATGTTGGAGATAGTGCCCTCAGAGTCAATTATTGGATCACAGGCACGTGATTGCAATGATTGAGGGAGGACCTATCCCGGTAGGACAGTCTTACTCGAGATGATAGTATGCTATCTGGTTTATCTTTATCATCGTGTACTACTTTAGGTGACCTGACATGTCGCTACTAAAAGTTGATAGAGCCCCTAGGATTCTTGCTTGACCACCAGCAGTATGAGGGCGATCATATAAGTGGGAGCTGGGGTCTATAAGCACATCTTTAAAAGGTCCCTAGCCGTGGGAGTTTCGAGACAGGGCATCGATATTCCAGAGTAGACTAGTGTGTACATTCGAGACCCCGACGAGGGGCGATGGCCTGTCTCACAAGCCACTGGTGTCAGTTGGTTCACCTAAGATGTATACAGGTGCTCATTGGGTTATGAGTACACCGGACAGGACTCGCCGGGAACATGCTAGTTGGTCTTATACCTGACGTCAGATAGCAGTTCCCTGGTGACATGTGTACAGGTTAGTTCATCGACCTGGGGATCGTCATTTGTCTCGTGTGAGTTCCCACTGTACTTTGATTACTACCCTACCACGCTCAAAGGAGACGTGCAAACAGGTTTTAGTTGGGTACAGTCCCGAGCCACATGGAGGTAGTAAGCGGATCTTCAGGGGTTCGTCTCTCCCGGTATTGGGGGTGAGGTCGCGCTGTGTCTAGGAGAGCCATTACACGAAGCCCTCGGCCAAGGCAGGAGATTTACTGGTAGGTATTCCAGTAGTATCTCAGGGTGTTCTTGGCTACACTCCGACACGACTTGTACCGCTTTTGGGGGTCTGACTTTTACCAACCCCCTAGGCCCGCCATGCGATACTCATAGACGAACGGACCGGACTGTACGGATATTGTCACTGACAGGCTCAGTAGGGTGTCAGGATGAGTTCGCTCATCGACGTCCCTTTTAGTCGATAGCTGGTGTCCCGTCACGTATGGCTAATACCTCTGACGTGCTAGTGGTTAAATCCACAGCCATAGTATTGACGAGTCTTTAGAGTCCCCCACATTCAGTTACTTAAGTTTCGGGCGAAACGCTGTAGAGGCCGTATGGAAATATGGCAGGGTTCGATCAGATACGTGCGGCATTGCACGGATAAGGATCGGACGGTTAGTACTAGAGGCCGTATGGAGATATGGCAGGGTTCGATCAGATACGTGTGGTATTACACGGATCAAGATCGGACGGTTAGTACTAGTGGCCGTATGGTTATATGGTAGGGTTCGATCAGATACGTGCGGTATTGCACGGATCAGGATCGAACGGATATTACTAGCCGGCTTTGGTTTAAGCCGGATTCTAGTATAGTACAGTTTAGATTTTGTCTCATTGCATTTGTATTCGGCCAGAATACAGATGCGGGTGTGTATACACAGTATCGGGGTTTTCCTGTAATTTATTACGGGACCAGTTTTCTGGAGTTGCCAGTTTACTTTCCGTTTCGGCCATATTTCTTTGTATCTTTCAATGGCCGAAGATTGGTGGAGGAGGGCTTATTTGCATTTGTGCAAATAAGCATTTATGGAGGGTGTTCTTTGCATTTTGTTGCATCATGATGGTGCACCATCCATTGACTTGACTTTTTGCTTCATGATAGTTTTCATGATTGCTTGACTTTGGATATGATGATGGTTGTTGATGGAGTGTTGGGTTTTGTTGTGATCATTTGATTTTCTCATCATCACTTGCTTTCCACCCACCTCCTTGTCTTTGCTCTCTCTCTCCATTCACAAGAGGAATGGCCGGCCACTAGTGAGGGTGGGGGTTTTTCTTTTGGTTGTGAAAAAAAATGTTAATCTCATTCTTTGCATGCTGCATTTTTCCTCACCTCTCTCCAAGTTCATTTTCCTCCACCACAAAGGCAACATCCTCTACCCCAAATGAGACTTGAGCACTACACATTCTACAGCAAAGCTTGGGCTCGTCGGCTTGCCAACTTTGTGCCCGAGTTGCCTCGGTATAGAGGTGGGGGCCCGTAACAGAAGCAGGCGACGTGGTGCCTTTCCGGCGAGGAGGTGGAGTCCGGACATTCCGCGGGAGATCGGGACGATGGTGAGAAGACCGGAGGACTCGGATCACTCGGTATATCTCTCTTCCCCATCTTGTAGTTAGCTAGGACTAGTTAATGGTACGATCCGGGTTTTAGTGCGCGGTGGTGCCGGTTCAAGAAAATTAAAGTTAACCATCGTTTCCGCATTTGGCCTCGGGATGGAGGCCGGGGCGCCGCCGTGCACTTACAGTGGTATCAGAGCCTCGCCATTAACATAGTCTAGCTTTGTCTAATGTGTTTTACACTTCCGATCGAACAAATGTTCCGAAAATCCAATAACACATGCATCAGTTTTCTGTTGATTTTTTTCTGGCTCGAAATTTTTGCAGGTTGTTGAATAGTGATGTACTGGAAGTTATAAGCATTCTGTAGAAATTCGATACATTAACTCGACAATGGGAGCGCGGAACCGCGGCCAAACCCCTCCTTGGGCCGCGGTTCCGCCGCATATTGATGTCCTTGCCGTATCAAATTTCTGCAGTTCCTTTCTGGGTTGAAAATAGGGTTTTTGGAATATTAAATTTGGGCCCAGAATTTCTTGATGTGCTACAGTAGTACTTGGGGCCCACTTGTTAAAATTTGATCGATCGGATATTTTAAACACATTAGTTCACAGTATTTACATTATATCTTAGACCGTGAATGTCACTTGATCGGTAAATCCAGTCTAACCGCTATAGCCCGGTTAGACGGATTTGCGAACGTGACTTTCACGTTGATGTTCTGTGTTATGCTGTGATATTGCGGATTGGTCGTGGTGGATAGCCTGGATGCAATGCTAGTACAGTTCTGTTGTATTATGTACATTTGATATTGCGGGGCGAGCGTCCGACATGTGGACTGCCGTCACTGCCTGATTGTATTATTATTTTGGGGCACGATCAGGTTGCGGTCGATGTACCCGTTGTATGTATATTTTACTTTCTGTACTAGGATTACCCTGCGGAGGGGTGCTCGGATAGCCGGCTTCTAGAGGGCAATGGGCCCGCATCTCATGGCATTGAGACGGAGGGGGCTTCACTCTAGGATTGGCGGGCTACTCGCCGCACTCGTAGGGGGTACAGGTTGACCCAGGAGGGGTGCCCAAGTTACCGGATTCCGTAAAGTGCTGGGTGGTCCATTCACGGTGCTGAAGGGGGCTGCCTCGCTTCAGGTTTTGGTGGGTAACTTGCCGCGCCTGTAGGGGTCTAGGATTTCATTGCACAGGCTATCCACACGACCAGGGGAACGTCGGGTTTCAGTAGTGGCTCTGTGAAACCCGGGGATCCTAGATATCTGTATTATTCTGTGATGCTGTACATTTCTGTGATGTTGCATTTTTCACGCCTTGAGCGAAATATAATATATTGGTATATATATTAGTAGATGTTGTATATGTTTTGCATCCGCACTAGTCCAGTCCCCGCTCTGTCGTTAGTTAGCTAACCTAACGGGTAATGACGGGACCCAGTAGCGAATGTGGATGGCATGTACGTACGTCATATTATTTTCGTTCTTTGTGGTGTGATCAATTGATGGGACTGCATTGATTCGGATCAATGCAAGTTAAAAACAAACCTAATCTGATGTTGTTGGAACACTTTTCAAAATGCTGTTATTGCAAGGACGCTCTCTTTTGTTTTGCACAGCGATATTCGGTTATGAATATCCAGCTCCTCAGTCGACGAGGCAAGGGCCGAGATCCCTTCACCGGGAGTGACCCCTTGGACAAAAAGTTTGCGTCAGGGAAATGACTTCACTATAGCCGATTACTTTTGCTTTGCATCGTGGTATTCAGTTGGAATATCCTGCACCTCATTCTACGGGGAAAGAGCCGAGATCCCTTCACCGGGAATGACCTCTTTAGCAAAGGTTTTCGTCACTATATTTTTAAAAGCTATCCGTTCCTTCAACGATATCAAGTTCATTACGTTAAAGGTTTTCACCAGAAACCATTCGTAGCCCTCCGTCATTTCAGTTAAATATTCGGTATTATTCAAGCTATGTATTTTGACCTCACGCCAAGGTATAGTGATTGGTAGCTGCCGGGTATTTATCTGTTGCATAGATAGATGCGTTGGTTTGGGACAGTCGTACTACTATTTTGGCCTACGTCAAGGGTATGTACGGGTGGGTTCAAATTAACCTAGACAATGACGGGTAGAACTTGACATGTGGCTTATGATATTTTGACCTCACGCCAAGGTCATAAGAGCATGGGGTAAAAATCACATCGGGGGTTTCTAAAGAAACTGAAACTTGCCAGATATGCGCATACCTTCTGGAGTGTGACACCGTGAGCGGATTCCGTCACGTTATCATGCAATGATACTTGGATCCCGATTCCCACTGATGAGTTGGTTTACTCCTCGGGTTATCCCGACTAATTCTTCTTTCAGGTTTGGAGGAGAATTTGACGGTACAATGGGAGGTTTCCAGATTAGATAAATTGGTAACCATTCTGATCTAGGTTGGAGTGCACACTGAGTGTTTCTTTTCTCTCTCTCTTTGGCAGCGACCATTGACCCGACCCAAGACTATGACTCAGAGACCAAGTTGACCGAACCTTCTTAAACACTGGCTTTTGGATTGTCGGAGTTGCGAACCTCATTGTCACTCCTACTTTTACCCCTTTCTCCAGGACACCCCGTATTACTACGAACGTCCACTTCCATTGGACAAAACCATCGTATGGTTAGATACGAACTCGAAAGAATTTATTCGAGGATGGTTTCAGGTTCTGGAGAAAACGGATAGGATTATTCAGTTTTTTTTCCTTTTACCTTCTCTCAGGCTGCGAGTACTCCTTCGTTTAGGAGTAGTACACCTATTACGCAAATTGGATAGTCTTCTTCCAAACCTTAGGCTGGTGCCGAACAGTAGGGAATGAAGAAAACCAATTAGCCTAACGATGGTGTACAGAAGGTATTATGTAAAGACAAAGAAAGGGATTAGAAGGAGGGCAAAGTAAATTGCGACTGCTATTCACGACCAAACCAAGTATTCCTTCACCAATCCTAAATCACCTTTGAATTTCTCCAGAACACTCCGTATCACTACGAAGATCCACAGTTTATTGGATACTCCATCGTATGGTTATATACGAACTCGAAAGGAACTTGTTCCAGTTCGGGGATGGATTCTGGTTCAGGAGAAATAGGAATAAGGTTTATTCGGTTGTCTTTTATCTTCACCTTCTCTCGCTTTGCGAGTGTTCCTAGGATTGGGACAGCACACCCATTATGTTTATTGGATAGCCTTCTTCCAAACCATAGGCAGGTGCCGAACGGTAGGGAAGGAAGAAACCCATTTGGCCTAAAGGGATGTGCAGAAGGTAATGACTAAAGACATATATAAAGGGATTTGGAGAGGTGGTAAAGAATTACACGGTTACAGTTGTGAATCTGGAAGAGGCATTACTAGGAATACCGGGATACCCCATCGAAACATTTCAATGTTTCAGTTTCACTGTGTACTGTTAAAGGAAAACTGATTTCCCGATTAGATACTTACTCCAGGGTATGTATTTACCAGGTATGATTCTCACATCTGTATGGTTTTACAGATGATGCGTGGGAGTAAGTTATTGGGAATTAGGTGATCGTCCTCATTATATCGGGATTCGTTGTAATCGGTGATATTTGAGGAAATCACCTGGGCTGTTTGCCGGACGGCAAATATTTGGTTTTGAATATCCGTTGTTATGCAACAATTTCAAATTGATATATTTGTACGTCTATTTTTATAGAGTGAGATATACCTTTTTGATATTATGTCTATGACATTTACCTATATCAGTGGATGGTTAGGTAAGGAGCATTGAACAGCGGTGTAATTCTTCTTAACCATAAATACAGTTTTCAACCTACGACACACAGTGAATGAGTTATCAGACTCAAGGGACCTATATAGAGTATTGTATGTTGTCCAGGGTCCATAAGGACAGAGGGGTTGGTCCTCGTACTATATTCGGTTTACTTATGACTTCTCTAGTTTTAGACAGGTGTTTCGTTGAAACACAGGGTCCGAATTTTGAGAAGTTATAGGTATTTGAATAAAGTAGAGAACCAGGTATTGCAAGTATCGGGATTCTTCAAGTTGATCGAAGATGTAGATACTTATGTATGGTATTCAGTTGATAGTAATGATTACGAGAACTTGCTTCTATTTCAGGTTACTCATAATTGGAAGCATTCCTAAGTTAAGTAACGTTGATCGGCCTCTTCCCATTTAGTTGACATGCACTGGATACAGCTGCATGATTTGAATCTTGTTCAATTAAATCAGTGCCTCTGGTTCTATATTGGATATAGAACAGTTCATATCTTAACGATGTTAAGGTACGGGGAGTTGTCCGGCTTATGATTAAAACCAGACACAGGACAACTCAAGGCACGTTTCTGTAATGTCTGTTTGTGGGTTGACCCAGGCTATGACGAGGGTTGACTTTCTACCATCTGGAAGATCAATAGTGATATTGTTCTAGACTCGCCACAGTTTTAATAAAAATGGATTTTTTTTCAAAAAAACAGTAGTGGGAGTATGGTAGAACTGGAAGTGATTCCAAAACCACAAACGATTACTGAAGATTTCATAGGAACCTAAAGATTCAATCTGGTTTGACATTCCGTTGGCCACTTCGCAGATAAGGTGGGTAACCTCAGGCACCCGAGAGGTACTCCGGTAGCCTCAAGGACGGTGACAGGGAGGTTCTTGTTTACCCACACTTTCCATTGCTGTTGCTCCAGACTGTGAGACCCGGCAGGAGGATGAGTATAGCGTCGTTCTAAACTTGCTTTAGAAGTGTACGTTTATATGACTCTGCCAGAGGGTTGTCGTAGTCAGTGGGAGCAGCGGAAGCATTGGTGGACAGGTGGCTTATGTCTATTTATAGACTAAAGCAGACGTAGCGGAGATAGATCATCTATTTCTGATGTGACAGTCATAGGTTTGACTTCATCAGAATAAGGGGTGGATCAGTTGAGAAGGTAGTAGGGTGTGATATCATGGTATTTGGATGACAAACACAGAGTAGGAAGTGATATTCCTATACTACAATCGGTTATACTTTGGTCGTCACATAGTGGTTTCTCCACATGGGACTTAGACATTATATCTGACATACTGGTTACTGGATCTATGGTTTTAGATCTAGATTTGGGTGGTTTCCCAATTAAGGGTACGTAGACAGCATTCTAAGAGTATTTAGAATGGACGACTCCTGGCACGGTAGTGAACCTGCAGGTGATGGAGTCACCCTCTCTAAAGGTGTCTTACAGACTAAAGGGGAGAGGGATGTGCATGATTGGCAGATCACTTGCTCAGGCAATTGAGTCAATCATGAGATGTCAAGTACCACACCAGATGTTGTTCTTGCACTAGATGCAATAAGTTGACATTGATCCAATCCTGGAGAAACAGTCGGAAGCAGTTTTAGAACATAAGTGGATGTTCTAGGGATATGATAACGACAGCCTCATTCGGGAGACAGTTTTCATTCCAGGCTTCCAAGGTGACCCGGACGACAAGGAGGTTGTCAGAGTTATAGTTTTTCCTTCTGACGAGGGGCAGTATTTTGGACAGGTGGTCCAAGGAAATACTGAGGGAGGCATGGCGCAGGATACTAATTAAGTTCAGTTGACGATACAGTCTAAGAAGTTTGGATTTGGAGTTCATTTATGAGTTAGGTCCCATCAGACATCCATACACATTCTAAGACAGGTATTGCTCATTTCGGGAGATGGTTTTCTCCGCGAACTTGAGATATAGAGAGACATAGAAAGAAACATCAAGGAGGATCCACTCACTGAGGCTATTCCTCGAACGCAATAGTTTCGCAAATGAGTTTTGTGAGACTGACTAGTAGAGGAGTTGGGTGTTCGGTATCACACGGGCTGTGAGTATACGACATCGCAATAATTAGCCTTGAGTGCAAGTGGGAGATTGTTGGAGATAGTGCCCTCAGAGTCAATTATTGGATCACAGGCACGTGATTGCAATAATTGAGGGAGGACCTATCCCGGTAGGACAGTCTTACTCGAGATGATAGTATGCTATCTAGTTTATCTTTATCATCGTGTACTGCTTTAGGTGACCTGACATGTCGCTATTACACGTTGATAGAGCCCCTAGGATTCTTGCTTGACCACCAGCAGTATGAGGGCGATCATATAAGTGGGAGCTGGGGTCTATAAGCACATCCTTAAAAGGTCCCTAGCCGTGGGAGTTTCGAGACAGGGCATCGATACTCCAGAGTAGACTAGTGTGTACATTCGAGACCCCGACGAGGGGCGGTGGCCGGTCTCACAAGCCACTGGTGTCAGTTGGTTCACCTAAGATGTATACAGGTGCTCATTGGGTTATGAGTACACCGGACAGGACTCGCCGGGAACATGCTAGTTGGTCTTATACCTGACATCAGATAGCAGTTCCCAGGTGACATGTGTACAGGTTAGTTCATCGACCTGGGGATCATCATTTGTCTCGTGTGAGTTCCCACTGTACTTTGATTACTACCCTACCACGCTCAAAGGAGACGTGCAAACAGGTTTTAGTTGGGTACAGTCCCGAGCCATATGGAGGCAGTGAGCGGATCTTTAGGGGTTCGTCTCTCCCGGTATTGGGGGTGAGGTCGCGCTGTGTCTAGGAGAGCCATTACACGAAGCCCTCGGCCGAGGCAGGAGATTTACTGGTAGGTATTCCAGTAGTATCTCAGGGTGTTCTAGGCTACACTCCGACACGACTTGTACCGCTTTTGGGGGTCTGACTTTTACCAACCCCTAGGCCCGCCATGCGATACTCATAGACGAACGGACCGGACTGTACGGATATTGTCACTGACAGGCTCAGTAGGGTGTCAGGATGAGTTCGCTCATCGAGGTCCCTTTTAGTCGATAGCTGGTGGCCCGTCACGTATGGCTAATACCTCTGACGTGCTAGTGGTTAAATCCACAGACATAGTATTGATGAGTCTTTAGAGTCCCCCACATTCAGTTACTCAAGTTTCGGGCGAAACGTTGTAGAGGCCGTATGGAAATATGGCAGGGTTCGATCAGATACGTGCGGCTTTGCACGGATAAGGATCGGACGGTTAGTACTAGAGGCCGTATGGAGATATGGCAGGGTTCGATCAGATACGTGCGGTATTGCACGGATCAGGATCGGACGGTTAGTACTAGTGGCCGTATGGTTATATGGCAGGGTTCGATCAGATACGTGCGGTATTGCACGGATCAGAATCGAACGGATATTACTAGCCGGCTTTGGTTTAAGCCGGATTCTAGTATAGTACAGTGTAGATTTTGTCTCATTGCATTTGTATTCGGTCAGAATACAGATGCGGGTGTGTATACACAGTATCGGGGATTTCCTGTAATTTATTACGGGACCAGTTTTCTGGAGTTGCCAGTTTGCTTTCCGTTTCGGCCATATTTCTTTGTATCTTTCAATGGCCGAAGATTGGTGGAGGAGGGCTTATTTGCATTTGTGCAAATAAGCATTTGTGGAGGGTGTTCTTTGCATTTTGTTGCATCATGATGGTGCACCATCTATTGACTTGACTTTTTGCTTCATGATAGTTTTCATGATTGCTTGACTTTCGATATGATGATGGTTGTTGATGGAGTGTTGGGTTTTGTTGTGATCATTTGATTTTCTCATCATCACTTGCTTTCCACCCACCTCCTTGTCTTTGCTCTCTCTCTCCATTCACAAGAGGAATGGCCGGCCACTAGTAAGGGTGGGGGTTTTTCTTTTGGTTGTGAAAAAAATGTTAATCTCATTCTTTGCATGCTACATTTTTCCTCACCTCTCTCCAAGTTCATTTTCCTCCACCACAAAGGCAACATCCTCTACCCCAAATGTGACTTGAGCACTACACATTCTACAGCAAACCTTGGGCACGTCGGCTCGCCAACTTCGTGCCCGAGTTGCCTCGGTATAGAGGTGGGAGCCCGTAAAAGAAGCAAGCGACGTGGTGCCTTTCCGGCGAGGAGGTGGAGTCCGGACATTCCGCGGGAGATCGGGACGACGGCGAGAAGACCGGAGGACTCGGATCACTCGGTATATCTGTTGGATATATGTATGCCCTAGAGGCCATTATGTGATAGTGGATGTATCTATACATGTATATATATATATATTCAGTTTGCATTCTTGCTCGACATGATAGTATGCTATCTGATTATTCTTTATCTGACATGTTGATTTGATCATGCTTTTATTCATTCATACATGCTGATAAAGCCCCAAGGATATCTGCTTGACTACTCTGATTATGATAGAGATCATACTAGTGGGACGTTTGTAGTCTATAAGCATATCCTGAAATGTCCCTAGTCGGAGGTATATCGAGACGGGGCATCGATATACCAGAGTAGACTAGCGTATATGATACTAGACCCATGTGATGGGCGATGGATGTTCCCACATTCATCGATGTTTGACATCAAGATCATATACGGGTGCTCAGTGCTGACTGGGTACACTGGACGGACTCACCGAGAACTCCTATATGGAATTATATCTATCGACGGATAGCAGTTCTCAGGTGACACTGGTACAGGTTAGTCTGTAGACCCAAGATCGTCATGGAGTCTTGTATGTTCTCCCACTGTACTTTGATTGCCACCCTACCACGGCTCTACTGAGTCGTGCAAACAGGTGGCCGTTGGGTACAGTCCCGAGACACACGAAGGCAATGAGCGATAGGAGGGGTTTCGTCTCTCCCGGTATTCTGAGTTGATGCTGTGCTGTGCTCGACTGGTTATAACAGCAAGTCCCTGGCCAGGGCTGCTGAGATTTGCTGATAAGTGTTATCAGTAGTTTCTCGATCTGTTATAGATCATTCACCGACACGACTTATTGAGTTATTGGGGTCGACGTGACCATCCCTAGGCTGAATATGCAGCATATCTGACGAAGAGACCGGACTGTACGGTAGTGTTGCCGGATGGCTTGACGGGAGTTGTAACAGGTTCGCTTGTTGTCTTCTGATCGCTCAATACCCGGGTGGCCGTTACGTTTAGCTGACCGCTTGCGGCTTGAGGGTACTTGATATGATCATTACCCTCTGCCGGCGTATTTACGAGTCTTAGAGTCCCACAGAGGAGTTACCCAGTCCAGGCGAAACGTTGTGGTGTGCATATGCGATATGCGCATGCACCCGATTGAAATGTGCGTATATGATACCGAACATTGATCGGGTGAACTGCTTTTGGTGGGGTCATATGAGATATGACCGGATTGATAAATCAAGTGTTGATTTATCATTTAACCATTAGTTTTCTCACTTAAACCTTTCTAGGGTTTGATGGATGTATGCATGCATGCATGTGTTTCTTTCTTCTTTTCTAGTTTCATGCACATGTAGATGTGCATACATGTACACATACATACATCAAACCATCATGGTTGATTATATATGGAAATGGTGGCAATATAAGACTCACACCATTGATTATTTAATGGATTATTATTTGATTATGGATTTAAAAAGAAAATGAAAAGGAAAGGATAATTATGCTAGTTTCTACATGCTTCTTCTAACCTAACCATGCTCACCTACCACTAAACCATGGTTATCCTTTCCTTTATCATTCTAAACCCAAGTTAAATTAATCATCTATCATTTAATCATGGTTGGAGTCAAGAAGGAATAAATATATATAGTGATATTTATTTCTTTTGCAAGCTTAACCTTATGGTTATCATTTTACCTCTTGAAAAGAAATAGCCACCATTTTCATCCTCCTTGATCTTCTCCTCTCTAGTTTTTTCTAGTGAGTCAAACACAATCAAAGAAAGGTTTTTGAAGTGAGATCCAAAGCCACAACAACATTCTACACAAGCTTAGCCGTTTTGTTCAGAGTGTTATCTTCGGT
Source organism: Agapanthus africanus (assembly GCA_030015575.1). Taxonomy (NCBI): domain Eukaryota; kingdom Viridiplantae; phylum Streptophyta; class Magnoliopsida; order Asparagales; family Amaryllidaceae; genus Agapanthus; species Agapanthus africanus. The sequence goes on from JASDDO010000014.1 coordinate 590,054,943, forward strand.
TTGACGAAGTAGCGAGCTTGGACGGAGATCTCCGCGGTGGATCGTCGTGGACACAAGGGGAGTTCAAGAGGACCTCGACTCAACACCAAAGAGCCTAAGGAGCGAAGCAAAAACGGGAGCTACAAAGGTTGTAGCCTTCAAACCCTAACTTTTGTTAGCTTAAAGTTTACTAAACCTAATTTTCTAGGATCGATCCATATGCGTGTTTGTTTAGCACAATAAAAATCATAACTTTTGGACATGTGATGCTTCAAAACACTTCATAGGGTGCTAAACAATCCCTTCATTGGTATCAGAGCCGACCTAGAACATTAGGCGACCTTTTTGCGAAGTAAAAAGTCCGATCGAAACAAAATACGACTTTTAAAATTGCTCTCTGGAAATTTTTTTAAAACTGACCTTTTTCAGAATTAAAAATTCTCAAAAAATAGAGCAGGTAAAAATTAGACAATCTGGAAAATTCGTGGCCGTGAACAGTAACTTTGGCCGCGGAAGCGCGGCATAAGCAGGCTTAGGCCGCGCATCCGCGGCCATACAAGGGGCTCTTTGACAATTTTTTGCACAGTAATTTTCTTTACCTGCTATATTATATTCTGAATATGTTTAATCTGAATCTGCTGTTGAAAAATTCTGGAGATGTTTTTGGCCTAGTGGTTTCGATCGGAATTTTCATTTCGCTTTCTTTTCCGGGTAAACTAGAAAGTATTGAAGTGTTTGAACGAATATCATTTACTCAATATTCACGGGGTTTAAATAGTTTGGAGATACGTGCAAGTCTTTTTGCGGTGGTCCCTCTAGAAGACAACAAACCTTAACTCGATTATGTGACCGTCTTGAACTGCCCTTTGAACCCTAGGGTTTGGGGCAGGACGGTGTGCCACATGTGAGGCGTTGGCTTGACCCTTCTACGGCTGGACCGCCACTACTGTGTCACACTGCAGATTTTTTTGAACCCTGCTCAAGTGTTGAGCTTTAGTGAATCTTGGGTGCTTGATTGTTCGTTCGAAAACTTTAATACTGTCTGTTTGTCTGGAATGTGATACAATATGTGGAATTCATATAGTGTAGGCATGAAATACGAAATATGTGATATTTCGCATTTATGATGTCTAAAGAGATTCTGGATTCCAAATATTGTAGTTTTACACTTTCTTTTCTATGACCGTAAGTGTAGTATGTTAGATATCGCCGGTTTCGTTGTTATACATCAACGACAATTGGGGTATGCATACTTACTTACGTTGGTGATATTATGTGTTGCTGAGATATGATGTGTAGGATTGTCGCGATCGAATAGCTGGGGGGTTTTGTGAGATGAGAGTTTTATATTTTCATTCATGTAAATTCAAATGTAATATTCTTTTATTTGGGGCACTTCCAGGTTGCGGTTGTGTCACCAGTGTTGTATATTATTTACTTTTCCGCATTAGGATGGACCCAAGGAGGGGAGCACAGGTGACCGGGTTCTGGGGTTCAGTGGGAGGCCATCTCGAGGAGTCGAGACCGGGTCTCCTAAACTCCAGGATTGGTAGGGTCACTTGTCGCTCTCGTAGGGGTCCAGGGTGTGGGCTTGGCTATTCATCGCGACTGTGGAATCCGTATTTTCTATTCTGGCTAAATACTAAATACGGACGTCCTAGTATATCCCACGTTATATCTATATTTCTGCTGCCTGTGTTCTGTGAAATCTGAGACGAATGACTTATTATATATATGATATATAGTAGACGTTGCTTATGTTTTACACCCGCACTAGTCCCGTCCCGGTATGCCGTTAGTTAAGTAACCTAACGGTGCATAACGGAACATTGCGGCGAATGCGGATGGCATAAGCGTACATGTTATTTTCGTTTCTTTTCTGTGATTGGCTTAAGGACTTAAATGATGGGATTACATTAATGTGATTAATGTAAAGAAAATAAACCTAAAAGATGTGGTAGAATCGGATTTAAAAACTACTCGGCTATTTGTGAAAAAGCTACATTTCAAAACTGCGGAGCTTAAGCCACTCCTTTTGAAAACTGTTTGATTCTACAACGATATCAAGTTCAAAGCGTTAAAGATTTTCTTAAAAATCATTCGCAACCCTCCGTCATTTTAGGAAGTAGAGTACTTAGTATTCGTGCTACGTTTGTTGACTTTAGTTAAGGCGTAGTGTACGGTAGCTAAGTGATGTCTTCCTACAATACATATGATGCAGATTAATTAGGACATTCATGCGACTTTGTTGACCATAGTTAAGGGTCATATGGGTGGGTCTAATTGATCAAGAAATGACGGGTAGAACTTGACTGATACTTATGATTTGTTGACCATAGTTAAGGTCATAAGTACTAGGGGTAAAAATTACATCGGGAATTTCAAGTGTTGAAATTTGCAATGAGATTGCATACCTTCCATGTGATGGTTGGATCCCGATCCCACTGTGGGCAATAGTTGCTCCTAGGAGAGTTTTACAGTTTGCAATTAGCTAACTCATTAGGTGTCTAGAAAGGTGTTAACGGGGCTCCGCCTCTGGGAAAACGAGGTTTACTCTAATTAGGTCCGTGCGAACGCACGGGGAACCTCCCTCAAAGTACCGACACTGGCCTGGCTGAACGGTTAGCGAAGTTGTAGACTGTAATTAATCATGGCTAGTTATTCTTTTTAAGGTTTGAAAGAAAACTTGATAAAAAGCAATGGGAAACATCGATTAGACAAGATAATAAACCAATCTAATTTGTGCAAGAGCTTTCGCTGAGTGTATTCTTTTCTCTCTCTTAATGGCAGATACCAATGACTGGACTTAAGCTTCTACTAGATAAGAACAAACTGAATGGGACCAACTATAAAGACTGGCTAAGGAATCTGAAGATCGCCTTGACATATGATAAAGTATCATATGTCCTCACGGCTTCAGCCCCGCCCGTCCCAGGCCCAAAATCCTCAGTTGCGGACATTGAAGTCCGCAAGACATGGGACGCTGACTGTGCCACGGCAAAATGCCTCGTGCTTGCATCAATGGATAACACACATCAAAAGCAGCACGAGGACATGGACATTCACGGGAGATTACTCCATACAAAGGAGTTGTATGGGGAGCAGTCCCGCGTATTACGATACGAAGCATCAAGGAAACTGTTTCACATGCGGATGGCCCCTGGCACACCAGTAGCGGACCATGTTTTGAAGATGATAGCTCTTATAGAAGAGCTTGAGGACCTTGGATGGACAATGGACAATGAGCAATATATAGATATTATTCTGCAGTCCCTCCCCTCCACCTTTGCTCAGTTCATAGTGAACTTTAACATGCATAGCATGGAGAAGGAACTCCCTGAACTCCTTAATATGTTAAGGAGTGCAGAGAGCACTATGAAGTCAGCAAAGACTCCCGTTATGACCATTGGACAGTCTTCTTCTTCTCGCCCAAAAGCTAAGGCCAAGGGAAAGAAAAAGAAGAAACCCACTAATCCTAAGGGCGGAGTCAAAAAGGTGAAGGGAAAGGGAAAGTCCACGGCTGAAGACCCAGGGAAAGGCGAGTGTTTTCATTGCCACAAGACAGGACATTGGAAGCGCAACTGCACGGAGTACCTAAGTCTCAAGAAGAAGCATGGTGATGCTTCTGCTTCAGGTGCGTTTGTGACTGAAAACTGTTTTTCTATAAACTCTGCTTCTTGGGTATTGGATACCGGTTCAGGTTCTCACATTTGCAATTCCATGCAGGGGCTGAGAAATAGCAAGGTTTTGAGGACAGGTGACCATACTCTCCGCGTTGGAAATGGTTCCAATGTACATACAGTCGCAGTGGGAGAGTATCACTTGGGGTTGCCATCTGGATGTATTTTGATTTTGAATCCATGTTATTTTGTACCTGATATGCTATGTAATATAATATCCGTTTCTTTGTTGGACAATGAAGGGTATAATTTTGTATTGCAAAACAATGTTATGAACATTCACCTGAATCGAATGTTGGTTGGGTATGGTACACTTAATAACGGAATATATGTCCTAAATCAACACACAGTTTTCAGTATACAACACACTAATAAAAGAAAACTTTCAGAATTAAATGAATCTTTTCTTTGGCACTGTAGACTTGGTCATATTAACGAAACAAGACTAAACAAGTTACACAAAGATGGATATTTAAATCCTTTTGAATATAAATCTTATGCGACTTGCCAGTCTTGTATCAAGGGTAAAATGACCAAAACTCCGTTTACCGGACACGGAGAAAGAGCTACTCAGCTCCTGGGCCTCATACATAGTGATGTATGTGGGCCAATGTCTACACAGGCTAGAGGCGGTTTTTCATACTTCATTACATTCACCGACGATTTCTCAAGATTCGGTCATGTATTTTTATTAAAGCACAAGTCCGAAGCTTTCGAGAAATTCATTGAATATAAACAAGAAGTAGAAAAACAAACCGGCTTGAGTATTAAGATGCTTCGATCAGATCGAGGTGGTGAGTATCTCAGTACAGAATTTGCAAACTTCCTAAAAGAGAATGGGATTCTCTCTCAACTCACTCCTCCTTACACACCACAGCACAACGGTGTGTCTGAACGACGGAATAGGACCCTATTAGATATGGTCCGGTCCATGATGAGTGACGCTGAGTTACCAGTCTCGTTTTGGGGACATGCATTGGAGACTGCAGCATTTCTGCTAAACAGGGTTCCAACCAAAGCCGTGTTTACCACGCCATATGAGATATGGAATGGGAAGAGACCATCTCTTAAAAGAATTAAGATTTGGGGTTGCCCGGCCTATGTTAAAAAGCAGAATCCGGACGAACTCGAGACACGGTCAGTCATGTGTAACTTTGTGGGATATCCAAAGAATTCTTATGGATATCTGTTCTACCACAAAGAGGAACAAAAAGTGTTTGTTTCTCAGTATGCCACATTCTTGGAAAAAGAGTTTTTCACAGATAGAGATGATGGCAAGGTGGTAGATCTAGAAGAGGTTCTGGAGACACAAACTACAAATGACGATTTGGTTGAACCGGCTGTTGCAACAGAAATTGAAGAACCTCGGCCACTCCGTAGGTCTGGTAGGACTTCTCGCCCACCGGAGAGGTACTACGGTTTCCTTATTGATGGTGACAGAGAAGACTGTATCATGGAAGATGATGATCCTACCAGTTTTCAGCAAGCTATCAAGAGTGGTGACTCTGTGAAGTGGCTGGATGCCATGAGATCCGAAATGGAGTCTATGTACACCAACAAAGTATGGACTTTGGACGTTGTACCCCCTGGGGTAAAACCTGTAGGGTGCAAATGGATCTTTAAAAGAAAGATTGGTGTGGATGGGCAGGTAGAGACCTATAAGGCAAGACTTGTGGCGAAAGGTTTTCGTCAAAGACCAGGTTTGGACTATGACGAAACTTTTTCGCCCGTAGCCATGCTTAAATCTATTCGGATCCTACTTGCTATTGCTGCTCACTACGACTATGAAATCTGGCAGATGAACGTTAAAACAGCATTTCTAAATGGAGATTTAGAAGAATGTGTTTATATGGATCAGCCGGAGGGCTTCATTGACAGTGGGAGCAGCGAGAAAGCATGTAGATTGCTTAAATCCATATATGGGTTAAAGCAGGCATCTCGGAGTTGGAACATCTGTTTCGATGATGTTATCAAAGAGTTTGATTTCATCAAAAATCCAGATGAACCTTGTATTTATAGGAAGGCTGTAGGAAGAGCTGTCACATTCCTCGTATTGTACGTGGATGACATTCTTCTGATAGGAAATGATATTCCTATGCTACAGTCGGTCAAATCATTCTTATCACTAAGGTTCTCCATGAAGGACCTGGGTGATGCCACATACATCCTGGGTATAAGGATCTATAGGGATAGATCCAAAAAGTTATTGGGATTGTCCCAAACCAGGTACATCAACACCATCCTAAAGAGGTTTAGTATGGAAGACTCCAAGCGGGGTGCCTTACCCGCTTGCCATGGAGTCACTCTCTCCAAGGATTCTTGCCCAAAGACCGATCAAGAGAGAGCTCGCATGAGCATTATACCTTATGCTTCGGCAGTAGGATCTATAATGTATGCGATGTTATGTACACGCCCAGATGTAGCTTATGCACTTAGTGTTGTAAGCAGGTATCAATCCAACCCAGGGGAGAACCACTGGACAGCTGTGAAGAACATTCTTAAGTACTTACGAAGGACTAAAGAATTGTTCTTGGTGTATGGTAATAAGGATCTCCAAATGGAGGCCTTTACCGATTCGAGCTTCCAGAGCGATAAGGATGACAGCAAATCTATCTCAGGGTTTGTATTTACCCTCAATGGAGGGGCGGTAAGTTGGAAGAGTTCCAAACAGGATACCGTTGCAGACTCTACGATGGAGGCTGAGTACATTGCTGCAAATGATGCCGCCAAGGAAGCCGTCTGGATGAAGAAGTTCGTCTCGGAGCTAGGAATAGTTCCAACCATTATTGATCCAATACCCTTGTATTGTGATAATAATGGGGCTATGGCGTTAGCCAAGGAGCCCAGATCCCATCAGCGGTCCAGACACATCCTGAGGCGCTTTCATTTGATCCGGGAGATTGTAGATCGCCGCGAGATCGAGATTAAGAGAGTTAACACAAAGAACAACGCCGCCGATCCATTCACCAAGGCCCTCCCTCAGCCGCAGCATGAGCGACTTTTTGAGATGTTCGGTATGAGATACGCCAATAACTGGCCTTAGTGCAAGTGGGAGATTGTTGGATATATGTATGTCCTAGAGGCCATTATGTGATAGTGGATGTATCTATACATGTATATATATATATATTCAGTTTGCATTCTTGCTCGACATGATAGTATGCTATCTGATTATTCTTTATCTGACATGTTGATTTGATCATGCTTTTATTCATTCATACATGCTGATAAAGCCCCAAGGATATCTGCTTGACTACTCTGATTATGATAGAGATCATACTAGTGGGACGTTTGTAGTCTATAAGCATATCCTGAAATGTCCCTAGTCGGAGGTGTATCGAGACGGGGTATCGATATACCAGAGTAGACTAGCGTATATGATACTAGACCCATGTGAAGGGCGATGGATGTTCCCACATTCTTCGATGTTTGACATCAAGATCATATACGGGTGCTAGTGCTGACTGGGTACACTGGACGGACTCACCGAGAACTCCTATATGGAATTCTATCTATCGTCGGATAGCAGTTCTCAGGTGACACTGGTACAGGTTAGTCTGTAGACCCAAGATCGTCATGGAGTCTTGTATGTTCTCCCACTGTACTTTGATTGCCACCCTACCACGGCTCTACTGAGTCGTGCAAACAGGTGGCCATTGGGTACAGTCCCGAGACACACGAAGGCAATGAGTGATAGGAGGGGTTTCGTCTCTCCCGGTATTGGGAGTTGATGCTGTGATGTGCTCGACTGGTTATAACAGCAAGTCCCTGGCCAGGGCTGCTGAGATTTGCTGATAAGTGTTATCAGTAGTTTCTCGATCTGTTATAGTCCATTCACCGACACGACTTATTGAGTTATTGGGGTCGACGTGACCATCCCTAGGCTCAATATGCAGCATATCTGACGAAGAGACCGGACTGTACGGTAGTGTTGCCGGATGGCTCGACGGGAGTTGTAGCAGGTTCGCTTGTTGTCTTCTGATCGCTCAATACCCGGGTGGCCGTTACGTTTAGCTGACCGCTTGCGGCTTGAGGGTACTTGATATGATCATTACCCTCTGCCGGCGTATTGACGAGTCTTAGAGTCCCACAGAGGAGTTACCCAGTCCAGGCGAAACGTTGTGGTGTGCATATGTGATATGCGCATGCACCCGATTGAAATGTGCGTATATGATACCGAACATTGATCGGGTGAACTGCTTTTGGTGGGGTCATATGAGATATGACCGGATTGATAAATCAAGTGTTGATTTATCATTTAACCATTAGTTTTCTCACTTAAAACCTTTCTAGGGTTTGATGGATGTATGCATGCATGCATGTGTTTCTTTCTTCTTTTCTAGTTTCATGCACATGTAGATGTGCATACATGTACACATACATACATCAAACCATCATGGTTGATTATATATGGAAATGGTGGCAATATAAGACTCACACCATTGATTATTTAATGGATTATTATTTGATTATGGATTTAGAAAGAAAATGAAAAGGAAAGGATAATTATGCTAGTTTCTACATGCTTCTTCTAACCTAACCATGCTCACCTACCACTAAACCATGGTTATCCTTTCCTTTATCATTCTAAACCCAAGTTAAATTAATCATCTATCATTTAATCATGGTTGGAGTCAAGATGGAATAAATAAATATAGTGATATTTATTTCTTTTGCAAGCTTAACCTTATGGTTATCATTTTACCTCTTGAAAAGAAATAGCCACCATTTTCATCCTCCTTGATCTTCTCCTCTCTAGTTTTTTCTAGTGAGTCAAACACAATCAAAGAAAGGTTTTTGAAGTGAGATCCAAAGCCACAACAACATTCTACACAAGCTTAGCCGTTTTGTTCAGAGTGTTATCTTCGGTTTAACGAAGTAGCGAGCTTGGACGGAGATCTCCGCGGTGGATCGTCGTGGATACAAGGGGAGTTCAAGAGGACCTCGACTCAACACCAAAGAGCCTAAGGAGCGAAGCAAAAACGGGAGCTACAAAGGTTGTAGCCTTCAAACCCTAACTTTTGTTAGCTTAAAGTTTACTAAACCTAATTTTCTAGGATCGATCCATATGCGTGTTTGTTTAGCACAATAAAAATCATAACTTTTGGACATGTGATGCTTCAAAACACTTCATAGGGTGCTAAACAATCCCTTCAATATCTCTCTTCCCCGTCTTGTAGTTAGCTAGGACTAGTTAATGGTACGATCCGGGTTTTAGTGCGCGGTGGTGCCGGTTCAAGAAAATTAAATTTAACCATCGTTTCCACATTTGGCCTCGGGATGGAGGCCGGGGCGCCGCCGTGCACTTACAAAAGAAAGTCTCCGGAAATAAATCAGACTTTCTTATGGCATTGTAGACTGGGTCACATCAATGAGAGAAGGTTGACAAAGTTACATACAGGAGGATATTTGGATCCGTTCAAATATCAATCGTATGCCACTTGTCAATCCTGTCTCAAAGGAAAGATGACAAAGACTCCGTTCACTGGACACGGAGTAAGAGCGAGCGAGCTCTTGGGACTCGTACACAGCGACGTGTGCGGTCCAATGTCTACACATGCGCGAAGCGGTTATTCTTACTTCATTACTTTTACGGATGACTTTTCTAGGTACGGTTATGTCTTCTTAATGAAACATAAATCCGAGGCCTTTGGAAAATTCCAGGAATATAAGAATGAAGTAGAAAAACAAACTGGCAAAAGTATCAAGACACTGAGATCGGATCGAGGTGGTGAAAACTTGAGTGCCGAGTTCCTGGATTACTTAAAAGAGAATGGAATTCTCTCTCAGCTTACTCCTCCATACACTCCGCAACCTAACGGTGTATCGGAGAGACTGAACCGAACCCTATTGGATATGGTACGGTCCATGATGAGTAACGCTGAGTTACCGCAATCATTCAGGGGATATGCACTAGAATCAGCTGCATACCTTTTGAACCGAGTTCCAACTAAGACTGTGCCTATTACACCATATCAGATGTGGTGTGGGAAGAGACCCTATCTTAATCACATTAAGACATGGGGAAGTCCAGCTTTTGTCAAAAAGCAGCATGCGGACAAGCTCGAGGCACGCTCAGTACAGTGCAAGTTTGTGAGATATCCAAAGAACTCCAAGGGATATTTCTTCTATTGCGAAGAGGAACAAAAGGTTTTTGTTTCTCGGCATGCCCACTTCTTGGAAACTCAGTTTTTGGAGAATCAGATAAGTGGGAGCGCAATAGAACTGGAAGAAATTTCAGAACCACGAGCTATAACTGAAAGCTTAGTAGAACCAGAGGGTTCAAAAGATCATGACATTCCTGCACCGCTCCGCAGGAGTAGTAGGCAGTCTCATCCGCCCGAGAGATACTACGATTTTCTCATAGACGGGGATAGAGAGGATTGAATCATTGATTATGATGAGCCGACTTGCTTCCAGCAGGCCATTCAGAGCGTTGACTCGGTAAAATGGCTAGATGCAATGCGGACCGAAATGGATTCCATGTACACCAACAAAGTATGGACATTGGACGTTGCTCCAGATGGGGTAAAACCCGTAGGATGCAAGTGGATCTTCAAAAGGAAGATTGGTGTAGATGGACAGGTTGAGACCTATAAAGCTAGACTGGTTGCAAAGGGTTTTCATTAAAGACCTGGTTTGGACTATGACGAGACCTTTTCTCCAGTAGCTATGCTGAAATCCATTCGGATCCTTCTTGCCATTGCTGCCTTCCACGATTATGAGATTTGGCAGATGGACGTAAAGACCGCTTTTCTAAATGGAAATTTAGAGGAGTGTGTTTATATGGACAAGCCAGAGGGATTCATTCAGAGTGGGAGCAGCGAAAAGGTGTGCAAGTTTCTTAAGTTCATCTATGGACTAAAGCAGGCATCACGGAGTTGGAACATCTGTTTTGATGAGACGGTCAAAGAATTTGGCTTTATCAAAAATCCAGATAAACCATGCATCTATAGTAGATTTGTAGCGAGAACTGTATTATTCCTCGTTTTATACGTGGATGACATTCTTTTAATAGGAAATGACATTCATATGCTACAATCTGTCAAAGGGTTCTTATCACACAGGTTCTCCATGAAAGACCTGGGTGATGCCTCATACATTCTGGGGATCCGGATCTATCGTGACAGATCCAAGAGGATACTGGGACTCTCACAGTCCAGGTACATCGACACCATACTGAAAAGATTCAGTATGGAAGATTCCAAGCGCGGTAATCTACCGGCTTGTCACGAGATCACCCTTTCCAAAGAGATGTCTCCCAAGACTGATTTGATCGCATGTCTATTATACCCTACGCTTCTGCGGTAGGCTCTATAATGTATGCGATGTTGTGTACCAGACCAGATGTAGCTTATGCACTAAGTGTGGTAAGCCGGTATCAGTCAAACCCTGGGGAGAAATACTGGATAGCAGTAAAGAACATTCTCAAGTACCTGAGAAGGACTAAGGAGATGTTCTTGGTGTATGGAGGAAAAGACCTCCAGATCGAGGCCTTTGCTGACTCCAGCTTCCAGAGTGACAAGGATGATTCCAAGTCCATGTCGGGTTATGTCTTTACCCTCAATAGAGGGACGGTGTGTTGGAAGAGTTCCAAACAGGAAACCGTTGCTGACTCGATGATGGAAGCGGAATATATCGCTGCTGCAGATCCCGCAAAAGAAGCCGTCTGGATAAGGAAGTTCTTAACTGAACTTCAGGTGGTTCCGTCCATTGTTGATCCAATACCTCTGTATTGCGACAACAACGGGGCTATAGCTTTAGCAAAGGAACCCAGGTCCCATCAGAAGTCCAGACACATCTTGAGGCGGTATCACCTGATCAGGGAGATCGTGGGTCGCCAGGAGATCGAGGTTCGGAGAGTTTCTACGGAAGATAACACTGCTGATCCACTCACAAAGGCCTTACCCCAGACTCAGTTCGAGCGGCTAATCGAGATGATAGGTCTTCAATACGCCAGTACATGGCCTTAGTGCAAGTGGGAGATTGTTAGTGTATATGCCCTAGAGACCATTACTGTATCATACTAGTTTGTATATTACTTAATGGAAGCTTGGGATATTCACCTTCTATAGACAATCTTGCTCAATATAGTAGTATGCTACTTGGTTTGTTTCTGCTTTAATGTGTACATGTGTTTATTTTAGTATATCACCTATACACATTAGTGGAGCCCTTAGGATCTTTGCTTGATTACCAGCGTTGTGATGGCAGTCACACTAGTGGGGGCTGGGTAATCTATAAGCACATCCTTATGCAGGTCCCTAGTCGCAGGACTATTGAGACAGGGCATCGATACTCCGGAGTAGACTAACGTATGCGCTTCTCATCCCAGTGTGGGAGACGGTCTGTCCCACAGCCGTCAGTACGTCGTACTTGAGATAGTATGCGGGTGCTTGTTTGGTTACGAGTACACTGGACAGGACTCGTCGGGAACTGTTGGTTGGTACTATACCTATCGTCAGTTATCAGTTCCCAGGTGACATGAGTACAGCTTAGTCCGCTGACTTGACACTGTCACTTCGCCTCGAGTGTGTTCCCACTGTACTTAGATTACTACCCTACCACGGCTTAAAGGAGTCGTGCAAACAGGTAGTAGTTGGGTGCAGTCCCGAAGCACTTGGAGGCAGTGACGGTTAGACAGGATTCGTCTCTCCCGGTATTGGCGGTTGACATCGCGCTGTGTCTAGGAGAGCCATTACACGAGTAGTCCCTGGCCAGGGCAAGCGAGATATACTGGTAGGTTTCCAGTGCTATCTCAGGGTATTCTGGGCTACACTCCGACACGACTTGTACCGCTATTAGGGGACTGACGTTTATCGCCTCCTAGGCCCACCATGCGATGTATCAGACGAACAGACCGGATTGTACAGAGATTGCCACATTCAGGCTCAGTAAGAGTTCAGATGGGTTTCACCCCGTCAGTCTTCTTGTCGGCATCTACCTGGGGACCGTTACACACAGCTAGTGCCGCTTGCGGTCTGTGGTTAAACCCACTGCCAGCGTAGTGTCGAGTCTTTAGAGTCCCACACAGAAAGCTATTCGCCTTTAGGCAAAAGAGTAGAGGTCGCATGGTTTTGCGACAGGTCGCATGGTTTTGCGACAGGTCGCATGGTTTTGCGACAGGGTTCGGTCACATCCGTGCACTTGTGCACGTTTGGTGTCCGGACAGTTAACACTAGCGGGCTTTGGTTTAAGCCAGATCCTAGTGTACATTTTGGGATTGGTTTTATCTCGTTTGTATTAGTGTTCCTCGGAACGCGGATGCGGGTGTGTATGCACAGTTGACAGAGAGACATAGGCAGAGGATTCTCATTGGGGTTGTTGACTGTTGACTATTGACTTTTGGCTAAACCCTAATGAGAATAAGAAACATAATTAACAATAATATTAATTAAGTATTATAGTGACATGGTTGTTGAGGGATTGACTTTGTTGACTTGTTGACTTTGTTGACCGGTTGACTAGGTTGGACTAGTTGACCATCATCATGACAATGGCTATCATTTCATGGCAAAGACTTTTGCTTGCTTGTTTGTTTTTGCAAAATGAGTGCATGAAATGATATAGCCATTTTGACTTGAACCATCAAATAATACTTGATTACTATTTTGTTATGATGGCTTTGGATTATGAGAGCTTGGAGAGCAAAAGAGTTACTCATTCTCTCATTTCATTTCTCTCTCTTGCTTGAGCTCTCCCTCTTGCTCTTCCTCTTGCTCTCTCTCTAGTTCAAGGCAAGACCCTCTCATGAGTTGAAAAACATTGCCTTAGAGATAAAAGAAAACCCAAATCACTTCTCTACTCATCCTAGTTCACAAGGTTTAGCAAACCAAGTGTTCTAGTTTCTTCAAGTTTGAAGAAGAAGCCAAAGGTAGAAGCATTCAGGTGGATCCATCTTCGGCGTAAGGAGACGACGAGGTGAGGCCGATCCATATACCGGAAAGAGTTGAAGACGAAGGAGTTCAAGAAAGGTATAGCCCCCCTAACCGAGTAGGTAAAACTCAAGTTAGGTTGTTAGTTAGTTATTTAACAAAGATCCATATTTTGAGTCCATGTTACCACCTCTTGAAAAATCGTTTTTCATCATTTCCGCAAGCCCGTAAGTACCGGGAGAGGTAACGTGGACTTACATCCGTGACAAAATACTGAAAACACACTCAAAATCATGAATATAACGTTTGTGAGCCGACACTACAACCGAAACTGGAAACCGACCGATATCCAAAGAGTTTTTGCAAATAAATGTGTGTACACTATTTTTGTCTAACACAATGCAAGAGTGCACACAACTCTTTGGCATGGACCATGGTGGGGCTTTCCATGGCACACACAAATGATAGCTTGTGCAAGTGGGGGGAAAAGAGTGATAAATGCAAAAGGATGTGATGTGATGTATAGCTACAAGTTTTCCCTCCAAATCCCTGAGTGCAACCCATGCCTCTATAGAGAAATCAAGCAGCACCAGAGTGATATTGGAGAGTACACAATACCACACAACCAACACGAGCCGATGAGCTCTGATTTTGGCCGGCCACATGCCCATACCATCCGAGCTCGCCAGCCCCCTAGCCCCAATGGGCCCCATATTTCACATGTCCCTCCCTTGCTGCCACGTCATCTTATTTTTATTACTTGTTTAATCTTCTTCTGAGCCTATAAATACAGACCAGTGAGCAAGGGAGAAGGGGTCCAAGTTTGTTCAAGACTTCATACTCTTTTTGTTTCTCTTTTCTTCTTGTACATAGATTAGTTTCCCTTGAGCTCCCTGCCTTCTCTTGATCTTGTAACCTCTTCATTGAGCTTGGAAGTTTAAGATTTGTTTATTGAACTCAAGGTTGTATCACTTGGACATAATAAAGCTTTCTTTTGCACTTTGGGTTCCTAGTATTTATATTTCTTGCATTTACTTTCTTGCAATTTATTTACATGTCATTTACATACTTGCTGTTTTAATTCAATGTCATTTACTTTTATTGTTTTTCTATTCTATTCTTTTGTCTTTCCTTTTGTTCTTTCTTTTTGTGGTTTGTTTGTTTGTGAATATTGTTGTTGTTAGGAAAGAAAATGTTATTGTAAGTTAAGATTTCCTTTCTCATTTCCTTTTCCCGATATTTTCCATTAAACTCCGCCCAAACCTTACGCAAGTGCTCCGTTAGGCACCCTACCCTACCAAGATATCGGTGATTCCTAACCGTGGCCTTTTGCGTTCGGATTGGCCAGAGGCGAAAGCAAGCGAGAAGAACGGACGGAAAAGGGTCAACAAGCCGGATTTCACGAATACCATGCTTAAGCACCCTAATCCATGTTGTTGCCGATTGCTCTAGCTTTAGTGGTCGATCTCGGCTCAAAGGATTAAGTATAGAATTCATTATTTTACACTAACCTATCAATTCCTAAAAACTTATTCCTTTGCATATATACACATAGGTTAGATACGAATATTCCGCCATGCACATTAACTCGTGAAAAATAGAACTTAAAACTCTCCGTCTCCCTGCGGACGACCCGTACTCATCGCGGCTAGCTGCAAAGCGATACCGTCCTGATTGCGGTTAAACTTTAGAACCTGAAAACTTGACACGCCGAAAGCGTGCAATCAGATTCCGTTAGCGCCGGTTTCTAAAAGTTTTTGTTCCGCATTTGGCCACGGATTGATGGTCGCGGCGTTGGCGTAACCCAACAGACGCTATATATATTTTGCATCCGCGCTAGTCCTGTCCCCGCCCCACCGTAAGTTAAATAATCTTACGCTGAAGACCCGAGATCATGTGGAGAATGCGGATAACATATATGTGCATGCCTATTTTCGTTTCTTTTTGGCATGATATGTTTAATTGATGGGATTGCATTAATTCTGATCAATGTAAGTAAAACAAATCTATATGATGTTGTCGGAACCAAATTTGAAAACTATAAAAGTTTCCTTTTGCTTTGCGTCGAGGTATTCAGTTAGGGATATCCTGCACCTCATTCGATGAGGAAAGAGCCTAGAAACCTTCATACGGAGTGACCACTTTGGCAAAATTTTACGTGACTATAAACTACTCGGTTTTCTTCAAAACCATCGGTTTTCTACAAAACCACTTCTTTAAAAAAATGCGGAGCCTAAACCACTCCTTTTCAAAACTGCTCGGGTTCTTTCAACGATATCAAGTTCATTACGTTAATATTTTTTCGCCAAAAACTAGCCGTAGCCCTCCTTCATTTCCTACGGATAGTTCTCAGTATTCGTGCTACGTATGTTGGCATTGTCAAGACGTAGTGCGTAGTAGCTGAGTATTGCTTGTTTGTAGCATTAGATGTGATTGGTTAAGACAATCATACGGTCATGTTGGCATTGTCAAGGACTCGTACATGTTGGTTTAATGCAATCAAGCTAATGACGGGTTGAACCTGACTAGGACCCTTTGCTATGTTGGAAATGTCAAGATCACTTAGGTCCTAGAGGCAAAAACCATATTTGAGTTTCAAATATAAAGAAAACTTACTAGGTATGCGCATACCTTCTGGAGAGTGGTAACTTGAGTGGCTTCTGTCGGGTTATCACGCGATGATAGTTGGGTCTCGATTCCTACTGATGAGTAGGTATTACTTCTTGGGTGATTTTCAAATGAACCCGACTAATTCTCCTTTTAGGGTTTGAGGGAGAATTCGAGGAAACAGTGGGAGCCATCCTGATTAGATAAATTGATTAACCAATCTAATCCAGGTTTGAGTGCACGCTGAGTGTTTCATTTCTCTCTCTCTCTCTGGCAGCGACCATGACCTGACCTTAAACTAAAACTCATGAACCAAGTTAACCGAAACTTCTTATACATTTTGGCTTTCGGATTGTCATAATTCACGACAATGCATTTATCCATGCCACTCCTACTTCCACTTTGCATTTCTCCAGAACACTTTGTATCACTATGACAATCCATATTGCTTGGGTATTTTATCGTATAGTTACATAGGAACTCGAAGAAACTTGTTTTGGTTCAAGGATGGATTCCGATTCTGGGGAAATTGAATATGATTATTCGGTTGTATTTTTTCTTTACCTTCTCTCAGACTACGAGAGCTTCTTATATTGGTAGAGTACATCAGTTATGCTTATTGGATAGTCTTCTTCCAAAGATTAGGCAGGTGTCGAAAGGTATGGAAGAAGAAAACCAATTAGCCTAAGTATGGTGTATAAAAGGTAAGAAGTAAAGACATATAAAGAGATTTGACTGAGGGCAAAAGAAATTACGACTACTTTCATGGATCCAGATAGTAGAAGAGGCATTACTAGGAATACCCTGCCACTCTCCCGAAACATTTTCATGTTTTAGTTTTACTGTGTGGTGTTAATTGAAAACTGATTTTCCAATTAGTTTCAGACTTCAGGATATGTATTTACCAGACTTGATTCTCATATCTGTATGGCGTTACAGATGCTTGGTGGGATTAGAATATTGGGAATTGGGTGATTAAATCCTCAATATCAGAATTCTTTGTAATTGGTGATATTTTAGGAAATTACCTGGGTTTTGCCTAATGGCAAATATTTGGTTTTGAATATCCGTT
Source organism: Agapanthus africanus (assembly GCA_030015575.1). Lineage (NCBI taxonomy): Eukaryota > Viridiplantae > Streptophyta > Magnoliopsida > Asparagales > Amaryllidaceae > Agapanthus > Agapanthus africanus. The sequence continues at coordinate 590,072,156 of JASDDO010000014.1, forward strand.
ATTATGCACCACTTTCAAACTGATATATCTGTACGTTTATTTTATAAAGTGAGATATAACTTTTTGAAATTATGTTTAAGACATTTATCTATATCAGTTGATGGTTAGGTAAGGTGCATTCAATAACGGTGTTATTCTTCTTAACCATATTACAGTTTTCAACCTACGACACACAGAGTTTAAGTTATGAAACTCAGAGGACGTATACAAAGTATTGTATATTGTTCGATGTCTATTAGGACAAGGGGTTGGTACTCGTACTATATTCTGTTTACTTATGACTCCTCTGGTTTTAGACACGTATTTTGTTGAATACAAAGTCCAAATTTTGAGAAGTTATAGGTATAAGAATAAAGTGGAGAACCATTCGTTGGAAGTATCAGGATTCTTCGAGTTGATCAAAAATGTAAATATTTATGCTAGGTATTTCATTGTAAATAATATATTTGAGAACTTTCTTCTCTCCCAGGTTACTCATCCGTTGGTGCTTTCCTTGATGAGTAATGCTGCATGACCTTCTTCCATTTATTCGATATGCACTAAAAACAGCTGCATGTATTTTGAATCTGGTTCCAATTAAATTAGTGCATTTGTTTTTATATTGGATATAGAATGGATTCATATATTAACTATGTTAAGGTATATGGAGTTGTCCGGCTTATGCTTAAAACCAGAATCCGGATAAACTCAAGGCACATTTCGGTAATGCCAGTTTGTGGGTTATCCCGGGATTTGACGAGAATTAATATTCTACCATTTGGAGGATCAATAGTTATATTGTTCTTGCCTCGCCACCCGTTTAAGCAAAATGAATTCTTTTCAGAAAACATAAGTTGGAGTATGGTAAAACTGGAAGTGATTCCAGAACCACAAACGATTACTAAAAATATAGTAAAATCTAAGGATTCAATTGGATTCGATAATTTATTAGCCACTCCGCAAATTTGATGGGTAACCTCAGCCACCCGAGAGGTACTCCAGTCTCCTCAAAGACGGTGACAAGGAGGTTTTGATGACCTATGCTTGGCACTATTGCTATCCTAAACTATAAGATTTAGAAAGTGGATGACAATAACGTCGTTCTAAATTAGTTTTAGAAGTGCACATGTATATGAATCTGCCATAGGGTTGTTGTAGTCAGTGGGAACAGTGGAAGCTTGGTGGGCTAGTAGTTTATGTCTATTTATAGACTAAAGCAAGTATAACGGAGATAAATCAACTATTTTTGATGTGACAGTCAAAAAGTTTGACTTCATCAGAACAACGGATGGACCTGGTAAGAAGGTAGTAGTGAGTGATGTCCTGGTATTTGGATGACGTACTCCTGATAGGAAGTGATATTTTTATACTACGATCGGTTATACTGCGGTTGTCATAAGGTGTTTCTCTACATAAAATCTGGACAAAATTCAAGGATTCTGGTAACTAGATCTAAATTTGGGAAGTGTCCCAATTCGGGTACTTTTACTCTATTCTAAAGTGTTTTAGAATGGACGACTCCTAACGTGGTGATATACCCGCAGGTGATGGAGTCACCCTCTCTAAAGAGATGTCTTCTGGACCGATGAGAAGAGGGACTTGCATGATTGCCATATCATTTGCTTAGGCAATTGAGTCAATCATTAGATGTCAAGTACCACACCAGATATTTCTTTTTGCACTAGCTGCAATAAGCATATATTAATCCAATACTGGAGAAACATTAGGAAGTAGTGATGAACATAACAGGATGTTCTTAGTATATAATAACGACAGCCTCCTTCAGGAGGTGGTTATCATTTCAAGCTTCCAAGGTGACCAGGATGACAGAGTGGCTGTCAGAGTTAATAGTTTTCACTCTTTTGAGGGGAAGTATGTTGGACAAGATGGTCCAAGCGAATACTGACGTAGACATGGCACATGATAATAATTAAATTTAGTGGAGGATACAGTCTAAGAAGTTTGTTGGGTTTGGAGTTCATTTATGAACTTGGTCCCATCAGATATCTAGACAAATTCTAATACAGGCATCGCTCATTTCGGGAGATAGTCTTTCTCCACGAAATTGAGATATAGAGAGATAAAGATAGAAACATTGGAGCGGATCCACTCACTGAGGCTATTTCTCGAACGTGATAGTTTCGCAAACATGCTTTGCGAGACTGATTAGTAGATAAGTTGGGTGTTCGGTAGCACACGAGCTGTGAGTATGCGACACCGCAATAATTAGTCTTAAGTGCAAGTGGGAAATTGTTGGATATAGTGCCCTCAAATCAATTATGATAATCGCAGGCAGGTGATTATGATGATTGCGGGAAGGCGATTATGATGATTGCGGGAGGACCTATACGGGTAGAACAATCTTACTCGAGATTATAGTATACTATCTGGTTTGAGTTTATCATCATGTACATGCATTATGCGGTATTACAGATCACTATTATATGTTGATAGAGCCCATAGGATTCTTACTTGACTACCAGCATTATGATGGAAATCATATATATGGGAGCTGGGTGGTCCATAAGCACATCCTTAAATATCCCTTGTCGAGGGATTATCGAGATTGGGTATCGATACTCCGGAGTAGACTAGTGTATACTTTTCGAGACCCTGATGAAGGGTAGTGGCCAGTCTCATAAGCCATTGGTGTCAGTTGGTCACCTAAGATAGTATACATGTGTTCATTGGGTTATGAGTTATACTGGACGGACTCGCTGGAAACATGCTAAATGGTATTATACATATTTTCAGATAGAAGTTCTCAAGTGAAATGAGTACATATTAGTCTGTCGACCTGAGATCGTCATTTTTCTCGTGTGAGTTCCCACTGTGCTTTGATTACTACCCTACCACGGCTCAAAGGAGTCGTGTAAATGGATTTTAGTAGGGTACAGTTCCGAGCCACATGGAGGCAGTAAGCAGATCGTTGGGGATTCGTCTCTCCCGGTATTGGGGATAGATGCCGCGTTGTGCATGGGTGGCCATCACCAGAAATCCTTGGCCAAGATGGACAAGAATTACTAATTTGGATCAGTAGTTTCTCAGTGGGTGTTGGGCTTCACACCGACACGAAATATCGCATTATTAGGTCCTGACTTTATCCACCCCCTAGACCCGATATGCAATACTCTTAGATAAACAGACCGGAATGTATGGAGATTGCCACAGACAGGCTCAGTATGGGTATAGATGAGTTTGCTTGTCGGCTGTCCTTACGCTCAAAACCTGGGTAACCGTTACGTATAGTTAGTGCCGCAGACGTGCTTGTGGTTAAACCCATTGCCAGCATATTGACGAGTCTTTAGAATCCCACACAAAGAGTTTTCCCGGTTAAGGCGATATGATGTAGATGATATATGTTTGTACATACAGGTGTACGATTAAATATGTGTACAGGCTACACAGACTTTAATCGGACGGTTGATAATACTAGCGGCTTAGGATTAAGCCAGATTATTAAATCAAGTTTTAATTTAATAATTTATATATATATATATATATATTTATTTAATATATGTATTCTAGTATTATTGTTCACTATTTATTTTCTCTCTTGGCTATTCGTATTTTTGTACGGATGCACTTATATGTATTTCGATACGTTTACCGGGTTGTATTCCGTATTTATACGGAATTTGTTTTAGAAGATGGATATCTCATTTATGAATATTCAAGAAATGGGATGGAGGGTGAGGTGTCATTGAGCATGGTTGAAAACATATAGAGAGAAATGGGCTTCATTATTTTATTAACAAACGTGTTATGATTTTTATTTGTATGGTTGTAAAATGAAAATGAAGACATTCTCTTTTCTATTCTTCATACTATCATTCTATCATGCCTTCAAGAGTTGCTCATGGATATTTTTCCACACATCCTCTTCCTTCTTCTTTGTTTGCTTTCTTAAGCTTAGATTTGAGAGAAAAAAATAGTGGAAAATTCCTACATCCTCGCTCTCCATTCCTAGCGAGCTTGGAGCGTCGGTTGCTTCACTAGGGGAAGCTGGAGCTCGGATCGGTTCCCTAGGGTGGATCATTTTCGGCAAAGGAGGTCCGACTTACAAACGTGACCCGGAGCTCTTGAAAGCATGCTATAGTCTAACCTAATAGGAGCAAATGAAAATGCTGCAAACGTGATTTCTATCTTGTTATGGTTGTACTTTAGGTTTTTGGTTCGATTTTTGAGTTTTATTTTCTAATGCCATGAATGTTTTTGTTTTTGAATTCCGCATTGGTTACGGGTTAGCGGCGAGGGCACTAGGAACTTTCAGATAGCTGATGGGAACTTGTTCATAAGTGAACGTATTTATCCATATAAATTCTTAGGTCGTATCCTTTGCTAAGTTACAATCTGCATACAGCGCCACGACCACCCCAATTTCTTCTTGGAACTCATTCTAATATACTGCTCTCCAATAAGGAGGGTAAACTTACAACTCGCGACGGACACAATGTCATTCTTGTCACCTTGGAAGCTTAAATCGGTAATCTCCTTCCGAAGTAGGTTGCCATTACTATTCACCAAGAACATCTCATATGTTCTTAACTGCTTCCATTTTTCCAGTATTGGATTAATATCCGCTTACTACAACAATTGTAAAGCATTATCCGTTCTGGTACATGACATCGCATGAATGACCCAACTGCCGAAGCAAGTGTAAAGTCACTCATGTGAATCCTTCTCCTCATCAGTCCCGATGACATCGCTTTAGAGAGGGTGACCCCACCTTATACGGGTACACTACCTCGCTTGGAGTCATACATTTTAAACCCCTTTAGAATGGTGCCAGAGTACCTAAATTGGGACAATCCTAAAATATACTAGATCTATCTGTATAGACCGAGTCACCGAAATTTACAATATCTTTTATCTAAGTCCCATACTGAGAAACATTCATGACTATCAATGCTTAACCGGTTTTTAGTACATCACTTCCTATCAGAAGAATGTCATCCATATCCCATATGACATCATTGGCATTCCACCCTACTACCTTCTTTTAGATCCCAGGTTCATCTTTCTTTTTGATGAGTCAAACACTTTGACCGTTGCACCAAAAACATATGATTATTCTCCGTTATGCCTATCTGATCTACAAACAGACTTAAGCAAATTGCACGCTTTTCGATACACCCACAGACTCCAATAAACCTCCAGCAGAGTCATATACATGTGCAGTTATAAATCACTTATTTAGAAACACGTTATTAGTCATTCACCTGCCAAATATCATAGTTAAGGAAACATTCATGACAAATTATATCCGTATGGACTTCAGTTTAGACACTGTAACAATAGCTTCATCACAATCCACGTCAGGTATAATTTGTCATGAATGTTTCCTTAACTATGATATCTTCCTTTCCAATTGCACTGATCTCAAAAGATGTACTTTCTCCTATAGGTTTTACCCTATCAAGAGCACCCAAAAAAGTCCATACTTTGTTGCGGTGCATGGAGTCCATTCTGGATAATTTGACATTTAGTCATCGGTCGGAAGTCAGTACTCCCTATGGCCTGCTAATAACTAGCAGGATTATCATCACATGATGCAATTCTCCTTGTCACCGTCTACAAACAAACCAAAATATCTCTCGGATGGCTGAATTTACCTATTAAATCTGCGGAGTTGCTAAGTTTTGTCAAAGTCAATAGAGGCTTCTCAGCATCACTCATCATAGAGCGCATCCACATATGAGCAATCTGAGAGAATCATACTCTTAATACTGAATACCTGGCGTAAGCATCTATATCTTCGAACACTTCGAAAATTCATGATACTACAAACGTCTGGTTCTCTACTTTATCTCTATACTCTTTGAAGTTCTCACGGTTTTGGATTTTTCGTTTCAAAAAGAACACGCATCCAAAATTAGAGTACTCAAAAAGTAAATATAATGAAGTAAGAGAACCATCCCCTTGTCCCAAAGGACAACGAACCATTTACATCCTATGTATTCCAAGTGTTCACTAACTCATAATCTGGGTGTTATAATTTAAGAACTGAATTTTGGTTAACAATATCAGTTCCGTTATACTTTGCACCTTACTTAATCAACACTTTAGGTAAATGTCAATAACTTCGTTTTGAAATTATCCCACTTCATCAAATAAAGAGACAAATATAAGATTTTTTTAAAAGTTGGTAGACTATAGCAGCTATTCAAAACCAAAAGTTTGCCATTAGGCAAACGTGGTGATTTCCTTAATAGAAATAATTGCTCTGAGTTCCAACATTAGAGAAAAGATCACCCTTTTCCTAGTACTTGACTCCCTCTCGCCATCTATAATAGCTTACACATGTAGGGTTTTAATCTGGTATCCATATACCCAAGAGTAAAAAGTGTCTAAGAAATAGATTTCAATCATAACCACAAAGAAAAATTGAAACATCAAATGATTCAAGGGGTTGCCGGGTGTTCCTTGTAATGCCTCTATATTACCTAAGCTACCGACAGTGGTTGAAATTTCCTTTCCTACATAATTACCCCTTTGGATGTTTTTCCATCTTACCTTCTGTGTACCGAACTTATACTGGTCGGTTTTCTTCTCTCCATTCTTTTCAACACCTGTGTCAGGATTGGAAAAAGACTATCTAATAAGAATAACCGGTACACTCTCTTTACTGATAAGGAGCTCTTGTACTTGAGATAAGGTAGAAGGGAGAGACAAATGAACAATTCATCCACTCCAGAGCCAGTGGCCCATCCCCATGCTGAAACAATTTCTTTAGGTTCGTATCTAATCATACGATAGTCTTCCAAACAATATCGATCTCTGTACTGCATACAGAGGGTTTTGGAGTAAGTGAAAAGGAAAGTGGGAGAGGTAAGGTCATTTGCGACATTGTCGCGAATTAGGATATTAAAGACATGCCAAACCAGTTGATCATAAAAAGGTCCGGTTAAAAATGGTTATGAGTTTTAGTTTAATAGTAAGTCAAAAGTCGATGCCAGAGAGAGAAAAGCAACACTTGTCATGCACTCTATCAAGATTAGATTGATTTATATTTTCATCTAATCAGGGTGGCCCTCACTGTTCTGTCGAATCCTCCTTCAAATCCTAAAAGGAGAACTAGCAGGGATAATTTATGAAATATATCCCGAGAGTAAAATTTATTCACAGTAGGAAGCGGGACTAAAACTTTCGTATAGAATGGTATGCAAATCTTTGCAAATTTCTACACTTTAAACTCCTGATATCAGTTTTTACCCCTAACAGCTTATGACCTAACTATGGTCAACAAATATAGTCAACAAATCATAAATTGCTAGTCAAGTTCAACCCATCATTTCGTGACTGTTTTAGACCCGTCCACACGACCCTTAACTATAGTCAACAAAGTCGTACGACTGTCCTAACCAATCGCATCACATGCAAGCAGGAAGATATCACTTAGCTACCGTACACTACGCCTTAACTATAGTCAACAAACACAACATGAATACTAAATACTCTACTTTCTGAAATGACATAGGGCTACGACTAGTTTTGAAGAAAACCATTAACGTAATGAACTTGATATCATCATAGGAACCGAGTGGTTTTGCATATTTATAGTTACGTAGACTATTGCTTAAGTGTGGATTCCCCGTGAAAGGATCAGGGAACTTACCTCATCAAATGAAATGCAGGATATTCCTAACTGAATACCACTGTGCAACGCAAAGGAATACGGTTATACAATTTGCAAACTTATAGTAACACAATGTTTTGCCAAATAGGTCGCTCCCTGTGAAGTGATCTAGGCTCTTTCCTCGTCGAATGAGGTGCAGGATATTCCTAACCAAATATCTCGATTCAAAGGAAAAAAAATCAACTATAACACCAATATCTAATATTTGGTTTATACAATGTTTTTTAGGTTTATTTAACTTTGCATTAATCGTATTAACGCAATCCCATGATTTAGATAATCTTATTATCCATCATCTATTCACACAATCAATACATAAAAGCATGAAAAGAAAATAGAATGCGCGTATTAGCCATCGTCATTCGCCACAGGGTCCCGGGTCTTCACTGTAAGGTTGCTTAACTTACAGCAGGCGGGGACCAGACTAGCGCGGATACAAAACATATATAATATTTATATATATACTCTATATATCAAATAGATCAATATATCATCACACGCATATAATCACATTACAACATGTAGGAGAAAACATCACAGGCGAGTAATCATATCACAAGCATGTAATGAACATCACAAAAATGAAATGGTCAGATTACCTAGAATTCTGTATTTCGTTCGAGCCTTAAACGATTCGCGAAATTCCCTAGTCACGTGAAAAGCCCGGGAGCAGCCAAAAGCAGACCCCTACGAGTGCGGCAAGCCACCCGCCGATTCGAGAAACGAGGCAACCCTGCATCATCACCATGAGGGGGCTACCCAGCAATTTCTCGAATCCGGTGACTTAAGCACTTCTCCTAGGGTCTATACTATACCCCCTACAAGCACGGCAAGCAACCCGCCAATCCGAAAATCGAGTGAGCCGCTCTCAACGCCTTAAGATAGCCACCCGCTGCAATCTAGGATCCGTTTGCTCGTGAGATTCTCCGCAGAGTAATCTTAAACCTGTATTAATACAATGGCGACATCGATCGCAACTAAGTCAAGTCCCGACAAATAATAAAACATAAAGCGGCGACAACGGCCACATGTGAACCGCTTAGTCCCGAAGCAAAGGATATAAATATAGCGGAAACGACAGCCACAAGTTGGAGCTCGTCCCGAACATACAAATATACAAGTTTGGATACAATAAAGAATGAAAATGCATTACAACATCTCAATTCTGTATGGGGCTATTCACTTAGCAACAATCCAAACATTCCAAGCAAACCAACATATCAACAAGCATAGAATATCTCAGACGCACTTGTGCAACCCCGTCGAATTGATCACATGAATTCATCGATGTTAAACACGGCATATCACCATATGCCAACACATCAACACGATTAAATACTACAATCGAGTGAATACGAAACCTATGGCCAACGAATTCCAAAACCGACGGAGTCGCAAACTTCAATTCCACAAACACTGAAATTGATGTCCACTCCGGCCACAAAAACCATCGCATTTCTTGCTCGAATCGAATCAAGAATGACCAAAAAAATGCACGGGTGAACCCCAACCCTAAAGAACCCGAGCTAAAGGCGACCGGGACTTGCCCGGACCCAAATTAGGCTCGGGAATTGCCCCGAACCAGAGCCGAATTTGGCCCTGGTTCAGATCTGAACCAGCGCCAAATTCGGCTGAACCAGGGACAAATTTGGCTCTGGCTCAGCGATGATATGAGCCCGTAAGGGGCTCAATCCAGCCCCGAACCATGTGCGACTCAGGTGGGCATAGGCGGGGGCTTCACGGGGATCTCGGTCCAAAACGAGAGCCCCGAGGGATGAGTTAAAGCACGAAATGTTCACTGTTTTTGCAGTTTATAAAACAGTAACCATTTCATATTGTAAAAAAATTTGGAATATCAATAGGCCACAAACTATTGCTAATGTATTTGATTTGGCTCTAATACCATGTTAGTAGATGGGGATAAGGGTCGTGACGGTCACGGCCATGGCGGAAATTGGACAGCAAAAATTTATCCAAACTATGCCCCAATTCACATCCATAAGATCAATCAATATAATGCAATAGCTAAAACTACAATTATCAAGAGAGCAATTTGTGACAACAACCTTTGTAGCAACTTCATATACTCCAACGGATGAACTAGGACCCACTCTACACGTCTTCGAGCTCACGGGTGCTTCCTCAAGCCAACCACCTCGCCGTAGATGATTCGCGGTGAAGGTGGGTGCACATAGCTCCATCTCTGTCATCCGATGGAGAAACTCCACTTCGTCACTTACCAGGTGCTCGTGGAGATGTGTAGAATAATGGGTACTATCCGGATTTTTGATTCCCTCACTAACACTCAAATTTTCATTAGAGATGAGAGAGCTTGAGTTTGTAGAGTGGAAGAAGAAAAAGATATGAGATGACAAAAAAAATAAATTAGTTAAAAAATCATTATCATTCTCCCATTTTACTAATATGACCATATTATGTCATGTGGGACCCTCCATTCACATGCTAACCATATGAAAATTCCATAAAATAATAAATAATAAATAATATACACATACACACACAAATGAATCAAAACACACACACACAAACATATATAAAAGAGGAAAATGAAACTTTGTGTATCAATATACACAAAACATATGCATGCGTGGAATGAGTACTAGTATATGTATCGTATACACATACCTGAAGCCATCAATTTCTCCTTTGTATCATATACATTAGAGAGGATGTATTTTATACACAATAGTAGAAACCGCATCAAAATGCGATTATCAAGTCAACGCTTGACCTGATATTCCAGATTTTAAACCAGATTGTATACCCTGGACATTCGATTAAATAAACTATTTAATCGAAGTCATGTACATATCCCACACGCACGCCATATCATAATTTTTCCTGGGCAGGCACCTTCGTTGCGGGACTCAAAAGACCTATCAATACGCTGGCAAGGATTATACAAGATCATATCCGTACGAATCCGAAATACTTTCAGATTCAATCCTCTCATGGGTTAACTCACAAGCACGTCAGTGGCACTAGCTATACTTAACAGCTATCCACGTATGATCTGTAAGTGCACGGCGGCGCCCCGGACGTCAATCCGAGGCCTAAATGCGGAAGCGATGATTTACTTTAACTTTTTGAACCGGCACCACCGCGCACTATATACCCGGATCAGGCCATTAATCTAGTCCTAGCTAACAAGAGAAAGGGTAGAGAGATATACCGAGCAATCCGTGTCCTACGGTCTTCTCATCGTCGTCCCGATCTCCCCGCGGAATCTCCGGTCTCCACCACGTCGCCGGAAGGGCACCACGTCGCCGGCTTCTTTTACGGGCTCCCACCTCTGGACCGAGGAAACTCGGGCACGAAGTTGGCGAGCCGACGTGTCCAAGGTTTGCTGTAGAATACGTGTAGTGCTCTGTGTCTCATTTGCGGTTACTTGAAGTTGCCTTTGGTGGAGGTTTGATATGATAACATTTTGGAGATGAAGTTGGGGATTTTTGCAAGAACAAGAGAACCAAAAATCCCCACCCAAAAATTGGGCAGCCCCTCCTTTATGCTTGGCCGGCCATGGCATGGTGAAGGGAGTGAGAATGAGAGAGATCAAATGTTATCATGAAAAGAAATGATCACAAAAACAAACCCACACTCCACCAACCATCATCATTACTCCAAAGTCAAGCAATCATGAAGAAGTCAAGAAGTCAAGGGATGGTGCAACCATCATGACACTACAATGTGCAAAGACAGCCCTCCAAAATGCTTATTTACACAAATGCAAATAAGCCCTCCTCCACCAATCTTCAGCCAATGAAAGATACAAAGAAATATGGCCGAAACGGAAAACAAACTGGCAACTCCAAAAACAGATCCCGTAATAAATTACAGGAAAACCTCGCTACTGTATCATTTGTATTCCGACCGAAATACAAATGCAATGAGACAAAATCTACACTCTCCAATACTAGGATCCGGATTAAACCAAAGCCCGCTAGTATTATCCGTCCGATCATGATCCGTTCAATCCCGCACGTATCTGATCGGACCCTGCCATATCTTCATACGGCCTCTACAGCGTTTCCCCGAAACTTGAGCAACTGAATGTGGGGGAATCTAAAGACTCGTCAATACTATGGCTGTGGATTTAACCACTAGCATGTCAGAGGTATTATCCATACGTGACGGGCTACCAGCTATTGACCAAAAGGGACGTCGATGAGCGAACTCATCCTGACACCCTACTGAGCCTGTAAGTGACAATATCCGTACAGTCCGGTCCGTTCGTCTATGAGCATCGCATGGCGGGCCTAGGGGGTTGGTAAAAGTCAGACCCCCAAAAGCGGTACAAGTCGTATCGGAGTGTAGCCCAGAACACCCTGAGATACTACTGGAATACCTACCAGTAAATCTCCTGCCTTGGCCAAGGACTTCATGTAATGGCACTCCTAGACACAGCGCGACCTCACCCCCAATACCGGGAGAGACGAACCCCTGAAGATCCGCTCACTACCGCCATGTGGCTCGGGACTGTACCCAACTAAAACCTATTTGCACGTCTCCTTTTAGCGTGGTAGGGTAGTAATCAAAGTACAGTGGGAACTCACACGAGACAAATGACGATCCTCAGGTCGATGAACTAACCTGTACACATGTCACCAGGGAACTGCTATCTGACGTCAGGTATAAGACCAACTAGCATGTTCCCGGCGAGTCTTGTCCGATGTACTTATAACCCAATGAGCACCTGTTTACATCTTAGGTGAACCAACTGACACCAGTGGCTTGTGAGACCGGACACCGCCCCTCGTCGGGGTCTCGACTGTATACACTAGTCTACTCTGGAGTATCAATGCCCTGTCTCGAAACTCCCACGACTAGTGACCTTTTAAGGATATGCTTATAGACTACCAGCTCCCACGTATATGATCGCCCTCATACTGCTGGTAGTCAAGCAAGAATCCTAGGGGCTCTATCAACGTGCAACAGTGACCTGTAAGGTCACCTAAAGCAGTACACGATGATAAAGGTAAACCAGATAGCATACTATAATCTTGAGTGAGACTGTCCTCCTGGGATAGGTCCTCCTTCAATCATTGCAATCACGTGCCTGTGATCCAATAATTGACTCTGAGGGCACTATCTCCAACAATCTCCCACTTGCACTCAAGGCTAATTATTGCGATGTCGCATACTCACAGCCCGTGTGATACCGAACACCCAACTCCTCTACTAGTCAGTCTCACAAAGCTCGTTTGCGAAACTATTGCGTTCGAGGAATAGCCTCAGTGAGTGGATCCGCTTTGATGTTTCTTTCTATGTCTCTCTATATCTCAAGTTCGCGGAGAAAGCCATCTCCCGAAATGAGCAATACCTGTCTTAGAATGTGTCTGGATGTCTGATGGGACCTAGCTCATAAATGAACTCCAAATCCAAAACTTCTTAGACTGTATCGTCAGCTGAACTTAATCAGTATCCTATGCCATGCCTCCCTCAGTATCCTCCTGGACCACCTGTCCATAATACCGCCCCTCGTCAGAGGGAAAAACTATAACTTTGACAACCTCTTTGTCGTCTAGGTCACCTTGGAAGCCTGGAATGATAATTGGCTCCCGAATGAGGCTGTCGTTATCATATCCTTAGAATATCCACTTATGTTCTAAAACTGCTTCCGACTGTTTCTCCAGGATTGGATCAATGTCAACTTACTGCATCTACTGCAAAAACAACATCTGGTGTGGTACTTGACATCTCATGATTGAATCAATTGCCTAAGCAAGTGATCTGCCAATCATGCACATCCCTCTCCCCTTTAGTCTGTAAGACACCTTTAGAGAGGGTGACTCCATCACCTGCAGGTACACTGCCGTGCCAGGAGTCGTCCATTCTAAATACTCTTAGAACGCTGTCTAAGTACCCTGATTGGGAAACCACCCAAATCTAGATCTAAAACCATAGATCTAGTAACCAGTATGTCTGATATAATGTTCAAGTCCCATGTGGAGAAACCACTGTATGACGACCAAAGTATAATCGATCGTAGTATAGGATATCACTTCCTACTCTGTGTATGTCATCCAAATATCAGGACATCACACCCTACTACCTTCTTAACAGATCCATCACCTATTCTGATGAAGTCAAACCTATGACTGTCACATCAGAAATAGATGATCTATCTCCGCTACATCTGCTTTAGTCTATAAATAGACATAAGCCACTTGTCCACCAAAGCTTCCGCTGCTCCCACTGACTGCGACAACCCTCTGGCAGAGTCATATAGACGTACACTTCTAAATCCAGTTTAGAACGACGCTATACTCATCCTCCCGCCGGGTCTCGCAGTCTGGAACAACAGCAATGGCAAGTGTGGGTAAACAAGAACCTCCCTGTCACAGTCCTTGAGGCTACCGGAGTACCTCTCGGGTGCCTGAGGTTACCCACCTTATCTGCGGAGTGGCCAATGGAATGTCAAACCGGATTGAATCATTTGGTTCTTATCAAAACTTCAGTAATCGTTTGCGGTTCTGGAATCACTTCCAGTTCTACCATAATCCCACGACTGTTTTTCTAGAAAAAATCCATTTTTATTAAAACTTTGGCGAGTCTAGAACAATATCACTATTGATCTTCCAGATGGTAGAAAGTCAACCCTCGTCATAGCCTGGGTCAACCCACAAACAGCCATTACAGAAACGTGCCTTGAGTTGTCCAGTGTCTGGTTTTAAGCATAAGCCGGACAACTCCCCGTACCTTAACAATGTTAAGATATGAACTGTACTATATCTAATATAGAACCAGAGGCACTGATTTAATTGAACCAGATTCAAATCATGCAGCTGTCTCCAGTGCATGTCAACTAAATGGAAAGAGGCCGATCAGCGTTACTCAAGTTATGAATGCTTCCAGTTATGAGTAACCTGAAAGAGAAGCAAGTTCTCTTAATCATTACTATCAACTGAATACCCTACACAAGTATCTACATCTTCGATCACTTTTGAAGAATCTCGATACTTGCAACACCTGGTTCTCTACTTTATTCATATACCTATAACTTCTCAAAATTCGGACCCTGTGTTTCCACGAAACACCTGTCTACAAACTAGAGAAGTCATAAGTAAACCGAATATAGTACGAGGACCAACCCCTCTGTCTTTATGGATGCTGGACAACATACAATACTCTGTACAAGTTCTTTGAGTCTAACAACGCAATCCCTATGTGTCGTAGGTTGAAAACTGTACTTATGGTTAAGAAGAATTACACCGCTGTTTAATGCTCCTTACCTAACCATCCAATGATATAGGTAAATGTCATAGACATAATTTCAAAAAGGTATATCTCACTCTATAAAAATAGATGTACAGATATATCAATTTGGAAATGGTGCATAATAGCGGATATTCAAAACCAAATATTTGCCGTCCGGCAAACAACCCAGGTGACTTCCTCAAATATCACTGATTACAACGAATCCCGATATAATGAGGATGATCACCCAATTCCCAATAACTTACTCCCACTCATCATCTGTAAAACCATACAGATGTGAGAATCATACCTGGTAAATACATACCCTGGAGTAAGTATCTAATCGGGAAATCAGTTTTCCTTTAACAGTACACAGTGAAACTGAAACATTGAAATGTTTCGATGGGGTATCCCGGTATTCCTAGTAATGCCTCTTCCATTATCCAGATTCACAACTGTAACCGTGTAATTCTTTGCCATCTTTCCAAATCCCTTTATATGTCTTTAGTCATTACCTTCTGCACACCCTCTTTGGCTAAATGGTTTTCTTCCTTCCCTACCGTTCAGCACCAGCCTATGGTTTGGAAGAAGACTATCCAATAAGCATAATGGGTGTACTGTCCTAATTCTAGGAGCACTCGCAATGCAAGAGGAGGTGAAGATAAAAGACAACCGAATAAATCTTATTCCTATTTCTCCTGAACCAGAATCCATCCCCGAACTGGAACAAGTTCCTTTCGAGTTCGTATATAACCATAAGATGGAGTATCCAATAAACTGTGGATTTTCGTAGTGATACGGAGTGTCCTGGAGAAATACAAAGGTGATTTTAGGATTGGCGAAGAAATACTTGGTTTGGTCGTGAATAGCAGTCGCAATTTACTTTGCCCTCTTACTAATCCCTTGATATGTCTTTACTTAATACCTTCAGTACACCATCATTAGGCTAATTGGTTTTCTTCATTCCCTACCGGTCGGCACCTGCCTATGGTTTGGAAGAAGACTATCCAATTTGCGTAATAGGTGTACTATCTCCTAAACCAAGGAGTACTCGCAACCTGAGAGAAGGTAAAAGAAAAAGACAACTGAATAGTCCTATTCGTTTTCTCCAGAACCGGAAACCATCCTCGAATAAATTCCTTCGAGTTCGTATATTACCATACGATGGTTTTGTCCAATGGAAGTGGACGTTTGTAGTAATACGGGGTGTCCTGGAGAAAAAGGTAAAAGTATGAGTGGCAATGAGGTTTGCAACTCTGACAATCCAAAAGCCAGTGTTTAAGAAGGTTCGGTCAATTTTAGTCTCTGAGTCATAGTCTTAGGGTCGGGTCAATGGTCGCTGCCAAAGAGAGAGAGAAAAGAATCACTCAGCGTGCACTCTAACCTAGATCAGAATGGTTACCAATTTATCTAATCTGGAAACCTCCCACTGTACCGTCAAATTCTCCTCCAAACCTGAAAGAAGAATTAGTCGGGATCACCCGAGGAGTAAACCAACTCATCAGTGGGAATTGGGATCCAACTATCATCGCATGATAACGTGACGGAATCCGCTCACGTCATCACACTCCAGAAGGTATGGGCATATCTGGCAAGTTTCAGTTTCTTTAGAAACTCCCGATGTGGATTTTTACCCCATGCTCTTATGACCTTGACTTTGGCCAACAAATCATAAGTCACATGTCAAGTTCTACCCGTCATTCTCCAGGTTAATTTGAGCCCACCCGCACAAGCCTTTGACTTTGGCCAACAAGGCTATACGACTGCCCCAAACCAACGCATCAATCTATGCTGCACATGAATACCCAATAGCTACCAATCACTATGCCTTAACTTTGGCCAACAAACATAGCTTAAATACTAATTAACTATCCATGTGAAACGACGGAGGGCTACGAATGGTTTCTGGTGAAAACCTTTATCGTAATGAACTTTATATCGTTGAAGGAACCGGATAACTTTTAAAATATAGTGACGAAAACCTTTGCTAAAGAGGTCACTCCCGGTGAAGGGATCTCGGCTCTTTCCCCGTAGAATGAGGTGCAGGATATTCCAACTGAATACCATGGTGCAAAGCAAAAGTAATCGGCTATAGTGAAGTTATTGCCCTGACGCAAACTTCTGTCTAAGGGGTCACTCCCGGTGAAGGGATCTCGGCCCTTGCCTCGTCGACTGAGGAGCAGGATATTCCAACTGAATACCACTGTGCAAAACAAAAGTGAACGTCCTTGCAATAACAGCTTTTTGAAAAGTGTTCCAACAACATCAGAATAGGTTTGTTTAGCTTGCATTGATCCGAATCAATGCAGTCCCATCAATTGATCACACCAATAAAGAATGAAAATAATGATGTACGTATATGCCATCCGCATTCGCCACTGGGTCCCGTCATTACCCGTTAGGTTACTTAACTAACGACAGAGCGGGGACTGGACTAGCGCGGATGCAAAACATATACAACATCTACTAGTATATATATCAATATATAATATTTCGCTCAAGGCGTGATAAAATGCAACATCACAGAAATGTAATAAGCATCACAGAACAATACAGATATCTGGGATCCCCGGGTTTCATAGAGCCGCTACTGAAACCCGACGTTCCCCTGGTCGTGTGGATAGCCTGAGCAATGAAATCCTAGAACCCTACGGGCGTGGCAAGTTACCCGCCAAAACCTGAAGCGAGGCAGCCCCCTTCAGCAACGTGAATGGACCACCCAGCACATCACGGAATCCGGTAACTTGGGCACCCCTCCTGGGTCAACCTGTACCCCCTACGAGTGCGGCGAATAGCCCGCCAATTCTAGAGTAAAGCCCCCTCCGTCTCAATGCCATGAGATGCGGGCTTGTTGCCCTCTAGAACCCGGCTATCCGTGCACCCCACCTTGGGGTAATCCTAGTACAGAAAGTAAAATATACATACAACGGGTACATCGACCTCGACCCGGTCGTGCCCCAAAAGAATAATATACAATCAGGCAGTGACGGCAGTCCACATGTCGGACGCTCGCCCCGCAATATCAAATGTACATAATACAACCAAATCTGTACTACCATTGCATCCAGGCTATCCCCCACGACCAATCCGCAACATCACAGCACAACACAAAATATCAACGTGAATGTCACGTTCGCAAATCCGTCTAACCGGGCTATAGCAGTTTGACAGGATTTACCGATCAAGTGACATTCACGGTCGCAGATATAATGTAAATACTGTGAACTAATGTGTTTAAAATATTCGATCGATCAAATTTACCCAAGTGGGCCCCAAGCACTACTGTAGCACTCACAGAAAATCTGGGCCCAAAACGAATGTTCCAAAACCCCTATTTTCAACACAGAGACTCTCTGTAGAATTTTGATGCACTGAACAGTAAATCTTGCGGCGGAACCACGGCCCAAGCATGGGTTAGGCCGTGGTTCCGCGGTGGGACAGTGTGTTCACGTGACCAAAATTTCACAGTAGTCTTAGAATTCCCTGCACATCATTCTGAAACAACCTGAAAAATTTTTGGAGCCAAAAAAAATTCGACAGAAACTGATGCACATGAAAACGCGGTTTTTGGAATTTTGTTCGATCGGAAATGTAAACACATTAGACAAAGCTAGACTAGGTTAATGGTGAGGCTCTAATACCACTGTAAGTGCACGGCGGCACCCCGACCGTCAATCCGAGGCCTAAATGCGGAAGCGATGATTTACTTTAACTTTTTGAACCGGCACCACCGCGCACTATATACCCGGATCGGGCCATTAATCTAGTCCTAGCTAACAAGAGAAAGGGTAGAGAGATATACCGAGCGATCCGTGTCCTTCGGTCTTCTCATCGTCGTCCCGATCTCCCCGCGGAATCTCCGGTCTCTACCACGTCGCCGGCTTCTTTTACGGGCTCCCACCTCTGGACCGAGGCAACTCGGGCACGAAGTTAGCGAGCCGACGTGCCCAAGGTTTGCTGTAGAATACGTGTGGTGCTCTATATCTCATCTGGGGTTACTTGAAGTTGCCTTTGGTGGAGGTTTGATACGATAACATTTTGGAGATGAAGTTGGGGATTTTTGCAAGCACAAGGGAACCAAAAATCCCCACCCAAAAATTGGACAGCCCCTCCCTTATGCTTGGCCGGCCATGGCATGGTGAAGGGAGTGAGAATGAGAGAGATCAAATGTTATCATGAAAAGAAATGATCACAAAAACAAACCCACACTCCACCAACCATCATCATTACTCCAAAGTCAAGCAATCATGAAGAAGTCAAGAAGTCAAGGGATGGTGCAAGCATTATGACACTACAATGTGCAAAGACAACCCTCCAAAATGCTTATTTGCACAAATGCAAATAAGCCCTCCTCCACCAATCTTCAGCCAATGAAAGATACAAAGAAATATGGCCGAAACGGAAAATAAACTGGCAACTCCAAAAACAGATCCCGTAATAAATTACAGGAAAACCCCGCTACTGTATATACATACCCGCATTTGTATTCCGACCGAAATACAAATGCAATGAGACAAAATCTACACTCTCCAATACTAGGATTCGGCTTAAACCAAAGCCCGCTGGTATTATCCGTCCGATCATGATCCGTGCAATACCGCACGTATCTGATCGGACCCTACCATATCTCCATACGACCTCTACAGCATTTCGCCCGAAACTTAAGCAACTGAATGTGGGGGACTCCAAAAACTCATCAATACTATGGCTGTGGATTTAACCACTAGCACGTCAGAGGTATTAGCCATACGTGATGGGCTACCAGCTATTGACCAAAAGGGACATCGATGAGCGAACTCATCCTGACACCCTACTGAGCCTGTCAGTGACAATATCCATACAGTCTGGTCCGTTCGTCTATGAGCATCGCATGGCGGGCCTAGGTGGTTGGTAAAAGTCAGACCCCCAAAAGCGGTACAAGTCGTGTCGGAGTGTAGCCCAGAACACCCTGAGATACTACTGGAATACCTACAAGTAAATCTCCTGCCTTGGCCAAGGACTTCATGCAATGGCTCTCCTAGACACAGCGCGACCTCACCCCCAATACCGGGAGAGACGAACCCCTGAAGATACGCTCACTGCCTCCATGTGGCTCGGGACTGTACCCAACTAAAACCTGTTTGCACGTCTCCTTTGAGCGTGGTAGGGTAGTAATCAAAGTACAGTGGGAACTCACACGAGACAAATGACGATCCTCAGGTCGATGAACTAACCTGTACACATGTCACCAGGGAACTGCTATCTGACGTCAGGTATAAGACCAACTAGCATGTTCCCGGCGAGCCCTGTTCGGTGTACTCATTACCCAATGAGAACATGTATACATCTTAGGTGAACCAACTGACACCAGTGGCTTATGAGACCGGCCACCGCCCCTCGTCGGGGTCTCGACTGTATACACTAGTCTACTCTGGAGTATCGATGCCCTGTCTCGAAACTCCCACGACTAGGGACCTTTTAAGGATGTGCTTATAGACTACCAGCTCCCACGTATATGATCGCCCTCATACTGCTGGCAGTCAAGTAAGAATCCTAGGGGCTCTATCAACGTGCAATAGTGACCTGTAAGGTCACTAAAGCAGTACACGATGATAAAGGTAAACCAGATAGCATACTATCATCTTGAGTAAGACTGTCCTCCTGGGATAGGTCCTCCCTCAACCATTGCAATCACGTGCCTGTGATCCAATAATTGACTCTGAGGGCACTATCTCCAACATGATCAAGATAAAGGTAGGTCGACAAGCGAACTCATCCGGACCCGACGATGTCTATAAGAGATGAATACCATACAGTCTGGTCTCTTCGTCAAAGACTACTACATATTTGGTCTGAGGGTGGAAACTGTCAAAGGACCAATAACCGGATAATTCGTGCGACACTGGACTCATAACCATTCGAGATACAACTGACAACACTTTTCGATTTATCTCACCTGCTTCGACCGGAGGCTTTAACTTATAACCAAGTCTTGCACTGTGCGATATAAACTCCCTATAAAAAGATAGTTGAATCCTTTCTACAACTCACTGCCTCCATGTGCTTCGGGACTATACCCAACTAAAACCTGTTTGCATGGCTCGGTGGAGCCATGGTAGGGCGGTAATCTAAGTAGAATAGGAACACACATGCGACACCGTGACGATCTCAGGTCGAGGGACTATGTTGTACTATCGTCACCAAAGAACTGCTACCTAACATTGGTATAAACCATCTAGGAGTTCTCGGTAAGTCCGTCTAATATAACTCATCTAATGAGAACCTGTATAAAATCATCGGTGTCAAACACCAATGGCTATGGGATCATCCATCGCCCCATACAGGATCATGAAATGTATACACTAGTCTAAACTGGAGTACCGATGCCCAGTCTCGATACTCTTATGACTAGGTACATTTAAGGATGGGCTTATGGACTACCACGCCGTACTAATATGATTCCTATCATAGTTCTAATAATCAAGAAAAATCCGAAAGGCTTCATCTCACGTATTAGTGATACGTGATAAGGTGTAAAATGTATGCACATATAAGACAAAGACAAACCAGATAACATACTATCATCTCGAGTAAGACTGTTCTCTATATAGGTCCTCCTTCAATTACGTAATTTCCATCATGCAACTACAATAATTGTCTTGAGAGTACTATATCCAACAATCTGCACTAGCCTGCTTTGTGCGGAATTGTTAGGAATATGTATGCCCTAGAGGTTATTATTGTATGATATAGTGGATGATTAGACATATATAAAGGACTTTCTTGCTCGACATGATAGTATGCTATCTGGTTGCCTTTATCTTAACATATTCACTGGTACTATTATACTATCTCTCATATACATGTGGATAAAGCCCTTAGGATGTAGCTTGACTATCAGGACTATGATGCAGATCATACTACTGGGACTTTTGTAGTCTACAAGCACATCCTTTAATTGTTCCTAGTCGAGGGTATATCGAGATAGGGCATCGATATTCCAAAGTAGACTATTGTGTACGTTTCTTGACCCTGTATGGGGGCGATGGTTGATCCCATAGCCATTGGTGTTTGACATCAAAGATTCTACACAGGTGCTCATTAGAGAATGGGTGCACCGAACAGGACTCGCCGAGACTCCTAGTTGGTAGTATACCTATCGTCAGATAGCAGTTCTCAGGTGACACTGGTATAGGTTAGTCTGTATACCCGAGATCGTCATAGAGTCTTGTGTGGCTCCCACTGTTCTTTGATTTTCTCCCTACCGCGGCTCAAAGGAGTCGTGCAAACAGGTGGATTTTGGATACAATCCCGAGTCACATGGAGGCAATGAGTGATAGGAGGGGTTTCGTCTCTCCAGGTATTGGGAATTGATGTTGCGCTATGCTCGATTGGCTATAACTGGAAGTCCCTGGCCAAGGCTGCTGGTAAGAGTTATCAGTAGTTTCTCGAACCATTATAAACCAGACATCGGTATGAGTTATCACGTTACTAGGGTATGATGATTCCACCCCTGACATGATATGTGGCATATCAGACGAAGAGAGCAGACTGTACGGTAAGTGTTACTTATAGACTTCATGAGAATTTGGACAAGCTTGGTTGTTGATCTTCTAATCACATAATACCTGGGTAGCCGTTACGTCCAGCTAGTACCGCTGACGGCTTGTAGGTGACTAATGTGATCATCACCTACTACTGGTGTATTGACAAGTCTTTAGAGCCCCACACAAAAGTTTCCTAGTTCAAACAAAACGAAGTATGGCACATATGCTGATATGTGCGGGGGCCAGATTAAATACAAGTATGTGATACCGTATTCTAATCTGCCAGTTATTTATTATCAATTAGGTTATAAGTGATATAACCGGATTATCGAATCAAGTGTTGATTTAATAACATGATATATATTTATATTTGATATAATTATATATTAACTAATATTATAGCTCAATAATTATTTACTTAATATATATATATATATGATATATATATATATATGACACACGCGCGCGCGCGCACACACACATATATATTAAGCATGGTTTGATTTTTTCTATTTTTGTAAAAAATAAAAATGAGGTGGAAAATGAGAGAATGGGTTGAAGCATGGCATTTATCATTGTTTATTTGTTTGTGTGCACTATTGAAATATGGCTCAATTTTTATAATTGAGAAATATCTATACTTCAATAATGCAACACAAAAAGGGTTGCCATTCTATCACTTGAGGGTTATTTTTTCTTAGCTCCTTCTTGAGCTCATGAGATGAGTTCTATCTCTCTAGATTTTCTTCACATCTACCTCCAAGCTGATACCCTCACATGAGTTGCGAATCCTTGAGCTTACAAAAACCCTAGTGAGCAAAAAACACCCCAACTTCACCATCTTACACTTCATTAGCACTCTAGTGTAGTGTGTTTCCATCACTAAAGAATTTAGTGAAGAGTTAGCTTGGATTGGCGTACTTCGGGTGGATCATCTTCGGCACGAAGATCACGGAGGAAGCTTGTTCCAATTTCAAGAGGAGTCTAGTGGAGTCGTGTGGACTACAACCCGAAGCATTAGAAGAGAAGGACACGGTCATCAAAGGTTGTTGCCCCCTTCTCTTCGTGTAAACATATATGATATCTAGCTTAAACCCTAATAATTTAGTTAAAGATCTTGTTAAGTGTAGTTTAGCACCCCAAATTTTTTGAAAATAGCATGCTTGATGCTATTAAAACCCAGTGGTGGTGCTAACATACACTTTCATGGTATCAGGGCCAAACTAGAAGATTAGATGATGTAGTTAAAATCACGAAATTGAAACAACTCCGAAAACCGAAACCCGAAAATCAACTTTCTGTCGATTTTAAAATGATCTCTGAAAATTATTTAAACAACTGCATAATAATGTATGAGATACAACTAGAACACCATGAAAATTCGAGACCAAAATTCTAAAATCGACCCAGCGAAAACGGGATTCTGACCGTTCTGGCCGGCCCTATGGGCTCCATTTTGTCTCTAATTTCTTTGGTGTTTTGTACGCTTGGTTTTGGGGTTTCAGGTATTGTTTGATTGGCCCAGTTTAGATGAGATGTTAATTTTTCTATTTGAGGCTAAACGGAGTGTTTGGTTGTCGTAATTTTAACATTGTTTTGGGTTTAAGTTTGATATGTGATACAGTAATTGGAAGCCACATTAAATTAGTTTTATAAAACCAAGTTTGTTTGTAAATCTAGCATGTTAGTCTCTATTGATCGATAGTGTCGATTAGGATCGAAACTTCGTCGCAATTGCGTATCGTACGCGAATACTCGCCAGATAACTTTATTAGGTAGCCACGCCCCATAGCCCCGACCAAGTGACTTTAGGAGAACACCATTGCCAAAAGCATCTTCTCGGGTGCTCGCGGACACGATGTTCCGCCTAAGTGAACTTGGTCGACGACATCGGGGGTGCGGCCATCTACTAAAGTTCCCGACGAGTATTCGATCAGGTGGTCGGGAATCTTGTTGAATTACCCGACTAAGTTATTAAAAAGTGTTTTCGATATGAGACTTAAATGCGGGGTTTATAGGGTTAGGCATAAAATCTGGAATATGAGATATTCCGGGTTTATGATGTCTAAGGAAATGCGGATTCTAATTATTTTAGTTTTTTATTTCTTTTCTGCGACCGTAAGTGTAATATGTAGAGTATCCCAAATTTCGTTGCTCTATGTCAACAGAATTTGGGATACGCATATTTACTTACGTTGATGACATGAGATGTTATGTGTTGCTGTTGTTAGTGTATATGCCCTAGAGGCCATTACTGTATCATACTAGTTTGTATATTACTTAATGGAAGCTTGGGATATTCACCTTGTATATACAATCTTGCTCAAAATAGTAGTATGCTACTTGGTTTGTTTCTGCTTCAATGTGTACATGTGTTTATTTTTGTATATCGCCTATACACATTAGTAGAGCCCTTAGGATCTTTGCTTGATTACCAGCGATGTGATGGCCGTCACACTAGTGGGGCTGGGTAATCTATAAGCACATCCTTATGCAGGTCCCTGGTCGCAGGACTATCGAGACAGGGCATCGATACTCCGGAGTAGACCAGCGCATGCGCTTCTCATCCCAGTGTGGGAGACGGTCTGTCCCACAGCCGTCAGTACGTCGTACTTGAGATAGTATGCGGGTGCTCGTTAGGTTACGGGTACACTGGACAGGACTTGTCGGGAACTGACTAGTTGGTATTATGCCTATCGTCAGTTATCAGTTCCCAGGTGACATGAGTACAGCATAGTCCGCTGACTTGACACTGTCACTTCGCCTCGAGTGTGTTCCCACTGTACTTTGATCACTACCCTACCACGGCTCAAAGGAGTCATGCAAACAGGTAGTGGTTGGGTGCAGTCCCGAAGCACTTGGAAGCAGTGACGGTTAGACAGGATTCGTCTCTCCCGGTATTGGGGGTTGACATCGCGCTGTGTCTAGGAGAGCCATTACACGAGTAGTCCCTGGCCAGGGCAAACGAGATATACTGGTAGGCTTCCAGTGATATCTCAGGGTGTTTTGGGCTTCGCTCCGGCACGACTTGTACCGCTATTAGGGGACTGACGTTTACCGCCCCCTAGGCCCGCCATGCGATGTATCAGACGAACAGACCGGACTGTACGGAGAATGTCACACTCAGGCTCAGTAGGAGTTCAGATGGGTTTCGCCTCGTCGGTCTTCTTATCGGCATTACATGGGGACCGTTACGCACAGCTAGTGCCGCTTGCGGTCTGTGGTTAAACCCACTGCCAGCGTAGTGTCGAGTCTTTAGAGTCCCACACAGAAAGCTTTTCGCCTTTAGGCAAAAGAGTAGAGGTCGCATGGTATTGCGACAGGTCGCATGGTTTTGCGACAGGGTTCGGTCACATCCGTACACTTGTGCACGTACAGTGTCCGGACAGTTTACACTAGCGGGCTTTGGTTTAAGCCGGATCCTAGTGTACCTTATGGGATTGGATTTATCCAGTTTGCATTTGTGTTCCTCGGAACGCAGATGCGGGTGTGTATGCACAGTTGACAGGGAGGCAGAGGCAGTGGATTCTCATTAGGGTTGTTGACAGTTGACCGTTGACTATTGACCTTTTGATCAACCCTAATGAGAATATGATATATGATTAACTATTATATTGATTAAGTATTATGGTGACATGGTTGTTGACTTTTGTTGACTGTGTTGACTTGTTGACTTTTGTTGACTTGTTGACTTTGTTGACCGGTTGACTAGGCTTGACTAGTTGACCATCATGATAACCATAGCCATCATTTCATGGCAAAGACTTTTACTTGCTTGCGCATTTCTGTAAAATGAGTGCATGATATGATATGGTTATGGTTTGCTTCAACCATCACATAAGACTTTTTTGATATGATGAGTTATCATGACTTTGGATTATGAGAGGGTGAGAGACAAAATACTTGCTCATTCTTTCTTGCTCATTCTCTCTCTTGTTCTTGAGCTCTCTTGCTTTGCTCTCACCCTCATCCTCTTGCTCCCTCTCTTGACTCTATGGTTCATATCTCTCATGAGTTGAGAATCAAGAACCATAGATAAAATCCCATTCTAATTCTTCTCTACTCATTCTAGTTCACTAGGTTTAGCAAACCAAGTGAACTAGTTTCTTCAAAGAACGAAGAAGGAGCTAAAGGTTGGAGCTTTCAGGTGGATCTATCTTCGGCGTACGGAGACGACGAGAAGAAGCCATCGGACCACCATCGGAGCTTGAAGACGAAGGAGTTCAAGACAAGCAAGGTATAATCCCCTAACCGAGTAGCTAGAAACTCATAGTTAGGTTGTTAGATAGATGTTTAACCAAGATCCGGGTTATAGGTCCATGTTACCACCTCCGTAAAAATCGTTTTTTACCAAATTCCGCATTCCCGAAAGTACCGGGAGAGGTAGCATGGACTTACAGTGGTATCAGAGCCTAGTTAAACTCTATCTAACATGTTAGCATGTAACTAGAAGATCGATCAAAGAAAAAGTCCCAAAAACGAACCCCAAAAATTCTAGTTTCTGTCGATTTTTTTACTGTTCAAAAGTTGATTATTTTAACACCTAAAATCGGCTCAGGGTTTTTATAACACACTGTAGAAAAATCACCAAGTGAACCCCCTAAACGACCGCGGAAACGCGGCAATAGCTTGCTATTGCCGCGGTTCCGCGGCCTCCTTGGCGCCTCTCTGGTGTTTCTTTGCTACAATGTGCATCTGGGGGTATTTTGGGAATTTTGGTACATGTATTTTCAACCCAGATTTTCCAGAACGAAAATTTTATTTTGGGGTCCCGAAAATCCGTATTTTTGATCGAACATCTAAAAGACTTAAGCTAACGGGTTTTTCTGTAATGTGATATTTGTATTGAACGTGTACTAATCGCTATATGTCGATTAGTGGGGGTCATACAAATCTGTGATCTGTAATGTGCTGGAATGTGTATATGAATATGTTGGATTGTCGCGGGTGAATAGCCGGGGCTTGTGAGACGAGAGTTTTCTTTTGTTTCAATTCATGTAAATTTGTAAATTGATGTAATAATTATTTGTATGGCCGCACAACCGGGTCGGGGTTGTTGCCGTCATTGTATAATTTCTTTTTACTGTTTTTGCTCCTAGGATAGACCCATGGAGGGGGTGCACAAACTACCGGGTATGCCGAAGTGTCGAGTGGCCTACTCATGGAGATGAGGGAGGTTGCTACGCTTCGGGTACTTGGCAGGTAGTTTGCCGCACCCGTAGGGGTCTTGGGTGGGGTATTGGCTATTCACCGCGACCGTGTAATCTGTCTTTCGTTACAGGCTCGTACGAATTACAGATTCCTAGTATATCCAATGTATTCATCTGTGATCTGAAATGTTTATCATTGCAGTATATCTATATATGATATTATTTAGGCGTTGCTTATGTTTTATAGACGCGCTAGCCCAGCCCCCGCTCTGTCGTTAGTTAAGTAACCTAACGGGTAATGACGGGGCCCAGTGGCGAATGCGAATGGCATAAGCGTACGTCATATTTTGGTTGTTTTCTGCAATGGTAGGATTAAATGATGGGACGCATTAAAAGAACTAATGCAAGAATATCACGCATTAAAAGAACTAATGCAAGATAATAAACCAAGTTAAAGTCGTTGGAACACTTTCGAAAAACCACTCGGTTCTTTTCAAAACCAACTTTTAAATGCGGAGCTTGAGCCACTCCTTTTAAAAGCTATCTCGTTCCATCGACCAAATCAAGTTCACTACGTTCACGGTTTTGCCAAAACCATCCGTAGCCCTCCGTCGTTTCACATGAATAGTCAATAGTATTCAAGCTGTGTATGTTGGCCAAAGTCAAGGCACAGTGATTGGTAGCTATTGGGTGTTCATGTGTAGCATAGATAGATGCGTTGGTTTGGGACAGTCGTACTGCCATTTTGGCCAAAGTCAAGGGTAGGTGCGGATGGATCCAAATTAACCTGGATAATGACGGGTAGAACTTGACATGTGACTTATGATATTTTGGCCAAAGTCAAGGTCATAAGAGCATGGGGCAAAAATCCACATCGGGAGTTTCATAAGTACTGAAACTTGCTAGATTTGCATACCATTTGGAGTGTGATGATTCTGGTAGGATTCCTTCAGTTTCGTCACGCGATAATATTTGGATCCCGATCCTACTGTGAGTATATGCTACTCCTCGGGAAATTTCTCACTAAACGATCAATGCTATAAACCTAGTAGGTGCCTAGAAAAGTGTTAGCGGGGCTACGCCCCCAGGGAAAAGAGGTTCTTTAATTAAGGAACTTCGCGAAAGCGTTGGAAAACCTCCCTCGAAGTACCGACACCGGCCTGGCTGAACGGTTAAGCAAGTATTGTACGGTGGGATTGATCCTGACTAATTCTTCCTTTATGGTTTGAGGAGGGATTCGAGAAACAGTGGGAGCCATCCTGTTTAGACAAACTAAAAACCACTCTAAACTTGCAAGAGCATCATGCTGAGTGTTTCTTCTTCTCTCTCCTAATTGCAGCGACCAATCAACATGACTGGACTTAAGTTACTCCTAGATAAAAACAAACTGACAGGGCCAAACTACAAAGATTGGCTCAGGAATGTCAAGATAGCAATCACTTACGACAAGCTGGGGTATCTTCTTACCACCAAAGCTCCCCCTGTCCCTGGTCCCACTTCCAGCGTCGCGGATAAGGAAATCCGCAAGACTTGGGAGATTGATAGCGCGAAGGCTAAGTGCCTCGTACTTGCCTCGATGGATAATGAACATCAGAGGAGGCACGAGAATATGGACCTTGAATCCATATTTCTCCATACAAAAGAACTGTATGGAGAGCAATCACGTATCGCAAGATACGAAGCGTCGAAAAAGTTGTTTTCGGCAAAGATGGCCGTCGGATCATCGGTAGCCGAGCACGTGCTAAAGATGATCGGCTACATTGAGGAGCTCGTGGACCTAGGGACCACATTGGAGGCTGAACTCTATACGGTTATAGTTCTCCAGTTCCTTCCTTCCACTTACGCCCAGTTCATACTGAACTTCAACTTATAAGAAAAAGAGGTTGAACTTTTAGAGCTCCTCAACATGCTGAGGAGCGCAGAGGGCACCCTACAGAAAGGTAGGGAAACATCCACTTTGTTTATAGGAGGATCATCTTCTTCTAGGTCCAAGGCGAAAGCCAAGGGAAAGAAGAAGAAAGCCCCCGCCAAACCAAGGGGCGGTGTTAGTAAAGTGGATACGAAGGGAAAAGCAAAAGCAACAAAGTTAGCGGGAAAGCTTGTGGATAAGGAAGAGTGCTTCTATTGTCATAAGAAAGGACACTGGAAGAATGATTGCAGGGCTTGGAAAGCCAGGACACAGGAATTGAAGCAGGTTGCGGCTTCAGCTTCAGGTGTGTATGTTATTGAAAACTGTCTTTCAATAAACTCTACTTCCTGGGTATTGGATACCGGATCAGGATCTCATATCTATAATTCTTTGCAGGCGTTGAGAAACCGTAGGGTTTTGAAGGCAGGTGACATGACCCTCAGAGTTGCGAACGGAGCTAGCATGGATGCTAAAGCCGTGGGGGACTATCACCTGGGAATGTCAGATGGACATCTTTTGGTTTTGCGTAATTGCTTTTTTGTACCCAACGCAACTTGTAATATCATTTCTGTATCTTTAGTTTCTAAAGAAGGTTATGAATTTGCGTTTATAAGTAATGTTGTAAACATTCACCTTAATCAAGTTTTGATTGGGTCAGGTACATTGAGTAATGGTATATACGTATTGAACCAACCACAGATTTTCAATGTCCAGAATACACACAAAAGAAAGTCTCCGGAAATAAATCAGACTTTCTTGTGGCATTGTAGACTGGGTCACATCAATGAGAGAAGGTTGACGAAGTTACATACAGAAGGGTATTTGAATGCGTTCGAATATCAGTCGTATGCCACTTGTCAATCCTGTCTCAAAGGAAAGATGACAAAAACTCCGTTTACTGGACATGGAGTAAGAGCGAGCGAGCTCTTGGGACTCGTACACAGTGACGTGTGCGGTCCAATGTCTACACATGCGCGAAGCGGATATTCTTACTTCATTACTTTTACGGATGACTTCTCAAGGTACGGTTATGTCTTCTTAATGAAACATAAGTCCGAGGCCTTTGGAAAATTCCAAGAGTATAAGAATGAAGTAGAGAAACAGACCGGCAAAAGTATTAAGATTCTAAGATCGGATCGAGGTGGAGAATACTTAAGTGCCGAGTTCCTGGACTATTTAAAAGAGAACGGAATTCTCTCTCAGCTTACTCCTCCATACACCCCGCAACATAACGGTGTATCGGAGAGACGGAACCGCACCCTATTGGATATGGTGCGGTCCATGATGAGTAACGCTGAGTTGCCGCGATCATTCTGGGGATATGCGCTAGAATCAGCCGCATACCTTTTGAACCGAGTTCCCACTAAGACTGTGCCTACCACGCCATTTGAGATGTGGTGTGGGAAGAGACCCCATCTTAATCACATTAAGACATGGGGAAGTCCAGCTTTTGTCAAAAAGCAGCATGCGGACAAGCTCGAGGCACGCTCAGTACTGTGCAAGTTTGTGGGATATCCAAAGAATTCCAAGGGATATTTCTTCTACTGTGAAGAGGAACAAAAAGTTCTAGTTTCTCGTCATGCCCACTTTCTAGAACACCAGTTCAAAGAAAAGGAAATAAGTGGGAGCGCAGTAGAACTGGAAGAAATTCCAAAACCACGGACTATTACTGAAAGTTTAGTGGAACCAGAGGGTTCGGAAGAACAGGACATTCCTACGCCGCTCCGCAGAAGTAGTAGGCAGACTCATCCGCCCGAGAGATACTACGGTTTTCTCATAGACGGGGATAGAGAGGATTGCATCATAGATTATGATGAGCCTACTAGCTTCCAGCAGGCCGTTCAGAGCGTTGACTCAGTGAAATGGCTGGATGCAATGCGGACCGAAATGGAGTCCATGTACACCAACAAGGTATGGACGTTGGACATTGCTCCAGACGGGGTAAAACCCGTAGGATGCAAGTGGATCTTCAAAAGGAAGATTGGTGTAGATGGACAGGTTGAGACCTATAAATCTAGGCTGGTAGCAAAGGGTTTTCGTCAAAGACCTGGCTTGGACTATGACGAAACCTTCTCTCCAGTAGCCATGCTGAAATCCATTCGGATCCTTCTTGCCATTGCTGCCTTCCACGATTATGAGATCTGGCAAATGGACGTAAAGACCACTTTTCTAAATGGAAATTTAGAGGAGTGTGTCTATATGGACCAACCAGAGGGTTTCATTCAGAGTGGGAGCAGCGGAAAGGTGTGCAAGTTGCTTAAGTCCATCTATGGACTAAAGCAGGCATCGCGGAGTTGGAACATCTGCTTTGATGAGACGGTCAAAGAATTTGGCTTTATCAAAAATCCAGATGAACCATGCATCTATATTAGATTTGTAGCGAGAACTGTAGTATTCCTCGTTTTATACGTGGATGACATTCTCTTAATAGGAAATGACATTCCTATGCTACAATCTGTCAAGGGGTTCTTGTCACACAGGTTCTCCATGAAAGACCTGGGTGATGCCTCGTACATTCTGGGTATCCGGATCTACCGTGACAGATCCAAGAGGATATTAGGACTTTCACAGTCCAGGTACATCGACACCATACTGAAGAGATTCAGTATGGAAGATTCCAAGCGCGGTAACCTACCGGCTTGTCACGGGATCACCCTCTCTAAAGAGATGTCTCCCAAGACTGATTTGGAGAGGGATCGCATGTCTATTATACCCTACGCTTCTGCGGTAGGCTCTATAATGTATGCGATGTTGTGTACCAGACCGGATGTAGCTTATGCACTGAGTGTGGTAAGCCGGTATCAGTCAAACCCTGGGGAGAAACCCTGATAGCGGTAAAGAACATTCTCAAGTACCTGAGAAGGACTAAGGAGATGTTCTTGGTGTATTGCGGAAAAGACCTCCAGATCGAGGCCTTTGCTGACTCCAGCTTCCAGAGTGACAAGGATGATTCCAAGTCCATGTCGGGTTTTGTCTTTACCCTCAATGGAGGGGCGGTGTGTTGGAAGAGTTCCAAACAGGAAACCGTTGCAGACTCGACGATGGAAGCGGAATACATCGCTGCATCTGATGCCGCAAAAGAAGCTGTCTGGATGAGGAAGTTCTTGAAAGAACTTCAGGTGGTTCAGTCCATTGTTGATCCAATACCTCTGTATTGCGACAACAACGGGGCTATAGCTTTAGCGAAGGAACCCAGGTCCCATCAGAGATCCAGGCACATCTTGAGGCGGTATCACCTGATCAAGGAGATCGTGGATCGCCAGGAGATCGAGGTTCGGAGAGTCGCTTCAGAAGATAACACTGCAGATCCATTCACCAAGGTCCTGCCCCAGACTCAGTTCGAGCGGCTGATCGAGATGATAGGTCTTCGATACGCCAGTACATGGCCTTAGTGCAAGTGGGAGATTGTTAGTGTATATGCCCTAGAGGCCATTACTGTATCATACTAGTTTGTATATTACTTAATGGAAGCTTGGGATATTCACCTTGTATATACAATCTTGCTCAAAATAGTAGTATGCTACTTGGTTTGTTTCTGCTTCAATGTGTACTTGTGTTTATTTTTGTATATCGCCTATACACATTAGTAGAGCCCTTAGGATCTTTGCTTGATTACCAGCGATGTGATGGCCGTCACACTAGTGGGGCTGGGTAATCTATAAGCACATCCGTATGCAGGTCCCTGGTCACAGGACTATCGAGACAGGGCATCGATACTCCGGAGTAGACCAGCGCATGCGCTTCTCATCCCAGTGTGGGAGACGGTCTGTCCCACAGCCGTCAGTACGTCGTACTTGAGATAGTATGCGGGTGCTCGTTAGGTTACGGGTACACTGGACAGGACTCGTCGGGAACTGACTAGTTGGTATTATGCCTATCGTCAGTTATCAGTTCCCAGGTGACATGAGTACAGCATAGTCCGCTGACTTGACACTGTCACTTCGCCTCGAGTGTGTTACCACTGTACTTTGATCACTACCCTACCACGGCTCAAAGGAGTCGTGCAAACAGGTAGTGGTTGGGTGCAGTCCCGAAGCACTTGGAGGCAGTGACGGTTAGACAGGATTCGTCTCTCCCGGTATTGGGGGTTGATATCGCGCTGTGTCTAGGAGAGCCATTACACGAGTAGTCCCTGGCCAGGGCAAACGAGATATACTGGTAGGCTTCCAGTGTTATCTCAGGGTGTTTTGGGCTTTGCTCCGGCACGACTTGTACCGCTATTGGAGGACTGACGTTTACCGCCCCCTAGGCCCGCCATGCGATGTATCAGACGAACATACCGGATTGTACGGAGAATGTCACACTCAGGCTCAGTAGGAGTTCAGATGGGTTTCGCCTCGTCGGTCTTCTTATCGGCATTACCTGGGGACCGTTACACACAGCTAGTGCCGCTTGCGGTCTTTGGTTAAACCCACTGCCAGCGTAGTGTCGAGTCTTTAGAGTCCCACACAGAAAGCTTTTCGCCTTTAGGCAAAAGAGTAGAGGTCGCATGGTATTGCGACAGGTCGCATGGTTTTGCGACAGGGTTCGGTCACATCCGTGCACTTGTGCACGTACAGTGTCCGGACAATTTACACTAGCGGGCTTTAGTTTAAGCCGGATCCTAGTGTACCTTATGGGATTGGATTTATCCAGTTTGCATTCATGTTCCTCGGAACGCGGATGCGGGTGTGTATGCACAGTTGACAGGGAGGCAGAGGCAGTGGATTCTCATTAGGGTTGTTGACAGTTGACCGTTGACTATTGACCTTTTGATCAACCCTAATGAGAATATGATATATGATTAACTATTATATTGATTAAGTATTATAGTGACATGGTTGTTGACTTTTGTTGACTTTGTTGACTTGTTGACTTTTGTTGACTTGTTGACTTTGTTGACCGGTTGACTAGGCTTGACTAGTTGACCATCATGATAACCATAGCCATCATTTCATGGCAAAGACTTTTACTTGCTTGCTCATTTGTGTAAAATGAGTGCATGATATGATATGGTTATGGTTGCTTCAACCATCACATAAGACTTTTTTGATATGATGAGTTATCATGACTTTGGATTATGAGAGGGTGAGAGACAAAATACTTGCTCATTCTTTCTTGCTCATTCTCTCTCTTGTTCTTGAGCTCTCTTGCTTTGCTCTCACCCTCATCTTCTTGCTCCCTCTCTTGACTCTATGGTTCCTCTCTTGACTCTATGGTTCATATCTCTCATGAGTTGAGAATCAAGAACCATAGATAAAATCCCATTCTAATTCTTCTCTACTCATTCTAGTTCACTAGGTTTAGCAAACCAAGTGAACTAGTTTCTTCAAAGAACGAAGAAGGAGCTAAAGGTTGGAGCTTTCAGGTGGATCTATCTTCGGCGTACGGAGACGACGAGAAGAAGCCATCGGACCACCATCGGAGCTTGAAGACGAAGGAGTTCAAGACAAGCAAGGTATAACCCCCTAACCGAGTAGCTAGAAACTCATAGTTAGGTTGTTAGATAGATGTTTAACCAAGATCCGGGTTATAGGTCCATGTTACCACCTCCGTAAAAATCGTTTTTTACCGAATTCCGCATTCCCGAAAGTACCGGGAGAGGTAGCATGGACTTACAGCTGTGATATATTTTATTGGATCGTCGTGATTGAATAGCCGGGGGGTTTTATGTGAGATGAGAGTTTTACAATTATCATTCATGTAAAATTTGTATGTAATATTCTTTTATTAGGACACTTCCGGGTTGAGAATGATGTCACCATTGATGTATATTATTTTCTTTCACGCATTAGGATAGACGCAAGGCGGGGAGAACAAGTGACCGAGTTCTAGAGTCCAGTGGGAGGCCATCTCGAGGAGTCGAGATTGGGTCTTCTAACTCTAGAATTGGCAGGGTTGCTTTCCGCTCTCTTAGGGGTCTAAGAATGCGGGTTTGGCCATTCATCACGACCGTGGAATCCATGTTTTTCATTACTGTCACGCCCCGCTTCCCAGTGTACGGTAAAGGGGGCGCGACGAGGTCCGCTATGTATATACTCAGAAGTACATACGCTAAGCGTATCTAAGCAATATAAAATAAATACACAAGAGATAAGAAATAAAAAGAACAGCAACTTTTATTTATTAACATTCTTTGTACAATACATGAAAGGAAATACAACTGAAATAAAAGATGCCTAGACAGTGGCATAACAGGAAATGATAAGTACAGAGAGGAAAAGTGTACAATGAAACTAAAGTGCAGGGTCTTCAGCAAACTGCTCCAAGTCTTCTTGCGATGGCTCGATCTCTTCCGGGTCCGAAACACCTGACGACATTCAAAGAAGAAAGAAACAGAATATCGTCAGCGAACAGGTCGCTCGGTAAGTCCCAAAGGTAAGAGGAAAGTAGAAAAGACAGAATAAGAAGATATATTTTAAAGTTGTATTATCCTGTAGTAATGTAGTATTAACGCTGTTGTTTGTAGCTTAGTACAGAAAGATACCAGTGTATACGAGGGGAGTCTCTATATGCCAGAGACTAGGGGCACGTATAGTACAAGGAACCGTTTATGCCATGGTACAACAGCAACTGGATTCATGTTAGGTGTATTAAATCTGACCACCTTATGCCACCTTTAACACCATCCGTACCAATCTACCCCTTAAACCCCGCGATGTCTTATTTGTATTGTTATCTTGTAAAATTGTATTGATTGTATGAGTGATTGACTGACCGACCGAAACCATGATATCAGGAAACGGTTATAACCGTAGAGTCATGTAAATGGAATACTGAGAATCATGTAAAAGTAATATATATCCTTGGTTCGGTTCAGTCAAGTTGTATAAATTGATAATTGTATTAATGGATTCATGTGTTCATATTGAATTGAAATCTTGTAAATTATAGATTGACTTGAATCATATTCAAGTCAGATTAATCAGACACAAACCCGAGTCAGACAATTAGAAATGTGAATGAAGTCTTGATTATTTCTTAAGCCTATAATTGTTAGGGTCCTTAGGGTAATTTATAAAACTTGAGGGGGTTTTATGTAAAAATACTTTTATATACTTTTCAAAATACACCTCAAGTATTTATTGTTCGTCTTTAGAGTTGTAATGAGGGTGGATTTTATGTTGTGACATTTCTAGTGAAAATATCCTAGTTTTATAAATAAGGGTATTTATCTGTAATATTGATTTATCTGAAGTTCATGATACTTTAGTGTAAAATTTATTATTGTAATTTTAGGAAAAGGTGGAAAATTTATATTATAATAAAATAGGTATTTAAATGATAAATATACATATGTTTATACAAAAAATAATTTTAATCTCATTTTTTATATTCCAAAAACCTCATTTTCTTAAGATGTAGTATTTTAAATCTTTCGAGACCGAATGCTCCTTGCGGAGGTCTGAATCTCGCACTACTAGCCCGAGAGTGCGCGATAAACCCCACAATCCTGAACGGGTTCCCCAAAAATGGGTTGTAACGGCGCTTTGCAAAGATTATAAAATACTAATCCTTTCGAAAACGGTTTTATAAAGTAAAAGGTATTTATTTACAAAGGTGTAAATTTTCCGTATTTTAGATCCTAGGGTTTCCTAAGTCAACTAGCCTATTTCTAAATGGTCTAAACGACAAGTCATTAGAAGCCTCAAATCGCCTCTTCACAGCCAATTGTGGCCAGGTAAGTACAAATGAGGAAAGGAGGGATCCGCTCACGAATCGTGAGACGGGCCTTTTAAAGTTACCTTTGCTCACTTGCTAGCCTAGACACCACAAAGTCAGGTTTAGATAAACGATCGTTGTTCACAACTTATCGTATTTTCCTAATAAGAACTATTTATTTAAAAGCGTATCAAAGCTAAACTTTTAGAATTGATTTTATTAAGAAAATGGTATTTAAATGAAAGTATTGTTTTTATCGTATTCTAAGTTTTTGATGATATCTCTTAGGGTTGTATTTGCGTGTGTGTGGAGATAGGTCATTACCTCGTGCTCTACTTTAAATGTATAGCAAACTTAAGGGGTTAAATGTGAAATCGAAGCATGATGGTATTAAAGTGAAAGATACGATAAATTGGAAAGGTTATCATTTCATGTGATGAAACTTATTCAAATTGATTTTTAAAAGTTTAATAGTCAACATACGATGTTTAAACATGAATGTATTGGTGAGAAGTGAACTTTTATTTTAAACCGAATCGTAAATCGGATTTGTTCCGAGTCCGTCGGGTTTTGTAATTTCGTATTTTAGAGAAATAGAAAGAGAGATAGAATGGGACTTACGGGTTTCGATTAATCAAGGGAGTGAAGGGGGGACTAAAGGGGTTGTCGAGGCGTTGCTTCGTCACCGGTTGTTCCTAAAAACGTTGCCGGAATTTCCGCCGGAATTTCGTCGGAGCTTCACCGTGCACTTGTTTTCAAATTACACAACTCTTGGAAATTTTGAGAGAGTAAGCTTAGGGTTTTGAGATGAGAGAGTAGAAGGTAGGGGGTGTATTTATAGGGTAGGCTAGGGTAGGGTAGCTGAAAGGTTTTTAATAAAAAAATTTGTAAAAATGTGAGAAAAACATTAAAAATCATAGTAATTAGGGTATATTAAATTCTCGGGAACCGATCCAAGTAAATGGTGTTACAGGGGAGTTGGGCAACTGAAAAGTCACAACTTTCAGTTGCCGACTCGGCCGTCCGGCCGACTCGGCCGATCCTGGCCGAGTCAGACGGTCGGTGGGTGGGGGGTCTTCAGGTGGGTCCTCAGGTATATTTATTTTAGAAAGTGTAGTTCAAGTTTTGGGAGTTACGGTGTTTGGACTGTTGGGCTTCCAAAGGATTTAAAACAAAAATAATCTAAAAATAATGTGGGGCAGGGGATTTGAACTCTGGTGGCTTGGTTCAGAAGTGCAAGGTATTACCAATGAGCTACAAGCTCCTTCTTGTAATTATTGTGGGAAAATAAATACTTAAAGTGGTAACAGCAACATTAAATACCATAAATATACATCAAATTTAAATCAATTTTATGTATACAAAAATTGGAGTTGTTACAATTACTGGATGAATTTAAAACACGGACCTCCTAATATATCCAATATTTCATATGTTGACTTATGCTGCTATGTTCTGTAATGTTGATCATATAACTGCGTGAGATAAATTTGATATTATATATATGATATATAATAAACGTTGCTTATGTTTTGCACCCGCGCTAGTCCAGCCCCCGCTCTGCCATTAGTTAAGTAACCTAATGGTGTATAACGGGGCCCCTTGGCGAATGCGGATGGCATAAGCGTGTGTTCTATTTTCGTTTCATTTTTCTGTGATGTAACTTCATTAATTAAATTAATGAAAAGAAAACCAAACCTAAAGATGTTGTAGAATCAAATATTTTCAAAAAGGAAGCTCTAGTTTTTGCTTTGCAAAGTGGTATTCATTGATGGATATCCATCACCTCATTCGATGAGGGAAGAGCCGAGATCACTTCACCGAGAGTGACCTCTTTAGCAAAACTAGCAAATGCTACAACCCACTCGGTTTATCATCATAACTTCTGTAATTCTTGCTTTGCATGGTGGTGTTCCTTGATGGATATCCAGCACCTCATTCGATGAGGAAAGAGCCGAGATCCCTTCACCGGGAGTGACCTCTTTAGCAAAAGCTAGTAAAAGCTATTCGGTCTTTTTTGAAAACTATTCGATTTTAAAAGTGGAGCTTAAACCACTCCTTTTCAAAATCACTAGATTCTACAACGATATCAAGTTCATTACATTAAAAGTTTTCTTAAAAACCAGTTGTAGCCCTCCGTCATTTCAGATAAGTGTTATTTAGTATTCGTGTTGCGTTTGTTGACCTTTGCTAAGGCGTAGTGTGCGGTATCTAATTAGAGATTATCTGCAGCATATGATGTGATTGAGTTAGGGTAGTCGTACGACTTTGTTGATTGATTGATTCTTTTTTTTTTTGAAAAGTAAAGTTAAT
This sequence comes from Agapanthus africanus, assembly GCA_030015575.1. Classification (NCBI taxonomy): domain Eukaryota; kingdom Viridiplantae; phylum Streptophyta; class Magnoliopsida; order Asparagales; family Amaryllidaceae; genus Agapanthus; species Agapanthus africanus. The sequence continues at coordinate 590,111,531 of JASDDO010000014.1, forward strand.
CGCAATCAATAACGGTGTCTCTTGTAGCTAGCTAAGATGAGTACTGGTCGTCCGCAGGGAAATGTGGAACCTTTATCTTGCCTTAGACGAGTTGATTGAAATATGGAGAATAGTTTCTAGATCTATGTCGAACACGGATGTAGAATGTATAAGAAGAGGGCTTGTAGGATTCATAGAATTTAGTAGTAATGGATGATTAATTAAAAATGACTCATTTTATCTTTTAATAGATTTAAAACTAGATCGATAGTGGTGAATAGAGATTAGGGTTTTTAGAGGGGAATAGGGTTCCCACTCTTAACCCTTATCTTTTCATTGACCTTTATTCATGTCTAGCCATTACCAAAATAATTGTTAATCTAATCTTAAATCGCGGTCGTGACTATCAATAAATTGATACTGCCCCCGATTAGGATGTTAACAATTCTTTTGATAAAATTTATAAACTTTATAAGATGTAAAATGAGTTATAATATTTTTTCATCCATTGATCTAACCTAATTCTACGAACCCTAACAAGCGGAGAATTACTCATGCATGTTTGGAGAATACGAAGAAAGGATAGAAAAGGAAATCATAATATAAGTGTAGAAAGTAATGCAGAAATTAAATGCAGAAAGTAAAATGCAGAAAGTAAAATGAAAAGAACTAAACTAAACATCTACCTTTATTGATCAAATTTAACATGTACAAATCCTGTAACGCTTTAGAAATTCGTTTAGGTTAATTATATGTTAATTAGTGATAATACGTGTTTTTTCGTAAAACCTAGTTAATAATTATTTTCCACATAAATATGAATATATCTATTTTAATTATGTAGTTATATATATATATATATATATATATATATATATATATATATATATATATATATATTTGTGTTCTATTAGTTATTATTTAATCCATTGTTCACTTAATAATTTCTCCTTATTTATTAATTACTAAATTATTATTTTTTTACATGCGCGCACACACTAATTAGTGTTAATCACAAGTTAGTATAAGTTAATATATGTTCTTGTAACCATGACAAATGCACACACAATGTTTTTATATAGTTAACCCAATTTAAATTCAAGAGGGTTCAAGAATTTTGTTAAAAAGAAAAATGAAAATGAATTGAAAATAGTCATGGTGCATTTATTATGAGAGAGAGAGAGAGCGCCATGGCTTGAGATCTCTCTCACTCTCTAGAAAATTCCTTCATCTCTTTTTTTCTCTTTTTCTCCTTTTCTCCTCCCTTCTCTTCAACCTTTAAACCTTCACTACTTCACTAAAAAAACAACACAAATCATCACAAAATCCACCACTAACCTTATTCAAAATCCTATTTTAGAACCTCCTTTAAGCTTCTTTCAAGCAATCTTCTTGTGGTGGCAAGTTTTATCTAGCAGGGTCTCCTTCTTCTAATCCTTGATGTATGAAACCAAATTCCCTTCATGTTTCACTAATCCTTGTTTTAATTAGTATTAATTAGATGTTTAATTGGTTTTTAATGCAAGCTTAGGTTTTTAAAGATAGGGTTAGAATAAGATTAGGGGTTTAATGGCTATTAGAGTAATCTTGGCTCACATTAAAGCAGTTTAGTGTTGTAAAGTCTTGTTAATCCACCACTTTTGTCACGTCCCAAAAGTACGGAACATGACCGCCACTTAAACTACGAACGTCTTGAGGCGTACGTAATCTAAGTTAGCCGATAACCCAGAAATCCAAACCAAGAAAAGTAGTAGAGTGAAGGAAAACCAATTTAAATCAAGAAGTTTTAATAGCATAAGCCGAATTATGCGTTTTTAAAAATATCAAATATTTCCTGAAAATTTCGGCAGAGTATCCTTTGTAAATACTGGCCCCCAAACGGGATACAACATGAATAGTATACGAAATCAATAAAAGGCATCCCCAAGCGGGAGCAAGCTCTTCGTCAATCGACGGTCACAACCACACAAGCAATATAATATACAACGCCAAGGGCGATGATCAAAACTCAAAAGGAAACTCAAAACAACAAGAATTCCACAGAAATATAACGCGCGACTTTAAGGTCGAAAGAATAACATCTCTGGTCTCTATCTCAATAAATACATGTTTGGTTGATGGAACTTCTAGATACAACCGAATAATAATTTACAATGTATAATGATGGGTACGATACAAATAAACCCACCTACTAGGAAGTCACCCGAAAGAAGCAGTGCCAGCAAAGCCATAAAGAAACCTGTACGGCAAAACCTGCAAGAAACTGTGGCACAACAGGGGTGAGTTGCCAACTCGTGAGTAGAAAAACATCTACGAACAGAAATCGCATGAACAACACAATCCTAGGTCAACGATCATAATATATACTCAAATATATAACCAGCAGCCTATAACAATGGCTAGGATAAATATCTAACCCAAGTGTACTCCCATGTGCCCGTGTCAGTGACTCAGGTAGCAATATATCATATGGATAATGTATGAATGCATGAAAACAGAATACATGTACTAAAGAAACTGCTTTCATAATTTAGTGAGATTTCTTTTGTATTATTAAAATGAGGTATCATAATGAAATCAGCATAAACGGTGTCTAGCATCGACACAAAACTTAAATTTCAATGTCTCAAAATCTCAGGCTCTGGCTATCCGGACTGGCCCGTATCATCAAATCTCAGTACCTCAATATCTCGAAATCTCAATGTCTCAATCTCAATATCTAGGGCGCCGTCAGTCCAGACCGGCTCCTACCATCCATTTCAAGACCACGACGGTATCCTCCGGATATCCGACGCGTCGAGTAATATCACCGGTCGGTAGTGCTCCCCTGCCAGGCTCAACACCATCATCTGCGATCCTCTTTCCCCGGGGTACCGCACCGGGTCCACCATGTACCCGAAACGGTTCCTCCACTCCTCGAACTCGGGTCTCGAAATCCATCAGCAAACTCATGGTGGACGACTCATACATCATGGGAAAACCACACTTTTTATTTTAAAGAGAGAAAAGAAGTTTATATAAGTTTTGCGGTTTTCCCCCAAATCCAGAAAATCTCATGGAAATCCGAATCCAAATCCTCAATAGCATGTAAACAGTGAATATAGGCATAAAAATACATGAATGCGGCATAACAATGAATAATAACATGCATGAAGTAACAAGTAATAACTACAATGTCTAATCTAGCATATAAGGCAAGTACACTAATATCATGTCTAAATTATTAGCTAACAACCTATGTCAATGCAATAGTATTTATAAAGTGTACGTGGCATGGCAATTACCGATGAAGATGTGTGTGAGCCGGCAAGTAAGTGTACGTGGTATATACGCATCATCGGTAATGGTGCTGGTGTCCTAACAACATGATATCAACAATGCAAATAGGAATCACAATATAAGTATGCGGTGCGGAGCGAACATCAATAATGAGCGGGAGATAAATACTAGACACAAGATAACAAATCTATATTTAATATAAATTTAGTCTAACAACTACACTAAACTAAAGGCTAAGCTAACTGGCCACTGAAGGTAAGGAAACCGCCTAACCTCTGAGTCGATACATATACCTACATGTATATGTTAGTCGGTGATCATGCCTCAATAATATCACATCCGATATCATATCTAAAATCAGACATTCCCAAGTCAAGAGTGCAGATCAAACATCAATATATAGCTCGTACGTAAATTCGTCGTATGGCACCCCAAATCTGGGTAGAGGTCAGTGTCACATTCATCAAATTAATTATTTGGTATCCTCTTTATCAAAGATCATAATCCGAGGTACTGATCTACGTCTAGTACGATACTAATATCATCAATATAGTCATGATCTGACTGCTGATCTACAGCCTCATACAAAGCGATATCATCATCATATATCGTCATAAAGAGGTATACATCGCCTAATGCGACCTATTATGAATATCTTAATATATCTTATCTCATATCACGATCACAATCCAACCATTCAATGTATAGCACTATTCACCCGTATCGTCGTCCCAAGATCCGCTATAACATCAGGACGTATCTCAAGTACGAATCCTGCCATATCACCGTTCTCGCGGTCTCAATCAAATCTTATCGACTCATCTCAAATCCCAAATACTATCCTCAAATCCAGTATGTGAACACATAGTCCCATACCCATGTGAACACATAATAATATACCCCATATAAGCACAAATGAAAGAAGAATGCATGCAAGTTTGGGTGTGTGTGTGTAAATGTGGTGCAACCTCTACTCTAGGGTTTCACAACACTAAACCTATCCAATCACACCTAAAATCTATCTTTATCATCAGTAAACTCAACAATATATAATCAATATATATGTGTGTATACGTATTCGTATACATCACCACGAACCACGGGGGTGCTATACGCCATCCACCCGACTTCTCCCCATAGATATAAATCTACTCACCTGGTCCTCGCTCGCCGGTACCGACGTTGCCACGCACTTGCTTGTCATCTCGAAGTCCACATGGGGTACCTACATATCATAACGCACCGTATCACATTAAAATCCGACTCATGACCAAAACGACACACGAATCCCACATAGGTCAAAACCTATGGTTTCTTTCACAAATCAACCCAAAAACCCTCGACGTCAGCGTACAAACGCCAAACCATCGATAAAAATCCAAACACACTCATTTGCACAATCACAAGCACTAATTATAACATAAAATAGGTTAAAATTCACAAAAACCTCATACTCACTTTAAAAGTTATTTTTCCGAAAATCTAGTAAGCAAAATTACCCGTTTTAGTACAAAACTCGGCGTTTAAACAGATCTAGCGGCCACAAAATCCACTCAATATCATAACCAAGTCATATAAATCATTCCAATAATTTATTCTCCTCAAAATATATATATTTACAAAACCTAGTTAACAAAATTAGCACAATTTTCCATTTTAGCTGAAAACTTGGGTTTTAATCAACTTTAAATATTTTAACAATTCTGGTGGCCATAATTCTCATTAAAATATATTAACTAAGCCACACAACCATTAACTAGGTTTTAATCTCACTCTTTATATTAAATAGAAAAATCTAGTTTGCAAAACAAACATAATTAGGACAATTTACATATAACAATTTGCAAACTAACAATTTGATTATGCTTCACATTCCACAAAATGAAGAATTCCACTTGCAACCATAATCATACAACAAAACCCTAACTATAATCTAAAACCATCCACTTGAATTCAAAACCCCTTTATTTATATTTTTTAAAATACCTAATCAAGTTTGATTTAATCATTCAACTAACAACCAACAAATATGGATGAATCTTTATACCTCATGATCAAGAGATCAACATGAAGATCATAGCCTCCAAAATGCCAAATTTCCTCCAAGATCCATGATAGCTTGGGCAAAGAAATAATGGGTAGAGATTGGATTTGGAGTTTATGGGGTTTTTGATTTGGATTTTGATGAAAATACTTTGGGGTTTTGCAAGAAATGAAGAAGAACAAAGGAAAGGGGGCTGCTGGAATTTTTGGCTGCAAGGGGGGAAATGGGAGTGTGGGTGTGGGTGTGGGTGTGGGGAGAGGAAATGTCAAAGTCAAAGAAACCCAAGGTCAAAGCCCATACATATATATTTTTTTATTCTATCATTTCCTTTTCTTCTCTTGTTTTCTTTCCAAACTAACTAGAAGTGTGAGATGGAGGGGGGCAGCATAGGCTCGGCCCAGAATTTTGGGGATGGGTGTGGGTTTTGTTTGGGTGAGAAACAATGATAAATGTTATACCCCACTTCCACTTACACTAATTTCACCAAAAAAGCCTTTTCTTCAAAATTTTCTAAACCGTTTTGGCAAACCATTTCATTTCAAAAACAATATTTTACATGTTAGTTTAGTGTGTCATGAATTCTAAAATTTGTATCAACCCATTCCAATTTGTAATTTTCCCTAATAAAATGTATTAGTGACGGCTTAAAATAATATTAAAATGATTAATTTCAGAAAATTTGAAATTTCACCAGTGGCTCAATAAACACCAAATACTAGCAATTACATAGCTAAAATATTTATATTTAATTTTATAATAAAGATATTTGTATTTTTACTTTTTACAGAAAACCACAATTATTTTACCGATTTTCCGAAATTTCACCGAAACGATTTTCAAAACGTTACAATCTTCCCCCTTAAAGAAATTCGGTCCCCGAATTTAAATTAAAACTTCCCCTAAATACTAAGACATCTAAGCAAAACCATCGAGTCGTCGGGGCTCCGAAATCGTAAATACATAAAACAAATCGTAGCGCAGGCGCATGAAAAATGTGCATATAACTCAAAATCAAAACTCCGTCAAGCATCTCGCAATTATCAGAGTCATGGCAAAGACACAAATGTCAAATACAATACAAAACCAATATGATATAACTCGATAGTATACACGTAAATATCAAATATATATATGTAAATATCTGAAAGAAATGCATGCCAAATCTCTTAAAGTTGCTGCACAATGCGCATAACACTGCACAGTGGCGGACATCTATCATAAGAAAATAACCATATACATATATATCTTTGTTTAAAATGTACGTTCTGTCGTTTTGGGAAACAATTTATAAGGGATTCCTTGTTTTAAACGTTTCGTGTCATATCAGACACGTAGGTAAATACTGATACTATAGCTGACTTTTTGGAATTCCCTTCGATAGCTATCAATGCATGCAAAATACATTCAGGTACTGTCCTCTGACTAATCCTGCTTAGTACGAAAACATATAGCAAATGTCATAAAAACGTACTGCTCTATAAGAAATCAAACCCAAAATATGCATATGAATACTACGTGCGTCTGGTGCACACAGAAATAAAAATCCATATATGTGCCATACATGCGCACAGAAACGACATCTAAGTGCATCGGGTGAGCACACAACATTTTTCATAGGCAACGTGTGTGCTTGACAGCAAAGACATGTGCATCTGACATGCACGAAGAATCTCGATTTAGTGCATGTGGTGTGCACCAAAATCGCATCTCAAAGCATGCGCTCAACATACGCGAAAATCCAAATCAGGTGAATCCATCATGCACGAAATCATGAAATCCAATATCAAGCGCCAAACATGCGCAAAATCCAATCAGGTGCACAAGGTGCACAAAACAAATATCGAGTATCACAATCGAAATCGAAGTCCAGTGCATCAAAGTGTACAAAATGCGAATCACTGCACTGCAAGCATATGTGAACTATACCGAGTGCAAGAACCAAATCGTGTGCGTACATATGCACAAAATCAACTCAACTGTATGAAATCCATATAATCACAAACATGAGGAACCAAGGCACGAAAACTATCTCAAGTGCAACAACTGTGCAAAAATCGTAAATACTCAGTAGGTGCAACCATGGCGCATGAAAATGATATCATGAAACTCAATCATCAAAACCAAATTATGCGAATATATCGCTCAAAATACCAGAATCAAGTATGGCGGAATAGTCCCGCTCAAGCACATCCTCCAAGAATCTCTGGCTAACTGTTGTGGTCACTCATAGCATGTATCGTCGACAATCCTGAACTCTGGCCTGCCGGTGTGCGTAATATGACCGCTCCTGGGTCCAAGCCTTCTCGTAATTCATCCCAGAAAGGTCATGTCGAGATCTCTCCCAAATCTCATCTCTGCCGAACTGTCCGGAAGTCATCGTCCTTTACTAGATCTGTTCTCGTTCCGGAACGGCTGCATACTCATCGCGACTCCTTCTGGAAGGTATATCCAAGTACAATGCCTCGGCATGCGTATCGCATCTCTGATGTTGGCGAAGGGGAACGTCGTCTCATCAAGACCTCGTACGAACCTCTTACTCCACTTTTCTCTAATCTCGACTTCTTCGGACTCGTCTCGTCATGGCTTCATGGACTGAGCTCCAACGGCTATCCTCGTATCTGAAGCCTCCCAAGAAATGCATCTCACCACCTAGCATCCGAATGAAGTCGAACCATTCGATCGATTCGTCAAAACCTCATAATCCCCCAAGAGCTCAACATCTTGGGTACAGTTTAACAGTATCAAGCATGTACCACAGCATCGATGGTCCAGCCGCAGAAGGGCAAACCCAAGCCTCACTAATGGCACCGCGGAACTGCCGCAAACCCTAAGGTTCAAAGGCTTTCACACGGTCATTAAGTCGAGTTAGGGTTTTATTCTTCTAGAGGGTCCATAGAATTGCCTGCATGTCTTTCTGAATACATTAAACTTGGAATAATGGGTTTCTGACATTCAATCGTCTCTGTCGACTCTCAACGTCTCCGCGTGAAGTCGTCTCTAGCTGAAATCAATCTATCTGATGACCTCGCATCGGGGTAGAGAACGAACCACATGTCCTAGTCATTCATCCTCGGTGACCAGCGACCTTCTATCATCTCTTAGTACAACTAGTACTGCAATAGCTCCAACATCTGGGGCGATATCTCGTCGTTCGCGGCAATGACTGGCTCACTCGTCTGCACGCTGAACAGTGCCTCAATCATCAGGAGTAAGCAATACGCCAACGGTCATCAAAATCTGGTTGGCCTCTGTCGGTGGCCCAATCCTCTGGTGCTGATCTGCACGTCCGAGTAACCTCATACAGCGGTCCATCCCACGCTCGTGGCGCGAAAACACAATAAAAAGACACATCTCTGCAATCGTGTGTCGCCGAAATTACGCCCTGGCCAGTCCTCGTTCTTAACGAGCTCGTGCTGACCGCAACTGTAGTCGTAGCTCTCCCTGCCCGTAATCGTGGCAGTAAAACCATAACTGGTACCGATGAGGCTAGATCATAAGAAAGAATATAATACCGAACAAAGAAATGTACATCCTAAGGCTTCTTAAGTGGAGTAGCGTATCGTAAGTATGCCGCGGAACATACCCATGGTACGTCACTCTACTTTAGTCACCTACTCCATCAACCAAGGGTCATCCTACGCTCCGAAGGTAAAACCTAACGCTCTGATACCAACTTTGTCACGTCCCGAAAGTAGGGAACATGACCGGCACTTAAACTACGAACGTCTCGAGGCGTACGTAATCTAAGTAAGCCGAAAACCCAGAAATCCAAACCAAGAAAAGTAGTAGAGTGAAGGAAAACCAATTTAAATCAAGTAGTTTTAATAGCATAAGCCGAATTATGCGTTTTTAAAAACATCAAATATTTCCAGAAAATTTCGGTAGAGTCTCCTTTGTAAATACCGGCCCCCAAACGGGATACAATATGAATAGTATACAAAATCAATAAAAGGCATCCCCAAGCGGGAGCTAGCTCATCGTCAATCGACGGCCACAACCACACAAGCAATATAATATACAACGCCAAGGGCGAGAATCAAAACTCAAAAGGAAACTCAAAACAACAAGAATTCCACAGAAATATAGCGCGCGACTCTAAGGTCGAAAGAATAACATCTCTAGTCTCTATCTCAATAAATACATGTTTGGTTGATGGAACTTCTAGATATAACTGAATAATGATATACAATGTATAATGATGAGTACGATACAAATAAACCCACCTACTAGCAAGTCACCCGAAAAAAGCAGTGCCGGCAAAGCCGTAAAGAAACCTGTACGGCAAAACCTGCAAGAAACTGTGGCACAACGGGGGTGAGTTGCCAACTCGTTAGTAGAAAAACATTTACGAACAGAAATCACATGAACAACGCAATCCTAGGTCAACGATCATAATATATCCTCAAATATATAACCAGCAGCCTATAACAATGGTTAGGGTAAATATCTAACCCAAGTGTACTCCCATGTACCCGTGTCAGTGACTCGGGTAGCAATATATCATATGGATGATATATGAATGCATGAAAACAGAATACATGTACTAAAGAAACTTGTCACGCCCCGCTTCCCAGTGTACGGCGAAGGGGACGCGACGAGGTCCGCTACGTATATACTCAGAAGTACATACGCTAAGCGTATCTAAGCAATATAAAATAAATACACAAGAGACAAGAAATAAAAAGAACATCAACTTTTATTTATTAACATTCTTTGTACAATACATGAAGGAAATACAACTAAAATAAAAAGATGCCTAAACAGTGGCATAACAGGAAATGAAAAGTACAGAGAGGAAAAGTGTACAATGAAACTAAAGTGCAGGGTCTTCAGCAAACTGCTCCAAGTCTTCTTGTGATGGCTCGATCTCTGCCGGGTCCAAATCACCTGACAACATTCAAAGAAGAAAGAAATAGAATGTCGTCAGCGAACAGGTCGCTCGGCAAGTCCCAAAGATAGGGGAGAAATAGAATATCCAGAGAGTAAGAGAGAGAGAGTAGCTTTTAATGTTGTATTGTATTGTTGTAATGTTGTATTAACGCTGTTGTTTGTAGCTTGGTACAGAAGAATGCCAGTGTATACGAGAGGAGTCTGTATATGCCAGAAACTAGAGGCATGTTTAGTACAAGGCTCCGTTAGAAGGCCCGGAACAACGGCAATCGGCTTCATGTTAGGTGTATTAAATCTGACCACCTCGTGCCACCTTTAACACCTTCCGTACCAATCTATCCCTTAAACCCCGCGTTGTCTTGTTTGTATTGTTATCTTGTAAAATTGTATTGATTGCATGAGTGATTGACTGACTGACCGAAACCATGATATCAGGAAACGGTTGTAACCGTAGAGTCATGTAAATGGAATGCTGAGAATCATGTAAAAGGAATATATATCCATGGTTCGGTTCGGTCAAGTTGTATAAATTGATAATTGTATTCATAGATTCATGTGTTCATATTGAATTGAAATCTTGTAGTTTATAGATTGACTTGAATTATATTCAAGTCAGATTAATCAGACTCAAACCCGAGTCAGACAATCAGAATTGTGAATCGAAGTCTTATAATTGCTAGGGTCCTTAGGGTAATTTATAATACTGAGGTGGTTTTATGTAAAAATACTTTTATATACTTTTCAAAATACACCTCAAGTATTTATTGTTCGTCTTTAGAGTTGTAATGAGGGTGGATTTTATGTGGTGACATTTCTAGTGAAAATATCCTAGTTTTATAAATAAGGGTATTTATCTGTAATATTGATTTATTTGAAGTTCATGGTATTTTAGTGTAAAATCTATTCTTATGATTTTTAGAAAAAGGTGGAAAATTTATATTATAATAAAATTGATATTTAAATGATAAATATACATATGTTTATACAAAAGTAATTTTAATACATATTTTATATTCCAAAAATCTCATATTCTTAAGATGTCGTTTTTTAAACCTTTCGAGACCGAATGCTCCTTGCGGAGGTCTGAATCTCGCACTACTAAGCCCGAGGCTGCACGATAAACCGTACTATCCCTAACGGGTTCCCCCAAAGGTGGGTTGTAGCGGCGCTTTGCTAAGATTGTAAAATACTAATCCTTTAGAAAACGGTTTTATAAAGTAAAAGGTAATTATTTACAAAGGTGTAAATTTTCCGTATTTTAGACTCTAAGGTTTCCTAAGCCAACTAGTTTATTTCTAAATGGTCTAAACGACAAGTCGTTAGAAGCCTCAAATCGCCTCTTCACTGCCAATTGGCCAGGTAAGTACAAGTGAGGAAGGAAGGATCCGCTCACGAATCATGAGACGGGCCTTTTAAAGTTACCTAAGCTCACTTGCCTAGCCTAGACACCACAAAGTCAAGTTTAGATAAACGATCGATGTCCACAACTTATCGTATTTTCCTAATACAAGGTATTTATTTAGTAGTGTATCAAATCTAAAACTTTTAAGAATGGTTTTATTAAGATTATGGTATTTAAATGAAAGTTTCGTTTTATCGTATTCTAAGTTTTGATGATGTCGTTTAGGGTGGTATTTGCGTGTGTGTGGAGGTAGGTCATTACCTCGTGCTCTACTTTAAATGTATAGTAAGGTTAAGGGTTAAATGTGAAATTGAAACAAGATGGTATTAAAGTGAAAAATACGGTAAATTGGAAAGGTTATCATTTCATGTGAGAAAACTTGTTCACATTGATTTTTAAAAGTTTAATAGTCAAGATAAAGATGTTTAGGCATGAATGTATTGGTTAGAAGTGAAATTTTATAAAAAACCGAGTCGGAAATCGGATTTGTTCCGATTCCGTCGGGTTTCTTAATTTCGAATTTTTGAGAATTAGAAAGGGAGATAGAATGGGACATACGGGTTACGATCTATACTAAGGAGTGTAGGGGAAACAAAGAAGTTGCCGAGGTGTTGCTTCGTTACCGGTTGTTTCCTAAAAAACGTCGCCGGAATTTCCGCCGGAATTTCGTCGTAGCTTCGCCGCGAACTTGTTTTCAAAGCACACAACTCTTGGAAAACTTTGAGAGAGTGAGCTTAGGATTTTTGGGATGAGAGGGTAGAGGGGAGGGGGTGTATTTATAGGGTAGGCTAGGGGTAGGGTAGGGGTTTAAATAAAAATATAAAAATGTATAAAATCATTAAAAGTTGGAGTAAATAGGGTATATGAAAGGTTTTAATGTAAAAATGTATAAAATCATTAAAAAATTGAGTAAATAGGTATATGAAAGGTTTTAATATAAAAATGTATTAAAAATCATTAAAATAGAGTAGATGGCGATTTCAAAGGTCTCTGAAACCGATCTAGAAATTTGAAGTGTACATGGGGGTTTAGAAGATGAAGAGACACAATATTGAAGAAAAATTTAAAACAAAATAAATATTAAAAATAATGTGGGGCATGGGATTTGAACTTTGGTGGCTTGGTTCAGCAGTGCAAGGTATTACCAATGAGCTACAAGCTATTTCTTGTAATTATGGAGTTATTTAATTACTTAAAATGATAGCAGCAAGAGTAAATACTCCAAGTATACATTAAATTTAAAATAATTTCTTTTACACTAAAAATGGAGCTATTGCATTCTTGTAACTTGTAATTAAAAACAAAATAATTACTTGTATCTTGTGCTCAGTCTAAAATACCCCTTTATGATTTTGAAAAAAATTTAAAATTTTGTGTAGAAAAGTGTATAGGAAAATTAGGGTTGTTACAAAACTGCTTTCATAATTTAGTGAGATTTCCTTTGTATTTTTAAAATGAGGTGTCATAATGAAATCAGCATAAACGGTGTCTAGCATCGACACAAAATATAAATCTCAATGTCTCAAAATCTCAGGCTCCGGCTATCCGGACTGGCCTGTATCATCAAATCCCAGTACCTCAATATCTCGAAATCTCAATATCTCAATCTCAATATCTTGGGCACCGTCAGTCTAGACCGGCCCCTACCATCCATCTCAAGACCACGACGGTATCCTCCGGATTTCCGACGCGTCGAGTAATATCACCGGTCGGTAGTGCTCCCCTGCCAGGCTCAACGCCATCATCTGCGATCCTCTTGCTCCGGGGTACCGCACCGGTTCCACCATATACCCGAAACGGTTCCTCCACTCCTCGAACTCGGGTCTCGAAATCCATCAGCAAACTCATGGTGGACGACTCATACATCATGGGAAAACGACACTTTTTATTTTAAAGAGAGAAAATAAGTTTATATAAGTTTTGCGGTTTTCCCCCAAATCCAGAAAATCTCATGGAAATCCGAATCCAAATCGTCAATAGCATGTAAACAGTGAATATAGGCATAAAAATCCTTGAATGCGGCATAACAATGAATAATAACATGCATGAAGTAACAAGTAATAACTACAATGTCTAATCTAGCATATAAGGCAAGTACACTAATATCATGTCTAAATTATTAGCTAACAATCTATGTCAATGCAATAGTATTTCTAAAGTGTACGTGGCATGGCAATTACCGATGAAGATGTGTGTGAGCCGGCAAGTAAGTGTACGTGGTACATACACATCATCGGTAATGGTGCTGGTGTCCTAACAGCATGATATCAACAATGCAAATAGGAATCACAATATAAGTATGCAGTGCGGAGCGAACAACAATAATGAGCGGGAGCTAAATACTAGACACAAGATAACAAATATATATTTAATATAAATTTAGTCTAACAACTACACTAAACTAAAGGCTAAGCTAACTGGCTACTGAAGGTAAGAAAACCTCCTAACCTCTGAGTCGATACATATACCTACATGTATATGTTAGTCGGTGATCCTGCCTCAATAATATCACATCCGATACCATATCTAAAATCAGACATTTCCAAGTCAAGAGTGCGGATCAAACATCAATATATAGCTCGTACTTAAATCCGTCGTACGGCACCACAAATCTGGGTACAGGTCAATGTCACATTCATCAAATTAATCATTTGGTATCCTCTTTATCAAAGATCATAATCCGGGGTACTGATCTACGTCTAGTACGATACTAATATCATCAATATAGTCATGATCTGACTGCTGATCTACAGCCTCATACAAACCGATATCATCATCATATATCGTCATAAAGAGGTATACATCGCCTAATGCGACATATTATGAATATCTTAATATATCTTATCTCATATCACGATCACATGTCAACCATTCAATGTATAACGCTGTTCACATGCATCGTCGTCCCAAGATCCGCTATAATATCAGGACGTATCTCAAGTACGAATCCTGCCATATCACCGTTCTCGCGGTCTCAATCAAATCTTATCGACTCATCTCAAATCCCAAACACTATCCTCAAATCCAGTATGTGAACACATAGTCCCATACCCATGTGAACACATAATAATATACCCCTTATAAGCACATATGAAAGAAGAATGCATGCAAGTATGGGTGTGTGTGTAAATGTGGTGCAACCTCTACTCTAGGGTCTCGCAACACTAAACCTATCCAATCACACCTAAAATCTATCTTTATCATCAGTAAACTCAACAATATATAATCAATATATATGTGTGTATACGTATTCGTATACATCACCACGAACCGCGGGGGTGCTATACGCCATCCACCCGACTTCTCCCCGTAGATATAAATTTACTCACCTGGTCCTCGCTCGCCGGTGCCGACGTCGCCACGCACTTGCTTGTCATCTCGAAGTCCACATGGGGTACCTACATATCATAACGTACCGTATCGCATTAAAATCCGACTCATGACCAAAATGACACACGAATCCCACATAGGTCAAAACCTATGGTTGCTTTCACAAATCAATCCAAAAACCCTCGACGGGGCGTACAAACGCCAAACCATCGAGAAAAACCCAAACACACTCATTTGCACAATCACAAGCATTAATTATAACATAAAATAGGTTAAAATTCACAAAAACCTCAAACTCACTTTAAAAGCTATTTTTCCGAAAATCTAGTAAGCAAAATTACCCGTTTTAGTACAAAACTCGATGTTTAAACAGATCTAGCGGCCGCAATATCCACTCAATATCATAACCAAGTCATATAAACAATTACAATAATTTATTCTCCTCAATATATATATATATATATATTTATAAAACCTAGTTAACAAAATTAGCACAATTTTCCATTTTAGCTCAAAACTTGGGTTTTAATCAACTTTAAATATTTTTACAATTCTAGTGGTCATAATTCTCATTAAAACATATTAACTAAGCCACACAACCATTAACTAGGTTTTAATCTCACTCTTTATATTAAATAGAAAAATCTAGTTTGCAAAACAAACATAATTAGGACAATTTACATATAACAATTTGCAAACTAACAATTTGATTATGCTTCACATTCCACAAAATGAAGAATTCCACTTGCAACCATAATCATACAACAAAACCCTAACTATAATCTAAAACCATCCACTTTAATTTCCAAACTTGAATTCAAAACCCCTTTATTTATATTTTTTAAAACACCTAATCAAGTTTGATTTAAACATTCAACTAACAAATAACAAATATGGATGAATCTTTATACCTCATGATCAAGAGATCAACATGAAGATCATAGCCTCCAAAATGCCAAATTTTATCCAAGATCCATGCTAGCTTGGGCAAAGAAATAATGGGTAGAGATTGGATTTGGAGTTTATGGGGTTTTTGATTTGGATTTTGATGAAAATACTTTGGGGTTTTGCAAGAAATGAAGAAGAACAAAGGAAAGGGGGTTGCTGGAATTTTTGGCTGCAAGGGGGGGAAATGGGAGTGTGGGTGTGGGTGTGGAGAGAGGAAATGTCAAAGTCAAAGAAACCCAAGGTCAAAGCCCATACATATATATTCTTTTATTCTATCATTTCCTTTTCTTCTCTTATTTTCTTTCCAAACTAACTAGAAGTGTGAGATGGAGGGGGGCAGCATAGGCTTGGCCCAGAATTTTGGGGATGGGTGTGGGTTTTGTTTGGGTGAGAAACAATGATAAATGTTATACCCCACTTCCACTTACACTAATTTCACCAAAAAAGCCTTTTTCTTCAAAATTTTCTAAACCGTTTTGGCAAACCATTTCATTTAAATAACAATATTTTACATGTCAGTCTAGTGTGTCATGAATTCTAAAATTTGTATCAACCCATTCCAATTTGTAATTTTCCCTAATTAAATGTATTAGTGACGGCTTAAAATAATATTAAAATGATTAATTTCGGAAAAAATTTCAGAAAATTTGAAATTTCACCAGTGGCTCAATAAACACCAAATACTAGCAATTACATAGCTAGAATATGTATATTTAATTTTATAATAAATATATTTGTATTTTGACTTTTTACGGAAAACCCCCCTTATTTTACCGATTTTCCGAAATTTCACCGAAACGATTTTCAAAACGTTACAACTTTGCAATAAAACACTATATTATTAATATTAGTATTTAAATACAGTTTTTAGTTAAGTTTAGTGTCATTTCGTGATCTTCTTTTAAACCAGAAGTTGCAGAGATAAGTTGTAATTACTGTGAGGTGCTTATAGAACATAGATTACACCATCGAAGCCTGAGCCCCAACCTCCAATCTTGGGCCGCCAATTTAGTGATTCTAGCTGCTAATTGTGGCCAGATGTGTGACTTGGGTGTCGGGGTTTGTAGTGTAGGTGTCTGCTTCATAGTTTAGGTCTTTGGCGCATGCATTTTTTTTTAATTTCACTTGTATCAAAATCTGGAACCGTTTTACCTTAATATCGACGTTTTGTTAATATGCGATACATATTATTCAAGTCTAGTTTTGACGTTTGTTGTGTATCACAGCCAATCAGGACGGTTTCAGACGTTAACGCTCACGTTTTGTGCTCTAAATACACACGTGTTTAGCTTGTGGGCGCTAGTTTTCTCGTATGGTTTTGATATCGCGTTTCACAGAATATCTAGCCTTATGAGTTTACATTGTACGATTCTAGGATCAGTTGCGGATACGTTGGAAGCGGAAAGGATAGGAAAGGTTGTGATTGGATCGGATTAGCCGAGGCGTTCCGGTAAGTAGATGTACACATCTATGGGGGGATCGTCTGGATGGCCCAAGGCGCCCGATAGTTAGGAATATTAGTAGTTCTTGCATTTATATGCGTAGTCTCAAATCATTCATATCATGGCATTTCATCTTCTTACATGTGATGTGATTACCTAGGACACTTGCACCATTATCATTGGTTCATGTCGTACGTGCACTATTTACGCGAACACACACACCATTGGTAATTACTATGTCATGAACACTATAGAACTTGCTCAAATCAGTATCTGAGCATTTGCATCATATATGATATGTAAACTTGTAGTTGTATATTCATTTCATCAGGATGGATACGTAGGATTGCTAGTCATATATACCTCAATGCATCATCATTCATACGTAGTTTTCTAGTCATACATCGCATTGCATATTATTGATATCATAAACATTCATCATTACTTACATGTTCATATATTGTGATTCTTCTTGCAGATTTCAGTATTTGTGAGATTTATGGATTTTGGAGAAAACCGCATGAATTTTATAAACCTATTATCATTTTAAAAGTGCAAGTTATGGTTTTCTCGTGATATGATGTATATGACGTCCACCATGAGTTTTCCTAATTGAGTTGGTTTTCGAGCCCCGATTCAAGGAGTAGGATGAACCGTCTCGAGTACATGGTAGGCCCGGTAAGGTACCCCGGAGTAAGAAGCTCGAGTTGTAGACGATGATCCTGGCAGGGGAGGACTACCTACCAGTGATATTTGGCACGGTGGATATCCGGAAGATACCGACCATAGTCGTGAGATTGATGATATGGGCCGATCCGGATTGACGGAGCCCGGGATTTGGAGGATATTGTGTCGATGCTTGACACGGATTTTCTGTCGATTTCACTGATGATATTCCAGTTTTATTATACAAAGTTTTACTAAGATAAGAATCCAGATTTTTTCATACCATATATATCCAGATTTCGTGTTTGATTATTCATTCATGTCGCATTCACACTAGTGCATCGCATCATAATTGTGTGTGTGTATGTGTATGTGTAGGTTGTGACGTATTTGCGTGCATGCTTACGATAGCCTTATTAGATGTTACTTATTACTCACGAGTTGGCAACTCACTCCATTATGCCACAGTGTATTGCAGGTCCGACCCGTCAGCATAGTAGCGGCGGGCGTACTTCTTCTTCTATTTTCGCTCATTCCAGTTCTTGAGGGCTTTACTTGTAGGTGGGTTTTGCGAGGATACTTTTGTTCCCACCTTATATATTTATTTTTGTATCTAGTACACTCCATCTACCATTTCTACCATCTTGTATACGTGACCTAAATACTGGACAGTGAAACTGGTATATATTGTGATGTCTGGTGTCGAGCTCGTGTGAGCCGACTTTATACTTTGTTTCTGTTTTCTTGCTTTTAAAATGCTGATTTCATATTAATGATATATCTTGCATGTGGTTGTGTTTCGCCGTTCGGCAAAGAGATAGCTCTCGCTTGGGGATGCCTTTATTCATTTGCTTATGTATATTTATGTGTTGTACCCATTTGGGGTCAGTTTTTACAAAGGAAACTCTGCCAAAATTTTTATAAAAACTTGAGCTTATTATAAATACTTTCAAAGCAACTTTTCTTTGTTAACTTAACTTTTAAACAAGTTTTTCCTTCATTCTATTTCTTTAAAACGGTTTAGACTTCTGGGCTTTGGCTAACTTAGATTGCGCTACGCCTTTAGACGTTGCGTAATTTAAGTGTCAGTCACGTTTCACATATTCGGGTCGTGACAAAGTTAGTATTAGAGCATTAGGTTTTACCTTTCTTAGTGTAGGATGACCCTTGGTAGATGGAGTAGGTGACTTAAGCAGAGTGACATAGCGTGTGTATGTTCCGCAACATACTTACGATACGGTACCCTGCCTAAGTAACCTTAGGATATATAATTGCTTATACTTACTTCCTTGATTCCATATATCCTGTGATTCGATTACAACATTCTCATAAAATCCCGTTTCTTATTCCAACCACTATGTCGCCGAAGTCTATGAGGGCCCAGAGGGCTGCCGCTAGAGATGAGATTAGAGCGGGCTCGTCTGAGACGAGGACCGATCAAGGCGGTACGCCTACCCCTCAAGGACAGACTGATCCTCCCTCTTCTTTGGGCAGGATAGATAAGCTAGAGGGGAGCGTTCAGGATTTGCACCAGATGGTTGGATCCCTAGTTGAGACAAGCCGAGCACCGAGATCCGATGTTGTCCCTCATACAACAGGGACTGTGATAGTACCTGCTGCCCAGACAGCTGTTCCAGCTGCTACAGAGACTATTCCTATGTTATTGTAGGAGTTTATGTGGCTGAAGCCTCCAGTTTTTACCGGCACAGATGCAGCGGAGGATCCGCAGACATTCCTCGACAGGATGGCTAGGATTTCCCGTTCGCTGAGATGTTCTGACGAGAGATCGGTCGAGCTTGCGTATTTTCGTCTGGGGGTCTTGCTCAGACATGGTGCGAGTCATTTGAGAGAGGCCGGGCTGCTGGCCTACCTCATATGACTTGGGATGAGTTCACAGCTGTATTTCTTGCTCGTTTCCTTCTAGAGAGCGTCTGAGATGCTCGAGCTCGTAGTTTCGAGTCTTTGCGCAAGACTCCTGGGATGACAGTGTCTGAGTACGACATTCAGTTTACTCAGTTGTCCCAATATTCTCCTTACCTAGTGGACACTGAAGAGAAACACATAAAGAGGTTCGTACGGGGACTTGACACGCAGTTATTTCTTGCTATTGGCGCCCAGCATTTTGACACTTATGGAGATGCTATGGACGCAGCCTTACTGTTGGAGGAGCGCCTTTATGAGACTTCGGTCATTTCAGGACCGAAGCGGATTCATACCAGTATGCCAGCTCAGAGACGGTTAGGTATACGTCATGACAGGTTCTTTCCGGAAGGCAGTGGTGGAAGAGGATTGAGACGGGGTCAGTTATTTGGCTCTTATCCACAGGGCCAGTAGTCATCGCCAGGTTATTTTCGGTGCAGGAGTCAGTACCACCGTATAAGAGACTGTACTGTGAGGTGCTAGGGCACGGCGACAGTTCCACATGTGACCTTACCACCTTCACCCCCTCTTTATAGAGCTTTACTTCCTATCCCTGATGATGCTCCACGCCAGGAAGATGCTCCTAGAGGCTGTGGGCGTGGCGGTCCTGTTCAAAGAGGATGAGGCAGCAGAGGCAGCGGACAGCCGGCTACTGGTGGAGGATAGGCCCGAGTGTTCGCTTTGACTCCTCAAGATGCACAGGCATCCAATGCCGTACTCTTCCAATATATTCTTTCAACGTGAGAGTATTATTCGACCCAGGTTCTACACATTCATATGTATCTACACACTTTGCACCAAGGTTGGGATGAGAGTCGTCTTTGTTAGATTAGCCGCTTGTTGTTATTACTCCCGTAGGCAAGTCATTTGTCGCTCGATATGTGTTTCGATCATGTTCCGTTCATATCGGGGAGAGGGATTCTTCTGTTGATTTGATTCTCCTCGATATGTTAGACTTCAACGTTCTTCTAGGCATGGACTAGCTAGCCACTTATTATGCGTCCGTTGACTGCCGTTAAAAGGCAGTCAGATTTAGTTTTCCGGGTAGCCAGTTCTTGTTATTCAGGGAGACCACAGTGCCATACTTCCCAGTTTGATTTCTTCTCTTCGCACTAGACAGATTTTGAGGAAAGTGTATCAGCGATTCTTAGCGTATGTTCGTGATGCCAGAGCCGCAGAGGTCCCGTTGGACCAGGTTCGATTGTGAGTGAATTTCCCGATGTCTTTCCTGACGAGCTGCCTGGACTACACCACAGCGCGATATCGAGTTCTGCATTGACTTGATCCCCGACACGGGGCCTATTTCTATACCGACTTATCGGGTGGCCCCGGCGGAGCTTAAAGAGCTGAAGGATCAGTTGCAAGATTTGCTGGATAAAGAGCTTATTCGTCCGAGTGTGTCACCTTGGGGAGCTCCTGTCCTGTTCGTCAAGAAGGAAGATGAGAGTATGCGTTTGTGCATCGATTATTGTCAATTAAATCGAATTACTGTGCAGAACAGATATCCCCTACCTCGCATTGACAATTTGTTTGATTAGCTCCAGAGTGTAGGACATTTCTCGAAGATTGACTTGCTCTCAGGTTATCATCAGTTGCGGGTTCGAAAGGATGATATTCCGAAGACTGCTTTTCGCATGCGCTACGGGCATTATGACTTCTTGGTGATGTCGTTTGGACTCACCAATGCCCCAGCATCGTTTATGGATTTGATGAACCACGTATTCAGGTCGTTTCTTGATCAGTTTATTATCGTGTTCATTGATGACATTTTGGTACACTCCCGGAGTCGGGAGGAGCACGAGCAGCATTTGAGGATCATATTGCAGACTTTGAGGGAGCATCAGCTGTTCGCTAAATTCTCCAAGTGCGCCTTCTGACTAGATAGTGTTGATTTCTTGGATCACGTGGTTATGAGAGATGGCATACATATACACTCGAAGAAGATCGAGGCCGTTCAGCACTGACCCAGACCTGTATCGGTGACGGAGGTTCACGTGGCATATGACCGGCACTTAAATCACGTGACATCTAAAGACGTCGACGCTGTTCAAGTAAACCGAAACCCAAAATCTAAACCCTTTTTGAAAATATTGGAGGTGAAGTTTAAAATAGTCATTATCTGGAATCAGTTTAAATAAACATTTAAGTTTAACTAAGTATGTTTGAAAGCATCTATGACATTTTTGAAATTCAACAGCACCTCCTTTGTAATTTGAATAAAACCCGCTACAACATATAATAAAAATAGCATCCCAATGGGAGCTAGCTTCCACACCCAAACGGCGGAGCAACCAAGAAAACACTATACGACGCACAATGGCGAAGAAAAGAAAAGCGAAATAAAATCAACAATATAAAAAGGTCGACACCAATGAGTAAGATACCCACAACACACAATTCTAAGTATCGCTTCTATGTCCACAATATACCAGTTCTAAGTTGATGGAGTTTTACTAAATACAAGAATATATAAATATACAAGTGTGAGTACGAACAACAGTTGCCCACCTGCCAAAGCAATCACCGAGAAGAAGGGTGTGCCGTAATCCACTGATAATCCAAGCAGTAAAACCTGCAAGAAACTGTAGCACAATGGGGGTGAGTTGCCAACTCAGTGAATAAAAGTACATCACAAGGTGTCACGTCCCAAAAGTACGGAACATAACTGGCACTTAAACTACGAAACGTCTCGAGGCGTACGTAATCTAAGTAAGCCGAAAACCCAGAAATCCAAACCAAGAAAGGTAGTAGAGTGAAGGAAAACCAATTTAAATAAAGTAGTG
The DNA here is from genome assembly GCA_030015575.1 of Agapanthus africanus. Lineage (NCBI taxonomy): Eukaryota > Viridiplantae > Streptophyta > Magnoliopsida > Asparagales > Amaryllidaceae > Agapanthus > Agapanthus africanus. Next base: position 590,134,214 of record JASDDO010000014.1, read on the forward strand.
TTAATTGCATAAGCCGAATTATGCGTTTTTTAAAACATCAAATATTTTCTGAAAATTTCGGCAGAGTCTCCTTTGTAAATACTGGCCCCCAAACGGGATACAACATGAATAGTATACGAAATCAATAAAAGGCATCCCCAAGCGGGAGCTAGCTCTTCGTCAATCGACGGTCACAAGCACACAAGCAATATAATATACAACGCCAAGGGTGAGGATCAAAACTCAGAAGGAAACTCAAAACAACAAGAAATCCACAGAAATATAACGCGCGACTCTTAGGTCAAGATAATAAACATCACTGGTCTCTATCTCAGAAATAAATACATATTTGGTTGATGGAACTTCTAGATACAACAGAATAATAATATACAAGGTATAATGATGGGTACGATACAAATAAACCCACCTACTAGCAAATCACCCGGAATGGAAATAGTGCCAGCAAGCCGTAATAAAACCTGTACGGCAAAACCTGCAAGAAACTGGGGCACAACGGGGGTGAGTTGCCAACTCGTGAGTAGAAAAACATCTACAAACAGAAACTACATGAACAACGCAATCCTAGGTCATATGATCATAATATATCCTCAAATATGTAACCCGCAGTTTATAACAATAGCTAGGGTAAGTATCTAACCCAAGTGTAATCCCATATGCCCGTGTCAGTGCCTCAGGTAGCAATATATCATATGGATGATGTATGAATGCATGAAAATAGAATACATGTACCGAAGAAACTGCTTTCATAATTTAGTAAGATTTCCATTATATTTTAAAATGAGGTATCATAAATGAAATGAGCATAAACAGTGCCTAGTATCGACACAAAACAAGTATCCAAATATCTTGATATCTCTGTGTCGCAATCTCTGTACCTCAATATTTCAAAATCTCAATATCTCAATCACAATATCTAGGGCGCCGTCAGTACAGACCAGCCCCTACCATCCATCTCAAGATCACGATGGTATCCTCCGAATATCCGACGCGTCGGGTAAAATCACTGGTCGGTAGTGCTCCCCTGTCTGGCTCAACGCCATCATCTGCGATCCTCTTGCCCCGGGGTACCGCACCGGGTCCACCATGTACCCGAAACGGTTCCTCCACTCATCGAACTCGGGTCTCGAAATCCATCAGCAAACTCATGGTGGACGACTCATACATCATGGGAAAACCGCGCTTTTCATTTAAAAAGAGAGAGAAGAAGTTTGTATAAGTTTTACGGTTTTCCCCCAAATCCAGAAAATCTCATAGAAATCCGAATCCAAAACCTTAATAGCACGTAAAATAGTGAATATATGCATGAGAATCCATGAATGCGGCATAACAAGGAATAACAGTATGCATGAAGTGACAAGAAATAACTAAAATTTCTAAACTGGCATATAAGGCAGGTACACTAATATCATGTCAAACTAATAACTAACAAGCTAAATCAAGCAATAATATTTTCTAAGGTGTACGTGACATGGCAATTACCGATGAAGATGTGTGTGAGCCGGCAAGTAAGTGTACGTGGTACATACGCATTATCGGTAATGGTGCTGGTGTCCTAACAGCATAATATCAACAATGCAATATGAAATAGCAATGTAAGTATACGATGCGGCGTGAACAGCAATAATGAGCGGGAGCTGAATATTAGACACAATGGTAACTAATCTGCATTTAATATATATATACGTCATACTATGGAGCCATTTGAAATAACACAAATCTTAGGGTTTTGGAAATAAGGGCTACGGTGTTTTTAAGAAAAAATACGCCTTTTGAAATATCCGTAGAATCCCTTGACCTATCTTTTAAAATACCCACGATCCGTTAGTTTTGAAATAGGTAGGAGTCTAATCTAGTCTAAAAACTATACTAAACTATACGGCTAAACTAACAAGATGAACTACAGGTAAGGAAACCGCCTAACATCTGAGTTGATACATATATATACCTGTATATGTATAGTCGGTGATCCCGCCTCAATAATATCATATCCGATACCATATCTATAATCAGACATCCCAAGTCAATAGTGCGGATCAATCATTAATATAGTCATGATCTGACTACTGATCTACAGCCTCATACAAACCGATATCATCATCATATATCGTCATGAAGAGGTATACATCGCCTAATGCGACCTATTATAAATATCTTAACATATCTTATCTCATATCACGATCACATGTCAACCATTCAATGTATAACGCTGTTCACATGTATCGTCGTCCCAAGATCCGCTATAATATCAGGACGTATCTCAAGTACGAATCTTGCCATATCACCGTTCTCACGGTCTCAATCAAATCTTATCGACTCATATCAAATCCCAATACTATCCTCAAATCCAGTATATGAATACATAGTCCCATACCCATGTGAACACATAACAATATAACCCCATATAAGCACATATGAAAGAAGAATGTATGCAAGTATGGGTGTGTGTGTAAATGTGGTGCAACCTCTACTCTAGGGTCTCGCAATACTAAACCTATCCAATCACACCTAAAATCTATCTTTATCATCAACAAACTCAACAATGTAATCAATATATATATATATATATGTATGTATACGTATTCGTATACATCACCACGAACTGTGGGGGTGCTATACGCCATCCACCCGACTTCTCCCCGTAGATATAAATCTACTCACCTGGTCCTTGCTCGCCGGTGCCGACGTCACCACACGCTTGCTTGTCGTCTCGAAGTCCACATGGGGTACCTACATATCATAACGCACCGTATCACATAAAAACCAAATTCGAAATCGAAACAGCATACGAAAATCAAATCGGCACGCGTATCACGCATAGGTCAAAACCTATCGCCTACGCATGCAAGAATAGCCAGACCAACCCTCGATGTCGATGTATAAACGTCAAACCATTGAGAAAAACCCAAACGCACTCATTTGCGCATTCACGAACAATAGTTATAATATAAAATAGGTTGACATTCACAAAACCCCAAATTCACTTTAAAAGCCATTTTTCCGAAAATCTAGCAAGCAAAAATTACCCGTTTTACCACAAAAATCGATGTTTAAACAAATCTAGCGGCCATAATACTTATTAAACATCTTAAATAAGTTATAAAAACATTTTCCATAATTTAATCTCATTAAATTTCATTAACCCCAAAATTCTAGTTTACAATATACCCAATTTTAACAATTTTATAGCAAAAATGCACAACAACAATTTAGCTTGGATTTTCATGAACTAAAGGAATTAAACCACACATTATAATATTAATAATGACATGAAACCATAATTATATTTTAATCTAAAGCATTTAATAATTTTCCAAAAACCCTAGTTAGCAAAATAACTTAATTTAAACATTTTCCATGCAACAATTTGCAATCTAACTACTAGTTTACTTTCTACAAATCCTAAGATGGTAAGCTACCCATTACAACCATGATCAAACAATACAATCCCTAACTTGATCACAATCCACTCTCTTGAACTTTCAAACACACAATCAACAACAACCAAATTAACACTTATAAACAAAATTATTTAAGCAACTAATCAACAAACAAACCATGGGGCACAAATTTATACCTCACAAATAGAGATCTACCATGCAAATCCTAGCCGCCAAAAGTAGCTTCCATGCTCCTAAATCCATGCTATAAAGGCAAATGAGAAATGGGTAGGAGTTGGATTTTGGTTTTGAGTTTTTATTTTGGATTTTGGTGGAATTTTGGGGTTTTCTTTGCACAAGAAGGAGGAAGAAGCAATGGAAAGGGGGCTGCTGGAATTTCAGCTGCAAGGGGTGTGGGGGAATGAGGGAGGAGAGAGAGTGAGGTGGAGAAAGTGGGGGAAAAGTCAAAGTCTACATTGACTTCTTTACTTTTCTTTTCTTTTCTTTTGAAAGTGAGGTGATTGGAGAGAGAGAGAGCGGGAGGGGTTGTCCAAGTGGGGCCGGCCACATGGGGGGAGGGAGAGAGGGTGAGGTGTGGGTGTTTGGGTTAGAGAAAAAGATAAATGTATTACCCCAATTCCCATTAACACTAATTTCGCTAATTAAGCCATTTTTCTTCGATATTTTCCAAACCGTTTTGGCAAACCATTTCGTTTCAAAAAAAATATTTTACATGTCAGTTTAGTATGTCATGAATTATAAAATTTTTATCAACCCATTCCAATTTGTAATTTTTCCTATTTAAATGTATTAGTGACGGCTTAAAATAATATTAAAATAATTAATTTCGGAAAATTTTCAGAAAATTTGAAATTTCACCAGTGGCTCAATAAACACCAAATACTAGCAATTACATAGCTAGAATATGTATATTTGATTTTATAATAAAGATATTTGTACTTTGACTTTTTACAGAAAACCCCCTTATTTTACCGATTTTCCGAAATTTCACTGAAACGATTTTCAAAACGTTACAATCTCCCTCCCTTAAAGAAATTCGGTCCCCGAATTTAAATTAATACTCCCCCCAAATACTAAAATATCTAAGTTAAACCATCAAGTCGTCGGGGCTCCGAAATCGTAAGTACATAAAACAAGTCATAGCGCAACGCATGCGCATGAAAAATGAGCATATAACTCAATATCAAAACTCCGTAAAGCATCTCGCAATCATTGGAGTCATGGTAAAGAAACAAATGTCAAATCCAATACAAAACCAATATGATATAACTCGAAACTATACACGTAAATATCAAATCTATATATGTAAATATCTGAAGAAAATGCATGCCAAATCTCTTAAAGTCGCTGTGCAATGCGCATAACACTGCACAGTGGCGGACGTCTATCATAAGAAAATAACCATATACATATATACCTTTTGTTTGAAATGTACGTTCCGCCGTTTTGGGAAACAATTTGGAAGGGTTTTCTTGTTTTAAACATTTTGTGTCCTATCAGACACGTAGGTAAATACTGAGACTATAGCTCGCTTTTTGGAAATCCCTTCAATAACTATCAATGCATGCACAATATATTCAGGTACTGTCCTCTGATTAGTCCAGCTCCATACAAAAACTCATAGCAATCATCATAAAAACGTATTGCTCCATAAGGAATCAATCCCAAAATATGCATATAAATGCTATGTGCGTCTGGTGCGCACGGAAATAAAAATCCATATATGTGCCATACATGCACACAGCAACAACATCTAAGTGCATCGAGTGTGTACACAATATCTGTCATAGGCAACGTGTGTGCCTGACAGCAAGGACAGGTGCGTCTGACACGCATGAAGAATCTCGATTTAGTGCATCTGTTGTGCACCAAAATCGCTTCTCAAAACATGAATCCAAACCAGGTGCATCCATTATGCATGAAATCATGAAATCCAATATCAAGCGCCGAACATGCGCAAAATCAAATCAGGTGCACAAAGTGCACAAAACAAACATCGAGTATCACAATCGAATTCGAAGTCCAGTGCATCTAAGTGCACAAAATGCGTATCACTGCACTGCAAGCATATGTGAATCATATCGAGTGCAAAAACCAAATCGTATGCGTATATACACACAAATCAACTCAACTGTATGAAACCCATAAAATCATAAACGTGTGAAACCAAGGCACGAATACGATATCAAGTGCAACAACTGTGCAAAAATCGTAAATACTCAGTAGGTACAACCATGGTGCATGAAAACAAATATCATGAAACTCAATCATCAAAATCAATCATGCGAATAGATCGCCCACAATACTGTAATCAAGTGTGGCGGAATAGTTCCGCTCAAGCACATCCTCCAAGGATCTCTGGCCAACTGTCGTGGTCACTCACAGTATGTCTCGTCGACGATTCTAAACTCTGGTCTGCTGGTGTGCGTAACATGACCACTCCTGGGTCCAAGTCTTCTCGTAATTTATTCCAGAAAGGTCCTGTCGAGGTCTCCCCAAAATCTCGTCTCTGCCAAACTGTCTGGAAGTCATCATCCCTTACTATATCTGCTCCTTGCTCCGGAACAGCTGTATACTCGTCGCGACTCCTTCTGGAAGGTATATCCAAGTACAATGCCTCGGCATGCGTACCGCACCTCTGATGTCGGCGGAGTGGAACGTCATATTTTCCAGATCTTGTACGAACCTCTTACTCCACTTTTCTCTAACGTCGACTGCTTCGGACTCGTCTCGTCGTGGCTGCATGGACTAAGCTCCAACGGCTATCCTCGTATCTGGAGTCTCCCAAGAAGTGCATCTCACCACATAGCATCCGAATGAAGTCGAACCATTCGATCGATTCGTCAAAACCTCATAATCCCCTAAGAGCTCAACATCTAGGGAACAGTTTAATAGTATCGAGTACATACCACAGCATCGGTGGTCCAGCCGTAGAAGGGCAAACCCAAGCCTCACTAATGGTGCCGCGGAACTGCCGCAACCCTAAGGTTCAAAGGCTTTCACACGGTCATTAAAATCTGGTTGCCCTCTATCATTGGCTCGATCCTCTGGTACTGATCGGCACATCCGAGAAATCTAGTAAAAGCGATCTGTCAAACGCTCATGGCGCAAAAACACAACCAGACGACGCCTTTCAATGCAATCGTATGTCCCTGGAATCACGCCCTGGTCAGTCCTCGTTCGTGACGAGCTCGTGCTGACTGCAACTCTAGCCGTAGCTCTCCCTGCCCGTAATCGTGGCAGCAAACCATAACTGGTACCGATGAGGCTAGATCAGGAATGAATATAATATTGAACAAAGAAATTTACATCCTAAGGCTTCTTAAGTGGAGTAGCGTATCGTAAGTATGCCGCGAAACATACCCACGGTACATCACTCTACTTTAGTCACCTATTCCATCAACCAAGGGTCATCCTACGCTCCGAAGGTAAAACCTAACGCTCTGATACCAAATTTGTCACGTCTCGAAAGTACGGAACATGACCGGCACTTAAACTACGAAACGTCTCGAGGCGTACGTAATCGAAGTAAGCCGAAAACCCAGAAATCCAAACCAAGAAAGATAGTGGAGTGAAGGAAAACCAATTTAAATCAAGTAGTTTTAATAGCATAAGCCGAATTATGCATTTTTAAAAATATCAAATATTTCCTGAAAATTTCGACAGAGTCTCCTTTGTAAATACTGGCCCCCTAACATGATACAACATGAATAGTATACGAAATCAATAAAAGGCATCCCCAAGCGGGAGCTAGCTCTTCGTCAATCGACGGTCACAACCACACAAGCAATATAATATACAACGCCAAGGGCGAGGATCAAAAGTCAATAGGAAACTCAAAACAACAAGAAATCCACAGAAATATAACGCGCGACTCTAAGGTCGAGATAATAAACATCACTGGTCTCTATCTCAGAAATAAATACATGTTTGGTTGATGGAACTTCTAGATACAACAGAATAATAATATACAAGGTATAATGATGGGTACGATACAAATAAACCCACCTACTAGCAAATCACCCGGAATGGAAATAGTGCCAGCAAGCCGTAATGAAACCTGTACGGCAAAACCTGCAAGAAACTGGGGCACAACGGGGGTGAGTTTCCAACTCGTGAGTAGAAAAACATCTACAAACAGAAACCGCATGAACAACGCAATCCTAGGTCATATGATCATAATATATCCTCAAATATGTAACCCGCGGTTTATAGTAATAGCTAGGGTAAGTATCTAACCCAAGTGTAATCCCATATGCCCGTGTCAGTGCCTCAGGTAGCAATATATCATATGGATGATGTATGAATGCATGAAAACAGAATACATGTACCGAAGAAACTGCTTTCATAATTTAGTGAGATTTCCATTATATTTTAAAATGAGGTATCATAAATGAAATGAGCATAAACAGTGCCTAGTATCGACACAAAACAAGTATCCAAATATCTCGATATCTCTGTGTCGCAATCTCTGTACCTCAATATCTCAAAATCTCAATCACAATATCTAGGGCACCGTTAGTCCAGACCGGCCCCTACCATCCATCTCAAGACCACGACGGTATCCTCCGGATATCCAACGCGTCGGGTAAAATCACCGGTCGGTAGTGCTCCCCTGCCAGGCTCAACGCCATCATCTGCGATCCTCTTGCCCCGGGGTACCGCACCGGGTCCACCATGTACCCGAAACGGTTCCTCCACTCCTCGAACTCGGGTCTCGAAATCCAACAGCAAACTCATGGTGGACGACTCATACATCATGTGAAAACCGCGCATTTCACTTAAAAAGAGAGAGAAGAAGTTTGTATATGTTTTGAGGTTTCCCCCCAAATCCAGAAAATCTCATGGAAATCCGAATCCAAAACCTCAATAGCATGTAAAATAGTGAATATATGCATGAGAATCCATGAATGCGGCATAACAAGGAATAACAGTATGCATGAAGTGACAAGTAATAACTACAATGTCTAAACTGGCATATAAGGCAGGTACACTAATATCATGTCAAACTACTAACTAACAAGCTAAATCAAGCAATAATATTTTCTAAGGTGTACGTGACATGGCAATTACCGATGAAGATGTGTGTGAGCCGGCAAGTAAGTGTACGTGGTACATACGCATCACCGGTAATGGTGCTGGTGTCCTAACAGCATAATATCAACAATGCAATATGAAATAGCAATGTAAGTATGTGATGCGGGGCGAACAGAAATAATGAGCGGGAGCTGAATATTAGACACAACGGTAACTAATCTGCATTTAATATATATATATACGTCATACTATGGTGCCATTTGAAATAACACAAATCGTAGGGTTTTGGAAATAAGGGCTACGGTGTTTTTAAGAAAAGATACGCCTTTTGAAATATCCGTAGAATCTCTTGACCTTTCTTTTAAAATACCCACGATCCGTTAGTTTTGAAATAGGTAAGAGTCTAATCTAGTCTAACAACTATACTAAACTATACGGCTGAACTACAGGTAAGGAAACCGCCTAACATATAAGTCGATACATATACATACTTGTATATGTATAATCGGTGATCCCGCCTCAATAATATCATATCCGATACCATATCTATAATCAGATATCCTAAGTCAAGAGTGCAGATCAATCATTAATATAGTCATGATCTGACTGCTGATCTACAGCCTCATACAAACCGATATCATCATCATATATCATCATAAAGAGGTATACATCGCCTAATGCGACCTATTATAAATATCTTAACATATCTTATCTCATATCACGATCACATGTCAACCATTCAATGTATAACGCTATTCACATGTATCGCCGTCCCAAGATCCGCTATAATATCAGGACGTATCTCAAGTATGAATCCTGCCATATCACCTTTCTCGCAGTCTCAATCAAATCTTATCGACTCATCTCAAATCCCAATACTATCCTCAAATCCAGTATGTGAACACATAGTCCCATACACATGTGAACACATAACAATATAACCCCATATAAGAACATATGAAAGAAGAATGTATGCAAGTATGGGTGTGTGTGTAAATGTGGTGCAACCTCTAATCTAGGGTCTCGCAACACTAAACCTATCCAATCACACCTAAAATCTATCTTTATCATCAACAAACTCAACAATGTAATCAATATATATATATATGTGTGTGTGTGTATACGTATTCGTATACATCACCACGAACTGCGGGGGTGCTATACGCCATCCACCCGACTTCTCCCCGTAGATATAAATCTACTCACCTGGTCCTCGCTCGCCGGTGCCGACGTCGCCACGCGCTTGCTTGTCGTCTCGAAGTCCACATGGGGTACCTACATATCATAACGCACCGTATCGCATTAAAACCAAATTCGAATCGAAACGGCATACGAAAATCAAATCGGCACGTGTATCACGCATAGGTCAAAACCTATCGCCTACGCATGCAAGAATAGCCAGACCAACCCTCGATGTCGATGTACAAACGTCAAACCATCGATAAAAACCCAAACGCACTCATTTGCGCATTCACGAACACTAATTATAATATAAAATAGGTTAACATTCACAAAACCCCCAAATTTACTTTAAAAGCCATTTTTCCGAAAATTTAGCAAGCAAAAATTACCCGATTTAGTACAAAAATCGACATTTAAACAAATCTAGCAGCCATAATACTTATTAAACATCTTAAATAAGTTATAAAAACAATTTCCACAATTTAATCTCATTAAGTTTCATTAACCGCAAAATTCTAGTTTACAATATACCCAATTTTAACAATTTTATCGCAAAAATGCACAACAACAATTTAGTTTGGATTTTCATGAACTAAAGGTATTAAACCACTCATTATAATATTAATAATGACATGAAACCATAATTATATTTTAATCTAAAGCATTTAATAATTTTCCAAAAACCCTAGTTAGCAAAATAACTTAATTTAGACATTTTCCATGCAACAATTTGCAATCTAACTACTAGTTTACTTTCTACAAATCCTAAGATGGTAAGCTACCCATTACAACCATGATCAAACAATACAATCCCTAACTTGATCACAATCCACTCTCTTGAACTTTCAAACACACAATCAACAACAACCAAATTAATCCTTATAAACAAAATTATTTAAGCAACTAATCAACAAACAAACCATGGGGCACAAATTTATACCTCACAAAAAGAGATCTACCATGCAAATCCAAGCCTCCAAAAGTAGCTTCCATGCTCCTAAATCCATGCTAGAAAGGCAAATGAGAAATGGGTAGGAGTTGGATTTTGGTTTTGAGTTTTTATTTTGGATTTTGGTGGAAATTTTGGGGTTTTCTTTGCACAAGAAGGAGGAAGATGTAGGGTTCCAAGGCACTCTTGTGAGGGTTCATAAGGCATCAACCATGCCCAAATAAAATTTTAGACGTGCCGAACAACCCAAAGCCGGGATCTTTGCTAGATCATTAAGGTTTAACATGCAAGTAAACATCTTTACTAATAAGTGTGAGGGATTACAACCTTTGTAGTCCGCTCCTTCGCTTCATAAGCTCTGAGCAGAAGCCCCTTCGCCGCGATCCACGATCTCCCGGACTCAAGAGAGGCTCCACAACTCGAACGATCCATGCTAGCTTGTCGTATTCCTTTTCTCCGATGATCTACGTCGAAGTTGCAATAACTCAAGCTCTCTCACTCTAATGAGGTGAACACCCTAATCTAATGGGCTAGATTAGATGAGGATGATGGAGTAGTATTTATGCTTTCTTTTTATATCATATTCTCACAAGAAATCATCACAAAAGGAAAATCTAGCAAGCTTTCTCAAAGCTCAAGAGAGAAGAAGATGATGGAAAAAGAGTTAATCCTTTTGTGATGAATAGTAGAAATGAATATATGATTAATCATAGAACCATGGTCAAGGATGACAAGGATAACCTTTGTAGAGAATAAACTAGGGCTAGGGTTTGGTTTGGTTAGGTTAAAGAATGAGTCATAAGATAATATCTACCATAATAACTTACACTTGACAAAAGGAAAGCTTCTAGATGGTGCAAGAAGGAGCTAACCCTAATCAAACCCTAACCTTGCTTAATCTCTACTAAACATGTTCCATTATTAATCATATCATGTTGCAATAATATATATCACATATATATTATATATTTGCAACAAAAGAAAAATAATACAATTAACATATATCGCATATATATATCAATGTATTATCCTGTGAGAAAATGAAATAATAAAGTGAGCCAATATTAGATAATGTAATACAATATATCATATATATTATTATACATTAAATCATCGAATCAACACTTGATCCGACAATCCGGCTATATCGAATATAACCGACCAATATATCATGTACCGATTCATCGAATCAACACTTGATCCGATGACCCGGTTCATATCTAAATATCGCGAGAATATAATACGTTATCACATATCGCATTATCCTCGGTCCTGCATATATCACATATGTGCCTCTACTCCGTTTTGCCTGAGCCAAGAAACATCTGTGTAGGACTCTAAAGAATCGTCAATACGCCGGTAGCAGGTGATGAACATATCAAACACGCACAAACTGCAAGCGGTCAGCTAAACGTAACAGCCACCCAGGTATTGAGCGATCAGAAGATCAACAAGCTAGCCTGTACGTTCTCCTGTGAATCCAATCAGTAACACTCCCGTACATTCCGGTCTGTTCGTCTGATATGTCGCATATCTAGTCTAGGGGTGGTATACGTCAGACCCTAGTAACCGATAAGTCGTGTCGATGTGAGGCTCATAACGGGTCGAGAAACTACTGGTAACACTTACCAGTAAATCTCTATATTAGCCCTGGCCAGGGACTTCCAGTTTTAGCCAATCAAACACAGCACAACATCAACTCCCTATACCGGGAGAGACGAATCCCCTCCTATCGCTCATTGCCTCCATGTGATTCGGGACTGTACCCAAAAGACACCGTTTTTGATGCCCTCTAGGACGTGGTAAGGTGGAAATCAAAGCACGGTGGGAATCACACAAGACTCTATGAAGATCTCCGGTCTACAGACTACCCTGTACCAGTGTCACCGGAGAACTGCCATCTGATGTGTGGTATATCACCATCTGGGAGTTCTCGGCGAGTCCGTCCAGTGTACCTAGTCTCCACTGAGCACTCGTACACCATCTCTGATGTCAAACACCGATGGATATGGGATCATCCATCGCCCATCATATGGGTCAAGATGCGTATACGCTAGTCTACTCTGGTGTATCGATACCCTGTCTCGATATACCCTTGACTAGGAACAGTTATAGGATGTACTCATCGACTACCATGGCCCCACTAGTATGATCTCATCATAGTCCTAGTAGTCGAGTACAGATCCTAAGGGCTTTATCACATGTGAGAGTAAGACAGTAAACCAGTACAAGTCAACATGTTAAGATAAAGTGAAACCAAATAGCATACTATCATGACGAGCAAGAAAGTCATCTCTATATATATCCAAGCATCCATTATAATATATATCATATATACAACAATGGCCTCTAGGGCATATACATAACTAACAATCTCCCACTTGCACTAAGGCCAGCCGCTGTAGTATCTCATACCTAGCATCCCGAATAATCTCTCAAACTGTATCTGGGGAATGGCCTTCGTGGGTGGATCCACAGTGTTTTCCTTCGTATCTACTCTCCTGACCTAGATCTCCCGGCAATCAACTATCTCCCTGATCAGGTGATACCGCATCAGAATATGTCTGGACTTTTGATGGGACCTGGGTTCCTTGGCCAACGCCACAACTGCATTGTTATCGCAATATAGAGGTATTGGATGCTCAATGGATGGAACCACACCAAGTTCACTAATGAACTTCTTTATCCAGACAGCCTCTTTGGCAGCATCGTTGGAAGCGATGTATTCAGCCTCCATCGTCGAGTCTGCAACGGTATCCTGTTTGGAACTCTTCCAACATATCGGTCCTCCAATGAGGGTAAAGACAAAACCCGAGTGTGACTTAGAGTCGTCCTTATCACTTTGGAAGCTGGAATCGGTAAAGGACTCCACCTGGAGTTCTCCGTTACCATACACCAAGAACATCTCCTTAGTCCTTCGTAAGTACTTGAGAATGTTCTTCACAGCTGTCCAGTGACTTTCTCCAGGATCTTCTTGATACCGACTCACTACACTTAGTGAGTATGCTACATCGGGTCTGGTACATAGCATCACATACATGATAGAGCCTACTGCCGAAGCATAGGGTATCACTTGCATGCGAGCTCTCTCCAAATCAGTCTTGGGAGACATCTCTTTGGAGAGAGTGAGTCTAGAGATCGTGGGTTGGTTCCCACGCTTGGATTCTTCCATACTAAACCTCTTTAGTATGGTGTCAATGTACCTAGATTGGGACAATCCCAGTATCCGTTTAGATCTATCTCTATAGATCATGATTCCCAATATGCAGGAGGCATCACCTAGATCTATCATTGAGAATCTTTGTGATAAGAAGAGCTTGACTGATTGCAGCATAGGAATATCATTTTCTATCAAGAGTATGTCATCCACGTACAATACGAGGAAGACAACCTTACTCTCCGCTACCTTCTTATAGATACAAGGTTCATCTATATTTTTGATGAAGTCAAGCTCTTTGACTACAACATCAAAACAGATGTTCCAACTCAGCGATGCTTGCTTTAACCCATAAATGGATTTAAGCAGCTTGCATACCTTTCCGCTGCTCCCACTATCTACGAAGCCCTCTGGCTGAGTCATGTACACGCACTCTTCTAAATCACCGTTTAGAAAGGCGGTCTTAACATCCATTTGCCAGATTTCGTAGTCATGGTATGCAGCAATGGCAAGTAAGATCCGGTTGGACTTAAGCATAGACACTGGAGAAAATGTTTCGTCATAATCCACACCTGGTCGTTGACGAAAACCCTTTGCAACAAGTCTAGCTTTGAAAGTATCAACTTTTCCATCTACACCAAATTTCTTTTTAAAGATCCACTTGCTCCCAATGGGTTTTATCCCTTCGGGAGCATTTTCCAAAGTCCATACTTTTTTGGTGTATATTGATTCCATCTCAGATCGCATTGCATCCAGCCATTTCACAGAGTCACCACTTGTGATGGCCTGCTCGAAACTAGTCGAGTCATCATCTTCCATGATGTAATCCTCGCTTCCACCATCAATGAGAAAACCGTAGTATCTCTCAGGTGGATGAGAAACCCTGCTAGATCGGCGGAGAGGCTGGGGTTCGTCGGGTACTACTGAATCCTCTGGTTCTACCAAGTCTTCTGTTATAGTTTGTATCGCTGGAACCTCTTCCAGTTCTACCTCAATGCCACTAATCTGTTTCATAAGAAAACCTTTTTCTAAGAAAGTGGCATGTCGAGAAACAAACACTTTTTGTTCCTCGGGGTGGTAGAAGATATACCCTTGTGAATTTTTGGGATGTCCTACAAACTTACATAAGACAGATCTTGCCTCGAGTTTGTCCGGATTTTGTCTTTTGACATAGGCTGGACAACCCCATATCTTAACATACTTAATATATGGTCTCTTCCCTTTCCATATCTCATATGGAGTGGTAGGCACTGATTTGGTAGGAACTATATTCAATAGGTGTATGGCTGTCTCAAGCGCATATCCCCAGAAGGAAATAGGTAACTCAGCAGTGCTCATCATAGAGCGCACCATATCTAATAGGGTGCGATTCCTCCGTTCCGATACACCGTTGTGCTGTGGTGTATAAGGAGGAGTAAGCTGAGAGAGAATCCCATTCTCTTTTAGATATTCTAGGAACCACATTCGATGTTTTTTTTAAATCGCATAATTCGGCTTATGCTATTAAAACTACTTGTTTTAAATTGGTTTTCCTTCACTCTACTACTTTTCTTAGTTTGGGTTTCTGGGTTTTCGGCTTACTTAGATTACGTACGCCTCGAGACGTTCGTAGTTTAAGTGCCGGTCATATTCCGTACTTTCGGGACGTGACAATGTTAAACACTTTAACACTAAGTGAGAGGGATTACAACCTTTGTAGATCCGGTCCTTCTCTTCTGAAGCTCCGTGTTGAAGTCCCTTCGCTGCGATCATCATTTTCCGGACTCTCGAGAGGTTCCACGAAGAGAAAGATGCAGTCTTGCTTCCGATCTTCGATACAAAGATGATCTACCTTGATGTTTCGTTAACACAGGCTAACACTCATAATATGAAGTGAACACTCTCATCTAAATGGCAAGGATAGATGAGGATGATGAAGTTGGATTTTTTCTCTCTTTTATTATCTTTTTCTCACACTCATTCATCACTTGGAAAAAGCTAGTAAGCTTTTTCATGAAAGAAAGAAGAAGGAAGAAGAAGATGAATAATATGAATTCCTTTTGTGATGAATAATGAAAAGATGGTAATGATGAATAATGCAACCATGGTTGACTAAACCTTTGTAGAGATTTAACTAGGGCTAGGGTTTGGGTTGGGTTAAGAATGAGTCATAACAAAATATCTTAACACAAAACAAAAAAAAACCATCTAGAAGGTTCATGAATGTACTAACCCAAATCAAACCCTAATTTTGTTTAATCTCCACTAAACATGTTGCATTAGTAATCATATCATGTTACGATATTATATATCACATATTTAATATTTATTGTAACCAAAAAAAAATAATACAATTAACATATATCGCATATATATCAATGTATAACTCGAGTGAGAAAAAGAATCTTTTAGTGAGCAAATATTAGTTAATGTAATTTAATATATCATATATATTAATATACATTAAATTATCGAATCAACACTTGATCCGACAATCCAGCTATATCGCATATAACTGACTAATATTTATCCGTACCGATTCATCGAATCAACACTTGATCCGATGACCCGGCTGATATCAAATATCGCGAGAATAGAATACGGTATCTCATATCGTATTATCCTCGGTCCCGCACACATCACATATGTGCTCCTACTCCGTTTTGCCTGAGTCAAGAAACCTCTGTGTAGGACTTTAAAGAATCGTCAATACGCTGGCAGTAGGTGATGATCATATCAAACACCCACAAGCTGCAAGCTGTCAGCTAAACGTAACAGCCACCCAGGTATTGAGAGCTCAGAAGATCAACAAGCAAGCCTGTACATTCTCATGTGAATCCAATCAGTAATACTCCCGTACAGTCCGGTTTCGTCGTCTGATATGTCGCATATCTCGCCTAGGGGTGGTAAACGTCAGACCCAGTAGCTCGATAAGTCGTGTCGATATGAGGTCTATAATGTAAGTCCATGCTACCTCTCCCGGTATTTTCGGGCATGCGGAATTTGATGAAAAACGATTTTCTTAGAGGTGGTAACATGGACTTAAAACCCGGATCTTTGTTAAACATCTAACTAACAACCTAACTACGAGTTGCTAACTACTCGGTTAGGGGGTTATACCTTTCTATTTCTCGAACTCCTTCGTCTTCAAGCTCCGATGGTCGTCCGGATCGCCTTCACTCCGTTGTCTCCTTGCGCCGAAGATAGATCCACCTCGAAAGCTTCAACCTTTGGCTCCTTCTTCGGTCTTTGAAGAAACTAGTTCACTTGGTTTGCTAAACCTTGTGAACTAGAATGAGTAGAGAAGAGTTTGTATGGGATTTTATCTATGGTTCTTGGTTCTCAACTCATGAGACAAATGAACCATAGAGTCAAGAGAGGGAGCAAGAGGAAGTAGGTGAGAGCAAGAGTATGAGAGCTCAAGAACAAGAGAGAGAATGGTCAAGTAAGAATTGAGCCTCTCTTTTGTCTTTCACCCTCTCATAATCCAAAACAATGATAACTCATCATATCAATCAAGTGTTATGTGATGGTTTAAGCAACCATAGCCATATCATTTCATGCACTCATTTTGCACAAAGGAGCAAGCAAGCAAAAGTCTTTGCCATGAAATGATAGCTATGGTTATCATGATGGTCAACTAGTCAATCCTAGTCAACCGGTCAACAAAGTCAACAAGTCAACAAAGTCAATCCCTCAACAACCATGTCACCATAATACTTAATTAATATAATTGTTAATCATAAATCATATTCTTATTAGGGTTGAGCAAAAAGTCAACTGTCAACGGTCAACAACCCTAATGAGAATCCTCCGCCTCTGTCTCTCCGTCAACTGTGCATACACGCATCCGCGTTCCGAGGAACACGAATACAAACTGGATAAATCCAATCCCAATACATACACTAGGATCTGGCTTAAACCAAAGCCCGCTAGTGTTAACTGTCCGGACACTGTACGTGCACAAGTGCACGGATGTGACCGAACCCTGTCGCAAAACCATGCGACCTCTACTCTTTTGCCTAAAGGCGAAAATCTTTCTGTGTGGGACTCTAAAGACTCGACACTACGCTGGCAGTGGGTTTAACCACAGACCGCAAGCGGCACTAGCTGTGCGTAACGGTCCCCAGGTAGATGCCGACAAGAAGACTGACGAGGTGAAACCCATCTGAACTCCTACTGAGCCTGAATGTGACAATCTCCGTACAGTCCGGTCTGTTCGTCTGATACATCGCATGGCGGGCCTAGGGGGCGGTAAACGGCAGTCCCCTAATAGCGGTACAAGTCGTGTCGGAGTGAAGCCCAAAACACCCTGAGATAAAACTGGAAGCCTACCAGTATATCTCGATTGCCCTGGCCAGGGACTACTCGTGTAATGGCTCTCCTAGACACAGCGCGATGTCAACCCCCAATACCGGGAGAGACGAATCCTGTCTAACCGTCACTGCCTCCAAGTGCTTCGGGACTGCACCCAACTACCACCTGTTTGCACGACTCCTTTGAGCCGTGGTAGGGTAGTAATCAAAGTACAGTGGGAACACACTCGAGGCGAAGTGACAGTGTCAATTCAGCGGACTAAGCTGTACTCATGTCACCTGGGAACTGATAACTGACGATAGGTATAATACCAACCGGTCAGTTCCCGACGAGTCCTGTCCAGTGTACTCGTAACCCAACGAGCACCCGCATACTATCTACAGTACGACGTACTGAAGGTTGTGGGACAGACCGTCTCCCACTCTGGGATGAGAAGCGCATGCGCTAGTCTACTCCGGAGTATCGATGCCCTATCTCGATAGTCCTACGACTAGGGACCTGCATAAGGATGTGCTTATAGATTACCCAGCCCCCACTAGTATGACTGCCATCACAACGCTGGTAATCAAGCAAAGATCCTAAGGGCTCCACTAATGTGTATAGGTGATATACTAAAATAAACACAAGTACACATTGAAGTAGAAACAAACCAAGTAGCATACTACTATTTTGAGCAAGATTGTATATACAAGGTGAATATCCCAAGCTTCCATTAAGTAATATACAAACTAGTATGATACAGTAATGGCCTCTAGGGCATATACACTAACAATCTCCCACTTGCACTAAGGCCATGTACTGGCGTATCGAAGACCTATCATCTCGATCAGCCGCTCGAACTGAGTCTGGGGCAAGGCCTTGGTGAATGGATCTGCAGTGTTATCTTCTGAAGCGACTCTCCGAACCTCGATCTCCTGGCGATCCACGATCTCCCTGATCAGGTGATACCGCCTCAAGATGTTTCTGGATCTCTGATGGGACCTGGGTTCCTTCGCTAAAGCTATAGCCCCGTTGTTGTCGCAATACAGAGGTATTGGATCAACAATGGACGGAACCACCTGAAGTTCTTTCAAGAACTTCCTCATCCAGACAGCTTCTTTTGCGGCATCAGATGCAGCGATGTATTCCGCTTCCATCGTCGAGTCTGCAACGGTTTCCTGTTTGGAACTCTTCCAACACACCGCCCCTCCATTGAGGGTAAAGACAAAACCCGACATGGACTTGGAATCATCCTTGTCACTCTGGAAGCTGGAGTCAGCAAAGGCCTCGATCTGGAGGTCTTTTCCGCCATACACCAAGAACATCTCCTTAGTCCTTCTCAGGTACTTGAGAATGTTCTTTACCGCTATCCAGTGTTTCTCCCCAGGGTTTGACTGATACCGGCTTACTACACTTAGTGCATAAGCTACATCCGGTCTGGTACACAACATCGCGTACATTATAGAGCCTACGGCAGAAGCGTGGGGTATAATCGACATGCGATCCCTCTCCAAATCAGTCTTGGGAGACATCTCTTTAGAGAGGGTGATCCCGTGACAAGCCGGTAGGTTACCGCGCTTGGAATCTTCCATACTGAATCTCTTCAGTATGGCGTCGATGTACCTAGACTGCGAAAGTCCTAATATCCTCTTGGATCTGTCACGGTAGATCCGGATACCCAGAATGTACGAGGCATCACCCAGGTCTTTCATGGAGAACCTGTGTGACAAGAACCCCTTGACAGATTGTAGCATAGGAATGTCATTTCCTATTAAGAGAATGTCATCCACGTATAAAACGAGAAATACTACAGTTCTCTCTACAAATCTACTATAGATGCATGGTTCATCTGGATTTTTGATAAAGCCAAATTCCTTGACCGTCTCATCAAAACAGATGTTCCAACTCCGCGATGCCTGCTTTAGTCCATAGATGGACTTAAGCAACTTGCACACCTTTCCGCTGCTCCCACTCTGAATGAAACCTTCTGGTTGGTCCATATAGACACACTCCTCTAAATTTCCATTTAGAAAAGCGGTCTTTACGTCCATTTGCCAGATCTCATAATCGTGGAAGGCAGCAATGGCAAGAAGGATCCGAATGGATTTCAGCATAGCCACGGAGAAAAGGTTTCGTCATAGTCCAAACCAGGTCTTTGACGAAAACCCTTTGCTACAAGTCTAGCTTTATAGGTCTCAACCTGTCCATCTACACCAATCTTCCTTTTGAAGATCCACTTGCATCCTACGGGTTTTACCCCGTCTGGAGCAATGTCCAACGTCCATACTTTGTTGGTGTACATGGACTCCATTTCGGTCCGCATTGCATCCAGCCATT
Source organism: Agapanthus africanus (assembly GCA_030015575.1). Lineage (NCBI taxonomy): Eukaryota > Viridiplantae > Streptophyta > Magnoliopsida > Asparagales > Amaryllidaceae > Agapanthus > Agapanthus africanus. Next base: position 590,154,549 of record JASDDO010000014.1, read on the forward strand.
TTACTGAGTCAACGCTCTGAACGGCCTGCTGGAAGCTAGTAGGCTCATCATAATCTATGATGCAATCCTCTCTATCCCCGTCTATGAGAAAACCGTAGTATCTCTCGGGCGGATGAGACTGCCTACTACTCCTGCGGAGCGGCGTAGGAATGTCCTGTTCTTTTGAACCCTCTGGTTCCACTAAGCTTTCAGTAATAGTCTGTGGTTCTGGAATTTCTTCCAGTTCTATTGTGCTCCCACTTATCTGGGTTTCCAAAAACTCAGTTTCCAAGAAGCGGGCATGCTGAGAAACAAAAACCTTTTGTTCCTCAGCTGAATAGAAAAGATACCCCCTGGAGTTCTTTGGGTATCCTACAAACTTACACTGTACTGAACGTGCCTCGAGCTTGTCCGCATGCTGCTTTTTTTACAAAAGCTGGACATCCCCATACCTTAAGATACTTAAGACAGGGTTTCTTCCCAGTCCACATCTGATATGGGGTGGTAGGTACAGTCTTGGTTGGAGCCTTGTTCAAAAGGTATGCAGCTGATTCTAGCGCATACCCCAGAATGATCGCGGTAACTCAGCGTTACTCATCATCGACCGTACCATATCCAATAGGGTTCGGTTCCGTCTCTCCGATACACCGTTATGTTGCGGAGTGTATGGAGGAGTAAGCTGAGAGAGAATTCCGTTCTCTTTTAAATAATTCAGGAATTCGGCACTTAAGTATTCTCCACCTCGATCCGATCTTAGAATCTTAATACTTTTGCCGGTTTGTTTTTCTACTTCATTCTTATATTCCTGGAACTTTCCAAAGGCTTCGGACTTATGTTTCATTAAGAAGACATAACCGTACCTTGAAAAGTCATCCGTAATAGTAATGAAGTAAGAATAACCGCTTCGCGCATGTGTAGACATTGGACCGCACACGTCGCTGTGTACGAGTTCCAAGAGCTCGCTCGCTCTTACTCCGTGTCCAGTTAACGGAGTCTTTGCCATCTTTCCTTTGAGACAGGATTGACAAGTGGCATACGATTGATATTCGAACGGATTCAAATATCCTTCTGTATGTAACTTCGTCAACCTTCTCTCATTGATGTGACCCAGTCTACAATGCCATAAGAAAGTCTGATTTATTTCCGGAGACTTTCTTTTGTGTGTATTCTGGACGCTGAAAATCTGTTGTTGGTTTAACACGTATATACCATTACTCAGTATACCTGACCCAATCAAAACTTGATTAAGGTGAATGTTTACAACATTCTTACAAACGCAAATTCATAACCTTCTTTAGAAACTAAAGATACAGAAATGATATTACAAGTTGCGTTGGGTACAAAAAAGCAATTACGCAAAACCAAAACATGTCCATCTGACATTCCCAGGTGATATTCCCCCACGGCTTTAGCATCCATGCTAGCTCCGTTCGCAACTCTGAGGGTCATGTCACCTGCTTTCAAAACACTGCGGTTTCTCAACGTCTGCAAAGAATTACAGATATGAGATCCTGATCCGGTATCCAATACCCAGGAAGTAGAGTTTATTGAAAGACAGATTTCAACAACATACACACCTGAAGCTGAAGCCGCAACCTGCTTCAATTCCTGTGTCCTGGCTTTCCAAGCCCTGCAATCATTTTTCCAGTGACCTATCTTATGACAATAGAAGCATTCCTCTTTATCCACAAGCTGCCCCGCTTTCTTTGTTGCTTTTGCTTTTCCCTTCGTATCCACTTTACTAACACCGCCTCTTGGTTTGGCGGGGGCTTTCTTTTTCTTTCCCTTGGCTTTCCCCTTAGACTTAGAAGAAGATGATCCTCCTACAAACGAAATGGATGTTTCCCTACCTTTCTGTAGGGTGCCCTCTGCACTCCTCGGCATGTTGAGGAGTTCTGAAAGTTCAACTTCTTTTTCTTGTAAGTTGAAGTTCAGTATAAACTGGGCGTAAGTGGAAGGAAGGGACTGGAGAATCAAGTCAGTATAGAGCTCATTCTCCAACGTGGTTCCAAGTTCCGCGAGCTCCTCAATGAAGCCAATCATCTTAAGCACGTGTTCCGCTACCGATGACCCGATGACCAACCTTGCCGAAAATAACTTCTTCGACACTTCGTATCTTGCGATACGAGATTGCTCTCCATACAGTTCTTTTGTATGGAGAAATATGGATTCAAGGTCCATATTCTCGTGCCTCCTCTGATGTTCGTTGTCCATCGAGGCAAGTACGAGGCACTTGGCCTTCGCGCTATCAATCTCCCAGGTCTTACGGATTTCCTTATCCGCGACGCTGGAGGTGGGACTTAGGACAGGGGGAGCTTTGGTGGTAAGAAGATACCCCAGCTTGTCGTAAGTGATTGCCATTTTGACATTCCTGAGCCAGTCTTTATAGTTTGGCCCTGTCAGTATGTTTTTATCTAGGAGTAACTTAAGTCCAGTCATGTCGATTGGTCGCTGCAATTAGGAGAGAGAAGAAGAAACACTCAGCATGATGCTCTTGCAAGTTTAGAGTGGTTTTTAGTTTGTCTAAACAGGATGGCTCCCACTGTTTCTCGAATCCCTCCTCAAACCATAAAGGAAGAATTAGTCGGGATCAATCCCACCGCACAATACTTGCTTAACCGTTCAGCCAGGCCAGTGTCGGTACTTCGAGGGAGGTTGTCCAACGCTTTCGCGAAGTTCCTTAATTTAAGAACCTCTTTTCCCTGGGGGCGTAGCCCCGCTAACACCTTTCTAGGCACCTACTAGGTTTATACCATTGATCGATTGGTGAGAAATTTCCCGAGGAGTAACATATACTCACAGTAGGATCGGGATCCAAATATCATTGCATGACGAAGCTGAAGGAATCCTACCAGAATCATCACACTCCAAATGGTATGCAAATCTAGCAGGTTTCAGTACTTATGAAACTCCCGATGTGGATTTTTGCCCCATGCTCTTATGACCTTGACGAAGGTCAACAAATCATAAGTCACATGTCAAGTTCTTCCCGTCATTATCCAGGTTAATTTGAACCCACCCGTATATAGCCTTGACGAAGGTCAACAAGGTAATGCGAATGTCCCAAACCAACGCATCTATCTATGCTACATATGAACACCCAACAGCTACCAATCACTATGCCTTGACGAAGGTCAACAAACATAGCTTGAATACTATTGAATATTCATACGAAACGACGGAGGGCTACGAATGGTTTTGGCTAAACCGTGAACGTAGTGAACTTGATATAGTCGATGGAACGAGATAGCTTTTAAAAGGAGTGGCTCAAACTCCGCATTTAAAAGTTGGTTTTGAAAAGAACCGAGTGGTTTTTCGAAAGTGTTCCAACGACTTTAGCTTGGTTTATTATCTTGCATTAGTTCTTTTAATGCGTGATATTCTTGCATTAGTTCTTTTAATGCGTCCCATCATTTAATCCTACCATTGCAGAAAACAACCAAAATATGACGTACGCTTATGCCATTCGCATTCGCCACTGGGCCCCGTCATTACCCGTTAGGTTACTTAACTAACGATAGAGCGGGGGGCTAGCGCGTTTGTAAAACATAAGCAACGCCTAAATAATATCATATATAGATATACTGCAATGATAAACATTTCAGATCACAGATGAACACATTGGATATACTAGGAACCTGCAATTCGTACGAGCCTGTAACGAAAAGCAGATTACACGGTCGCGGTGAATAGCCAAAACCCCACCCAAGACCCCTACGGGTGCGGCAAACTACCCGCCAAGTACCCGAAACGAAGCAACCTCCCTCATCCCCGTGAGTAGGCCACTCGGCACTTCGGCATACCCGGTAGTTTGTGCACCCCCTCCATGGGTCTATCCTAGGAGCAAAAACAGTAAAAAGAAATTATACAATGACGGCTACAACCCCGACCCGGTTGTGCGGCCATACAAATAATTATTATATCAATTTACAAATTTACATGAATTGAAAGAAAAGGAAAACTCTCGTCTCACAACCCCCGGCTATTCACCCGCGGCAATCCAACATATTCATATACACATTCCAGCAACATTACAGATCACAGATTTGTATAACCCCCACTAATCGACATATAGCGAATAGTAGACGTTCAATACAAATATCACATTACAGAAAAACCCGTCAGCTAAAGTCTTTTAGAAGTTCGATAAAAAATACGGATTTTCAGGACCCCAAAAATAAAATTTTCGTTCTGGAAAATCTGGGCAGAAAATATATATTCCAAAAATCCCAAAACAACCCCAGTAAAATACTGCACCAAACTTGGACCTCGGCCGAGTCAACTCGGCCGCGGATCCGCGGCGGGAGCGTGCTCCCGCCGCGTTTCCGCGGCGCTTTGACTCGATCGTTGGACCAAATTTGGTGGGTGTTCACACAAAAGCCTGAGCCGATTTTTAAGATGAAAATTATCAACTTTTGAACAGAATAAAAATCGGCAGAAACTTGAAATTCTCGGGTTCGTTTTCGTGACTTTTTCTTTGATCGATCTTCTAGTTACTTGCTAACATGTTAGATAGAGTTTAACTAGGCTCTGATACCACTGTAACTCCATGCTACCTCTCCCGGTACTTTCGGGCATGCGGAATTTGATGAAAAACGATTTTCTTAGAGGTGGTAACATGGACTTAAAACCCGGATCTTAGTTAAACATCTAACTAACAACCTAACTACGAGTTGCTAACTACTCGGTTAGGGGGTTATACCTTTCTATTTCTTGAACTCCTTCGTCTTCAAGCTCCGATGGTCGTCCGGATCGCCTTCACTCCGTCGTCTCCTTGCGCCGAAGATAGATCCACCTCGAAAGCTTCAACCTTTGGCTCCTTCTTCGGTCTTTGAAGAAACTAGTTCACTTGGTTTGCTAAACCTTGTGAACTAGAATGAGTAGAGAAGAGTTTGTATGGGATTTTATCTATGGTTCTTGGTTCTCAACTCATGAGACAAGTGAACCATAGAGTCAAGAGAGGGAGCAAGAGGAAGTAGGTGAGAGCAAGAGTATGAGAGCTCAAGAACAGGAGAGAGAATGGTCAAGTGAGAATTGAGCCTCTCTTTTGTCTTTCACCCTCTCATAATCCAAAACAATGATAACTCATCATATCAATCAAGTGTTATGTGATGGTTTAAGCAACCATAGCCATATCATTTCATGCACTCATTTTGCACAAAGGATCAAGCAAGCAAAAGTCTTTGCCATGAAATGATAGCTATGGTTATCATGATGGTCAACTAGTCAATCCTAGTCAACCGGTCAACAAAGTCAACAAGTCAACAAAGTCAATCCCTCAACAACCATGTCACCATAATACTTAATTAATATAATTGTTAATCACATATCATATTCTCATTAGGGTTGAGCAAAAAGTCAATAGTCAACTGTCAACGGTCAACAACCCTAATGAGAATCCTCCGCCTCTGTCTCTCCGTCAACTGTGCATACACACCCGCATCCGCGTTCCGAGGAACACGAATACAAACTGGATAAATCCAATCCCAATACATACACTAGGATCTGGCTTAAACCAAAGCCCGCTAGTGTTAACTGTCCGGACACTGTACGTGCACAAGTGCACGGATGTGACCGAACCCTGTCGCAAAACTATGCGACCTGTCGCAAAACCATGCGACCTCTACTCTTTTGCCTAAAGGCGAAAAGCTTTCTGTGTGGGACTCTAAAGACTCGACACTACGCTGGCAGTGGGTTTAACCACAGACCGCAAGCGGCACTAGCTGTGCGTAACGGTCCCCAGGTAGATGCCGACAAGAAGACTGACGAGGTGAAACCCATCTGAACTCCTACTGAGCCTGAATGTGACAATCTCCGTACAGTCCGGTCTGTTCGTCTGATACATCGCATGGCGGGCCTAGAGGGCGGTAAACGTCAGTCCCCTAATAGCGGTACAAGTCGTGTCGGAGTGAAGCCCAAAACATCCTGAGATAACACTGGAAACCTACCAGTATATCTCGATTGTCCTGGCCAGGAACTACTCGTGTAATGGCTCTCCTAGACACAGCGCGATGTCAACCCCCAATACCGGGAGAGACGAATCCTGTCTAACCGTCACTGCCTCCAAGTGCTTCGGGACTGCACCCAACTACCACCTGTTTGCACGACTCCTTTGAGCCGTGGTAGGGCAGTAATCAAAGTACAGTGGGAACACACTCGAGGCAAAGTGACAGTGTCAAGTCAGCGGACTAAGCTGTACTCATGTCACCTGGGAACTGATAACTGACGATAGGTATAAAACCAACCGGTCAGTTCCTGACGAGTCCTGTCCAGTGTACTCGTAACCCAACGAGCACCCGCATACTATCTCCAGTACGACGTACTGACGGCTGTGGGACAGACCGTCTCCCACTCTGGGATGAGAAGCGCATGCGCTAGTCTACTCCGAAGTATCGATGCCCTATCTCGATAGTCCTGCGACTAGGGACCTGCATAGGGATGTGCTTATAGATTACCCAGCCCCCACTAGTATGACTGCCATCACAACGCTGGTAATCAAGCAAAGATCCTAAGGGCTCCACTAATGTGTATAGGTGATATACTAAAATAAACACAAGTACACATTGAAGTAGAAACAAACTAAGTAGCATACTACTATTTTGAGCAAGATTGTATATACAAGGTGAATATCCCAAGCTTCCATTAAGTAATATACAAACTAGTATGATACAGTAATGGCCTCTAGAGCATATACACTAACATATAACAATTCGAGAAACTACTGATAACACTTACCAGTAAATCTCAGCAACCCTGGCCAGGGATTTCCGGTTATAGCCAATCGAACACAGCACAACATCAACTCCCTATACCGGGAGAGACGAATCCCCTCCTACGCTCATTGCCTCCTTGTGATTCGGGACTGTACCCAAAAGCCACCTTTTTGCACGTCCTCTTGGACGTGGTATGATGGAAATCAAAGTACAGTGGGAATCACACAAGACTCTATGACGATCTCGGGTCAACAGACTACTCTGTACCAGTGTCACCGGAGAACTGCCATCTGACGTGAGGTATAATACCATCTGGGAGTTCTCGGCGAGTCCGTCCAGTGTACCCAGTCTCCACTGAGCACCCGTACACCATCCTTGATGTCAAACACCGATGGATATGGGATCATCCATCGCCCATCATATGGGTCAAGATGCGTATATGCTAGTCTACTCTGGTGTATCGATGCCCTGTCTCGATACACCCTCGACTAGGAACAGTTATAGGATGTACTCGTCGACTACCGTGGCCCCACTAGTATGATCTCATCATAGTCCTAGTAGTCAAGTACATATCCTAAGGGCTTTATCAACATGTAACATAGAGACAACCAGAGTACATGTTAAGATAAAGTATAACCAGATAGCATATTATCATGTCGAGCAAGAAAGTCCTCCCTATATATGTCCAAGCATCCATTACAATATACATCGTATGTACAGTAATGGCCTCTAGGGCATACATATAACTAACAATCTCCCACTTGCACTAGGGCCATCTGTTGTGGTATCGCATACCCAACAATTAGCTGCGGTTGAAGTATCTCATACTCAACCATCCCATAAAAGTCTCTACTGGGAAAAAAGCCTTTGTGAGTGGATCCGCGTTGTTGTCCTCTGTGTCTACTCTCTTAACCTCGATCACCTTGGAGATCAACCATCTCCATGATCAGGTAATATTGCCTAAGAATTATATCTGGATTTTTGATGAGACGGTAGTTCCTTGGCTAAAGCCACAACTCCATTATCACACAATGGTAGGAACGAAGTTCATCTCATGAACTTATATATATCCAGACTGCCTCTTTGGTAGCATCCTTGGTAACGATGTATCTTGCCTTTAATCGTCTAGTATGTCACGGTATCTAGCTTGGAACTCTTCCAACATACCGTCCCTCCACTGAGGGTAAAGACAATGCCTGCGACTGACATTCTATCGTTCTTATCACCCTGGAACCTTTCCAGTGATTCTCCCCAGGATCGATTGATACCATCTGTTTACAACTACTGAGTATCCTAACATCCAATTAGATCTATCTCATAGATCCAAAACCCAGGATTTAGGAGGTATCATTTTGATCCTATATGGAGAATCCTTGTGATAAGCGGAGATTGGCCGAGCGTAGCATAGGAAACTCCTTCCCTATCAAGAGTATGTCATCCACGTACTCTACGAGGATCACCACCATACTCCCTACTACCTTTTTGTATATACAAGGTTCATCTACCATTTTGATGAAGTCGAACTCTTTGACTACCATATCAAAACAGATGTTCCAACTCCGCGATGCCTGCTTTATCATATAAAATATATTGCACACGTTTTCGCTGCTCCCACTGTCTACGAAGCCCTCTGGCTGTGTACTTATAGACGCTCTTTTCCAAATCATCATTTAGAAAAGCAGTCATGACACCCAACCGCCAGATATCGTAGCCATGGTATGTAGCCATGGCAAGTAGGATCTGGATGGACTTAAGCATAGCTTTGAAAGTCTCAACTTTTCCATGTACACCAAGTAATCTTCTCAAGATATACTTGCTCCTGATGAGGATTTAACCCTTCAGATAAAGCAACCAAAGTCCATACTTTGTTGGTCTATAAGGATTCCATCTCAGATCGCTAAGCATCCAGCCATTCTTAGAGAGTCCCTCTCCTGATGGCCAGCTCGAAACTAGTTGGGTCATCATTTCATGATGCAATCCTCGCTTCCACTGTCATAGAGAAACCGAAGTATCTCTCAGGTGGGTGAGGAACCCTACTAGATCGGCGGAGAGGCTGAGGTTCGTTGGAAACTAATGAATCCTTTGGTTCTACCAAATCATCAGCTACAGTTTGTATAGCTGGAACCTTTTCAGTTCTACATAACAGACCTTGCCTCGAGCTTGTCCGGATTTTGCTTTTAGACATAGTCCGGACAACCCCAAATCTTAACAAACTTAAGATACGGGCTCTTCCTTTTCCATATCACATATGAAGTGGTAGGCAACTGATTTGATTTGAACCATATTCAATAGGTATGTAGCTTCTCAAGCGCATAACAATCAAAAGGAAATAGGAAACTCAGTAGTACTCATCATAGAGCACACCATATCCCATAGGGTTTTATTGCTCCGCCCCGATATACCATCGTGCTATGGTGTATACGGAGGAGTAATGCTGAGAGAGAATCTCATTCTCCTTTAGAATAGTCCAGGATCTCCGTGCTCAAGTATTCTCCACCTTGATCTCATCAAAGGACATAATACTTATACCCGTTTTTGGTTCTCTACTTCTAACTTATATTCTGTGATTATCTCAAAAGTTTCGGACTTGTGTTTCAACAGGAACATATGTCTGAATCTTGAGAGATCATCAGTGAATGTAATGAGGTACAAAGAACCGGTCCTGGCATGTGTAGACAGGGGACCTTCATACATCAGCATGTATCAATCCCAAGAGTTCACTAACTCTTTTTCTGTTTCCAATAAACAGAGCTATGGTCATCATATCTTTGTGACATGACCGGCAAGTTTCACAAGATGTAAATTCAAAAAAATTTAAATATGCATCTTAATGTAACTACAGCTAGTCGGGTCGCATTGATATGACCTAGTCTACAATGCCTCAAGAAGGATTCGTTCATTTCTGAACTCTTCCTCTTGTGTGTGTTCTGTATACTAAGAACTGTAGTTTGATTTAGAACGTTAATGCTTTTAGATAACGTGCCTGAACCGATCAACTCTTGATATAGGAAATGTTCAAAACATTATCCAGCAATACAAAATTATATCCTTTCTTTACTAATAAAGAGACTGATATGATGTTGAATATCAGGTTTGGTATCTAATAACATTCGTTCAGAATCAATGTATTCTGGTAATACATGGTGATAGTGACCAACAGACTTGGTTGCAACACTTGCACCGTTTCTATCTCATGAAACTTATCACCCGTTCTCAGTTCTCTACCTATCTGTAGCCCATGTAACAAATTACATATGTGGGATTCTGATCCGGTATCAAATACCCAGGACGTAAAGGATACTGAGAAACAGTTCTCTGTAATGAACACACCTGAAGAAGATGCATCAGTATGCACTTTCTTCATTTGGGCGGCACGGGAATTCTGGTAATCCCCTATTTCCTGCTCTGTCTTATAACAATTATAAGTTGGAGCGGGACCAACGTTCCCCAGCTCAGTATAACAAGCGGGTTCGGTCAAAATATTCGTATTATTATCTTGATTAAGGCGTGATATGGTCGCTACCTGGAGAGAGAGAGAAGAAAACACTCAGCGTATGCTCTTGCAAGATTAGATTGGTTATCAATGTATCTAATCAGGATGTCTCCTACTGTTTTAGTCAAATCTTACTTCAAACCCTAAAAGGAAAGACTAGCCAGGTTAATTACATTCTACAAGTTCGCCAATCTTTCAGCCAGGCCAGTGCCGGTACTTTGAGGGAGGTCCCCCGTGCTTTCGCACGAACCTAATTAAAGTAAACCTCGTTTTCCCGGGGGCGTAACCCCGTTGACACCTTTCTAGACACCTACTTGATCGGCTAATTGTAATGTGTAAAACTCTCCCGGGAGTAACTCTTACTCGCAGCGGGTATCGGGATCCAACTATCTCATAGAAGGTATGCAATCTCATTGCAAATTTCAACACTTGAAATTCCCAAAAATATTTTGCCCCAAGCGATCTATGACCTTGACTGAGTCAACAAACCATAGACCGCAAGTAAAGTTCAACCCGTCATTTCCCGATTGAATTAAACCCACCCGCACGACCCTTGACTGAGTCAACAAGGCCGCACGACTGCCCTAATCCAATCGCATCATATGCTTTGCAGATAAGCACTAATCAGCTACCGCACACTACGCCTTGACTAAGTCAAAAAACGCAGCACGAATATTAACTATTACTTATCTGAAATGACGGAGGGCTACGACAGGTTTTTAAGAAAACCTTTTGCGTAATGAACTTTATATCGTTGTGGAATCGAGTGATTTTAAATGGAGTGTTTTTTAGGCTTTTCTAGTTTTGCTAAAGTGGTCACTCCCGGTGAAGGGATCGTCGGCTCTTTCCTCATCGAATAAGGTGCAGGATATATCATATATACCACTATGCAAGGCAAAAACTATAGAAGCAATCAAAAGACAAACCGAGTTTGTAGCATCTGCTGGTTTCACTAAAGAGGTCACTCCCGGTGAAGGGATCTCGGCTCTTTCCTTATCGAATAAGGTGCAGGATATTCTACAAGGAACACCGCTATGCAAAGCAAGAACTATAGCTACCAGTTTTTAAACAAGTTTCTACAACATCTTAGGTTTCTTTTATTTCATTAATCTCATTAATGAAGTCCCATTTTAATATGCTTCACAAGCATCAGATATAAAACGAAATCAACAATATATAATATATATCTTATATATATAATATAAACATTCGTCTCAGGCAGTAATATGATCTCATCACAAAACATTGCAGCAGAAGAACATATATGAAATATTGGATATACTAGGACGTCCGTGTTTTTAATACGAGCCTGTATAAAACACGAATTCCACGGTCGCGATGAATAGCCAAACCCACATCCCTAGACCTCTACGAGAGCGGCAAGCAACACTTCCAATTTTAGGGTTAGGAGACCCGGTCTCGGCTCCTCGAGATGGTCTCCCACTGGACCCCAGAACCCGGTTACTTGTGCTCCCCACCTTGGGTCTACCTAATGCGGAAAAGTAAATAATATACAATGGTGACATCATCCTCAGCCCGGAAGTGCCCCAATAAAAGAATATTACATACAAATGAATTTTACATGAATGAAAAAGAAAAAACTCCCATCTTACATAAAACCCCCGACTATTCAGAACACGATGACCCAATATAACATATCACAGCAACACATAATATCTCATCTCATCAACGTAAGAAAGTATGCGTATCCCGATTGTCGTTGATGTATAGCAACGAAGCCGGCGATACACCACATACTACGCTTACGGTCACAAAAAAGAAAGTGTAAAACTACAACAGTTGGAATCCGCAACCTCCTTAGACATTGCATGCCTAACCAAATGAATTCCTTAGACATCGCATGCCTAGCAATTGTAAACCCCGCATTTTAGTCTCATTATCGAAAACACTTTTCAATATCAAGTCGGGCAATTCAACAAGATTCCCGATATTCTGATCGAATGCTCGTCGCAAACTTTAGTAGACGGCCGCACCCCCGGATGCCGTCGACGAAGTGCACTAAGGCGGAACACCGCTGCCGCGAGCACCCGAACGGATGCTTTTGGCGACGGGGTTCTCCTACAGTCACTTGGTCGGGGCTATGGGGCGTGGCCGTCTGTTAAGTTTACCCGGCGAGTATCCGCGTACGCTACGTGATTGCGACGGACTTTTGATCACATCAAAATTCCGTGGCAACCGATCATCTGAGACTAAACTGCTATGTTTACAACATTCAAATTAGTTATCTCATAACTACCTGTGGATTCCAAATATTGTATCACATTCCAGATAATTAGACAATGTCAAACTTTCCGATCGAATAATCAAACACCCAAGATTTCCCCAATATATCTCAACACTTGAAATCAGTTTAAAAACATCCATCACATGCCACAGTACCAATGGTCCAGCCGTAGAAGGGTCAAGCCAACACCTCACATGTGGCACGCCGTACTGCCCCAAACCCTAAGGTTCAAAAGGCAGATCAAGACGATCACATAATCGAGTTAAGTTTTGTTGTCTTCTAGAGGGTCCACCGCGTTACTTGCACGACTTAGAATGTTCTTAAACTCGAGAAAAAATCCAACTTTTGAAAAAATTTCCGACAGGGGAAAAAGTGAGTTATTGATATCCGTTCGAACTTTTTAACAGTTTCTAAAAATTACCCGGAAAAACTAAACAAAGTTAAATTATCCGATCGAATCAACGAGTCCCCAATACAACCCTAAAAAACTCAACACTTGAGTGGAATTAAAAAATTCCCAGAAAAAATAACAAGAAAGGACCTAAGAATAATTACATGAAATTCCAGGGACTAAGTCACAATTTTGGCCGCGGAACCGCCGCCAAACCCTTGGTTTGGACGCGGTTCCACGGTCATATGAGCGAATTAGAGGGCCGTACTTCACAGTAATTCTTAGTTTTTCCTGCTTGTTTTTCTGAGCATTTTTAATTCATAAAAAACCACAGTTTTCAAAAATGTACAGAGAAAGGTAAACATCGGGGTTTCGGGTTTCGATCGGAATTTAAACTTCGCTTAGACTTCGCCTAAAGCTCTAGCTTGGCTCTGATACCACTGTAGGGTTGCTAGGCACGCATACAAGGTTCTACGAGGCACCAACCATGCCCGATTTAAAAATTAGCCGTGCCGAACAACCCGAAGCCGGATCTTTAAACTAGAGTTTAGGCGAAAACAAGTATGTTAAACACTTTAACACTAAGTGAGAGGGATTACAACCTTTGTAGATCCGGTCCTTCACTTCTAAAGCTCCGTGTTGAAGTCCCTTCGCTGCGATCATCGTGTTCCGGACTCTCGAGAGGTTCCACGAAGAGAAAGATGCAGTCTTGCTTCCGATCTACGATACAAAGATGATCTACCTTGAAGTTTCATTAACACAAGCTAACACTCATAATATGAAGTGAACACCCTCATCTAAATGGCAAGGATAGATGAGGATGATGAAGTAGGATTTTTGCTCTCTTTTATTATCTTTTTCTCACACTCATTCATCACTTAGAAAAAGCTAGTAAGCTTTTTCATGAAAAAAAGAAGAAGGAAGAAGAAGATGAATAATATGAATTCCTTTTGTGATGAATAATGAAAAGATGGTAATGATGAATAATGCTACCATGGTTGAATAAACCTTTGTAGAGATTTAACTAGGGCTAGGGTTTCGGTTGGGTTAAGAATGAGTCATAAAAAAATATCTCAACACAAAACAAAAAAAAACCATCTAGCAAGTTCATGAATGCACTAACCCAAATCAAACCCTAATCATGTTTAATCTCCACTAAACATATATCATTAGTAATCATATCATGTTACAATATTATATATCACATATATAATATTTATTGTAACCAAAAAAAAATACAATTAACATATATCGCATATATATCAATGTATTACTCGAGTGAGAAAAAGAATCTTTTAGTGGGCAAATATTAGTTAATGTAATTTAATATATCATATATATTAATATACATTAAATTATCGAATCAACACTTGATCCGACAATCCATCTATATCGCATATAACTGACTAATATTTATCCGTACCGATTCATCGAATCAACACTTGATCCGATGACCCGGCTGATATCAAATATCGCGAGAATAGAATACGGGATCTCATATCGTATTATCCTCATTCCCGCACACATCACATATCTGCTCCTACTCCATTTTGCCTGAGTCAATAAACCTCTGTGTAGGAGTCTAAAGAATCGTCAATACGCTAGCAGTAGGTGATGATCATATCAAACACCCACAAGCTGCAAGCGGTCAGCTAAACATAACAGCCACCCAGGTATTGAGCGCTCAGAAGATCAACAAGCAAGCCTGTACATTCTCCTGTGAATCCAATCAGTAACACTCCCGTACAGTCCGGTCTCGTCGTCTGATATGTCGCATATCTCGCCTAGGGGTGGTAAACGTCAGACCCCAGTAGCTCGATAAGTCGTGTCGATATGAGGTCTATAACAGTTCGAGAAACTACTCATAACACTTACCAGTAAATCTCAACAACCCTGGCTAGGGATTTCCGGTTATAGCCAATCGAACACAGCACAACATCAACTCCCTATACCGGGAGAGACGAATCCCATCCTATCGCTCATTGCCTCCATGTGATTCGGGATTGTACCTAAAAGCCACCTTTTTGCACGCCCTCTTGGACGTGGTATGATGGAAATCAAAGCACAGTGGGAATCACACAAGACTCTATGACGATCTCGGGTCAACAGACTACTCTGTACCAGTGTCACCGGAGAACTGCCATCTGACGTGAGGTATAATACCATCTGGGAGTTCTCGGCGAGTCCGTCCAGTGTACCCAGTCTCCACTGAGCACACATACACCATCCTTGATGTCAAACACCGATGGATATGGGATCATCCATCGCCCATCATATGGGTCAAGATGCGTATACGCTAGTCTACTCTGGTGTATCGATGCCCTGTCTCAATACACCCTCGACTAGGAACAGTTATAGGATGTACTCGTCGACTACCATGGCCCCACTAGTATGATCTCATCATAGTCCTAGTAGTCGAGTACATATCCTAAGGGCTTTATCAACATGTAACATAGAGACAACCAGAGTCCATGTTAAGATAAAGTACAACCAGATAGCATATTATCATGTCGAGCAAGAAAGTCCTCCCTATATATGTCCAAGCATCCATTACAATATACATCGT
Organism: Agapanthus africanus; assembly: GCA_030015575.1. Lineage (NCBI taxonomy): Eukaryota > Viridiplantae > Streptophyta > Magnoliopsida > Asparagales > Amaryllidaceae > Agapanthus > Agapanthus africanus. The sequence continues at coordinate 590,169,936 of JASDDO010000014.1, forward strand.
ATGTACAGTAATGGCCTCTAGGGCATACATATAACTAACATCCTCAAGCTCTCTCTCTTCAAACCCTAACCCTAACCTTTCATGTGTTGAGATCAAGGGTTAGCAAGACTTATTGATCCCTAATCCTATTCTATATCCTCTAGGTTGCTTTGATTAGCACTCTTAGTTACCTAGTTACCTCGAGTTAGAGGTTAAGCTTGGAGAAGTAGCTCTCGGGTGGATCTTCTATCACAAAGAGAAGGCCGACGAGGAGGTGGTCAAAGAGAACAAGAAGGACTTGGTTCATTAGGTATAATCTCCTTTCATAGTAGCTAATCCCTCCTATGATGTTGTTAGTTAAGGTTTGGCAAAGATCCGTAAGTTAGTCGATGTTTGTTTTAAACAAAATAATTGTTTTACCTATTCCGCCTCCCCGCAACTCGTGGGGTGTCTAACGTCGACTTACAGTGGTATCAGAGCCTTGCTAAACCATAACTAACTTGTTAGCAAAGTCGTTAGAAATTCGATCGCAAAACGAACCAGAAAAAACATCATTTTCACATAGTTTCTGTCGTTTTTAAAACAGGGTCTAAAAATTTTTCGGGGGCCCTTAAAAATACAAGCAGAGAAACTTAAGGTTACTGGAGAAATTTGGGGTCTTAACTCGTCCAAACCGCCGCGGAACCGCGGCCGAACCAAAGTGATCCGCCGCGGATCCGCGGCCGAGTTGGGGCCGAGTCAACCCAAAATTCCCCAGTAACTCTTCTATGTTGATTTTGTTCTTTCTGGGATGTTCTTTTTCTGCTCAGGTTTCAGGTGCACAGTGAAGTATTTGGAGTAGAATCATTTGCGTTTGCTTGATAGAAATTCTAAGATTTTTGGCTAATTTGATTATATCTGTGATTTTTTTAATGTGTTCGTAAACCTCCCCTAACTGCTAGTATGTCGGTTAGCAGGGGGTTGCACATTTCTGTAATGGTTTGTGGACTTGTTGGATTGTCGTGAATGGATAGCCGGGGATGTGAGACGAGTGTTTCTTTCATTCAAATCTAATTTGTAAATTGTTGTAATATTCTTTTGCGGGGAACATCCGAGCTGAGGTTGTAGCCACCGTTGTATTATTTCATTTACTGATTTTTGCTCCTAGGATAGACCCAAGGTGGGGTGCACAAACTACCGGGTACTTTGAAGTGTTTAGTGGCCTACTCATGTTGTTGAGGGAGACCGCTTCACTTTGGGTACTTGGAGGGTAGTTTTCCGTACCCGTAGGGGTTTAGGGTGGGGTTTTTGGCTATTCATCGCGACTGTGAAATCCTTCTTTCTTTGCAGGCTCAAAAGGAATGCGGATTCGTAGAAAATCCAATATGTTCATCTGTGATCTGGAATGCTTATTATTGCGTCTGACGAATGTACAATATCTATATATGATAGCTATTAGGCGTCACTTATGTTTTGCACCCGCGCTAGCCCAGCCCCCGCTCTGTCGTTAGTTAAGTAACCTAACGGGTGAATAACGGGACCCAGTGGCGAATGCGGATGGCATAAGAGGACGTTGTATTTTCGTTGTTTTCTGTAATGATAGGTTAATTGATGGGACACATTATAATAATGCAAAGAAAATAAACCAAAGTTGAATCGTTGGAACAGTTTAAAAGAAACCACTCGGTTATTTTAAAACAGATGATATTTTTTGAAATTGCGGAGCTATAGCCACTCCTTTTAAAAGCTATCAGGTTCCTTCGATCATATCAAGTTCACTACGTTCACGGTTTCGCCAAAACCATTCATAGCCTTCCTTCATTTCACTTGGGTATTCAGTAGTATTCAAGCTATGTATTTTGACCAATGCCAAGGCATAGTGTTTGGTAGCTGCTGGGTATTCATTTGTTGTATAGATAGATGAGTTAGTTTGGGGCAGTCGTATTATCATTTGGCCAACGTCAGGGATATGTACGGATGGGTTCAAATTAACAAGATAATGATGGGTAGAACTTGACATGTGACTTATGAAATTTTGACCAACGCTAAGGTCATAAGAGCATGGGGCAGAAATTTATATCGGGAATTTCAAAAGAAACTGAAATTTGCAAAGAGATGCATACCATTTGGAGTGTGATAATTTTGGTAGGATTCCTTCAGCTTTATCACACGATGATATTCGGATCCCGATCCTACTGTGAGTATCCGCTACTCATCAGGAGATTCGTCACTTAACGATCAATGCTATAAACCAAGTAGGTATCGAGAAAGGTGTCAGCGGGGTTACGCCCCCAGAGAAAAGAGGTTATTTAATTAAGGAACTTCGCGAAAGCGTCGTAAAACCTCCCTCGAAGTACCAACACCGGCCTGGCTGAACGGTTAAGCAAGTATTGCACGGTGAGAATAGTCCTGGCTAGTTCTTCCTTTTTGGTTTGAGGAGGGATTCGAGAAACAGTGGGAGCCATCCAGTTTAGATAAACTAAAAACCACTCTAAATTTGCAAGAGCATCATGCAAAAGTGTTCCTTCTCTCTCTCATTGCAGCGACCCAAAACATGACAGGCCTTAAGTTACTATTAGAGAAAAATATATTGACTGGGCCAAACTATAAAGATTGGTTCCGGAATGTTAAGATGGCTTTCACTTATGACAAATTGGGGTAAGTCCTTACTGCTAAAGCACCTGCTGTCCTTTGTCCAGATTCCAGTATTGCGGATAAGGAAATCCACAAAACCTAGGAGTTAGATTGCACGAAGGCCAAATGCATCGTGCTTGCCTCTATGAATAATGAACATCAGAGGAGGCACGAGGATATGGATCTTGAATCCATATTTCTCCATACAAAAGATCTGTATGGAGAGCAATCTCGTATAGCAAGATACGAGACCTCGAAGAACTTGTTTCAGTCGAGGCTGGCCGTCGGATCATCTGTAGGAGAACATGTCCTAAAGATGATTGGCTATATAGAAGAGCTCGCGGACCTCGGGACAACTTTAGAGAACGAGCTATATACAGACTTGGTTCTTCAGTCCCTTCCTTCCACCTACGCCCAGTTTATTCTGAATTTCAACATTCAAGGAAAAGAAGTTGAACTTTCAGAACTCCTTAACATGTTGAGGAGTGCAGAGGGCACCTTGCAGAAAGCAAGGGATACACCCGCTATGTTTGTTCACGGTGCTTCCTCTTCCGGGTCCAAGGCTAGGGCCAAAGGAAGGAAGAAGAAAGCCGCCACCAAACCAAGAGGAGGTGTTGGTAAGGTGGGAGTTAAGAGAAAAACAAAGGTTGCGGTGCCAGTAGTGGCAAAGGACGAGTGCTTCCACTATCGTAGAAAAGGCCATTGGAAGAAAGATTGCAAAGCTTGGATTTCCAAGAACCAAGAACCGAAGCAAGCTGTGGCTTCGACTTCAGGTGTGTTTGTAATCGAAAAATGTTTGTCAATCAACTCTACTTCCTGGGTATTGGATACCGGATCAGGATCTCATATATGCAATTCATTGCAGGCACTGAGAGACCGTAGAGAGCTGAAGGTTGGTGATATGACCCTCCAGGTTGCTAACGGAGCTAGCATGGGTGCTGTTTCCATAGGGGATTATCACCTTGGATTGATGAGTGGACATATTTTGATTTTGCGCAACTGTTTTTGTGTACCTAGTTTAACGGGAAATATCATATCAGTTTCGTTGTTATCGAAAGAAGGTTATGATTTCACGTTAGTAAGCGATGTTGTTAACAACCACCTTAATCATGGTTTGATTGGGTCCGGTACACTAGATAACGGTATATACGTATTAAACCAATTACAGATTTTCAATGTCCAGAACACACTAAAAAGAAAGTCTCCAGATATAAATAAGGTTTTCTTATGATATTGTTGACTGGGTCACATCAATGAGACAAGGTTAACTAAGTTACATAGATAAAGATATTTGGATCCGTTCGAATATCAATCTTATGCAACTTGTCAATCATGTCTCGAAGGAAAGATGACAAAGACTCCATTCACTGGACATGGAGTAAGAGCGAGCGAGCGAGCTCTTAGGACTCATACACAGCGATGTATGTGGTCCAATGTCTACACATGCAAGAGGTGATTTTTCATATTTCATTACTTTTACGGACGATTGCTCTAGGTACGGATTCATTTTCTTGATGAAATATAAATCCGAGGTCTTTGAGAAATTCCAAGAATATAAGAATGAAGTAGAAAACCAAACCGGCAAAAGTATCAAGACACTGAGATCTGATCGAGGTGGTGAATACTTAAGTGTCGAGTTCCTAGGTTACCTAAAAGAGAAAGGAATTCTCTCTCAGCTTACTCCTCCATACACTCCACAGCATAACGGTGTATCAGAGAGACGGAATCGAACCCTAATGGATATGGTACGTTCCATGATGAGTAATGCTGAGTTACCGCGATCTTTCTGGGGTTATGCGCTAGAATCAGCAGCATATCTTTTGAACCGGGCTCCTACCAAGACTGTGCCTACCACGCCATATCAGATGTGGAGTGGGAAAAAAAACCCTATCTTCAGTATCTGAAGATATGGGGATGTCCAGCTTTTGTTAAAAAGCAGCATGCGGACAAACTCGAGGCACGATCAGTACAGTGTAAGTTTGTGGGATATCCAAAGAACTCCAAGGGGTATTTCTTCTATTACGCAGAGGAACAAAAGGTTTTTGTTTCTCGTAATGCCCATTTTCTAGAACATCAGTTTTTAGAAAAGGAAACAAGTGGGAGCGCAGTAGAACTGGAAGAAAGTCCAGAACCACAAACTACTACTGAAAGTTTGGTAGAACTTGTAGTTCAAGAAGAACAGGACATTCCCGAACCCCTCCGCAGGAGTAGTAGGCCGTCTCATCCGCCTGAAAGATACTACTGTTTTCTCATAGATGAGGATAGAGAGGATTGCATCATTGATGATGATGAACCTACTAGCTTCCAGCAGGCCATCCAGAGCGGCGACTCGGTACGATGGCTTGATGCAATGCGGACCGAGATGGAGTCCATGTACACCAACAAAGTATGGACTTTGGACTTTGCTCCAAATGGGGTAAAACCCATAGGATGCAAATGGATCTTCAAGAAAAAGATTGGTGTAGATGGACAGGTGGAAACCTGTAAGGCTAGACTTGTTGCAAAGGGTTTTCGTCAAAGACCTGGTTTGGACTATGACGAAACTTTTTCTCCAGTAGCTATGCTCAAATCCATTCGAGTCCTTCTTGCTATTGCCGCCTTCCATGATTATGAGATCTGACAGATGGAAGTAAAGACGGCTTTTCTAAATGGTAATTTAGAAGAGTGCATCTATATGGATCATCCAGAGGGTTTCAATCAGAGTGGGAGCAGCGGGAAAGTGTGCAAGTTGCTTAAATCCATTTATGGACTAAAGCAGGCATCGCGGAGTTGGAACATCTTTTTTGATGAAACGGTCGAAGAATATGACTTTATCAAAAATCCAGATGAACCATGTATATATAGTAAAATTGTAGCACGAACTGTCCTATTCCTCATCTTGTACGTGGATGGCATTCTATTGATAGGGAATGACATTCCTATGCTACAATCTGTCAAAGGATTCTTATCACACAGGTTCTCCATGAAAGACCTGGGTGATGCCTCTTACATTCTGGGGATCCGGATCTATCGTGATAGATCCAAGAGGATGTTGGGACTATCACAGTCCAGGTATATCAACACTATACTAAAAAGATTCAGTATGGAAGATTCTAAGCGCGGTAGTTTACCGGCTTGTCACGGAATCACCCTATCCAAAGAGATGTCTCCCAAGACTGATTTGGAAAGGGATCGCATGTCTATTATACCCTACGCTTCTGCAGTAGGCTCTATAATGTATGCGATGTCGTGCACCAGACCAGATGTAGCTTACGCACTGAGCGTGGTAAGCAGGTATCAGTCAGACCCAGGGGAGAAGCACTGGATAGCAGTAAAGAACATTCTTAAGTACCTGAGAAGAACTAAGGAGATGTTCTTGGTTTACGGCGGAAAAGACCTCAAGATCGAGGCCTTTGCTGATTCCAGCTTCTAGAGTGATAAGGATGACTCCAAGTCCATGTCAGGTTATGTCTTTACCCTCAATGGAGGGGAGGTATGCCTGAAGAGTTCCAAGAAGGACACCGTTGCTGACTCGACGATGGAAGCGGAGTATATCGCTGCTTGCGATGCCGCAAAAGAAGCGGTCTGGATGAAGAAGTTCTTAACAGAACTTCAGGTGGTTCCTACCATTGTTGATCCAATACCGTTGTATTGCGACAACAACGAAGTTATAGCTTTAGCGAAGGAACCCAGGTCCTATCAGAAGTCTAGACACATCTTAAGGCGGTATCACCTGATCAGGGAGATCATAGATCGCCGGGAGATCGAGGTACGGAGAGTTGCTACAGAGGACAACACTGCTGATCCATTCACAAAGGCCTTACTTCATGTTCAGTTCGAGAGGCTACTCGAGATGATCGGTCTTCGATACTCCAGTATATGGCCCTGGTGCAAGTGGGAGATTGTTAGTGTATATGCCCTAGGGGCCATTATTGTATCATACTAGCTTGTATAATACTTAATGGAAGCTTGGGATATTCACAGTTATATTAACAGTCTTGCTAAACATGGTAGTATGCTACTTGGTTTATATCTATCTTAATATGTGTGTACGTATTGATAGAGCCCTTAAGATCTTGCTTGACTACCAGTGTTATGATAGCAGTCACACTAGTGGGGGCTGGGTAGTCTACAACCACATCCTTTTTCAGGTCCCTAGTCATAGGATTATCGAGACAGGGCATCGATACTCCGGAGTAGACTAGTGTGTACGCTTCTCATCCCAGTTGAAGAGATGGTCTGTCCCACAGCCATCAGTACGTTGTACTGGAGATAGTATACAGGTGCTCGTTGGGTTACGGGTACACCGGACAAGACTCACGGGGAACTGTTGGTTGGTATTATACCCGTCGTCAGTTAACAGTTCCCAGGTGACATGAGTACAGCATAGTCTGCAGACTTGACACTGCTGCTTCGCCTCGAGTGTGTTCCCACTGTTCTTAGATTGCTACCCTATCAAGACTCAAAGGAGTCATGCAAACAGGTAGCAGTTGGATGCAGTCCTGAAGCACTTGGAGGCAGTGGCAGTTAGACAGGATTCGTCTCTCCCGGTATTAAGAGTTAATATCGCGCTGAGTCTGGAGAGCCATTACGTAAAGTCCCTGGCCAAGGAAAGCGAGATTTACTGGTAGGTTTTCTAGTAGCTTCTCAAGGTGTAATGGGCTTCACTCCGACACAACTTATAGCGCTTTTAGGGGATTGACGCCTGCCGCCCCCTAGGCCCAATATGCGATAGTCCTAGATGAGCATACCGGACTGTACGGAGATTGTCACATCAGGCTCAGTAGGAGTTCGGATGGGTTTCCTCATCGGCCTTCTTATCGACATCTACCTGGGGACCGTTACGTACAGCTAGTGTCTCTTGCGGTCTGTGGTTAAACCCACTGCCAGCATAGTAGTCGAGTCTTTAGAGTCCCACACAGAGAGTTTCCCTGCTTCGGGCGAAACGATATAGAGGTCGTATGGTTTTACGACAGGGTTCGGAAGCATACGTGTTTTTACGCACGTACGATGTTCGGACAGTTTTTACTAGCGGGCTTTAGTTTAAGCCAGATTCTAGTATTGGATTATTGGATTTATACAGTCTAAAGTATTTCCGTGTTTTCACGGATAGGAGGGGCGTTCTCGTAATTTGTCGAGAACCTTCTAGAAGATTGATGAGTTGGAGGCTAAGGTGGCATTTGCATTAATTGGTTTAATGACTCATGGTGTGATTCATCCATATAGAGTTAATGATACATTTATTGTTTAAATGACTCATGAGATGAATCACAAGGTGAGTTAATGAAGCATGATGATAATTGTTATTTGTTATTTCATTTAATAAATATCTTATGCTTCATATATTCACAATGATTCATTATTCCAAGATCATTCTCACTCTCACCTTCTCTCTCCTCAAGCTCTCTCTCTCTCTCTCTCTCTCTCTTCAAACCCTAACCCTAACCACTCATGTGTTGAGATCAAGGGTTAGAAAGACTAATTGATCCCTAATCCTATTCTATGTCCTCTAGGTTGCTTTGATTAGCACTCTTAGTTACCTAGTTACCTCGAGTTAGAGGTTAAGCTTGGAGAAGTAGCTCTCGGGTGGATCTTCTATCACAAAGAGAAGGCCGACGAGGAGGTGGTCAACGAGAACAAGAAGGACTTAGTTCATTAGGTATAATCTTCTTTCATAGTAGCTAATCCCTCCTATGATGTTGTTAGTTAAGGTTTGGCAAAGATCCGTAAGTTAGTCGATGTTTGTTTTAAACAAAGTGATTGTTTTACCTATTCCGCCTTCCCACATCTCGTGGGGTGTCTAACGTCGACTTACAATGGATCCCGTCCAACCATATGATCAAGGTCTGTATGCACGTAAATATCATACAAGAGTGTGCATAAAAGTATGAGGATATGAAACAACGGGTGTCCCTCGCGACACATAAAATTATGGAACCTGAGTGCCCAACATCGAAACTTGAAAACATCATGAAACCCGTGTCTAGTATCGACACGTAAATCCTTATATCACTTGGGCTCCGTCAGTCCGGATCGGCCAATGAGCTCCGTCAGTCCGGATCGGCCCATATCATCTCTCGACTCCGGTCGGTATCCTCCGGATATCCACCGAGCCCAAATACAATCACCGGTAGGTAATAGTCCCTTGGCCAGGCTCATCGTCATCCACACGAAATCTCTCTCTCGCCCCGAGGTACCAAACCGGGTCCACCATGTACCCGCAAACGGAATCATCCGCCTCCTCGAATCGGGTTTCACATGTCACTCTCAGAACCGAGAAAACACATGGTAGACACACTGAAATATCATATCAAGAGAAACTGGGTTTTTAAAACAGTACATACCTTCCTTTGAAATAGCCACGGTTCTCAAATCCAGAAATCTCATGAAAACAGCATATCTCAATGCGTAAAATCATAAAGCATGATGTATGCGACATATGATAAAAATGTAAGCATATCTGAATATCATGCAACATGGAACAGTGATATGACATATTAAGGGAAAACCGCCCTTTTAAATGAATTCAGTTTTAAAAATATATCATGCGGTTCCCAAATCTCCAAAATCGAATGCAATATCGTATAAAGGTGCATATGTGTATCTACTCACGTATGGACATACAATATGTATGCAAGCAAGTATGGATGTAGCAATCCTACTGTGTAGTGACATGGCAATTATCGATGATGAAGTGTGTGAGCCGGCAAATCTGTGTACGTGTAACATACGCATCATCGATAATGGTGCAGGTATACTAGCACAGGTATTAGTAATGCAATGCAAATAACATGAATGCAGGATAAGGTAAATCATATGCAAATGCTGACGGGTATACGTATCTATCATGACCGAGTCAGTGAATCTATCAATCGGCGTCTAGCCACACGACGCCACATACGGTATAATCCATCGTACGGCAGCCTCTAGTCAAGGGTATGGATCATCATCAAGTCAAACTCATCACGTACGGAAAATCATCGTACGGCGGCGTAAAACTAATAGGGATCCTATCAACCTTTATGACAATGAGGGTACGGACCTAATGTATCGTACAGATTATCATTTAAGATTCACAACATTATATATATATATTTATATACATACGTCCCAAGTCAAATCCATCACAATCTCATATTAGGGGACCGGCAAGGTATTAATCATCTCAATCGACTCACATCCGTATACCAACATATCAGCAATCATCATATTACATCGTCTAATCTTTTCATCGCATTTATCTCCCACATCAAGTCAATTTCACATATCCAATCTATCTTTACTATAAGCATACATATCTAATCTAACACACACACCTGAACCATACAATCAGTTTTCAAAGGGGCGAATCGTAGTTTTGTAAGTAAGGGCTACGATGTTTTACAAGAAAAAGATATCATTTGAAAATCCGTAACTTCCCTTAAGGTATTTGTTTAAAAGATGCATATGATTCTTCATTTTAAAATAGGTATGGTTTGGATGACACACCTAAGTCAGCTATCTAGCCCTATAGTATCCAATACGGCAACATCATCGAATATCGTCCTCAAAACCTGTCATCACGTATCAATCGTATTATATCACTACTAACTATCCTTTAGATTCCAGTATGGTTCTATAACTATCTTATAACCCTATCCTTAGTTTTCTATTAAAGGTTTCCTTAACCATATTCGATATATAATCGGTTTCCATCAAAGTTTGCGGGGGTGCTATACGTCATTCACCCGACTTCCACCGTAGATATAGATCTACTCACTTTGATCCTCGATTGCCGAAGTTGATGACGCCACGCTCTGTCGCATCGGAATCCATGCGAGGGTACCTACAATAACAACACATATCGCAACGCTATTAAAATCAGGTTCTGAAATCTAAAACGGCACCCGCATTGCTCATAGGTTAGAACATATAGCTTACGTGTACAAAATCAACCATACAACCCTTGTTATTGATGTACGAACACCCAACAACCAATGTCAAATTCAAATATCAAAACTTAGCTTTTCAAAATACGGAAAACCATAGCCAAAATCACACAAAAATGCTCCCAGAATTTGACTCAGGTCATAAAAAGCTAAGCAAACAAGTCTAGAATGATGTACATAGTGTATATGACCTACTGTAACAACCTAGCCCCCTAACTCCGACACCAGGCCGGCCACATATGCCAAAATTCCGGCCTCCTCGGGCCCCCATGCTCTGAATGGATTTGTTATGTCATGGTGGTCTTGTAGGATTCCTAGGCACGCTAATGAAGCCTCACAAGGCATCAACCATGCCAATTTCAAATTTTAGGGGTGCCGAGAAACCCTAATACGGATCGTTGGCTAGAATTTTAGGCGAAAGAAGCAACTAGTTAACAATATAACTAAAAGAACGGAAATACAACCTTTGTAGATCCGGTCCTCCACCTCCATAGCTCCGCAATGAAGTCTCCTCGCTGTCCAAATGGAATCCCGGGCTCTAGCGTCGGCTTCATCGGAGAAATAGGCGGGCAAGGTCGTCGGCTTCGTGCCGAAGATGATCTACGTCGAGGCATCACAAGATCAAGCTCCAACTTCACCAAGCCATGAAACTTGTGAAGATAACACCCTATACTACTTGGCAAGAGGTAGAGGGTGAATAAATAGGAGGTGGGTTCACTTTAGAATTGGATTTCTCTCACTTTTGCTCAAGTTGCCATTGATGGACTTAAGCTTTTCTTGAAGAAGAAGATGATGAAGAAGAAGAAGAAAGAATATGATAAGTGTTCTAAAATGAAAAAGAAAATGAAAACTTATCATAATCTTAACCATAGTTAAGTGTAGAGAATTAACTAGGGTAAGTTCAAATGGTTAGGGTTAAGCATGAGACAAGAATGGTGACTAAGCCAAAGCTTCATGAAGCTTCAATAAGAAACAAAGAAAGCCACCATTCTCATCTTTATCTTTTCCAAATAAATAAATAAATGAAAAAGAAAAACCCTAATCATCAACTTAACCATGGTTTAATTCTATACACTTAACCAAATGAGCAAGCATCATCAAACATGATACAAACATGTGCACAAAAGTATATCACATATACAACTTGCACATCAAGTGAGAAAATCCATTTAAAGTCAACCAATACTAGTTAATGCAAAGTAATATATCAAATATATAATTATACATTAAATTATTAAATCAACATTTGATTCAATGATCCGGTCATGTCGCACATAACCGACTAGTATCCAATGTATCGATTTATCGAATCAATGATTCGATAACTAGGTCATATCGCATACAACCAATCGAAACATTCATCGCGAGAATGAAATGCGGTATCACATACACGCATTATTCTCGGTCCCGCACATATCTCATATGCGCTCCTATTTCGTTTCGCTTGAGCCAGGAAACCTCTGTGTAGGACTCTAAAGACTCGTCAATACGCCGGTAGCAGATGATGATCATATCAAGCACCCACAAGCCGCAAGCGGTCTGCTAAACGTAACGGCCATCCGGGTATTGAGCGATCAGAAGATCGACGAGCTAGCCCGCTCACACTCCTGTGAATCAAACCAGTAACACTTACCTTACAGTCCGGTCTCGTCGTCTGATATGTCGCATATCTTGCCTAGGGGTGGTAAACGTCAGACCCCAATAGCTCGATAAGTCGTGTCGATATGAGGTCTATAATAGTTCGAGAAACTACTGGTAACACTTACCAGTAAATCTCAGCAACCGTGGCCAGGGATTTCCGGTTATAGCCAATCGAACACAGCGCAACATCAACTCCCTATACCGGGAGAGACGAATCCCCTCCTATCGCTCATTGCCTCCATGTGATTCGGGACTGTACCCAAAAGCCACCGTTTTGCATGCCCTCTTGGACGTGGTAAGGTGGAAATCAAAGCACAGTGGGAATCACACAAGACTCTATGACAATCTCGGGTCTACAGACTAACCTGTACCAGTGTCATCAGAGAACTGCCATCCGACGTAAGGTATAATACCATCTGGGAGTTCTCGGCGAGTCCGTCCAGTGTACCCAGTCTCTACTGAGCACCCGTATATCATCTCTGATGTCAAACACCAATGGATATGGGATCATCCATCGCCCATCTGTATGGGTCGAGAAGGTATACGCTAGTCTACTCTGGTATATCGATGCCCCATCTCGATACACCCACGACTAGGGACCTTGAAGGATGTACTTATAGACTACCATGTCCCTATTAGTATGATCCGCATCATAGTCCAGGTGGTCAAGTACACATCCTAAGGGCTTTACCAACATGTAGCAGAGAGACAATCAGTATACACGTTAAGGTAAAGAGCAACCAGATAGCATACTATCATGTCGAGCAAGAAAGTCCTCCCTATATATGTCCCAGCATCCGCTACAATATACATCCTATGTATAGTAATGTTCTCTAGGGCATACATATAACTAACAATCTCCCACTTGCACTAGGGCCATCTGTAGCAGTGGTCGCAGTTTCTCATACTCAACCATCCCATAAAAATCTCTCTCTGGGAATAGGCCTTCGTGAGTGGATCCGCCGTGTTGTCCTCTGAGTCTACTCTCCTATCCTCGATCACCTTGGAGATCAGCCATCTCCATGATCAGGTGATACTGCCTTAGAATATGTTTGGATCACTGATGGGACGGACGTTCCTTGGCATAAGCCACAACTCCATTGTCACACAATGGGAGAAACTAAGTTCATCTCATGAACTAATATACACCCAGACTTCCTCTTTGGTAGCATCTTAAGTAGCGATGTATCCAGCCTTTATCGTCTAGTATGTCACGGTATCTAGCTTGGAACTCTTCCAACATACCGTCCCTTTACTGAGGGAAAAGACAATGCCTGCGACTGACATTCAGTCGTCCTTATCACCCTGGAACCCTTCTAGTGATTCTCCCCAGGATTGATTGATACCATCTCACTACAGCTAGTGAGTATCCTAATATCCAATTAGATCTATCTCATAGATCCAAAACCCAGGATTTAGTAGGTATCACTTTGATCCTTTATGGAGAATCCTTGTGATAAGCGGAGATTGATCGAGCGTAGCATAGGAAACTCCTTCCCTATCAAGAGTATGTCATCCACGTACTCTACGAGGATCATTACCATACTCCCTACTACCTTTTTGTATATACAAGGTTCATCTACCATTTTGATGAAGTCAAACTGTTTAACTAACTCATCAAAACAGACGTTCCAACTCCGCGATGCCTGCTTTATCACATAAAACATCCTGCATACGTTTCTGCTGCTCCCACTATCTACGAGGTCCCCTGGCTGTGTACTTATAGACGCACTCTTCTAAAACATCATTTAGAAAAGCAGTCATGGCACCCAACCGCCAGATATAGTAGTCATGGTATGTAGCCGTGGCAAGTAGGATCTGGATGGACTTAAGCATAGATCCTTAGAAAAGGTTTCAACATAATCCATACCTGGTCAATGATGCAAACCTTTAACAAGTCTAGCTTTGAAAGTCTCAACTTTTCCATCTACACCAAGTAATCTTCTCAAGATATACTTGCTCCTGATGTGGATTTAACCCTTCAGATATAGCAACCAAAGTCCATACTTTGCTGGTGTATAAGGATTCCATCTCAGATTGCTAAGCATCCAGCCATTCTTACAGAGTCCCACTCTTGATGGCCAGGTCGAAACTAGTTGGGTCATCATCTCATGATGCAATCCTCGCTTCCACTGTCATCGAGAAACCAAAGTATCTCTCAGGCAGGTGAGGAACCCTACCAGATCGGCGGAGAGGCTAAGGTTCGTCGGTAACTATTGAATCTTTTGGTTCTATCAAATCATCTGCTGTAGTTTGTATAGCTGGAACCTTTCCAGTTCTACATTACAGACCTTGCCTTAAGCTTGTCCGGATTATGCTTTTAGACATAGCCCGGACAACCCCAAATCTTAACCAATTTAAGAGATGGGCTCTTCCCTTTCCATATCATATATGAAGTGGTAGGCAACTGATTTGATCGGGACCCTATTCAATAGGTATGCAACTTCATAAGTGCATAACTCCCAAAAGGAAATAGGTAACTCAGTAGTACTCATCATAGAGCACACCATATTATATAGGGTGTTATTGCTCCGCCCTGATACACCGTTGTGCTATGGTGTATACAGAGGAGTAATGCTGAGAGAGAATCTCATTCTCCTTTAGAAAATTCCAAGAATTCCGTGCTCAAGTATTCTCCTCCTTGATCTCATCAAAGGATATAATACTTATACCCGTATTGGTTCTCTACTTCTAATTTATATTCTGTGAATATCTCAAAAGGTTCGGACTTGTGTTTCAACTGGAACATATGTCTGAATCTTGAGAGATTATCAGAGAATGTAATGAAGTACAAAGAACCGGTCTTGGTATGTGTAGACAGGGGACCTACATACATCAACATGTATCATCCCAAGAGTTCACTAACTCTTTCTCTGTTTCCAATAAACAGAGCTGGTGTCATTATATCTTTGTGACATGACTGGCAACTTTCACAAGATGTAAATTCAAACTAATTTAAATATGCATCTTTATGTAACTCCAGCTAGTCGGGTCGCATTGATATGACCTAGTCTACAATGCCTCAAGAAGGATTCGTTCATTTCTGAACTCTTCCTCTTGTGTGTGTTCTGTATACTAAGAACTGTAGTTTGATTTAGAACGACAATGCTTTTAGATAACGTGCCTGAACCGATCAACTTTTGATATAGGAAATGTTCAAAACATTATCCAACAATACAAAATTTTATCATTTCTTTACTAATAAAAGAGACTGATATGATTTTGTATATCAGGTTCGGTATCTAATAGCATTTGTTCAGAATCAATGTATTGGTAATACAGGGTGACAGTGACCAACAGACTTGGCTGCAACACTTGCCCCGTTTTCTGCCTCATGAAACTTATCACCCGTTCTCAGTTTTTCTACCCTTTTGTAGCCCTATGTAACAGATTACATATCTGGGATCCTGATCCGGTATCATATACCCAGGATGTGGAGGATACTGAGAAACAGTTCTTTGTAACGAACACACCCGAAGATGATGCATCAACATGCACTTTCTTCGTTTGGGCGGCACGGGAAATCTGGTATTCCCCAATTTCCTGCTCTGTCTTATAACAATTATAAGTTGGAGCGTGACCAACGTTCCCCAGCTCAGTATAACAAGCGGGTTGGGTCAATATATCCGTTTTATTATCTTGATTAAGGCGTGATATGGTCGCTACCAGGAGAGAGAGAGAAGAAAACACTCAGCGTGCGCTCTTGCAAGAATAGATTGGTTATTATTTTATCTAATCAGGATGGCTCCCACTGCTCTTTATCAAATCTTCCTTCAAACCGTAAAAGATAAGACTAGCCGGGATTAAATACACACTACAAGTTCGCCAATCTTTCAGCCAGGCCAGTGTCGGTACTTTGAGGGAGGTCCCCCGTGCTTTCGCACGAACCTAATTAATGTAAACCTCG
Source organism: Agapanthus africanus (assembly GCA_030015575.1). NCBI lineage: Eukaryota > Viridiplantae > Streptophyta > Magnoliopsida > Asparagales > Amaryllidaceae > Agapanthus > Agapanthus africanus. The sequence continues at coordinate 590,185,983 of JASDDO010000014.1, forward strand.
TTTTCCCAGAGGCGTAACCCCGTTGACACCTTTCTAGACACCTACTTGATCGGCTAATTGTAATGTGCAAAACTCTCCCAGGAGTAACAATTACTCGCAGCGGGTATCGGGATCCAACTATCTCATAGAAGGTATGCAATCTCATTGCAAATTTCAACACTTGAAATTCCCGATAATTTTGCCCCGAACGATCTATGACCTTGACAAGGTCAACAAACCATAGACCGCAAGTCAAGTTCAACCCGTCATTTCTTGATTGAATCAAACCCACCCGCACGACCCTTGACAAGGTCAACAAGGCCGCACGACTACCCTAACCCAATCTGCATCATATGCATAAACAGATAAATACTGGTTAGCTACCGCACATTGCGCCTTGACAAGGTCAACAAACGCAGCACGAATACTAAACAGGACTTATCTGAAATGACGGAGGGCTATGACAGGTTTTTTCTGAAAACCTATTGCGTAGTGAACTTGATATCGTTGTAGAATCAAATGATTTTGAAAAGGAGTGTTTTTGAGGCCTTTCTAGTTTTGCTAAAGGAGTCACTCCCGGTGAAGGGATCGTCGGTCCTTTCCTCATCGAATAAGGTGCGGGATATATCATATATATCACTGTGCAAAGCAGAAACTATAGAAGTAATTAAAAGTCAAACCGAGTGTGTAGCATCCGCCAGTTATTGCTAAAGGAGTCACTCCCGGTGAAGGGATCTCGGTCATTTCCTCATCGAATAAGGTGCAGGGTATATCATATATACTGCTGTGCAAAGCAAGAACTGTAGCTACCTGTTTTATTTAAAATTTGATTCTACAACATCTTAGGTTTCTTTTCATTCATTAATCACATTAATGAAGTCCCATCATTTAAGTCACCTAAACATCACAGATAAATACGACGTACACTTATGCCATCCGCATTCGCCTCGATGTCCCCTCGTGCACCGTTAGGTTAGGTAACTAACGACAGGGCAGGGCAGGGCTAGCGCGGGTGTAAAACATAAGTAACGTCTATATAATATATCATATATACTATATACTGTATCTATCACAGAACATCACATGATTACATCACAGATATCGCAGCAGAAGAAACATATGAAACATTGGATATACTAGGACGTCCGTGTTTTCAATACGAGCCACTATAAAACACGGATTCCACGGTCGTGATGAATAGCCAATCCCACACCCCTAGACCCCTACGAGAGCGGCAAGCAACCCTACCAATTCTAGGGTTAGGAGACCCGGACTCGACTCCTCGAGTTGGTCTCCCACTGGACCCCAGAACCCGGTTACTTGTGCTCCCCTCCTTGGGTCTATCCTAATACGGAAAAGTAAATAATATACAAAAGGTGACAACTTCCACTACCTGGAAGTGCCCCAATAAAAGAATATTACATACAAGTTTTTACATGAATGATAATGAAAAACACTCATCTCACATAAAACCCCTCGGCTATTCGAACACGACGATCCAATATAACATATCCAGCAACACATAACATCACATGTCATCAACGTAAGTAAATATGCGCATCCCAATTGTCGTTGACATATAGCAACGAAACCGGCGATATCACATATTACACTTACGGTCACAGAAAAGAAAGTATAAAACTACAACAATTGGAATCCGCAACTTCTTTAGACATCGCATGCCTAATCAAATGAAATACTTAGACATCACATGCCTAACAATTATAAACCCCGCATTTTAGTCTCATTATCGAAAACTCTTTTCAATATCAAGTGAGACTAAACGGCTAGATTTATAACATTCATTCAGTTATCTCATAACTGTTTGTGAATTCCAATTATTGTATCCCATTCCGGATAAATAGAAAATATTAAACTTTCCGATCGAACATTCGAACACCCAAGTTTTCCCGAAACCGATCAACACATGAAATAAGTTCAAAGACATTCACTTCATGCCTTAGTACCAACGGTCCAGCCGTAGAAGGGTCAAGCCAACGCCTCACATGTGGCACGCCGTACTGCCCCAAACCCGAAGGTTCAAAGAGCAGTTCAAGACGGTCACATAATCGAGTTAAGGTTTATTGTCTTCTAGAGGGACCATCGCGTTACTTGCACTACTCAGAACGTCATTAAACTACGGAAAAGTCCAACAATTGGAAATTTCCCGGCAGGGGAAAGATTGGGTATTTGCATCTGGTCGAAACTTTTAACATATTCTAAATTTATCCGGAAAACTACATAGACAAAGTTTGATAATCCGATCGAATCGACGAACTCCCAATACAATCCAGAAAACTCAACTCTTTAGTTCAGATTAAAAATTCCCAGGAAAACCAGCACTGAATTATAGGAATTACTGTGCAAACTTTAATTGAAGAAGAGACAAAACGGCCGCGGAACCGCCGCATTAGCCATGTGAATGGCGCGGTTCCGCCGTGCTTTGGTGGATTCAGGAGTACGGGCTTCTCAGTAATTCTTAGAATCTCCTGCTGGTTTTTCTGCATATTTTTAATTGACAAAAATCCAAATTTTCAGAAAATTTCCAGAGAGCATTTTGGATTAGGGTTTCGATGTTCGTTCGGGTTTCAAACGTCGTCTACACTTCGCCTAAGGCTCTAGCTAGGCTCTGATACCACTGTAGGATTCCTAGGCATGCTAATGAAGTCTCACAAGGCATCAACCATGCCAATTTCAAATTTTAGGGGTGCCGAGAAACCCTAATACGGATCGTTGGCTAGAATTTTAGGCGAAAGAAGCAACTAGTTAACAATATAACTAAAAGAACGGAAATACAACCTTTGTAGATCCGGTCCTCCACCTCCATAGCTCCGCAATGAAGTCTCCTCGCTGTCCAAATGGAATCCCGGGCTCTAGCGTCGGCTTCATCGGAGAAATAGGCGGGCAAGGTCGTCGGCTTCGTGCCGAAGATGATCTACGTCGAGGCATCACAAGATCAAGCTCCAACTTCACCAAGCCATGAAACTTGTGAAGATAACACCCTATACTACTTGGCAAGAGGTAGAGGGTGAATAAATAGGAGGTGGGTTCACTTTAGAATTGGATTTCTCTCACTTTTGCTCAAGTTGCCATTGATGGACTTAAGCTTTTCTTGAAGAAGAAGATGATGAAGAAGAAGAAAGAATATGATAAGTGTTCTAAAATGAAAAAGAAAATGAAAACTTATCATAATCTTAACCATAGTTAAGTGTAGAGAATTAACTAGGGTAAGTTCAAATGGTTAGGGTTAAGCATGAGACAAGAATGGTGACTAAGCCAAAGCTTCATGAAGCTTCAATAAGAAACAAAGAAAGCCACCATTCTCATCTTTATCTTTTCCAAATAAATAAATAAATGAAAAAGAAAAACCCTAATCATCAACTTAACCATGGTTTAATTCTATACACTTAACCAAATGAGCAAGCATCATCAAACATGATACAAACATGTGCACAAAAGTATATCACATATACAACTTGCACATCAAGTGAGAAAATCCATTTAAAGTGAACCAATACTAGTTAATGCAAAGTAATATATCAAATATATAATTATACATTAAATCATTAAATCAACATTTGATTCAATGATCCGGTCATGTCGCACATAACCGACTAGTATCCAATGTATCGATTTATCGAATCAATGATTCGATAACTAGGTCATATCGCATACAACCAATCGAAACATTCATCGCGAGAATGAAATGCGGTATCACATACATGCATTATTCTCGGTCCCGCACATATCTCATATGCGCTCCTATTTCGTTTCGCTTGAGCCAGGAAACCTCTGTGTAGGACTCCAAAGACTCGTCAATACGCCGATAGCAGATGATGATCATATCAAGCACCCACAAGCTGCAAGCGGTCTGCTAAACGTAACGGCCATCCGGGTATTGAGCGATCAGAAGATCGACGAGCTAGCCCGCTCACACTACTGTGAATCAAACCAGTAACACTTACCGTACAGTCCGGTCTCGTCGTCTGATATGTCGCATATCTTGCCTAGGGATGGTAAACGTCAGACCCCAATAGCTCGATAAGTCGTGTCGATATGAGGTCTATAACAGTTCGAGAAACTACTGGTAACACTTACCAGTAAATCTCAGCAACCCTGGCCAGGGATTTCCGGTTATAGCCAATCGAACACAACGCAACATCAACTCCCTATACCGGGAGAGACGAATCCCCTCCTATCGCTCATTGCCTCCATGTGATTCGGGACTGTACCCAAAAGCCACCATTTTGCATGCCCTCTTGGACGTGGTAAGGTGGAAATCAAAGCACAGTGGGAATCACACAAGTCTCTATGACGATCTCGGGTCTACAGACTAACCTGTACCAGTGTCATCAGAGAACTGCCATCCGACGTAAGGTATAATACCATCTGGGAGTTCTCGGCGAGTCCGTCCAGTGTACCCAGTCTCTACTGAGCACCCGTATATCATCTCTGATGTCAAACACCAATAGATATGGGATCATCCATCGCCCATCTATATGGGTCGAGAAGGTATACGCTAGTCTACTCTGGTATATCGATGCCCCATCTAGATACACCCACGACTAGGGACCTTGAAGGATGTACTTATAGACTACCATGTCCCCACTAGTATGATCCGCATCATAGTCTAGGTGGTCAAGTACACATCCTAAAGGCTTTACCAACATGTAGCAGAGAGACAATCAGTATACACGTTAAGGTAAAGAGCAACCAGATAGCATACTATCATGTCGAGCAAGAAAGTCCTCCCTATATATGTCCCAGCATCCACTACAATATACATCCTATGTATAGTAATGGCCTCTAGGGCATACATATAACTAACAGGTCTCCTAGTAGTTGAAGGGTTACACTAGCGCCCCAGCCAACTTCCGTGACCAAATGCGGAACAAAAAATTTCGTAGCGATAACGAACTTGGCGCTAATATAAAACCCTAACCGGATCTTTTCCATAAACCTAGTTAGCACTTGATAAAGAGTTCTATCTACTATGAAGGATGTTATACCTAAAGAAACCGAGTCCTTCGGGTCTTCGATCCTCTCCTTAAGCTCCTCGATGGTTCTATGGATCGTGCTTGAACTCCAGCCTCCTTTTGTCTATGATGATCCACCCGAGAGCTCCAACTTTGGACTAAACCTCTAGCTTGAGGTAACTAGATTACTTGATTTTCTAATCCAAGTAAACTAGAGAGAGTAGAGAGTGATTTGGATGGCTTAATCTAACTAACCCTTGATTATCAACTCATGATAGATTAGGGTTAGCGTTTGAGAGAGGAGGAAGAAGATGAGAGCTTTCAAGAGAGAGAGAATGTATTTATGATGAATGATGAAAAGTATTTGGAAATAGATATATATATCATTGACCATTTGGATGAGAGAAGAAAATATCCAAAGTAAATATCTAAAGGAAACTTATAGCTAGAAAAAATCTCATCTATAATATCTTGGTCAACAAGTCAACCAAAGTCAAATGGTCAACCAAGTCAAAAGGTCAACAAAAAAATATCCATTCCAAAAACAATTATCATTTATCAAAAATAACATAATCTTTTCTTTTCCTCATTTGTGTTTTGTCCAAATCAATGGTCAAAACCCTAATGAGAAAGTCTCTATCTGTACCCCCTCTCAATCGTATATACATACCCGCATCCGTGTTCCGAAAAACACGAATGCCATGAGACGAAGCCAATCCAATAATCATAGACTAGGATCTGGCTTAAACCAAAGCCCACTAGTATAGTCCTCTCGAACACAATACGTGCACAAGTGCACGTACGTGATCGAGCCCTGTCGTAATACCATACGACCTCTACTCATTTCGCTCAAGGCTGGGAAACCCTCTGTGTGGGACTCTAAAGACTCGACAGTACTCTGGCACTGGGTTTAACCACAAGTACGTTAGCGGCACTAGCTGTGCATAACGGCTACCCAGGTATCTGTCGAAAAGAAGGTCGACGAGCAAGCTCATCCAAACTCCTACTGAGCCTATCTGTGACAATCTTCGTACAGTACGGTTTGTTCATCTAAGAGTATCGCATATCGGGCCTAAGGGTGGTAAACGTCAGAACCCTAATAGCAATATAAATCATATCGGAGTGTAGCCCAGAACATCCTGAGAAACTACTGGAAACACTACTAGTAAATCTCGCTTGCCCGGGCCAAGGACGACTATATGTAATGGCTCTCCTAGACAGAGCGCGATATCAACCCCCAATACAGGGAGAGACGAATCCTGTCTAACCGTCACTGCCTCCAAGTGCTTCGGGACTGCACCCAACTACTACATGTTTGCACGACTCAATAGGGCCGTGGTAGGGTAGCAATCAAAGAACAATAGGAACACACTTGAGACGAAGTGGCAGTGTCAAGTCAACGGACTAAGCTGTACTCATGTCACCTGGGAACTGTTAACTGACGATAGGTATAATACCAACCAAAAGTTCCCGACGAGTCCTGTCCAGTGTACTCGTAACCTAACGAGCACCTGCATACTATCTCCAGTACGACGTACTGATGGCTGTGGGATAGACCATCTCCCCTGCTGGGACGAGAAGCGTATGCACCGGTCTACTCTGGAGTATCGATGCCCTGTCTCGATAATCCTACGACTAGGGACCGGAATAAGGATGTGCTTATAGACTACCCAGCCCCCACTAGTGTGATCGCCATCACAACGCCGGTAGTCAAGCAAAGATCCTAAGGGCTCCATCAATATGTATTAGCGATATGTTAAAAGGAAACATATACACATATTAAGATTGAAACAAACCAAGTAGCATACTACTATATCGAGAAAGACTGTCGCAAACCCGTGTATATATTTCAAGCTTCCAAAATGTATTATACAAACTAGTACTATACAATAATGGCCTCTAGGGCATACATATCCAACAATCTTCCGCTTGCACTAATGGCCAGTAATTGGTGTACCGCATACCCAACGCCTGCTCTATGGCCAGCTGCTGGCATACCGCATACCCAATAGCTCAAAAAATCGCTCGAACTGTGTTTGAGGGAGGGCCTTTGTGAATGGATCCGCCGTGTTGTCTTTAGTGTCCACTCTCCGTACCTCGATCTCCTGGCGATCAATGATCTCCCTGATCAGGTAATACCGTCTTAAGATGTGTCTGGACTTCTGATGGGACCTTGGTTCCCTCGCTAAAGCTATAGCCCTATTGTTATCGCAATACAAAGGTATTGGGTCAACAATGGACGGAACCACCTGAAGTTCACTAATGAACTTCTTCATCCAGACCGCCTCTTTTGCGGCATTGCTTACAGCAATGTATTCAGCCTCCATCGTCGAGTCTGCGACGGTATCCTGTTTGGAACTCCTCCAACACACCGCCCCTCCGTTGAGGGTAAACATAAAACCCGAGACAGACTTGCTATCATTCTTGTCACTCTGGAAGCTTGAATTGGTAAAGGACTCGACCCTGAGGTCTCCATTACCGTAAACCAGGAACATCTCCTTAGTCCTTCTCAGGTACTTGAGAATGTTCTTTACTGCCATCCAGTGGTTCTCACCTGGGTCTGACTGGTACCGGCTCACCACGCTTAGTGCGTAAGCTACATCTGGTCTTGTACATAACATCGCATACAATATAGATCCTACCGCTGAAGCGTAGGGTATAATGCTCATGCGAATCCTCTCCTCGTCAGTCTTAGGAGACATCTTCTTGGAGAGGGTGATTTCGTGCAATGCCAGTATATTACCGCGTTTGGAATCTTCCATACTAAATCTCTTTAGTACGGTCTCTATATACCTGGACTGCGAAAGTCCCAGTAACCTCTTGGATCTATCTCTGTAGATCTTGATCCCCAGTATATATATGGCATCACCCAGGTCTTTCATGGAGAACCGTTGTGACAAGAATAGCTTGACCGATTGTAGAATAGGAATATCATTTCCTATCAAAAGAATGTCATCCACGTACAAGACTAGGAACACGACAGTTCGTCCTACAATCTTATTATAGATACAAAGTTCATCTTCGTTCTTGATAAAATCAAATTCCTTGATTGCCTCATCAAAACAGATGTTCCAGCTCCGCGATGCCTGCTTTAATCCATAAATGGATTTAAGCAACTTGCATACCTTTCCGTTGCTCCCACTGTCTACAAAACCTTCTGGTTGATCCATGTAAACGCACTCTTCCAAACTGCCGTTTAGAAAAGCCATTTTTACGTCCATCTGCCAGATTTCATAGTCATGGAAGGCAGCAATGGCTAGTAGGATCCAGATGGATTTGAGCATAGCCACTGGAGAAAATGTTTCGTCATAGTCCAAACCAGGTCTTTGACGAAAACCCTAGGTGGAGCAATATCCAAGGTCCACACTTTATTGGTGTACATGGACTCCATTTCGGATCGCATAGTATCCAGCCACTTATCAGAGTCCCTACTGATAATGGCCTGAATGAAACTGGTAGGGTCATCTTCTTCCAAGATGCAATCCTCTCGATCCCCGTCTATGAGAAAACCGTAGTATCTCTCGGATGGATGAGAAATCCTGCCAGATCTACGGAGTGGCTGAGGTTCGTCTGGGGTTATTGAATCCTGAGGTTCTGTCAAATCATCAGTTTCAGTTTGTGGTCGCTGAATCTCTTCCAGTTCTACCGTGCTCCCACTAATTTTTTTTGCAAGAAAGTCCGTTTCTAAGAAAACGGCATGCTGAGCAACAAACACCTTCTGTTCCTCGGTGTGGTAGAACATATATCCATAACCATTCTTTGGATATCCCCCAAACTTACATAAAACTGACCGCGCCTCTAGTTTATCTGATTTATGCTTTTTAACATAAGCCGGACAACCCCATATCTTAAATCTTTTAAGATATGGCCTTTTTCCATTTCATATCTCGAATGGAGTCTTAGGCACTGATTTAGACGGAACATCATTCAATAGATATGCCGCTGTCAAAAGCGCATGTCCCCAAAATGAAAGAGGTAACTCAATACTACTCATCATGGAGCGAACCATATCCAACAGGGTACGATTCCTCTGCTCCGATACACCATTATGCTGTGGTGTGTACGGAGGAGTAATCTGAGAGAGAATACCATTCTCTTTTAAATAATCTAGGAATTCCGTGCTTAGGTACTCCCCTCCTCTATCAGACCGGAGGATCTTGATACTTTTGCCTATCTGGTTCTCTACTTCGTTTCTGAATTCTCTGAATTTCTCAAAAGCTTCAGATTTGTGTTTCATCAGATACACATATCCGAACCTAGAGAGATCGTCGGTGAATGTGATGAAGTACGAGAACCCACCCCTTGCATGTATAGACATTGGACCACATACATCACTGTGTATGAGTCCCAAGAGCTCTGCCGCCCTTTCTCCATGTCCGGTGAACGGAGATTTGGTCAACTTTCCTTTGAGACAAAACTGACAAGTTTCATATGATGAAAACTCGAACGTATTCAAGAGTCCATCTTTATGCAACTTACTTAGTCTTTTCTCTCCGATATGACCAAGTCTACAATGCCACAAGTAGGATTCGTTTGTATCTGAACTCTTCCTCTTGCTTGTGTTTTGTCTATTGAGAACTGTATTCTGATTTAGAACATAGATACCATTACACAGTGTACCTTCTGCAACCAATACCTTATCAAGGTAAATGTTCATGATATTTCTATCAAGAACAAAATTATATCCATCTTTATCAAGTAAAGACACTGATATTATGTTGCAAACCATGGAAGGTACATAGTAGCAATTGTTCAAAATCATAGTATTGCCATTTGGCAACACTATGTGATATTCACCGACGGCTGCAGCATTAACTTGTGCTCCGTTCCTTACCCTGAGAGACATATCACCAGGTGCAACTTTCCTACTTTTTCTCAGTCCCTACAATAAATTACAGATATGAGATCCTAATCTAGTATCAAGTACCCAGGAGGTAGGGCTGACCGAAAAGTAGTTCTCAATTACAAGAACACCTGAAGTAGATGCAATACTATGCTTCTTCTTCAACTGGGTCTCCTTGGAATCCATACAATCCTCTTTCCCTTGCCCATACTTATGAATGTTTTCGTAAGTTAGAGCCGAACTGACGTTACCCAGCCCCGAATAGGAATTCGGATCGGTCAAGTGATACATTTTATTATCTTGATTAGGGCGTGAAATGGTTTCTACCTGGAGAGAGAGAAAAGAAACAACTCAGCGTGCGCTCTTGCAAGATTAGATTGGTTTATTAATTTATCTAATCAGGATAGCTCCCACTGTTTCCTCAAATTCTTGTTCAAACCTAAAAAGAAGAATTAGTCAGGATTAATCGCACGTCACAATACTTGCTTAACCTTTCAGCCATGCTAGTGTTGGTACTTCGAGGGAGGTTTTCCAACACTTTCGCGAAGTTCCTTAATTACATAACATCTTTTCCCTGGAGGCGTAGCCCCGCTAACACCGTTCTAGTCACCTACTTGGTTTAAAGTATTGATTGTTAAGTGAAATAATCTCCCGAGAGTAATCCAACTCATCAGTGGGATCGGGATCCAACTATCATTGTGTGATGACCCAGATGGAATCCACTCTAGTCACCACACTCCAGAAGGTATGCTAAATCTGCAAGTTTCCTGTATGTTTGAAACTCCCGATGTGATTTTTACCCCTAACGGTTTATGACCTTGACTAGGTCAACAAACCATAAACCGCTAGTCAAGTTCTATCCGTCATTATCTTGTTTGCTTTAAACCTACCCGTACGTTCCCTTGACTAGGTCAACAAGGCCGCACGACTGTCCTAACCAATCACATTTGCAATGCACAGAAAAATATCACTTAGCTACCGTTCACTACGCCTTGACTAGGTCAACAAACGCAGCACGAATACTAAATAATACCAATCCGAAATGACGGAGGACTACGGCTGGGTTTTTGGCGAAAACCCGTTAACGTAATGAACTTGATATCGTTGAAGGAACCGGATTTGCTTTTTAAATATATAGTGGCGAAAACTTTTGCTAAAGATGTCACTCCCTACGAAGGGATCTCAGCTCTTTCCTCGTCGAATGGGGTGCAGGATATTCTAAACTGAATACCATGATGCAAAGCAAGAATAATCGACTATAGTGAAATTATTACGTTGACGCAAACTTTTACTCAAGGGGTCACTTCCGATGAAGGGATCTCGGCCCTTGCCTCGTCGAATGAGGTGCTGGATATTCCAAACTGAATACCACTGTGCAAAACAAAAGAGAACGTCTGTAATGTCTGTTTTTAAAACTTGGTTCCGACAACATCTTTTAGGTTTGTTTTACTTGCATTAATCAAAATTAATGTTGTCCCATCAATGTAACCTACCACACCAGAAAAGAACGAAAATACAATGTACGTATATACCATCCGCATTCGCCACGTGACCCCGTCATTACCCGTTAGGTTACTTAACTAACGATAGAGCGGGGGCTGGACTAGCGCGGGTGCAAAACATATACAACATCTACTAGTATATATATAAGTATATACAACATTCGTTCCAGGCATGATAGTAAACAATATCACAGAAACACGGCCAACAATACAGAATGGTGGATAATCTTGGAGCCTCGGGTTTCATTTGAGCCACAAATAAAATCCCACGTTCCCTATCATGTGGATAGCCTGCGCAATGTAAAACCTGTACCCCCTACGAGTGCGGCGAATAGCCCGCCAATTTTAGAATGAAGCCCCCTCCGTCTCAACACCATGAGAAAGAAGCCCCCTCCGTCTCAACGCCATGAGATGCGGGCTTGCTGCCTTTCTAGAACCCAGCTATTCGTGCACTCCCCCGCGGGGTAACCCTAGTACAGAAATATAAAATAATATGTACAAACGGTGACATCGACATCAGCCCGGTCGGGCCGCAAAATAATATACAACCTGGCAAAGACGGAAGTCCACATGTCGGATGCTCGCCCCGCAATAACAAATGTACAAATGAATTTAAACTGCACTACGAACATTGCAACACTTGTTATCAATCACGACTATCCAACCAACATTACGGAACAAGCACACAACATCAACGCGAATGTCACGTTCGCAAAACTCGTCTAAAGGAACATATAGTGATTAGACGAGTTTTACCGATCGAGTGACATTCCCGGTCGCAGATAAAAGTGAATGGACTGTAAACTATTAAACACTGTGAAATATAATGAATCTGAAACACCACAAGTTGCCTCAAACTCAAATCTACAGAGAATCAAGTTTGGGCAAAAAATAAACAACACCAGGGAACCAAACTCCCGGAGATAAGCACCCAGCACCAAAAAATATTGCGCACGCCCCCACAAAAACCGGGGTGGCTAGATTTTTGCCCTCTGTGGCCGGCCAATGCAAGGACAAAATGTCTCATTTTGGTTCTGGGTACATCTAATAGGGTAAGGACCACTCTGCACATGTTTAAAAAAATTTCAGAAACCTTTTCTAAAACAACAAAAACTGCAGATAATGGATTTGGTTTCGCGTAGTTGTTTCGATTTCGTTGTTTTAACGTTGCTTAAACTTGCTAACCTAGGGCTTATGGGCTGGCTCTGATACCATGAAGGGTTACACTACCGCCCCGGCCAACTTCCGTGACCAAATGCAGAACAAAAAATTTCGTAGCGATAACGAAATTGGCGCTAATATAAAACCCTAACCGGATCTTTACCATAAACCTAGTTAGCACTTGATAAAGAGTTCTATCTACTATGAAGGATGTTATACCTAAAGAAACCGAGTCCTTCGGGTCTTCGATCCTCTCCTTAAGCTCCTCGATAGTTCTATGAATCGTGCTTGAACTCCGGCCTCCTTTTGTCTATGATGATCCACCCGAGAGCTCCAACCTTGGACTAAACCTCTAGCTTGAGGTAACTAGATTACTTGATTTGCTAATCCAAGTAAACTAGAGAGAGTAGAGAGTGATTTGGATGGCTTAATCTAATTAACCCTTGATTATCAACTCATGATAGATTAGGGTTAAGGTTTGAGAGAGGAAGAAGAAGATGAGAGCTTTCAAGAGAGAGAATGTATTTGTGATGAATGATGAAAAGTATTTGGAAATATATATATATATATATATATATATATATATATATATATATATCATTGAACATTTGGATAAGAGAAGAAAATATCCAAAGTAAATATCTAAAGGAAACTTCTAGCTAGAAAAAATCTCATCCATAATATCTTGGTCAACAAGTCAACCAAATTCAAATGGTCAACCAAGTCAAAAGGTCAAAAAAAATATCCATTCTAAAAATAATTATCATTTATCAAAAATAACATAATCTTTTCTTTTCCACATTTGTGTTTTGTCCAAATCAATGGTCAAAACCCTAATGAGAAAGTCTCCGTCTGTACCCCCCTCAATCGTATATACATACCCGCATCCATGTTCCAAAAAACATGAATGCCATGAGATGAAGCCAATCCAATAATCATATACTAGGATCTGGCTTAAACCAAAGCCCACTAGTATAGTCCGCTCGAACACCATACGTGTACAAGTGCACGTACGTGATCGAGCCCTGTCGTAAAACCATACGACCTCTACTCATTTCGCTCGAGGCTGGGAAACCCTCTGTGTGGGACTCTAAAGACTCAACAGTACTCTGGCAGTGGGTTTAACCACAAGCACGTCAGTGGCACTAGCTGTGCGTAATGGCTACCCAGGTATCTGTCGAAAAGAAGGTCGACGAGCAAGCTCATCCAAACTCCTACTGAGCCTATCTTTGACAATCTCCGTACAGTCCGGTCTGTTCGTCTAAGAGTATCGCATATCGGGCCTAGGGGGTGGTAAATGTCAGACCCCTAATAGCGGTATAAGTCGTGTCGGAGTGTAGCCCAGAACACCCTGAAAAACTACTGGAAACACTACCAGTAAATCTCGCTTGCCATGGCCAGGGACGACTATGTGTAATGGCTTTCCTAGACACAGCGCGATATCAACCCCCAATACCGGAAGAGACGAATCCTGTCTAACCATCACTGCCTCCAAGTGCTTCGGGACTGTACCCAACTACTACCTGTTTGCACGACTCAATAGAACCGTGGTAGGGTAGCAATCAAAGAACAGTGGGAACACACTTGAGGCGAAGTGGCAGTGTCAAGTCAACGGCCTAAGCTGTACTCATGTCACCTGGGAACTGTTAACTAACGATAGGTATAATACCAACCAACAGTTCCCGACGAGTCCTGTCCAGTATACTCATAACCTAACGAGCACCTGCATACTATCTCCAGCACGATGTACTGATGGCTGTGGGACAGACCATCTCCCCTGCTGGGACGAGAAGCGTATGCACCAGTCTACTCTGGAGTATCGATGCCCTGTCTCAATAATCCTACGACTAGGGACCAGAATAAGAATGTGCTTATAGACTACCCAGCCCCCACTAGTGTGATCGCCATCACAACGCTAGTAGTCAAGCAAAGATCCTAAGGGCCCCATCAATATGTATTAGCGATATGTTAAAAAGAAACATATACACATATTAAGATAGAAACAAACCAAGTAGCATACTACTATATTGAGAAAGACTGTCGCAAACCCGTGTATATATCCCAAGCTTCCAAAATGTATTATACAAACTAGTACTATACAATAATGGCCTCTAGGGCATACATATCCAACAGTAGTGTATCTAGGTCCCTGGTATTGTTTGCTACTCTCAAAAATCCCCCGGGTTGCTCCAGATTTCCCTGCACACCCTATATCCTCACAAAACCGACATGAACTAAATCCTAAATCCGTATTTTGGTTTCCCATACTCATTCCCAAGTCTTAAACAGCCACTCGACAGCCACTCAAGTATCACCAATCCGCAATTTCACTCAAACACTCACTAGGATTTCTAAGTATCACCAATTCATCACTAAACGAACTCTAACTTAAACAAAAAGCTGGGAAAACTTGAAACTAAACTAATGGAAGAAATTATACCTCATGGATGTCACTTAAGCAAACCCTAGAAGTCCCAAAGTTATCAAAATCCTATTTTTCTTGGTTCAATATGTAGAGGAAGAGATGGGGATTAATTTTTGTGAAGGGAGCATAAGGTTTTGGGGAATATTTGGAGATGGATCTAGGGTTAGAAGTAGAGGGATGTGAGGTTGGAGGAAGATGAAGAGGGAGAAGAAAATGAATAATGGTGGAGGGAATATGTGGCTGCCCTCTCTCTCTCTCTCCTTTATTCTCACCCACTCACTTTCCAAGTCATCATTATGTCCCCTCTCTCTCCCCAACTCATCATTACACCTTTTTCCCTTTTTTTCTCACCAAAAACACATACACCCAAAACGAAACAACACAAATGAAATAACATGTAACATGTCATGGTGCACTAACCATGAAAAAATGTTGAAACACGGATTTGGCTTAATCGCGATTAGCAGTGCACTAATCGGGTTTTTATCAAAACTGTATATAATAAATTTTAAAAATGCCAAATCCTTTAAATATATTTTTAAATGAATAAATCATTTTAATTTCCAATTATTTCACAAATATTGGTATATATTTATACCCTTTTTCGAAAACCCTGATTTCGCAAATCGGGCAGTTTTCGGGAAATATATTATTTTAATATTAAATTCCAAAAATAATATTTTATATTTTCTGAAATGTTACAACATCACCAATCTATATTAGTCTAGCCCACTATTGTAGGTTGTTTGCTCCACTTCTTCAAAGATCAAGTGAAGCTAGGAGCTTGAGCAAAGGGACTCTGTGGTGGATCGTCGTGGACTTGGAAGGATTCAAGCGAGCCGGTTCAACCCTAGTTGATCCAAGAAGTTACAACAGGAGGTCTACAAATGTTGTATTACTTACCTCTTAGTGTTAGACACTTGTTAGTATGTGATACTTGTTGTTGTTACCCTAATTTTCTAGTTCGATTAGTGGTTTGTATTTTTTAGCACCCCCTAAATTTTTAGTATAGCCTGTGTGATGCAACCCAAACCCTAGGATGGTGCTAAGGAATCCCCACAGTGGTATCAGAGCCAAGCTAGAAACTTAGACAATGTTAGATAAATTACGAAACCGAAACAACTCCGAAATTACAATAAACTGAAACCCTGAGAATGCTCTCTGTCGATTTTTAAATGGGCTCGAAATTTTTTTAAGCAACTGCAGAAGCTTGCATGTGATGCACTGAGAACACTGTAGAAAAACGAGGCCTATCCACCGGTTTTGAACCGGCCACATCCTCCATTTTCCCGGCCTGGCCGGCCCCCTTCACTCCAAACAGACATGTTTTCCTCTGGTGCTCTGGTCTGTTGGTTTTGAGGTTTCAGGTATTGTTTGTTTAGCACAAAATTTCATGTTATGTTAATTTTGTTTAGGGGCTAATTCGGAGTATTTTGTAGTCATAATTTTAACATTGTTTATGGTAACTTGGACGACGTTTAACAGCCACCTCATTACTCTCGCTGAAAATTTTCAAGTGTTCGAATTTTCCAAGTTAAAGATATTTGAAAGTTCATGCAAGTAACCCTATGGACCCTCTAAAGAAACGTAACCCTAACTCGATTCTATGACCATAGAACCGTGGCCAAACCTTAATGTTTGCCGTAGTCCCGTGGCACCATAGGTGAGGAAAGGGTTGGCCTTTCTACGGTTGGTCCATAGACAATGTGGAAAGTTTTGGGTATTTTAACTTTGCTCAAGTGTTGAGCTCTCAGGGTAATTTGTGGGTGTTTGTTGAATCGATCGAAACGTTTAATATCGTCTAGATATTTATGAATGTGATATAATAATTGGAATCTACGCTAATTAGTTTTGTGAAAAGTAATTAGTTGCGTGTAACTCTTAGCCTCGGTGGTAATCGGGAATCTTGTTGAATTACCCGAATTCTTTTGAAAAGGTGTTTTCATAGATGAGACCCAAATGTAAGATTTGCATCGTTAGGCATGAAATCCAAATTATGTGATAATCTGGGTTTATGATGTCTAAAGGCAGTGATGATTCCAATTGTTGTAGTTTTTCACTTTCTTTTATGCGACCGTAAGTGTAGTATGTGGTGTATCGCCAGTTTCGTTGCTATACATCAACGACAATTTGGGTACGCATACTTACTTACGTTGATGATATGTGATATTATATGTTGCTGAGATATGATGTACAGGATCGTCGTGAATGGATGGCCGGGGGTTTTATGTGAGATGAGAGTTTTTCTTTTCATTCATGTAAAATTCATTGTATGTAATATTCTTTTAATGGGGCACTTCCAAGTTGAGGATGATGTCACCATTTTTGTATATTATTTACTTTTCCGCATTAGGATAGACCCAAGGAGGGGAGCATAAGTGACCGGCTTCTAGGGTTCAGTGGGAGGCCATCTCAAGGAGTCGATACCGGGTCTCCTAAACTATAGAATTTATAGGGCCACTTGCCGCTCTCATAGGGGTCTAGGGGTGTGGGCTTGGCTATTCAACGCGACCGTGGAATCCATATTTTCTATTGTTGGCAAAATACAAAATACGGACCTCCTAGAATATCCTATATTTTCACATATATGCTTCTGCTGTTAGTATTCTGTGATGTGATCACTTTATATGCCGAGACGAATGATGTGTTATATATATGATATATAATAAACGTTGCTTATGTTTTGCATCCGCGCTAGTCCCTCCCCACTATGTCGTTAGTTAAGTAACCTAACAGTACATAACGGGACATTGTGGCGAATGCGGATGGCATAAACGTACGTTCTATTTTCGTTTCTTTTTTGTAATGGCTTAAGAACTTAAATGATGGGACTACATTAATAAGATTAATGTAAAGAAAAAAGAACCTAAAAAGATGTTGTAGAATCGGATTTGAAACCTACTCGGCTTTTTGTGAAAAAGCAAGTTTTCAAAATTCGGAGCTTAAGCCACTTCTTTTAAAACCATTATATTCTACAACGATATCAAGTTCGAAGCGTTAAAGGTTTTCTTAAAAACCATTTGCAGCCCTCCGTCATTTTATGAAGTAGAGTACTTAGTATTCATGCTGCGTATTTTGACTATAGTTAAGACGCAGTGTACGGTAGCTAAGTGATGTCTTCCTATACAGCATATGATGCGATTTGTTAGGACATTCATATGATTATGTTGACTATAGTTAAGAGTCATATGGGTGGGTCTAGTTAATCACGAAATGACGGGAAGAACTTGACTATTGCTTATAATATGTTGACTATAGTTAAGGTCATGAGTGCAACGGGTAAAAACCATATCGGGAGTTTTAAGAGTTGAAATTTGCAATGAGATTGCATACCTTCTATGTGATAGTAGGATCTCGATCCCACTATGAGCAAAAGCTGCACCCAAGAGAATTTTTCACTTAACAATCAGCTAACCCATTAGGTGTCTAGAAAGGTGTCAACGGGGCTACGCCTCTGGGAAAATGAGGTTCATTTTAATTAGGTCCGTGCGAAAGCATGGGGAACCTCCCTCAAAGTACCGGCACTGGCCTGGCTGGACGGTTAGCGAAGTTGTAGAATGTAATTAATCCTGGCTAATTTACTTTTTAAGGTTTGAAGAAAAATTTGATAAAAGCAGTGGGAGACATCGATTAGATAAGATAATAACCAATCTGATCTTTGCAAGAGCTTTCGCTGAGTATATTCTTTTCTCTCTCCTAATGGAAGATTATCATGACTGGACTTAAACTACTGTTAGAGAAAAATAAGCTAAATGGGCCAAACTATAAAGACAGGACAAGGAATATTAACATTGCTCTCACATATGATAAAGTATCATATGTCCTCACTGCCTCAGCCCCACCCAGCCCTGGCCCTGAATCTTCTGTTGCGGCTAGAGAGATCCGCAAAATGTGGGATATTGACTGTGCTACTACTAAATGCCTCACGCTTGCATCGATGGACAATACACATCAAAAGCAGCACGAGCAGATGGATATTCAATCCATCTTTCTCCATACAAAGGAGTTGTATGGGGAGCAATCTCGTATCCTACGATACGAAACGTCTCGAAAGCTGTTTCAGATGCGGATGGCTCCTGGCACACCAGTGGGTGATCACGTTTTGAAGATGATAGCTCTTATTGAAGAACTTGAGGGCCTCGGATGGACAATGGAGAATGAGCAATATATTGATATTGTTCTACAGTCTCTTCCCTCTGCCTTTGCTCCATTCATAGTGAACTTCAACATGCATAACATGGAGAAGTCACTACCCGAACTTCTCAATATGTTGATATATGCAGAGAGCACGCTTAAGGCGAAGTCTCCCTCTCTAATTGTTGGACAATCTTCCTCTTCCATCCCAAAAGCCAAGGCTAAGGGAAGGAATAAGAAGAAATCCACCAAACCGAGAAGTTGAATCAAGAAGGCACAAGGGAGAGATAAATCCAAGGTTGAAAATTCGGAAAAAGGAGAATGCTTCTATTGCAAGAAGACGGGGCACTGGAAGTGGAACTGTACCGAATACCTTGATCTCAAGAAAAAGAAGCATGGTGATGCTTCTGCTTCAGGTGTGTTTGTGAACTGTTTTTCTATAAACTCCGCTTCCTGGGTATTAGATACTGGTTCGGGTTCTCATATCTGCAATTCTGTGCAGGGCTTGAGAAATAGCAGAGTTTTGAAGATCGGTGATCACACTCTCCGAGTTGGAAATGGTTCCAATGTACATGCAATTTCAGTGGAAGAGTATCACCTAGGGTTACCGTCGGGTTGTATATTGGTTTTGAACCCATGTTATTTTGTACCTAGCATGTTTTGTAATATAATATATGTTTCTTTGTTAGAAAATGAAGGATATCATTTTGTATTGCAGCATAATGTTATGAACATTAAACTAAATCAAGAGTTGTTTGGTTCTGGTATACTTAATAACGGGATATACGTCCTAAATCAACATACGGTTTTCAACATATAACACACAAATAAAAGAAAATTTTCAGATATAAATAAAACTTTTCTTTGGCATTGTAGACTTGGTCATATTAATGAAACAAGACTAAACAAGCTTCATAAAGTGGGATATTTAAATCCTTTTGAGTATAAATCTTATGCGACTTGTCGTTCTTGTATCAAAGGGAAAATGACCAAAACTCCGTTTACTGAACACGGAGAAAGAGATACAGAGCTCTTGAGCCTCATACATAGTGATGTATGTGGGCCAATGTCTACACATGCGAGAGGTGGTTTTTCTTACTTCATAACTTTTACTGATGGTTTCTCAAGATTCGGTCATGTGTTTTTATTAAAGCATAAGTCTGAAGCTTTCGAGAAATTGAAGGAGTACAAACTTGAAGTAGAAAAACAAACTGGAATAAGCATCAAAATACTTCGATCAGATCGAGGTGGAGAGTATCTTAGTACAGAGTTTTCAAACTTCCTAAAAGAGAATGGGATTCTCTCTCAGCTCACTCCCCCTTACACATAACAGCACAACGGTGTGTCAGAGCGGCGGAATCGCACCCTATTGGATATGGTGCGATCCATGATGAGTGATACTGAGTTACCTCTCTTCTTTTGGGGGCATGCATTGGAGACTGCAGCTTTTCTGTTGAAAAAAGTACCACCCAAGACCGTGTCTACCACTCTATATGAGATATGGTATGGGAAGAGACCGTCTCTTAAACGAGTTAATATTTGGGGTTTTCCGGCTTTTGTCATAAAGCAGAAGTCAGACAAACTCGAGACACGATCAGTTAAATGTATATTTTTGGGATATCCAAAACATTCATTTGGATATTTGTTCTACCACTAGGAGGAACAAAAGGTGTTTGTTTCTCAGTATGCCACATTTTTAGAAAATGAGATTTTTCCAAATGATACCGATGGCAATGTGGCAGATCTAGAAGAGGTTCTAGAGACACAAGTTACAAATGACGACTTGGTTGAACCTGATGTTGCAACTGAATCTTATGAACCTCAGCCACTCCGTAGATCTGGCAGTACTTCTCACCTACCGGAGAGATACTACGGTTTTCTCATTGATGGTGATGGAGAAGACTGCATCATGGATGATGATGACCCTACCAGTTTTAAGCAAGCTATCACGAGTGGTGCCTCTGTGAAGTGGCTGGATGCCATGAGATCCGAAATGGAGTCTATGTACACCAACAAAGTATCGACTTTGGATGTTATACCCTCTGGGGTAAAACCCGTAGAGTGCAAATGGATCTTTAAGAGAAAGATCGGTGTAGATGGACAGGTGGAGACCTATAAGGCAAGGCTTGTGACGAAAGGATTTTTTCAAAGACCAGGACTGGACTATGACGAAACCTTTTCTCCTGTTACCATGCTTAAATCCATTCGGATCCTACTTGCTATTTCTGCTCACTACGACTATGAAATCTAGCAGATGGACGTTAAAAATTCTTTTCTAAATGGTGATTTAGAAGAATGCGTTTTTAAGGATCAGCCAGAGGGCTTCATTGATAGTGGGAACAGCGGGAAAGCATGTAGGTTGCTTAAATCCATTTATGGATTAAAGCAGGCATCACGGAGTTGGAACATCTGTTTTGATGATGTTATCAAAGAGTTTGATTTGGTCAAAAATCCAGATGAACCTTGTGTTTATAAGAAGATTGTATGGAGTACTGTCATATTTCTCGTATTGTGTGTGGATGACATTCTTCTGATAGGAAACCATATTCCTATGCTACAATCGGTCAAACTTCTCTTATCACAAAGGTTCTCCATGAAGGACCTGGGTGATGCCTCGTACATATTGGGCATGAAGATCTATAGGGATAGATCTAAAAGGTTGTTGGGATTGTCCCAAACCAGGTATATTAACACCATCCTAAAGAGGTTTAGTATAGAAGACTCTAAACGGGGTGCCTTACCTGCTAGTCATGGAGTCACTCTCTCCAAGGACTTTTTCCTAAAGACTGATGAAGAGAGAGCCTGCATGAGTATTATACCCTACGCTTCAGCTGTAGGATCTATAATGTATGCGATGTTATGTACACGCCCTGATGTAGATTATACGCTGAGTGTAGTAAGCAGGTATCAATCCAACCTAAGGGAGAATCACTGGACAGCTGTGAAGAACATTCTTAACTACTTGCGAAGAACTAAAGAAATGTTCTTGGTGTATAGTAACGAGGATCTCCAAATGGAGGCCTTTCCTAATTCGAGCTTCCAGAGTGATAAGGATGACAGCAAATCTATCTCGGGGTTTGTATTTACCTTTAATGGAGGGGCGGTATGTTGGAAGAGTTCCAAACAAGATACCGTTGCAGACTCCACGATGGAAGCTGAGTATATTGCTGCAAATGATGCTGCTAAGGAAGCCGTCTGGATGAGGAAGTTCATCTCGGAGCTAGGAGTAGTTACAACCATTATTGATCCAATACCATTGTATTGTGATAATAATGAGGCTATGGTGTTGGCCAAAGAGCCCAGGTCCCATCAGCGATCCAGACACATCCTCAGGTGATATCATCTGATCCGGGAGATAGTTGATCGCCGCGAGATTGAGATTCGGAGAGTAGATACAAAGAATAACACCGCGGATCCACTCACCAAGGCCCTCTCTCTGCCGCAGCATGAGCGACTTTTTGAGATGTTGGGTATGAGATACACCAATAATTGGCCTTAGTGCAAATGGGCGATTGTTGGATATATGTATGCCCTAGAGGCCATTATATGATAGTGGATGTATCGGTATGTGTGTGTGTGTATTCAGAGGACATTCTTGCTCGACATGATAGTATGCTATCTGGTTGTACTTTATCTTGACATGTTAATTTGATCATGCATCTTACCATTTGGTACATGTTGATAAAGTCCTTAGGATATTTGCTTGACTACTGGGATTATGATGCGGATCATACTAGTGGGACATGTGTAGTTTATAAGCATATCCTTAAAATGTTCCTAGTCATGGGTGTATCGAGACGGGGCATCGATATTCCAAAGTAGACTAGCGTATACGTTACTTGACCCATATGATGGGCGATGAATGATCCCATATCTATTGGTGTGGTGACACCAAAGACCATATACCGGTGCTCAGTGAGACTGGGTACACTGAATGGACTCGCCGAGAACTCTTATGTGGTATTATATCTATCG
This sequence comes from Agapanthus africanus, assembly GCA_030015575.1. NCBI lineage: Eukaryota > Viridiplantae > Streptophyta > Magnoliopsida > Asparagales > Amaryllidaceae > Agapanthus > Agapanthus africanus. The sequence goes on from JASDDO010000014.1 coordinate 590,208,978, forward strand.
TCGTATAGTAGTTCTCAGGTGACACTGGTGCAGGTTAGTCTGTAGACCCGAGATCGTCATAGAGTCTTGTGTGTCCTCCCACTGTACTTTGATCTCCACCCTACCACGGCTCTACTGAGTCGTGCAAACAGGTGGATTTTGGGTACAGTCCCGAGGCACATGGAGGCAATGAGTGATAGGAGGGGTTTTGTATCTCCCGGTATTGGGGGTTGATGTTGCGCCATGCACGATTGGCTATAACAGGAAGTCCCTTGCCAGGGCTGATGAGATCTACTAATAAGTGTTATCAGTAGTTTCTCGATCTGTTATAAGTCATATACCGGTATGACTTATTGAGTTATTGGGGTCGACGATGCCATCTCTAGACTCTATATGCAGCATATCTGACGAAGAGACCGGACTGTACGGTAAGTGTTGCCAGTTGGCTCGACGGGAGTTTTGACAGGTTCTCTTGTGTTTCTTCTGATCGCTCAATACCTGGGAGCCATTAAGTACAACTTGTGCTACTGACGGTTTGTGGGTATGTAATATGATCACTGCCTACTGCTATCGTATTGACGAGTCTTAGAGTCCCACAAAGGAGTTTCCTAGCTCAGGCGAAAAGATGTGGGGTGCATATGAGATATGCGCGGGAGCTCAATTAAATGCGTGTATTTGATACCGTATTTTAATCGGGCGTTTACTATTGAAAGGGTCATATGTGATATGACCGGGTTATTAAATCAAGTGTTGATTTAATATTAAGTCCATTAGCTTATTTATTTAAAACCTATTCCTTTATGATGCATGCATGAGTGTATGTATATATGGATATAGATGCACACATGCAAGCATACATGTGTCATGGTTGATGATACATTGGTGAAGGAAATGCAAGACTCACATGGTAACATATTTATATATTTTGATTATTGAGAAAAGCAAAATGGGAATAAAATCATGGTTGACTATTCTACACTCTTCTCTTGTGTTGACTAAAGTCAATACCATGGTTTCATTGCCCATGGTTTTAGTAGCCCATGGTTTTTCTTAAACTCAAGTCTCAAAATATCTATATATTTTGTAACCGTGGTTAAGGATGACATAATTTTCTCTCTCTTTTGATTATGTTCATTTATTCTCACTTGAGTCAAGTTAAGCCAATCTCCTTCTTCTTCCTCCTTCAAGCTCTCTAGGTTTTTGAAAGTGAGTGAAGAACATAAAAAGAAAAGGTTTTTGAGTAAGATCCATACCCACATCACCGATCTATATTAGTCTCATCCACTATTGTAGGTTGTTTGCTCCACTTCTTCAAAGATCAAGTGAAGCTAGGAGCTTTAGCACAGGGGCTCCGTGGTGGATCGTCGTGGACTTGGAAGGATTCAAGCGAACCGGTTCAAACCCTAGTTGATCCAAGGAGTCACAAGAGGAGGTCTACAAAGGTTGTATTACTTACCTCTTAGTGTTAGACACTTGTTAGTATGTGATACTTGTTGTTAAACTAATTTTCTAATTCGATTCATGGTTGGTATTGTTTATCACCCCCCTAAATTTTTATTATAGCATGTGTGATGCAACCCAAACCCTAGGATGGCACTAAGGAATCCCTACAGAAGTACCGACTTTGGAGTCGATAGCAGAAACGTGGACAAGACGGGCACTAGAATCCCGTGTCAAGCCAAGCATGCACTAAGTAGATTTAACGCAAGTGGCAGTATGTGTGAGAACTATTTAAAAAGGTTTGTTTTTGAAAAAGTGTCGGACGTGAGGATTGACTCAACAAATCACAAAAAATGCACAAACAACCTTAGTACTACGGTCACATAGGTCAAGTCACTAGACCACTCCTAGACTTCCAAAGGACAAGCTACATGATCAATCATCTACCATCTCTTTATCACTCTTATGGCCAGGTAAGTGCCAGGTAAGTGGGAGGTATCTGCTATACGAATCACCAAAAATAGAGGGCCTAATTAAGTAACCACTTTCCTTAGTCATACTTGTCTTAGACACCACGAGAGAAATGCGGATAAGCGATAGATTACCCATGACCCTCCTCTGTCTTAATTGAGCGCGACGGTCCTTAGAGTCTTGGTCTAGATATTTTTAATTAATGTAGGGTGATGTGGATGCTCGTTTTATGATTTGTGGAGCCTATGAAGGATGACGAAATCCCCACCTAATCTAAATTTGGGTTATTGCCCCTTAAAGTCCTTTTTAGAAATATGCACAAAAAAACCAATTTCAAAACACGCAAAATGATTTTTGAGCTGTGATATTTTGCAAAGAATCCTGCAGAAAATCAAATTATTGGATTTCTAGAAGAGAGAGAGAAAGATATGAAGAAAATACCAGAGGATTTTGGCGCTCCAATTCCTCTACGCCGCCGCGGTTCCGCCACACTTTGCACACAATTGCAGCGGTTCCGCCGCAAAAAGCAGGGATCTTTTGATAATTTTTCTACAGTGGCCTCCTTTGCTCCTTTGCTACTCTCTGAAAGTCTATAAATCTAAAATTCCTCGTTCCAGTGACTCAAGATACCCTTGCAAAATTAGCACAATAATCGTTAAATATGCAAGTTGCAGTTTTGATTTTTATTTTAAGGGTCGGATAAGAATTCAACATGAATAGCAAGAAAAAAAATTTACGCACGTATACCCGACAGTGGCACCATTTGATTGATTCTTTTTCTGAAAAGTAAAGTTAACCACAATCAATAACGGTGTCGCTTGTAGCTAGCCGAGATGAGTACGGGTCATCTGCAGGGAAACGTGGAACCTTTATCTTGCCTTAGACGAGTTGATTGAAATATGGAGAATAGTTTCTAGATCTATGTCGAATACGGATGTAGAATATATAAGAAAAGGGCTTGTAGGGTTCATCGAATTTAGTAGTAATGGATGATTAATTAAAGATGACTCTTTTTATCTTTTAATAGATTTAAAATTAGATCCATGGTGGTGAATAAAGATTAGGGTTTTTGGAGGGAATAGGGTTCCCACTCTTAACCCTTATCTTTTAATTGACCTCTATTCATGTCTAGACTTTACCAAAACACTTTTTAATCTAATCTCAAATCGCGGTCGTGACTATCAATAAATTGATAGCGCGCCTGTTCAGTCGAAAATATCGCACTTTTGATATATCATTTTCCATACTTTTCTTAGATATTTAAAGGTGTTTACTATAAATATGAAACATATGAGGTTTTATCTGTAAAATATCTATTTACCATATGTTTATATATTATAATTAACATTATGAAGGAAAATGTATGCATATAATATTCTAGTAATTTATGTATGCATATCATATCAAATATCCTTAATCAATATTCTTAAAATATAATATCATATAAAATGGTTAGGATAATATCTCAAAAACACCAAATATTACTAAAATTATTCATTGAGATATTGTGCAAGTTTTAGCTCAGGTCAGGAGATTGGGATATCAAGATGTCGGGAATCAAAAATCTGCCGATAAAGTTAAATAAAATCGAAGAATCAATACTGGCAGAGACTCAGACAATATATGAAGATTCCAGACATCAACTAAATCTCCATGTGTCACAATAAAGCAGCCCCAGAATGCTGAAGACATGATCTCACCAAATGGTCGTGGTTGCGCGGCCAAAAGCACAATAATGCGGCGGATCCGCGGTGGATTTAGGGAGTTAGGGTTTGGGATTTTTAGGTGTGATTTGCAACAACAAACCCTAATTCTTGGATCTATAGTTTCTGGTTTTGGGACTATATAAAGGACCGAGGGCTAAACTTAGAAATCATCAATCTTTTACACAAAGCAAATCACCGTCAAAGAACAAGTGATCCACGACAGGTCCACGATTCAACTGTTGGATATATGTATGCCCTAGAGGCCATTATGTGATAATGGATGTATCTATACATGTATATATATATTCAGTATACATTCTTGCTCGACATGATAGTATGCTATCTGGTTCTTCTTTATCTGACATGTTGATTTTATCATGCTTTTATTCATTCATACATGCTGATAAAGCCCTGAGGATATTGGCTTGACTGATCTGATTATGATGGAGATCATACTAGTAGGACATCTGTAGTCTGTAAGCATATCCTGGAAAGTCCCTAGTCGTAGGTATATCAAGACAGGGCATTGATATACCAGAGTAGACTAGCGTATATGATACTAGATCCATACGATGGGCGATGGATGTTCCCACATTCATCGATGTTTGACATCAAGATCATATACGGGTGCTCAGTGCTGACTGGGTACACTGGACGGACTTACCGAGAACTCCTATATGGAATTATATCTATCGTCGGATAGCAGTTCTCAGGTGACACTGGTACAGGTTAGTCTGTAGACCCGAGATCGTCATAGAGTCTTGTGTGTTCTCCCTCTGTACTTTGATTGCCACCCTACCACGGCTCTACCGAGTCGTGCAAACAGGTGGCCGTTGGGTACAGTCCCGAGACACACGAAGACGATGAGCGATAGGAGGGGTTTCGTCTCTCTCGGTATTGGGAGTTGATGATGTGCTGTGCCCGACTGGTTATAACAGCAAGTCCCTGGCCAGGGCTGCTGAGATTTGCTGATAAGTGTTATCAGTAGTTTCTCGATCTGTTATAGACCATTCACCGGCACGACTTATTGAGTTATTAGGGTCGACGTGACCATCCCTAGGCTCGATATGCAGCATATCCGACGAAGTGACCGGACTGTACGGTAGTGTTGCCAGATGGCTCGACGGGAGTTGTAGCAGGTTCGCTTGTTTTCTTCTGATCGCTCAATACCCGAGTGGCCGTTACGTTTAGCTGACCGCTTGCGGCTTGGGGGTACCTGATATGATCATCACCCTCTGCCGGCGTATTGACGAGTCTTAGAGTCCCACAATGGAGTTACCCAGTCCAGGCGAAACGTTGTGGTGCGCGTATGCGATATGCGCAAGCACCCGATTAAAATGTGCGTATATGATACCGAACATTGATCGGGTGAACTGCTTTTGGTGGGGTCATATGAGATATGACCGGATTGATAAATCAAGTGTTGATTTATCATTTAACCATTAGTTTTCTCACTTAAAACCTTTTCTTGGATGATGGATGTGTGCATGCATGTGTACTTTTCTTTCTTTCTTTCATTCTAGTTTCATGCACATGTGGATGTGCATACATGCATACATACATACACCCATCCATCATGGTTGTTAGCATATGGAAATGGTGGCAATATAAGACTCACACCATGGATTAAATAATGGATTATTATTTAATTTTGGTTTTAAAACAAAATGAAAAGAAAAGGATAATCATTCTAGCTTCTACATTCTTCTTCTAACCTAACCAAGCTCAACTACCACTAACCTAGGGTTATCCTTCTCTTTATCATTTAAAACCCAAGTTAAATTAACTCTCCATAATTTAATCATGGTTGAATGCAAGAAGGAAATAAATATATATAGTGATATATTTCATTTTCTTTTTCAACTAAGGATTATTTTTCACCTCTTGTTAAAAATAGCCACCATCTTCATCCTCCTTCACCTTTTCCTCTCTAGTTTTTTCTAGTGTGTTAAACACAATTAAAGAAAGGTTTTTGAAGTGAGATCCTTAGCCACAACATCATTCTACTCAAGTCTAGCCAACTTGATTAGAATGTTCTCTTTGCTTTTCCAAAGTTGCAAGCTTGGACGGGAAACTTCGGGTGGATCGTCGTGGACGAAAGAGGACTACAAGTGGACCTTCTTCCAACACCCTAGAGATTAAGGAGTCAAGAAAAAGGGGAGCTACAAAGGTTGTAGCCTTCAAACCCTTATTTTTATTAGCTTAAAGTTTCGTAACGCTAATTTTCTAGGATCGATTCCTTTGTGTGTTTGTTTAGCACCTTAAAAATACATACTTTGAGACATGTGATGCTTCAAAACTCTTCATAGGGTGCTAGGCAAACCTTTCATTGGTATCAGAGCCGACCTAGAACATTAGGCGACGCTTTTACGAAGTAAAAATCCCGATCGGACAAAAATACGACACTTTTGGACCCTCTCTGGACAAATTTTAAAATTTGATGTTCTTCATAATTAAAAATACTTAAAAAATACAGCAGGAAATTCTAAGAATAACAGTGAAATTCGATGACCTGAACAGTGTAAACCGCCGCGGAACCGCCGCATTTACTGGCTTAGACCGCGGTTCCGCGGCCGTACGGAGGCATCATTGCGTGAATTTTATACTATTATTCTTAGGTTTTCTTGTACAGTGTTTTAGGTATGTTTAATATGAATATTGTACTGTATGTTCTAGAGATGGTTTTGGACGCGTAGATTTGATCGGTATTTTCATTTCGTAGCTTTTCGGGTAAATTAGAAAGTATTGAAGTGTTTGAACGAGTATCATTTGCTCACTATTAACGGGGTTTAAATACTTTGGAGATACGTGCAAGTCTTTTTTGGTGGTCCCTCTAGAAGACAACAAACCTTAACTCGATTATGTGACCGTCTTGAACTGCCCTTTGAACCCTAGGGTTTAGGGCAGTACGGCGTGCCATATGTGAGGCGTTGGCTTGACCCTTCTACGGCTGGACCGCTACTACTGTGTCACACTTCGGATTTTTGAACCCTGCTCAAGTGTTGAGCTTTAGTCAATCTTGGGTACTTGATCGTTCGTTCGAAAACTTTAATACTGTCTGTTTATCTGGAATGTGATACAATATGTGGAATTCATATAGTTTAGGCATGAAATACGAAATATGTGATATTTCGCATTTATGATGTCTAAAGAGAATGTGGATTCCAAATATTGTAGTTTTACACTTTCTTTTCTGTGACCGTAAGTGTAGTATGTCCAATATCGCCGGTTTCGTTGCTATATGTCAACAACAATTGGGGTATGCATACTTACTTACGTTGATGATATGTGATATTATGTGTTGCTGAGATATGATGTGCAGGATTGTCGCGATTGAATAGCCGGGGGGGTTTTTTGAGAGATGAGAATTTTATATTTTCATTCATGTAAATTCAAATGTAATGTAATATTCTTTTATTTGGGGCACTCCCGGGTTGAGGTTGTGTCACCAGTGTTGTATATTATTTACTTTTCCGCATTAGGATGGACCCAAGGAGGGGAGCACAGGTGACCGAGTTCTAGGGTTCAGTGGGAGGCCATCTCGAGGAGTCGAGACCGGGTCTCCTAAACTCCAGAATTGGTAGGGTCACTTGCCGCTCTCGTAGGGGTCCAGGGTGTGGGCTTGGCTATTCATCGCGGCTGTGGAATCCGTATTTTCTATTCTGGCTAAATACTAAATACGGACGTCCTAGTATATCCCACGTTATATCTATATTTCTGCTGCCTGTGTTCTGTGATATCTGAGACGAATGATATATTACATATATGATATATAGTAGACATTGCTTATGTTTTACACCCGCGCTAGTCCTGTCCCGGTATGCCGTTAGTTAAGTAACCTAACGGAACATTGCGGCGAATACGGATGGCATAAGCGTACGTGTTATTTTCGTTTCTTTTCTGTGATTGGCTTAAGGACTTAAATGATGGGATTACATTAATATGATTAATGTAAAGAAAATAAACCTAAAAAGATATTGTAGAATCGGATTTGAAAACCACTCGGCTATTTATGAAAAAGCTATATTTCAAAACTGCGGAGCTTAAGCCACTTCTTTTGAAAACCATTTGATTCTACAACGATATCAAGTTCAAAGCGTTAAAGATTTTCTTAAAAATCATTCGCAACCCTCCGTCATTTTAGGAAGTAGAGTACTTAGTATTCGTGCTACGTTTGTTGACTTTAGTTAAGGCGTAGTGTACGGTAGCTAAGTGATGTCTTCCTACACTGCATATGATGCAGATTAATTAGGACATTCATGCGACTTTGTTGACCATAGTTAAGGGTCATATGGGTGGGTCTAATTGATCAAGAAATGACGGGTAGAACTTGACTGGTACTTATGATTTGTTGACCATAGTTAAGGTCATAAGTGCTAGGGGTAAAAACCACATCGGGAATTTCAATAGTTGAAATTTGCAATGAGATTGCATACCTTCCATGTGATGGTTGGATCCCGATCCCACTGTGGGCAATAGTTGCTCCTAGGAGAGTTTTACAGTTTACAATTAGCTAACTCATTAGGTATCTAGAAAGGTGTGGGGCTCCGCCTCTGGGAAAACGAGGTTTACTCTAATTAGGTCCGTGCGAAAGCACGGGGAACCTCCCTCAAAGTACCGACACTGGCCTGGCTGAACGGTTAGCGAAGTTGTAGACTGTAATTAATCCTGGCTAGTTTTTCTTTTTAAGGTTTGAAAGAAAAACTCGATAAAAGCAGTGGGAAACATCGATTAGACAAGATAATAAACCAATCTAATCTATGCAAGAGCTTTCGTTGAGTGTATTCTTTTCTCTCTCTTAATGGCAGATACCCATGACTGGACTCAAGCTTTTACTAGATAAAAACAAACTGAATGGGACCAACTATAAAGACTGGCTGAGAAATCTGAAAATCGCCGTGACTTATGATAAAGTATCATATGTCCTCACGGCTTCAGCCCCGCCCGTCCCAGGTCCAAAATCCTCAGTTGCGGACGTTGAAGTCCGCAAGACATGGGAGCTGACTGTGCCACGGCCAAATGCCTCGCGCTTGCATTGATGGACAATACACATCAAAAGCAGCACGAGAATATGGACATTCAAACCATATTTCTCCATACAAAGGAGTTGTATGGAGAGCAATCCCGCGTATTACGATACGAAGCATCAAAGAAACTGTTTCAGATGCGAATGGCCCCTGGCACACCAGTAGGAGACCATGTTTTGAAGATGATAGCTCTTATAGAAGAGCTTGAGGACCTTGGATGGACAATGGACAATGAACAATATATAGATATTATTCTGCAGTCCCTCCCCTCCACCTTTGCTCAGTTCATAGTGAACTTCAACATGCATGGCATGGAGAAGGAACTCCCTGAACTCCTTAATATGTTAAGGAGTGCAGAGAGCACTATGAAGTTAGCAAAATCTCCCGTTATGACTATTGGACAGTCTTCTTCTTCTCGCCCGAAAGCTAAGGCCAAGGGAAAGAAAAAGAAGAAACCCACTAATCCTAAGGGCGGAGTTAAAAAGGTGAAGGGAAAGGGAAAGTCCAAGGCTGGAGACTCGAGGAAGGGCGAATGTTTTCATTGCCACAAGACAGGATATTGGAAGCGCAACTACACGGAGTACTTAAGTCTCAAGAAGAAGCATGGTGATGCTTCTGCTTCAGGTGCGTTTGTGACTGAAAACTGTTTTTTCTATAAACTCTGCTTCCTGGGTATTGGATACCGGTTCAGGTTCTCACATTTGCAATTCTATGCAGGGGCTGAGAAATACCAAGGTTTTGAAGACAGGTGACCATACTCTCCGCGTTGGAAATGGTTCCAATGTTCATACAGTCGCAGTGGGAGAGTATTACTTGGGATTGCCATCTGGATGTATTTTGATTTTGAATCCATGTTATTTTGTACCAAGTATGCTATGTAATATAATATCCGTTTCTTTGTTGGACAATAAAGGATATAATTTTATACTGCAGAACAATGTTATGAACATTCACCTAAATCAAATGTTGATTGGGTATGGTACGCTTAATAACGGAATATATGTCCTAAATCAACACACAGTTTTCAGTATACAACACACTAATAAAAGAAAACTTTCAGAATTAAATGAAGCTTTTCTTTGGTATTGTAGACTTGGTCATATTAGCGAAACAAGACTAAACAAGTTACACAAAGATGGATATTTAAACTCTTTTGAATATAAATCTTATGCAACTTGCCAGTCTTGTATCAAGGGTAAAATGACCAAAACTCCGTTTACCGGACACGGAGAAAGAGCTACTCAGCTCCTTGGCCTCATACATAGTGATGTATGTGGGCCAATGTCTACACAGGCTAGAGGCGGTTTTTCATACTTCATTACATTCAGTGACGACTTCTCAAGATTCGGTCATGTATTTTTATTAAAGCACAAGTCCGACGCTTTCGAGAAATTCATTGAATATAAACAAGAAGTAGAAAACAAACCGGCTTGAGTATTAAGATGCTTCGATCAGATCGAGGTGGTGAGTATCTCGGTACAGAATTTGCAAACTTCCTAAAAGAGAATGGGATTCTCTCTCAGCTCACTCCTCCTTACACACCACAGCACAACGGTGTGTCAGAACGACGGAATAGGACCCTATTAGATATGGTCCGGTCCATGATGAGTGACGCTGAGTTACCAGTCTCATTTTGGGGGCATGCATTGGAGACTGCAGTGTTTCTGCTGAACAGGGTTCCAACCAAAGCCGTGTCTACCACGCCATATGAGATATGGAATGGGAAGAGACCATCTCTTAAGAGAATTAAGATTTGGGGTTGCCCGGCCTATGTTAAAAAGCAGAATCCGGGCAAACTCGAGACACGGTCAGTCATGTGTAACTTTGTGGGATATCCAAAGAATTCTTATGGATATCTGTTCTACCACAAAGAGGAACAAAAGGTGTTTGTTTCCCAGTATGCCACATTCTTGGAAAAAGAGTTTTTCACAGATAAAGATGATGGCAAGGTGGTGGATCTAGAAGAGGTTCTAGAGACACAAACTACAAATGACGATTTGGTTGAACCAGCTGTTGCAACAGAAACTGAGGAACCTCGGCCACTCCGAAGGTCTGGTAGGACTTCTCGCCCACCGGAGAGGTACTACGGTTTCCTCATTGATGGTGACAGGTAAGATTGCATCATGGATGATGATGATCCTACCAGTTTTCAGCAAGCTATCACGAGTGGTGACTCTGTGAAGTGGCTGGATGCAATGAGATCCGAAATGGAGTCTATGTACACCAACAAAGTATGGACTTTGGACGTTGTACCCCCTGGGGTAAAACCTGTAGGGTGCAAATGGATCTTTAAAAGAAAGATTGGTGTGGATGGGCAGGTAGAGACCTATAAGGCAAGACTTGTGGCGAAAGGTTTTCGACAAAGACCAGGTTTGGACTATGACGAAACTTTTTCGCCCGTAGCCATGCTTAAATCCATTCGGATCCTACTTGCTATTGCTGCTCACTACGACTATGAAATCTGGCAGATGGACGTTAAAACAGCATTTCTAAATGGAGATTTAGAAGAATGCATTTATATGGATCAGCCAGAGGGCTTCATTGACAGTGGGAGCAACGAGAAAGCATGTAGGCTGCTCAAATCCATATATGGGTTAAATCAGGCATCTCGGAGTTGGAACATCTGTTTCGATGATATTATCAAAGAGTTTGATTTCATCAAAAATCCAGATGAACCTTGTGTTTATAGGAAGGTTGTAGGAAGAGCTGTCGCATTCCTCGTATTGTACGTGGATGACATTCTTCTGATAGGAAATGATATTCCTATGCTACAGTCGGTCAAATCATTCTTATCACTGAGGTTCTCCATGAAGGATCTGGGTGATGCCACATACATCCTGGGCATAAGGATCTATAGGGATAGATCCAAAAAGTTATTGGGATTGTCCCAAACCAGGTACATCAACACCATCCTAAAAAGGTTTAGTATGGAAGACTCCAAGCGGGGTACCTTACCCGCTTGCCATGGAGTCACTCTCTCCAAGGATTCTTGTCCAAAGACCGATGAAGAGAGAGCTCGCATGAGCATTATACCCTATGCTTCGGCAGTAGGATCTATAATGTATGCGATGTTATGTACACGCCCAGATGTAGCTTATGCACTCAGTGTTGTAAGCAGGTATCAATCCAACCCAAGGGATAACCACTGGACAGCTGTGAAGAACATTCTTAAGTACTTATGAAGGACTAAAGAATTGTTCTTGGTGTATGGTAATACAGATCTCCAAATGGAGGCCTTTACCGATTCGAGCTTCCAGAGCGATAAGGATGACAGCAAATCTATCTCAGGGTTTGTGTTTACCCTCTATGGAGGGGCGGTAAGTTGGAAGAGTTCCAAACAAGATACCGTTGCAGACTCTACGATGGAAGCTGAGTACATTGCAGCAAATGATGCCGCCAAGGAAGCCGTCTGGATGAAGAAGTTCGTCTCGGAGCTAGGAGTAGTTCCAACCATCATTGATCCAATACATTTGTATTGTGACAATAATGGGGCTATGGAGTTAGCCAAGGAGCCCAGATCCCATCAGCGGTCCAGACACATCCTGAGGCATTTTCATTTGATCCGGGAGATTGTAGATCGCCGCGAGATCGAGATTAGGAGAGTAGACACAAAGAATAACGCCGCGGATCCATTCACCAAGGCCCTCCCTCAGCCGCAGCATGAGCGACTTTTGGAGATGTTGGATAAGAGATACGCCAATAACTGGCCTTAGTGCAAGTGGGAGATTGTTGGATATATGTATGCCGTAGAGGCCATTATGTGATAGTGGATGTATCTATACATGTATATATATATTCAGTATACATTCTTGCTCGACATGATAGTATGCTATCTGGTTCTTCTTTATCTGACATGTTGATTTTATCATGCTTTTATTCATTCATACATGCTGATAAAGCCCTGAGGATATTGGCTTGACTGATCTGATTATGATGGAGATCATACTAGTGGGACATCTGTAGTCTGTAAGCATATCCTGGAAATTCCCTAGTCGTAGGTATATCGAGACGGGGCATTGATATACCAGAGTAGACTAGCGTATATGATACTAGACCCATACGATGGGCGATGGATGTTCCCATATTCATCGATGTTTGACATCAAGATCATATACGGGTGCTCAGTGCTGACTGGGTACACTGGACGGACTCACCGAGAACTCCTATATGGAATTATATCTATCGTCGGATAGCAGTTCTCAGGTGACACTGGTACAGGTTAGTCTGTAGACCCGAGATCGTCATAGAGTCTTGTGTGTTCTCCCTCTGTACTTTGATTGCCACCCTACCACGGCTCTACCGAGTCGTGCAAACAGGTGGCCGTTGGGTACAGTCCCGAGACACACGAAGACGATGAGCGATAGGAGGGGTTTCGTCTCTCCCGGTATTGGGAGTTGATGTTGTGCTGTGCCCGACTGGTTATAACAGCAAGTCCCTGGCCAGGGCTGCTGAAATTTGCTGATAAGTGTTATCAGTAGTTTCTCGATCTGTTATAGACCACTCACCGGCACGACTTATTGAGTTATTAGGGTCGACGTGACCATCCCTAGGCTCGATATGCAGCATATCTGACGAAGAGACCGGACTGTACGGTAGTGTTGCCGGATGGCTCGACGGGAGTTGTAGCAGGTTCGCTTGTTTTCTTCTGTTCGCTCAATACCAGGGTGGCCGTTACGTTTAGCTGACTGCTTGCGGCTTGGAGGTACCTGATATGATCATCACCCTCTGCCGGCGTATTGACGAGTCTTAGAGTCCCACAAAGGAGTTACCTAGTCCAGGCGAAACGTTGTGGTGCGCGTATGCGATATGCGCAAGCACCCGATTAAAATGTGCGTATATGATACCGAACATTGATCGGGTGAACTGCTTTTGGTGGGGTCATATGAGATATGATCGGATTGATAAATCAAGTGTTGATTTATCATTTAACCATTAGTTTTCTCACTTAAAACCTTTTCTTGGATGATGGATGTGTGCATGCATGTGTGCTTTTCTTTCTTTCTTTCATTCTAGTTTCATGCACATGTGGATGTGCATACATGCATACATACATACACCCATCCATCATGGTTGTTAGCATATGGAAATGGTGGCAATATAAGACTCACGCCATGGATTAAATAATGGATTATTATTTAATTTTGGTTTTAAAACAAAATGAAAAGAAAAGGATAATCATTCTAGCTTCTACATTCTTCTTCTAACCTAACCAAGCTCAACTACCACTAACCTAGGGTTATCCTTCTCTTTATCATTTAAAACCCAAGTTAAATTAACTCTCCATAATTTAATCATGGTTGAATGCAAGAAGGAAATAAATATATATAGTGATATATTTCATTTTCTTTTTCAACTAAGGATTATTTTTCACCTCTTGTTAAAAATAGCCACCATCTTCATCCTCCTTCACCTTTTCCTCTCTAGTTTTTTCTAGTGAATTAAACACAATTAAAGAAAGGTTTTTGAAGTGAGATCCTTAGCCACAACATCATTCTACTCAAGTCTAGCCAACTTGATTAGAGTGTTCTCTTTGCTTTTCCAAAGTTGCAAGCTTGGACGGGAAACTTCGGGTGGATCGTCGTGGACGAAAGAGGACTACAAGTTGACCTTCTTCCAACACCCTAGAGATTAAGGAGTCAAGAAAAAGGGGAGCTACAAAGGTTGTAGCCTTCAAACCCTTATTTTTATTAGCTTAAAGTTTCGTAACCCTAATTTTCTAGGATCGATTCCTTTGTGTGTTTGTTTAGCACCTTAAAAATACATAATTTGAGACATGTGATGCTTCAAAACTCTTCATAGGGTGCTAAGCAAACCTTTCATCAACATGATAAAGCGACGTGAGATTCGACGGAGCATCTACTTCCTACGAGGCAGAGATCGAGAGCATCTTCTTCTTCCTCTTGTAATCTAAATTCGAAGGTTTTGTAATTGTGAAGTTGAGTAATAAAGGTAGATCATTATATTAATTATTTAGTATTTAATTTCTGTATTATGAATTCTTTCTCTATCCGTTCTTTTTTATCTCCATCATGTTCGAGTAATTCTCCGCTTGATAGGGTTCGTAGGATTAGGGTAGAACAATGGATGAGAAAATATTTTAACTTATTTTAAATCTTATGAAGTTTATAAACTTTAGCAAAAGAATCGTTAACATCCTAATCGGGCGCACTACCAATCTGTTGCTAGTTTCGATCGCGATTTGAGATTAGATTAACAATTGTTTTGTTAAGGGCTATACATGAATAGCGATCAATGCAAGGACAAGGGTCAATAATGGGAAACCCTAGTTTCTTCCAAGAACCATAATCCCCATTCATCACTATCAATCTAGTTTTAAATCTATCAATAGATAAAAAGTGTCATCTTTATTAGTCATCCATGACTACTAAATCCTAACAAACCCTACAAGCCTTCTTCTTATATATTCTATATCTGTATTTAAACTAGATCTTAAAACTATAAATTCTACATCCGTGTTTCGACGTAGATCTAGAAACTATTCTCCCTATTCTTTATTCTCCTTCTTCTTTTCTAATCAACACGTCTAAAGTAAGATTAAAAGATTCTGTATATCCCTGAGGATGACCCATACTCATCTCGGCTAGCTACACGCGACACCGTTATTGATTGCGGTTACTACACACTCTAAAATAGAATCAATCAAATGGCGCCGTTACCGGGGATACATGCGTGATTTTTTATTTCTTACTATTCATGTTAAATTCTTATTCGATCTATATCATAAAAAACAAAACAAAACCGTATCTTGCATATTTAACGATTAGTGTGCGATTTTTGCGAGAGATCCTGGAGACAATAAAGAAAGGAAATCAAGATTCAGAGACTTTCAGAGAGGTCCAGAGGAGCTAGGAAGGTACTGTAGAAATTTTTTTTATAAAGAACCCCCTAAATAGCGGCGGAACCCCGGCAAAATGCTGCATTTTGCGACGGTTGGGCGGCGGAGTTGGGGAATTCTGCATCCAAATTTCTCCGGTAACTTTTCTATCTCTTTTCTCTCTCCTCTGAAAAGTCCAATAATACATATTTCTGCAGGATTCTTTGCAAAATATCGCCGCTCAAAAATCTTTTTGTGTGTTTTGTTTTGCGGGTTGTTTTTGCATATTTTAATACGGACTTTAAGGGGCAAGACCAAAATTCAGATTAGGTGGAGATTTCATCACCTTTCCTAGGCCCCACAAATCACTAAACATGCAAGTGCATAACCCTATATTAATTAAAAAATATCTAGACCAAGACTCTAAGAACTATTGCGCTCAATAAGGACAGAGGAAGGTCGTGGGTAATCTATCGCTTATCCATATTTCTTTTGTAGTGTCTAGGAAAGTGTGACTAAGGAAAGTGGTTACTTAATTAGGTCCGCTATTTTTAGTGATTCGTATAGCGGATACCTTCCACTTACCTGGCACTTACCTGGACATAAGAGTAATAAAGAGGTAGTAGAGTATTGATCCTGCAGCTTGTCCTTTGGAAGTCTAGGAGCAGTCTAGTGCTTGACCTAGGTGACCTTAGTTTTAGGGTTTGCTCGTGCATTTTGTGATTTATCAAGTCAACCCTCAAGTCCCACTTTCAAAGCAAAACAATCCAACTAGAGCTTAAATCATTTCACCCTCTTTTCTTTTCACCTTCTTATAATGGGTACCTAAATAAAAGAACTCTTGCCGAGTTTTGCTATCCAAAACCAGATATTTCTTATTTTCGTAACCGCTTCAGTATACCATCCGACCCTACCATATCTTTAAGAGATCAGATAGAGCAAGCGGAAAGAAACAATTGGCCACCTCACTTCAGATCTTATCACCGCATCAAAATTCTACATCTTCTTCTGTTGATACTCCATCTAACACGTGTGAAGGAACTCCTAATCGCATGTCCATCGTTGAGTATATAGCAAGGACAAACAGCCAAAGTTTCAATCCGGTCAAACCGTTAGGACAACAAACACCACCACTTTCTAAAGAAGATTTTACTACTCGTTTTGTGGCGTATATGGCATCTGTTGACAGTCGCTAACCAACCAACCAATATCAATATTCTTCTTATCACAATGTTGATCCTACTCCTACCCAATTTTCATAACCATTCGATTCCTATCAATCCTACTCGACTTTTACACCTTCTCTAGACATTTCTTCTAATCAATCATTTGGTAGTTTTACCTATCCACAAGAATTTCAATCTTATGCTGAAACCCCTTACCGATCCATGTCTAGTCTTGAACGGACCATGGAAGATTATCGGGTAGCATCACGCCGCGCCATAGAGGAATTGAATGAGTGCATGGCCGTCCTCATACAACAAAACGAACGAGCAACTAGTTTACAACTAGCTCAAAATTTTCCAATGTATGATACAGCCATAGGACAAATTGAGAATTTAAGCAGTGAGAGAGAGGTACACCTTTCCAAATCAAACCTCCCCATCCCAAATTGAAATCCACAACTCCAGTTTCACAGATCTATTGAGTGCACCAAATGATTCACCAATTGAAGATAGAATGTCTGATGAGTTGTGTGACTTTGTAGTGTTTGATTTACCCGATTGTGAATGATCCATTTCAAGTGAAGCCACACCCAATACTTGTGATCTCTACACCTCCACTCTATAACCACAATTGATTGAAAATCATGCTTTTGATGAGGTGTCTGAGAATTTTAACCTTCACTTGATTGAGGATATTGACATTGGGGATATATTGGATGATGAACCCGAAATTTTGGATGAGTTTGTCCCACCAATTCATCAGGTCCTTTCACTCCCGTGTGGTCATCATCTCGAACTTTTAACTATTCTTCCCGAACCCCATATGTGTCTTGAAATTGATGATAAATGTATGACCGAAAAGCAGAACGAAATTCAGCCTTCATTTCCCTTATCTAGTTCAGCAATACTCGACACACCAATTTGTTTACCCATTTCATCTCCCACTTTCTCTGGTTCTTCTTCTAATCTTGCTTTAATTTTAGCGAGTGTTGTTGAATCACAATCCGATATTTCGAGTTCGATAATTCTAGAAAGACAACTTGATTTAGAAACTTTTGAGAATGAGGTAGATGAGTTTTTCGAGTCTCCTACCTCCATAATTTTTGACAAATCAAGTGTGTTGAATTATGGCGCGACATTTATTGACATTGAAACGTTCAATCGGACCATCGATGAAAGTTTCGAAAATATTTTTGCCGACGAACTCGTATTCTTAAACAACACGGATTTTGTGATTAATCAACCTCCACCTGAAGAACTTGAATCACCACCATTTCTTCTTATCCCATATGAGAATGTGACTATTCTTCACATTCCTAATCATCCACATTCTCGTTTCCGTTCACCATTATTGTTTTGTCTCTATCAACCGAGACATAAACCATACCGCCTCCTATCTTCCTACTTCTTCAAATCTATGATCTTCCAACAACCAGTGCGTTATATCGATAAAAATTTTGAATGGTTGGTGTTGACTTTTGGCCTTTGTAAGGCTTTACTTTGACCAATAACTTTAACCCCCCCTCATAATTTTAAATGCTTAATACGGTTTTACTCAAGTTTAGGGGGGATATATTTTGACTCCTGAACGAAAAGAATTTTTTATTGTGAGCCAAAAATAAGTTTGGGGGAGGATTTCTCTGTCATTTATTCATGTCCCTTTTGATAACTTTTCCTCCCAAGTCTACAGTTTTTTTGTGACGCTTAACGGATGACATCAGTGAGGAAACTGCTGCAAATAGGTTTGAGGGAGCTTTGTGCTTATTTACGCATTATTTTGCATTTTACTATATATAAGCACAAAAAAATTTGATAATGAATGTTTGAAAGTGAAAAAATGCATATGAAAGATAGGAAAAGTTTAAGAAAATCAAGAAAATTAGATGTTTTCTTAAACGAAACTAGTAATAAGCAGTTATAAGCAATTGTCCCAAGGGTTGGTAAGATGAAAGAAATTACTAATCTGAGAATAGATCTAAGTCTGAAAAATAGTTTCTATTCTTGAGGCCAAACATTTGAACGTTGATACCTACTATATGCACTGTCACACATCTTCAAACTTGAGATAGTAGAGGATACCTTAAAATACTCTTGTCTAAAAGCCTTAGTATGAAAAAAATAAATAAAAAATATATATAAGAGGTGAAGAAAAAAAATGAACACTGGTTTTGTAATTGCTTAAGGCAGCATAAAAAAAATATAGCGAGGGTGCTTTATCACCTAGTGCCTTAGACCAACTGGTTTGGGAGCCACTGCTAAGCCTTAGGTGTTGCAAGACGAGAATATTACACCTAAATGTACGAACACATTTAGTAATCAGTCGGTTAGTACCTCAAGAAGTATTAACGGTCGCATAAAAGATGTGTTAGCAATTCCATCTGATAATATTCACCAACTAAAAAGTACTGAGAAAGATGGACAAGAGTATGATAGCTTGAATTGAATTCTCTAAGTGTAGGAATGACTTTTACACACACGTAGGGGTATATGATCGAGG
The DNA here is from genome assembly GCA_030015575.1 of Agapanthus africanus. NCBI lineage: Eukaryota > Viridiplantae > Streptophyta > Magnoliopsida > Asparagales > Amaryllidaceae > Agapanthus > Agapanthus africanus. The sequence goes on from JASDDO010000014.1 coordinate 590,228,099, forward strand.
TTTGGATAAAAGTTAGGGAGGAAGAATAAAGATGATGTTTTATTGAGGGATGATGTGATTTCTAACATTTTTTTCATTACCATTAAGATAGGGCTCATGGCAACCGAAAAGCTAGTATAGTTGGAAACTCTTATTTTCAAGTTCTTTCTTTTATAGTTCTTATCTTTGTATGTAACTTTCACCATCTTTCTTTTAGTATAGGATTTTGTGGGTGTAATCCGCTGAAAACCCTCAGGAGACAACACTCCTCCTACTAGGGACACCTAGAGATTTAACGGCTTGTTGCACGTGCTCAGTGTAATCGTGTTGCCTAAGAAAGTGTGCTACTTAGGTTTTTCTTTTTCTTTTTCTCACTCTCTTGAATAACTAGTTTTCTCGGGACGATCAAAGTTAAGTTTGGGGTATTTGTTCAGTCGAACGCACTTTTGATATATCATTTTCCTTACTTTTCTTAGATATTTAAAGGTGTTTACTATAAATATGAAACATATGAGGGTTTATCCGTAAAATATCTATTTACCATATGTTTATATATTATAATTAACATTATGAAGGAAAATGTATGCATATAATATTCTAGTAATTTATCTATGCATATCATATCAAATATCCTTAATCAATATTCTTAAAATATAATATCATATAAAATGGTTAGGATAATATCTCAAAAATACCAAATATTACTAAAATTATTCATTGAGATATTGTGCAAGCTTTAGCTCAGGTCAGGAGATCGGGATATCAAGATGTCGGGAATCAAAAATCTGCCGAAAAAGTTAAATAAAATCGAAGAATCAATACTGGCAGAGACTCAGACAATATATGAAGATTCCAGACATCAACGAAATCTCCATGTATCACAATGAAGCAGCCCCAGAATTCTGAAGCGATGATCTCACCAAACGGTCGCAGTTGCGCGGCCAAAAGCATAATAATGCGGCGGATCCGCGGTGGATTTAGGGAGTTAGGGTTTGGGATTTTTATGTGTGATTTGAAACAACAAACCCTAATTCTTGGGATCTATAGTTTTGGTTTGGGACTATATAAAGAACCGAGGGCTAAACTTAGAAATCATCAATCATTTACACGAAGCATATCACCGCCAAAAAACAAGTGATCCACGACATGTCGGCGATTCGACGTGAGATTCGACGGAGCATCTACTTCCTACGAGGCAGAGATCGAGAGCATCTTCTTCTTCCTCTTGTAATCTAAACTCGAAGGTTTTGTAATTGTGAAGTTGAGTAGTAAAGGTAGATCATTAGATTAATTATTTAGTATTTAATTTCTGCATTATGAATTCCTTCTCTATCCTTTCTTCTTCTATCTCCATCATGCGCGAGTAATTCTCCGCTTGATAGGGTTCGTCGGATTAGGGTAGAACAATGGATGAGAATATATTTTAACTTTTTTAAATCTTATGAAGTTTATAAACTTTAGCAAAAGAATCGTTAACATCCTAATCGGGCGCGCTACTAATTTATTGCTAGTCTCGACCGCGATTTGATATTAGATTAACAATTGTTTTGTTAAGGGCTAGACATGAATAGAGATCAATGAAAGGACAAGGGTCGATAGTGGGGAAACCCTAGTTTCTTTCAAAAACCCTAATTCTCATTCATCACTATCAATCTAGTTTTAAATCTATCAATAGATAAAAGGAGTCATCTTTATTAGTCATCCATGACTACTAAATCCTAATGAACCCTACAAGCCTTCTTCTTATATATTCCATATCCGTATTTAAACTAGATCTTAAAACTATAAATTCTACATCCTTGTTTCGATATAGATCTAGAAACTATTCTATTCTTCTCCTCTCTCTTTTCTAATCAACACGTCTAAAGTAAGATTAAAAGATTCCACATATTCCTGAGGATGACCCGTACTCATCTCGGCTAGCTACATGCGACACCGTTATTGATTGCGGTTACTACACACTCTAAAATAGAATCAATCAGCGCTCGATTAAGATGTTAACAATTCTTTTGATAAAATTTATAAATTTTATAAGATGTAAAAGGAGTTATAATATTTTTTCATCTATTGATCTACTATAATCTTGTGAACCCTAACAAGCGGAGAATTATTCACGGATATTTTGAGATGAAGAAGAAAGGATAGAGAAATAAATCATGATGTAAGTGCATAAAGTAATGCAGAAAGTAAAATACAAAGAACTAAATAAAAGATCTACTTTTATTAATCAACTTTAACATATACAAATCCTTTGAAATTAGAATACAAGATGAAGAACTTGCTCTCGATCTCTATCTCGTAGGAAATAAATGTTCCATAGATTGATCTCGTCGATCTATCACGTCGATTTGTGGACCTGTCTTGGATCTCTTGATCTTGTCAGTGATTTCTTCGATGATCTAAATGGTGATGGGTCCGAACATTAGCCCTCGGTCTTTTAAATAGTAGCAGAAGAAAAAAAAACCCTAGATCTTATGTGTAGGATTTGCTGTTGTGATCAGCCCCACAAAATCACATATCCTACGACCACAAGATGGCCGCGGATCTGCCGCGGATAGAGCCTATTGGCTGCGATTGGGCGGCGGTTTGGGAAGATCAGGGGTTAAAATTTCTGGTGCTGCCTCATGTTGACACGTGGAGATTATTGTGATGTCTGGAATATTTAAATCTTCTATGAGTCTCTGTCATTCATAATTTTACGATTTGATTCAACTTTATCGGCAGATTTCATTCCCGACATCTTGGATATCTCAATCTTCAGACCTGAGCTAATATCTGCACAATATCTCAATTCATGATATTAGTAATATTTGTTATATTTGAGATATTATCATAATCCTTTTATATATGATATAATATTTTAAGAATATTGATTAGGGGTATTTGATATGATATGCATATTTAAATTATCAAAATATCATATAAATATTATATGCATATATTTTCCTTCATAATGTTAATTATATAAACATATGATAAAGAGTATTTTGCAGATAAACCCACATATGTTCTATATTTATAATAAATACCTTTAAATATTTATCAAAAGTAAGGAAAATGTTCCATCAAATGTGTAATATTTTCAACTGAACGTTGACCTTAGCCAAGGGTCGTACGGGTGGGTTTAATTCAATCAAGAAATGACGGGTTGAACTTGGCTAGCGCTTATGATTTGTTAACCATAGCCAAGGTCATAAGTTGCTGGGGGTAAAAACAATATTGGGAATTTCAAGTGTTCAAATTTGCAATGAGATTGCATACCTTTTATATGATAGTTGGATCCCGATACCCACCGCAAGTAAGAGTTACTCTTGCGAGAGTTTTACAATTTACAATTAGCTAATCCGGTAGGTGACTAGAAAGGTGTCAACAGGGTTATGCCTCTAAGGAATCGAGGTTTATTTTAATTAGGTCCGTGCGAAAGCACGGGGAACCTCCCTCGGAGTACCGACACTGGCCTGGCTGACCGATTAGCGAACTTGTAGAATGTAATTAATCCTGGCTAATTTTACCTTTTATGGTTTGAAAAAAGATTTGATAAAAATGGTAGGAGCCATCCTGATTAGATAAAATAATAACCAATCTAATCTTGCAAAGAGCGCACGCAAAAGTTATTATCCTTCTCTCTCTCCTGATAGCGACCAATGACACGCCTTAATCAAGATAATAATATGGATATATTGACCGAACCTACTTATTATACTAGTGTTAGATTCCGCTCTATCTTATGATTGTCATAAGTTTGAGCAAGAAATAGTGAATACCTGGATTCTCACACTACCCAATTGAAGAATAAGCATGTTAATACATCATCTTCGAGTGTGTTCGTAACCGAGAACCGTTTCTCAGTTTGCTCTACGTCCTGGGTAATGGATACCACATCAGGATCCCACGTATGTAATTTGTTACATGGGCTAAAGAGAGGTAGAACTAGGAAAGGGTGATATGTCACTAAAATTAGGGAATGGAGCAATTGTTGCAGCCAAAGCAGTTGGTGAATATCACCTTATATTAATAAGTGGTAATACAATGATTCTGAGCGACTGTTATTTCGTACCAAAAATAATGTGAATGTTTTCCTAAATCAAGTGTTGATTGGGTATGATACGTTGAGTAACGGTATATACGTTCTGAATCAAACCACAGTTCTAATATACAGCACACAAACAAGAAGAAAAGTTCAGAAATGAACGAAGCCTTCTTGTGGCATTATAGACTAGGTCATATCAATGCGACAAGACTGGCTAAATTGCATAAGGATAGATATTTGAATCCGTTCGAACTTTCATCTTATGAAACTTGCCAGTCATGTCTCAAAGACAAGATGACCAAAACCCCGTTTACTAGACACGGAGAAAGAGCAAGTGAACTCTTGGGACTGATATATAGTGATGTATGCGGTCATATGTCTACTCATGCCAGGAATGGTTTCTCGTACTTTATTACATTCACCGTTGATCTCTCAAGATTCAGACATGTATTCTTGTTGAAACACAGGTCTGAACCTTTTGAAAAATTCAAGGAATATAAGAACGAAGTAGAGAACCAGACGGGTAAAAGTATTAAAATCCTTCGATCTGATCGGGGAGGAGAATACTTAATCACGGAGTTCTGAGACTATTTAAAAGAGAATGGGATTCTCTCTCAGCTTACTCCTCTGTATATACCACAGCACAACGGTATATCGGGGCGAAGGAATCGCACCCTATTAGATATGGTGCGCTCTATGATGAGCAATGCTGAGTTACCTATTTCCTTTTTGGGTTATGCACTTAAGATAGCTGCATACCTATTGAATAGAGTTCCGACCAAATTCATGCCTACCACTCCATATGAGATATGGAATGGGGAATAGACCATCTCTTAAACGAGTTAAGATATAGGGTTGTCCGGCCTATGTTAAAAAGCAAAATCCGGATAAACTCAAGGCAAGATCAGTTCTGTGCAAGTTTATAGGATATCCCAAACATTCGCGAGGACATATCTTCTACCACACGAAGGAACAAAAAGCGTTTTTTTCTCAACATACCACCTTTTTAGAAAAAGAATTTCTTGTGAAAGAAATTAGTGATAATGAGGTAGAACTGGAAGAAGTTCCAGCAACACAAACTATAACTGACAATTTGGTAAAACCGGAGGATTCAATAGTCCCCAACGAACCCAGCCACTCCGCAGATCTAGTAGGGTTATTCATCCACTTGAGAAATACTACGGTTTTCTCGTAGACAGTGGGAGAGAGGATTGCATCATGGAAAATGATGGCCCAACTAGTTTCGAGCAGGCCATCACAAGTGGAGACTCTGTGAAATGGCTGGATACTATACGATCTGAGATGGAATCCATATACACCACAAAAGAAATGTTCTTGGTGTAGATGGAAAATTTGAGACTTTCAAAGCTAGACTTATAGCAAAAGGGTTTTCGTCAACGACCTGGTGTCGATTATGATGAGACATTTTCTTCTGTTGCCATGCTTAAGTCCATCAGAATCCTACTTTCCATTGCTGAATATCATGAGTACGAAATTTGGCAGATGGACATCAAGACCGCTTTTCTAAATGATGATTTAGAAGAGTGCGTGTACATGATACAGCCAGAGGGCTTCGTAGAAAGTTGGAGCAGCGGAAGTATGTGCAAGCTGCTTAAATCAATTTATGGATTAAAGCAGGTATCGCGAAGCTGGAACATCTATTTTGATGAAAGCTATCAAAGAGTTTGATTTCATAAAAAATGTAGATGAATCTTGTATATATAAGAAGGTTGTAGAGAGTAAGATTGTTTTCCTCGTATTGTATATAGATGATATACTCTTGATAGGAAACGATGTTCTTATGCTACACTCGGTCAAGCTCTTCTTATCACATAAGTTCTCCATGAAAGATCTAAGTGATGCCTCCTACATCCTGGGGATTAAGATCTGTAGAGATAGATATAAAAGGATATTGGGATTGTCCCCATTCAGGTACACAGACTCCATACTAAAGAGGTTTAGTATGGAAAATTCTAAGCGTGGTAATTTACCTGTTTGTTAAAGAACCACTCTCTCCAAAGAGATATCTCCCGAGACTGATTTGGAGAGGGCTCGCATACAAGGGATACCCTATGCTTCGGCAGTCGGGTCAATCATATATGCAATGTTATGTACGAGACCGAATGTAGCTTACCCATTAGGTGTAGTGAGTAGGTATCAATCAGATCCTAGAAAACAGCACTGGATAGCTGTGAAGAATATTCTTAATTACTTGAGAAGGACTACAGAAATGTTCTTGGTGTATGGTAACGGTGAACTCCAGGTCGAGTCCTTTACCGATTCGAGCTTCCAGAGCGATAAGGCCGACAGTAAGTCCGTCTCGGATTTTATCTTTACCCTCAATGGAGGGGCGGTATATTGGAAGAGTTCCAAGCTAGATACCATAGCAGACTCAACGATGAAGGATAAATACATCTCTACCAATGATACTGCTAAAGAGCCTGTCTGGATGAACAAGTTTATAGATGAACTTGGTGTGGTTCCTACCATTGAGCATCCAATACCCATGTATTGTGATAACAATGAAGTTGTGGTTTTGGCCTAGGAATCCCGGTCCCATCAGTGATCCAGACATATTCTTAGGCGGTATCATATGATCAGGGAGATAGTAGATCTCTGGAAGATCGAGGTCAGGAGAGTTGACATAGAAGATAACACAGCAAATCCACTCACAAAGGCCCTCCTCCAGATGCGATTCGAGAGACTTTTTGGGATGTTGGGTATGAGATACTACAACAACTGGTCTTAGTGAAAGTGGGAGATTGTTAGGAATATGTAAGCCCTAGAGGCCATTATTGTATGATATAGTGGATGCTTGGACATATATACAGAGGACTTTCTTGCTCGACATGATAGTATGCTATCTGGTTGCCTTTATCTTAGCTGTTCACTGGTATTATTATATTGTCTCTCATATGCATGTTGATAAAGCTCTTAGGATGTATCTTGACTACCAGGACTATGATGCAGATCATACTATTGGGACTTGTGTAGTCTACAAGCACATCCTTTAATTGTTCCTAGTCGAGGGTATATCAAGACAGGGCATCGATATTCCAGAGTAGGTTAGTGTGTACGTTTGTTGACCCTGTATGGGGGCGATAGTTGATCCTATAGCCATTGGTGTTTGACATCAAAGATTGTACACAGGTGCTCATTAAAGAATGGGTACACCAAACAAGACTCGCCGAGAACTCCTAGTTGGTAGTATACCTATCGTCAGATAGCAGTTCTCAGGTGACACTGGTACAGGTTAGTCTGTAGACCCGAGATCGTCATAAAGTCTTGTGTGGCTCCCACTATGCTTTGATTTCCTCCCTACCACGGCTCAAAGGAGTCGTGCAAACAGGTGGATTTTGGTTACAGTCCCGAGTCACATATAGGTAATGAGCGATAGGAGGGGTTTCGTCTCTCCCGGTATTGGGAGTTAATGTTGCGCTATGCTCGATTGGCTATAACTGGAAGTCCCTGGCCAGGGATGCTGATGAGATTTACTGGTAAGAGTTATCAGTAGTTTCTCGAACCATTATAGGCCATACATCGGCATGACTTATCACATTACTTGGGTCTGACGATTCCACCCCTAGACATGATATGCGATATATCAGACGAAAAGACCAGACTGTATGGTAAGTGTTACTTATAGGCTTCATGAGATTTTGGACAAGCTTGCTTGTTGATCTTCTAATCGCTCAATACTGTAAGTCTACGGTAGCGCCCCGGCCGTCTACAGACGCCAAATGCGGAACAAAACCTTTTTAACTGGCGCTATCGTATACTTTAACCCGGATCTGCCATTATTGCTAAACTAACAAACTGTAAAGAGTGTAGAAAGGTTATACCGAACGATCCGAGTCCTTCGTTCTTCAACCATCATCCCACGCTCCGTTGCGGCTACTCGGATCTCATCGATCTCCAATATGCTCGTCCAGGTGGCACCACGTCTCTGATTCTTTAAACGGGCTCCCGCCTCTGACTCGAGGCAACTCGGTCGTCAAGTTTGCTAAAAGAGACGACAAAGAATGATGTAGAGAATGAGTAGATGACTTTGTCTCACTTCGTCCAAATCCGTGGACGATCGGTTAATGAAGTTGCCGTGGGAATCGGGTGATGGAATGAAATGAGCTGTGAAATTCCATACACCCCAAAAATCTATCATAATCTTTTGCAAATGAAAACATCAAGTCAGAGAGTGAGGAGGGGGGCCGGCCACTTATAGGAGTGGGAGGGTGAGTGTAGGAGAGGGGAGAGTAACCTTAAGCACAAATATCATATGTGAACACAAAAGAATATCTTAAGGAAAACAAGAATGGTTGAAATCAAAGCATGAGTCACAATCCTTGTCACCATTTTCTAGAACCTTCTAGAACCTTCTAGAAGCATGACTCACCCTCATCCAAGAAAAGATAAATCCGTCTTTAACCGAATGTTAAAAGACGGCTGATAGAAAACTGGAAACTGGCAACTTCCAAAAGTGATCCTGAAACGACTTTCAGGATAACCCCGAAACTGTATAAATATACCCGCATTTGTATTACGACCGAATACAAATGCAACTGAGACAAAGATATTATACCTACTCAATATAATACTCGGATCCGGCTTAAACTAAAACCGACCAGTATCAACTGCCCGAAAAATAACACGTGCGTAAACGCACGTGCATTTTCCGAACCCTGCCATAAAACCATACGGCCTCTACAACGTTTCGCCCGAACTTGGAAAACTGTCTGTGGGGGACTCTAATGACTCGTCAGTACCCTGGCAGTGGGTTTAACCACAAACCGTCAGCGGCACTAGCTATGCGTAACGGCTGCCCATGGACTGACCTCAAGGGAGGCCGATGAGCGAACTCATCCGGAAACCCTACTGAGCCTAACAGTGATAATGTATATACAGTCCGGTCCGTTCGTCTATGAGTATCGCATATCTGCCTAGGGGGATAGTAACGTCAGACCCCAATAGCAGTATAAGTCGTGTCGGAGTGTAGCCCAATAACACACTGAGATACTACTGGAGTACCTACCAGTAAATCTCCTGCCATGGCCATGGACTTTGTGTAATGGCTCTCCTAGACACAGCACGATCTCGCCCCCAATACCGGGAGAGACGAATCCCCTGCCGATCCGCTCACGTGCCTCCATATGGCTCGGGACTGTACCCAAAAACTACCTGTTTGCACGACTCTTTTGAGCCGTGGTAGGGTAGAAATCAAAGCACAGTGGGAACTCACATGAGATAAATGACGACCTTAGGTCGATGAACTAACCTGTACACATGTCACCAGGGAACTGCTAGCTGACGATAGGTATAGTACTAACTAGCAGATTCCCGGCGAGTCCTGTCCGGTGTACTCATAACCCAATGAGCACCTGTATACATCTTAGGTGATCCAACTGACACCAGTGGCTTGTGAGACCGGCCACCGCCCCTCGTCGGGGTCTCGACTGTATACACTAGTCTACTCCGGAGTATCGATGCCATGTCTCGAAACTCCCACGACTAGGGACCACAATTAAGGATATGCATATAAACTACCCAACTCTCACGTATATGATCGCCATCATACTGTTGGTAGTAAAGCAAGATCCTAAGGGCTCTATCAAAGTGTAACATGTAATCAGTCACCTGAACATGTACACGACTGATAAAGGCAAACCAGATAGCATACTATCATCTCGAGTAAGACTGTCCTACCGGTATAGGTCCTCCGCAATCATTGCAATCACGTACCTGCGATCCAATAATTGACTATGAGGGCACTATCTCCAACAATCTCCCACTTGCACTCAAGACTAATTATTGCGATGTCGACTACTCACAGCCCGTGTGAAACCGAACATCCAACTCCTCTACTAATCAGTTTCACAAAGCCCGTTTGTAAAACTATTGTGTTCGAGAAATAGCCTCGGTGAGTGGATCCGCTCGGATGTTTCTTTCTATATCTCTCTAAATCTCAAGTTCGCGGAGAAAGCCATCTCCCGAATTGAGTAATACCTGTCTTAGAATATGTCTGGATATCTGATGGGACCTAGTTCATAAATGAACTCTAAATCCAAACTTCTTAGACTATATCGATCACTGAACCTAATCAGTATCCGGCACCATGCCTCCCACAGTATCCTCTTGGACCACCTGTCCATAATACTGTCCCTCTTCGTCAGAGAGAAAAACTATAACTCTGACAATCACTCTGTCGACCATGTCACCTTTGAAGCCTGGAATGATAATCGTCTCCCGAAGGAGGCTGCCGTCATCAAATCCGTAGAACATGTACTTATGTTCTAAAACTGCTTCCTTATGTTTCTCCAGGATTGGATTAATACAAACTTATTGCATCTAGTGCAAAAACAACATCTGGTGTGGTACTTGACATCTCATGATTGACTCAGTTGCCTAAGCAAGTGATCTGCCAATCATGCTCATCCCTCTCTCCTTTAGTCTGTAAGACACCTTTAGAGAGGGTGACTCCATCACCTGCAGGTACACCACCATGCTAGGAGTCAACTATTCTAAAAACCATTAGAATACTGTCAAAGTACCCACATTGGGAAACTACCCAAATCCAGATCTAAAACCACAGATCTAGAAACCAGAATGTCAAATATTATATCCATATCCTGTCTGGAGAAACAACTGTGTGACGACCACAGTACAACCGATCGTAGTATAGGAATTTTACTTCCTACTCTGTGTATGTCATCCAGATACCATGACATCACACCCTACTACCTTCTTAACAGATCCATCCCCTATTCTGATTGAAGTCAAACCCATGACTCTCACATCAAAATAGATGATCTATCTCCGCTATAACTGCTCAAGTCTATAAATAGACATAAGCTACTTGCCCACTATTCTTCCGCTGCTCCCACTGACCACGACAACCCTCCTACCGGGTTTCATAGCCTGGAACAACAGTAGTATCAAGTCTGGGTAGATAAGAACCTCCCTGTCACCGTCCTTGAGGCTACCGAAGTACCTCTCGGGTGTCTGAGGTTACCTACCAGATCTGCGGAGTGGCTATTGGAATGTCAAACCTGATTGAATATATAGGTCCTATTAAATTTTCCGTAATCGTTCGCGGTTCTGGAATCACTTCCAGTCCTACCATACTCCCACTACTGTTTTCCGAAAAAGATCCATTTTACTAAAACTGTGGCGAGTCAAGAACAATATCACTATTGATCTTCCAAATGGTAGAATATCAACCCTCGTCATAGCCAGGGTCAACCCACAAACAGCCATTACAGAAACGTGCCCTGAGTTATCTAGAGTCTGGTTTTAAGCATAAGCTGGACAACTCCCCGTACCTTAATATCCTTTAAGGTACGAACTATTCTATATCCAATATAGAAACTTTGGCACTTATTTAATTGGAACCATATTCAAATCATGCAGCTGTCTCCAGTGCATATCACCCTAATGGAAAGAGGCTAATCAGCATTACTCAACTTAGGAATCCATCCAATCATGAGTAACCTGAAAGAGAAACACGTTTCTCAAAACCATCACTATCATCTGAATACCAATCATAAGAATCTACATCTTCGATCTCTTTGAAGAATCCCGATACTTGCGACATATGGTTCTCTACTTTATTCTTATACCCACAACTTCTCAAAACTTAGACCTTGTATTTCTACGAAACACTTGTCTAAATACTAGAGAAGTTATAAGTAAACAGAACATAGTACGAGGACCTACCCCTTTGTCCTGATAGACACCGGACAACATACAATACTCTGTATAAGTCCTTTGAGTTTAACAACTCAAAACCTGTGCGTCGTAGGTTGGAAACTGTACCCTGGCGATTTTCTCAAATATCACCAATTACAACGAATTCCGATATGATGAGGATAATCACCTAATTCCCAATAACTTACTCCCACTCATCATCTGTAAAACCATACAGATATGAGAATGAAACCTGGTAAATTCATGCCCTTGGAGTAAGTATCTAATCGGGAAAACAGTTTTTCTTTAACAATGCACTGAAACATGAAAATGTTTCCTAGGGGTATCTTGGTATTCATAGTAATGCATCTTCCATAATCCAATTCATGACTTCAACCGTATATTTTATTGCCATCTCTCCAAATCCCTTCATTTGTCTTTAGTCGTTACCTTCTGTATACCATCGTTAGGCTAAATGGTTTTCTTCCTTCCCTACCGTTCGGCACCAGCCTATGGTTTGGAAGAAGACTATCCAGTAAGCATAATAGGTGTACCCTCCTAAACCAAGGAGTACTCGTATCTTGAGAGAAGGTGATGATAAAAGACAACTGAATAATACCTTATTCCTTTAAAGGTGAAATAGGAGTGGCGATGAAGTATACGGTTTTGGTCGTGAATGATAACAGTCGCAATTTACTTTGCCCTCTTTCTAATCCCTTTATTTTGTCTTTACATATTACCTTCTGCACACCCTACTTAGGCTAATTGGTTTTCTTCATTCCCTACCTTTCGGCACCAGCCTATGGTTTAGAATAAGACTATCCAATAAGCGTAATAGGTGTACTCTCCTAAACCAAGGAGCTCTCGCAACCTGAGAGAAGGTGATAATAAAAGACAACTGAATAAACCAATTCTATTTCTCCTGAACCCGGATCCATCCTCGAAGAAGTCCCTTCGAGTTCGTATATAACCATACGATGGATCTATCCAATGGAAGTGGATATCCGTAGTAAAACGGGTGTTCTGAGAAATGCAAAGGGTAAAAGAAGGAGTGGCAATGACTTATGCAACTCAGACAATCCAAAAGCTAGTATTTTAAGAAGGTTCGGTCAACCTGGTCACTGAGTCATAGTCTAGGGTCGGTCAAAGGTCGCTGCCAAAGAGAGAGAGAAAAGAAACACTCTGCGTGCACTCTAACCTAGATCAGAATGGTTATCACTTTATTTTATCCGGAAACCTCCCACTGTCCTGTCAAATTCTCCTCCAAACCTGAAAGAAGAATCAATCGGGATCACCCGAAGAGTAAACCAACTCATCAGTGGGAATCGGGATCCAACTCTCATCGCATGATAACGTGATGGAATGCATCCACGTTACTCATACTCCAGAAGGTATGCGCATACTTGGCAAGTTTCAGTTTCTTTAGAAACTCCCGATATGATTTTTGCCCCATGCTCTTATAACCTTGGCGTTGGTCAAAATGTCATAAGTCACATGCCAAGTTCTACCCGTCACTATCTTGTCAATTTGAACCCACCCGCACATGCCCTTGACGTTGGCCAAAATGGCAGAACGACTGTCCCAAACTAACTCATCTATCTATGCAACAATTGAATACCCAGCAGCTACCAAACACTATGCCTTGGCGTTGGTCAAAATACATAGCTTGAATACTACTGAATACCCAAAAGAAGTGACGGAGGGCTACGGCTGGTTTTTGGCGAAAAACCTTTAACATAGTGAACTTGATATCGCTGAAGGAACCTGATAGCTTTTTTAAAATATAGTGGCGAAAACCTTTTGCTAAAGAGGTCACTCCCGGTAAAGGGATCTCGGCTCTTTCCTCGTGGAATGAGGTGCAGGATATTCCACTGAATACCGCTATGCAAAGCAACTTGTAATCGACTATAATAAAGTTATTACCCTGACGCAAAACTTCTGCCCAAGGGGTCAGTCCCGGTGAAGGGATATCGTCCCTTGTCCCGTCGAATGAGGTGCAGGATATTCCAACCGAATATCACTATGCAAAACAAAAGGAAACGTCTTTGCAATAACACTTTTTAAATTTGTTCCAACAACTGTAAACAGGTTTGTTTTACTTTGCATTGATCAGAATCAACGCAGTCTCATCAATTGATCACACCAGAAAAGAACGAAAATAAAATGTACGTATATGCCATCCGCATTCGTCACTGGGCCCCGTCATCACCCGTTAGGTTACTTAACTAACGACAGAGTGGGGACTGGACTAGCGCGGGTGTAAAACATATACAACATCTAATAGTATATAAATCAATATTCAATAATCGCTCCAGGCGAGATAATATGCAACATTACAGAAAAGTAATAAGCATCACAGAACAATACAGATAATCTGGGATCCCCGGGTTTCACAGAGCCGCTGCTGAAACCCGACGTTCCCCTGTCGTGTGGATAGCCTGTGCAATGAAACCTAGACCCCTACGGGTGCGGCAAGTTACCCGCCAAAACCTGAAGCGAGGCAGCCCCTTACAGCATAGTGAATGGACCACCCAGCACTTCACGGAATTCGGTAATCTTGGGCACCCCTCCTTGGGTCAACCTGTACCCCCTACGAGTGCGGCGAATAGTCTGCCAATTCTAGAGTGGGGCCCCTCTGCCTCTCAAAGCCATGAGATGCAGACCCGTTGCCCCTCAGAACCCGGCTATCTGTGCACTCCGTCGCGGGGTAAAACCTAGTACAGAAATGAAAAATAGTACAACAGGTACATCGACCGCAACCTGGTCGTGTCCCAAAAGAATATTATACAACAGGCAGTGACGGCAGTCCACAAGTTGGACGCTCGTCCCGCAATATCAAATGTACAAATAAACTCAAACAGTACTACCATTGCACACTGCTATCCACCACGACAAATCCGCAACATCACAGCACAACACAGAACATCAACGCGAATGTCACGTTCGCAAACCCGTCTAAAAGAACTATAGCAATCAGACGTGGTTTACCGATCAAATGACATTCCCGGTCGGAGATATAATGTAAGCACTGTAAACTAACATGTTTAAATTTCGATCGACCAAATATCACAAAGTGGGCCCCACGCAAATCTGCTGAACAGTAACAAAAACTGGGCCCAAAATATATATACCAAAAACCCCAAATTCCAAAGAAGAATACACTGTGCAAATTTGGGGGCATGATCGCTCAGAACGGCCGCGTTTCCGCGGAAGTCTTGTCGATTCACGTGCTCAAATTTGTACGGCGTTCTTATAAAACCCTGCACAGTTTTCTGAGATATGTAAAATAATTTTAGGACATCATTTAAAATCGACAGAAACTGTCAAGCTTGGATTTTGCCGTTTTTGATTTCCGGTTCGATCGATGTTTTAAACGCGTTAGCACAAGTTAGTATAGCAAAATGGTTAGGCTCTGATACCACTGTAAGTCTACGGTACCGCCCCGGCCATCTACAGACGCCAAATGCGGAACAAAAACTTTTTAACTGGCGCTATCGTATACTTTAACCCGGATCTGCCATTATTGCTAAACTAACAAACTGTAAAGAGTGTAGAAAGGTTATACCGAACGATCCGAGTCCTTCGTTCTTCAACCATCATCCCACGCTCCGTTGCGGCTACTCGGATCTCATCGATCTCCAATATGCTCGTCCAGGTGGCACCACGTCTCTGATTCTTTAAACGGGCTCCCGCCTCTGACTCGAGGCAACTCGGTCGTCAAGTTTGCTAAAAGAGACGACCAAGAATGATGTAGAGAATGAGTAGATGACTTTGTCTCACTTCGTCCAAATCCGTGGACGATCGGTTAATGAAGTTGCCGTGGGAATCGGGTGACGGAATGAAATGAGCTGTGAAATTCCATACACCCCAAAAATCTATCATAATCTTTTGCAAATGAAAACATCAAGTCAGAGAGTGAGGAGGGGGGTCGGCCACTTATAGGAGTGGGGGTGAGTGTAGGAGAGGGGAGAGTAACCTTAAGCACAAATATCATATGTAAACACAAAAGAATATCTTAATGAAAACAAGAATGGTTGAAATCAAAGCATGAGTCACAATCCTTGTCACCATTTTCTAGAACCTTCTAGAAGCATGACTCACCCTCATCCAAGAAAAGATAAATCCGTCTTTAACCAAATGTTAAAAGACGGCTGATAGAAAACTGGAAACTGGCAACTTCCAAAAATGATCCTGAAACGACTTTCAGGATAACCCCGAAACTGTATAAATATACCCGCATTTGTATTACGACCGAATACAAATGCAACTGAGACAAAGATATTATACCTACTCAATATAATACTCGGATCCGGCTTAAACTAAAGCCGACCAGTATCAACTGCCCGAAAAATAATACGTGCGTAAACGCACGTGCATTTTCCGAACCCTGCCATAAAACCATACGGCCTCTACAACGTTTCGTCCGAACTTGGGAAACTGTCTGTGGGGGACTCTAATGACTCGTCAGTACCCTGGCAGTGGGTTTAACCACAAACCGTCAGCGGCACTAGCTATGCGTAACAGCTGCCCATGGACTGACCTCAAGGGAGGCCGATGAGCGAACTCATCCGGAAACCCTACTGAGCCTAACAGTGATAATGTATATACAGTCCGGTCCGTTCGTTTATGAGTATCGCATATCTGCCTAGGGGGCTAATAACGTCAGACCCCAATAGCAGTATAAGTCGTGTCGGAGTGTAGCCCAATAACACACTGAGATACTACTGGAGTACCTACCAATAAATCTCCTGCCATGGCCATGGACTTTATGTAATGGCTCTCCTAGACACAGCACGATCTCGCCCCCAATACCGGGAGAGACGAATCCCCTGCCGATCCGCTCACATGCCTCCATATGGCTCGGGACTGTACCCAAAAACTACCTGTTTGCACGACTCCTTTGAGCCGTGGTAGGGTAGAAATCAAAGCACAGTGGGAACTCACATGAGACAAATGACGACCTCAGGTCGATGAACTAACCTGTACACATGTCACCAGGGAACTGCTATCTGACGATAGGTATAGTACTAACTAGCAGATTCCCGGCGAGTCCTGTCCGGTGTACTCATAACCCAATGAGCACCTGTATACATCTTAGGTGATACAACTGACACCAGTGGCTTGTGAGACCGGCCACCGCCCCTCGTCGGGGTCTCGACTGTATACACTAGTCTACTCCGGAGTATTGATGCCCTGTCTCAAAACTCCCACGACTAGGGACCACAATTAAGGATATGCATATAAACTACACAACTCTCACGTATATGATCGCCATCATACTGTTGGTAGTAAAGCAAGATCCTAAGGGCTCTATCAAAGTGTAACATGTAATCAGTCACCTGAACATGTACACGACTGATAAAGGCAAACCAGATAGCATACTATCATCTCGAGTAAGACTGTCCTACCGGTATAGGTCCTCCGCAATCATTGCAACAACGTACCTGCGATCTAATAATTGACTATGAGGGCACTATCTCCAACAAATACCTGGGTAGCCGTTACGTTCATCTAGTACCGCTGACGGCTTGTAGGTGACTGATGTAATAATCACCTACTGCTAGCGTATTGACGAGTCTTTAAAGTCTCACACAGAAGTTTCCTGGTTCAAGCGAAACGAAGTAGGGCACATATGCCAATATTTGCGGGGGCCAGATTAAATACGAGTATGTGATATCGTATTCTAATCTGGCAGTTATTTGTTATCAGTTAGATTATATGTGATATAACAGGATTATCGAATCAAGTGTTGATTTGATAATGTGATATACAGATAAATGATATTAATCGGTTATATGTGATATAACCGAATTATTAAATCAAGTGTTGATTTAATAATATGATATATATTTATATTTGATATAATTATATTGTCACGCCCCGCTTCGCAGTATACGGGTGGAGGACGCGACGAGGCCGCTACGTATTTACTCAGAAGTAAACACGCTAAGCGTATCTAAGTAATATAAGTAAAATGCACAAAAGACAGAGACAATAGATATAATTGAACAGCAACTTTATTTATTAACATTCTTTTTACAATACATCTGAAAATTAAATACATGGAATGAAAAGAAATGCCTAAACAGTGGCATAACAGAAATGAAAAATACTGAAATGAAATGTACAAGTAACTAGAGCTCCGGGTCGAAGGCCAGCTGATCCAAGTCCTCGAAGGTGGGCTCGATCTCCTGAAGGTTCGAATCATCTGACGACATTCCAAAGAAAATAAAGAGAATGTCGTCAGCGAACAAATCGCTCGGTAAGTCCCGTAAATAGACAAGAATGAAATAGACAAAATAGAGAGTATATTGTTATAATGTTGTATTTGGTGTTAACGTTGTTGTTTGTAGCTTGGTGCAGAAGAATGCTAGTGTATACGAGAGGAGTCCCACTATTCCGGAGATTAAGGTATACGGAGAAAAAGGAACCGTTCAGCCACGGTACAACGGCAATGGATATTCAGGTTAGGTGTATTATGGTTACAGTCTCGTGCCACTTCTAACACCTTCCGTACCAGTCTACCCCTTATAAACCCCGCGATATCTTGATTGTATTGTTTGAATTGTTTGAATTGTATAATTATATAGATGGATGACTTACCAAAACCATAATATCAGTAATAGAACGGATATAATAGATGAACATGTAATATATCCATGATTCGGTTCGGTCAATATAGATTGATTAGATTGAATAGCCGGATTCATAGATCCATGTTGTATTGTAGTTTGATACTTGAATCATATTCAATTCAGATTGATTATATCGAAACTCGGTCTGAGTCAGACAATTAGAAAATAAATTGAAGTCCTGAATTATGTTTTGGTGCTATCAGTAACTGCTGCACATGGACGGCAAGATTTGTATCTTTTTCAAAGAAAATTACCGTGTTGATAACACCGTTTGTTAAGTTGTCTACCTTAAATAGGCAAGCACCCATATCTCCGGCTCCCTGAGGCTCAAGAGACCGGTCCCGCTTAAACCTATGTTTACTAGGATCCTTATTGTAATTTAGTATAACATGAGGGGGTTTTATGTAAAATAGTTTTGTTATATTTTCAAAATACACCTCAAGTATTTTATTATCGTTTTTAGAGTTTTCATAGATGTTTCTTTTATTCAATATGAAATTTCTAGTGAATATGACCTAGTTTTAAAGTATAAGGTATTTATTTGAAATATTGGAATTGTATGGTATTTTCTTGTAAATGGAATGTTTTTCTTAAATTTTGGAAATGTGGAATATTATAAATATTAAAAATAGATATTTTGATATTAATTACATATATATTTATTTATTAAAAATATAAGTTTATTTATTATAGAAATCACATTTTCTAAAGAAAAATGTATTAAAATCTTTCGAGATCGTATGCTCCTTGCGGAGGTCTGCATCTCACTCTACTAGGCCTGAGAATGTGCGATAATCCGCAACATACCAAACGGGTTCCCCAAAATGGGTTGTAGAGGCGCAATTGCAAAGATTTGTTAAATACACTTCTTATAGAAAAAGGTTTTTATAAGTTGAAGGTAGTTATATATAAAGTCGTATTTTTCAAAATCTATGTTCCCAAATTTCATCATGCAATGTTAGATAAGTGTGTTGTGAGGAGGTAGGTCATTACCTCGTGAGTTATCTAAAGGTATAGAGGTATTATAGAGTTTATGTCGGAAACTAAAGTTTGTGGTATTTTAATGTAAAATTGAGATAAAAGATGCATATAACAATCTTTTGTGATGAAACTTGTTAAAAATGTTTATTAATGTTTAATGAACAATATGTGATGATATGAAGGTATCTTGATTAAGAAAAATTGTAGTTTTATAAGAAACCTGAATCGAAAGTCGGACTAACTCCGCTTCCGTCGGGTTTTAGTTTTGAATGATTTTAGAATAAAGAAAAGAAGGAGAAGTAGGGACTTACTAGATGATTGGCTAGAGAAGAGAAAGAGGAAGAGGTGGGAGTTGCCGGTGCGTCGTTTCGTCGTCGGAAACTCCTTAAGTTGTCGCCGGAAGTTCGTTAGAGCTTCGCCCTATGCTAACTCCACTTGCACACAAAAGGATCATGGAATTTTCTTGAGAGTTTTGGCAGGGAATTGTGAGTGAGGAGGTATGAATTGAGGGTGGTATTTATAGGGAAAATTAGGGTTTAGGGGTGATGAAAATGCATTAAAAATATGCATTAAAATGAGGTTAAATGGGCATTTTATTGCTCTCTGGATTAATTCAGAGTAAACAAGTAATAAGGGAGTGGTGGGGTAGGCCAAACGTTACAGGGGATGAAATTTGAAGGCATTTGGGACGGTCTAGACCGACCTCGCCGAATTTTATGGCCTTGTCTCCGGCCCAATGCCGACGGGTGTCGTTGGTGTTAGGGTATTGGGTCGGGGTCGTTTGGTATTCTACAGTTCACCTATTTGATTATTTTGGAACTTACCCTATTACGTGTGTTGCACATGTAGACTCTTGGGCTTCTAAAAGTTTAAAAGAATTTTAACTAAAAAGAATGTGTGGTTGATGGGATTTGAACTCTGGTGCTATGGTTCAGCAGTGCAAGATCTTACCAGTGAGCTACAAGCTCTTTCTTACTGTTCTAAAGTAAAACAAATAATTATAGACTTCACAGGAATTGTAAATACCCCAAGTATACATTAACTTTTAATCAAATTTATGTATACAAGAATTGGAGTTGTTACAGTCTACCCTCCTTAAAAAAAATTTCGTCCTCGAAATTTACAATTTATTTTAAGGACTAGTTTACAAATAAGTGAGGATTTCTTGCACGCATCTCGTCTTCTCTTTCCCATGTTGATTCTCCTGGAGTGTCTCTTCTCCACATCACTCGAACCAAGTTGACTTTCTTGTTCCGAAGTGACTTCACTTTCCTGTCCAGGATCTCAATACGTTGTTCTCGAACCAAGTTGACTTTCTTGTTCCGAAGTGACTTCACTTTCCTGTCCAGGATCTCAATACGTTGTTGCTCACAAGATAAGTCGGGCTGTATAGTGAGCTCGGAAAGATCGAGAATATGGTTGGGGTCACTCACATACCTTCTGAGTTGGGATATATGGAACACATTGTGCAGTCCTTCCAATGAAGGTGGAAGTGCTAAGCGATAAGCCACTTCACCGACTTGTTCGAGTATGTCGAACGGTCCAATATATCTCGGACTTAGTTTTCCCCGTCTTCCAAAACGAATCACTCCGCAGTTTGGAGATATCTTCATAAATACGTGATCTCCCAGTTGGAACTCCAAATGACGGCGCTTTGCATCAGCCCAGTGTTTCTGTCGAGCTTGGGCTATGCGCATCTTTTCCCTAATAGTACGGACCACGTCTACGGTTGCTATTATCATCTCTGGTCCAAGGAGTTCTCTATCTCCGATGTCGTCCCAACTTAATGGCGATCGACACTTCCTTCCATATAGCGCTGCAAAAGGTGTCATTCCGATGCTTGCTTGGTAGCTGTTGTTGTATGAAAACTCCACAAGATGTAGGTGATCTTCCCACGATCCTCCAAAGTCTAACATACATGCTCTGATCATATCCTCCAAGATCTGAATAGTTCGCTAAGACTGACCATCTGTTTATGGATGATAAGTCATGCTGAAGTTCAGACTTGTTCCCAAGCTCGCTTGCAGACTTTGCCTAAATTGTGATCGGAACCTGGTGTCACGATCGGAGACAATGCAGACCGGTACTCTATGAAGTCTCACGATTTCCTACATGAGTTCATGGGTATCAGAGCTAGTACATGTTTGAAGAGTTTAAAATCTTACTTAGATTCTTACCTCCATGTACTTCTTTGCTAGTATCTCAGTTGATTGGCCAACTCGAAATGGG
Organism: Agapanthus africanus; assembly: GCA_030015575.1. NCBI lineage: Eukaryota > Viridiplantae > Streptophyta > Magnoliopsida > Asparagales > Amaryllidaceae > Agapanthus > Agapanthus africanus. The sequence continues at coordinate 590,249,630 of JASDDO010000014.1, forward strand.
ATGAAATGAGCCAACTTCATGAGTCGATCCATAATAACCCATACCGCATCGTTACCCTTTGTGCTGCGAGGGGGTGCAGTCACAAAATCCATTGTGATGTGCTGCCACATCCATTCTGGGATAAGTAACGGTTGAAGTAATCCAGCAGTCCGGTGATGTTCAGCATTTACTTGATGACACACCAAGTATTTAGCGACGCTTCTGGATACTTCACGCTTTATTCCATGCCACCAGTAATTTTGACGCATATCTTTGTATATCTTTGTACCTCCAGGGTGTACTGAATAAGGAGAGTTGTGAGCTTCCTTCATCAACTCTTCTCGTACAGAACCTTTTGGTACACACAATCTGCTGCCGTATTTCAAAGATTCATCTTCATGGATGATGAAGTCTGTTCTGAGTCCTTCTCCACTTGTTCTCTGATCTTTTGCAACTTAGCATCACTTGCTTGAGGATTTGATTGACAATTGTTGATTTAACTTGTAAATTCATCAAGCTTGAAACTTTACCTGGCATGACTACTTCAACCTCCATCTTATGCAAATCCTGTTGAAGCTTCCACTGAGGGGTGAGATTCAATGCTAATGGTTGGCGACTAAGGGCATCAGGTACCACATTCACCTACCCTGGGTGATATTGCAGGTTAATGTCAAAGTCGACCATGAGTTCTAACCATCGTCTCTGCCGCATATTAAGCTCCATCTGAGTAAACACATATTTCAAACTCTTGCGATCTGTGTATATGTTCACTCGTTCACCAAGAAGATAATGGCACCAAATCTTAAGAGTAAAGATTATGGCCGCCAATTCCAAGTCATGCGTCGGATAATTGCGCTCATGAATCTTTAGTTGTCTTGAAGCATAAGCCACAACTTACCCGTGCTGATATAGAACACGTCCTAATCGCTTACCGGATGCATCGCAATGCACTTCGAAACCTCCAGATTGGTCCGGTATAACGAAAATAGGCGCCGATGTCAGCCTTGACTTGAGTTCTATGATAGCCTGTTCACATGCTTCTGACCACACGAATTTTTCATCCTTACGTTTGAGCTTGGTCAGGGGTGTTGGTATCTTCGAAAATCCTTCAATGAACCTTCTGTAATATCTAGCTAGACCCAAGAAACTTCGAATGTCCTTCACTGACCTTGGTGTTGGCCATTCTCTTACTGCTGAAACTTTCGCTGGATCCACAGAGATTCCTTCGCCTGGTATAATATGTCCGAGAAAACCAACTTGATTTAGCCAGAACTCGCACTTGCTATACTTGGCATATAATTGATGTTGTCGTAAAGTTTCCAAGACAATTCGTAGGTGCTCGGCATGTTCTTTCCGACTCTTAGAATACACCAGGATGTCGTCGATGAAGATGACAACGAACATGTCTAGGTACTCCCGGAAAACTTAATTCATCAGATTCATGAATATTGCTGGTGCGTTGGTCACCCCAAATAGTATCACAAGAAATTCGTAATGACCATAGAGAGTTATGAATGTTGTTTTATGAATATCGGCTTCCTTGACCTTCACCTGATGATAACCTGAACGAAGATCTAATTTGGAGAAAACAAAAGATCCACTTAGCTGATCGAATAAATCATCGATGCACGGGAGTGGATACTTGTTCTTTATCGTTTCTTCATTCAAGGCTCTATAATAAATGCACATTCTGTATGAACCATCCTTCTTCTTCACAAGTAGTACTGGTGATACCCAACTTGAAGTGCTGGGACGAATCCATCCTTTCGCCAATAATTCGTCTAACTGAGTTCGGACCACCTTTAAACCTTCCGGACTTAATCGATAAGGTGCTTTAATCACCGGTTGTGCTCCTGGTACTAAATCAATGCTGAATTCAAGAGCTCGATCGGAAGGCAAACCTGATATATCATCAGGAAACACATCTTCGAACTCTCGAACTACTTCTGGCTTTGATCCTTCCTCCGCTTGAATTGTCGCAATCACTACTTCCTTCGGCTTCGCCTTGTATGTACTTGGTTACAGTGTACGGTCTCCACTTTTGAAATAGAAGACAGGATGGTCTGCAATCTCGAATACTACCCTCCTTTGACGACAGTCGATGGTAGAATAAAATGTTCCGAGCTGATCCATACCTAGAACCACATCGAAATTTTGTATGTCTAGCACCTTGAAGTCAGCATAGAATTCTCTGCTGCAGATGACTACTGGACACAAGTTGTATCCCATTGTTACCTTTAGAATGCCATTTCCTGAACTGACATTCCAGCTGGATACAAGTGGTGTGACTGGTATCGCATGAGTTCGAACGAACCGTTGCGACATAAAGCAATGAGATGATCCAGTATCGAATAGTGCGAGTGCAGGAAGTGAAGCTACTAAGATTGTACCTAAGGTATATGAGATATGTTTTAGGTATAGGAAAAATATGTAGGTAGGTGTTAAGACTGAAAGAAAAGCTTGAGAAGAAAGGGTTACGGTCATCGTGAAAGTCTGTCGCTGTGGTACATTCCTCCTGGCCGGAGGAGCATTCCTCTGAACGTTCCTTTGAGATTGATGGAACTGACGAGGAGGAGGTGCAGTCGGTGGTCCTTTAGGTGGTGGAGCAGGGAGAGCGAGTCTTGGAGCAGGTGCCTGAAGGCTGGGCGCTGCTAGTAAGTGATTGCTGGCCTGGGTGCAGCAATTGGGTTGTGTCTTCGGGGACAAGACCCAATATCATGAGTAGCTGAGCCACAGACTAAGCAAAGACGGTTGGCTTGCCAGCAGTCTTTCGTCAAATGTCCATCTCCCCTACAGTAGGTACAAAAGGTCGGGTTGGGCCTGTTGTTCGGTACTCACGGTCTCCTTGGCACAAATGGTGGTATTGAAGAGGCTCCTCCTGCCATCTGGGTGGCAGGGCGCTTAACTCCAGCAGATTAAGATCTGCCCTTCATCTTTACCACTTCCTTATAACGGCGGGCAGCTTTCAGAGCCGATTCATTGGTCGGAAAATCTCCTGTGGCTAATGTAGCATGGATCTCCGATCTAACCCTTGTTGAAATCGACGGGCTCTGATCTCATCCGTCAGTATCAGGTGTGCCGTAAATCTGTTAAAGTATTGTTTTAGCTGTGTAGTATGTGATTTATTGAAAAATCGAATTATTGAGACATATCTTACCGACTGAGCATGGTGAACTCAGCATCGTATTCATCCACTGATTTGGTCCACATCGAACCCTGTTGTAAGTGGATGAACTGTTGTTCCATGTCGAAGCGGGCAGTCTCAGGGAAGTACTTTGTATCGAACATGTCACGGAAAGTCTTCCATTCGATGGGTTGATCAAAACGGCTTTCTTCCGCCTTCCACCAAACACGTGCATTGTCCGTGAGCTGCAGCTTCGCAACTCGGGCCTAAGCTATCTCTGGCACTTGTGCCGCTGCCAGATCATCTTCAATGCTTTAAGCCCATTCCTCAGCTTCTAGAGGGCTCTCTTTTCCTGCAAACTGCTTGGGGTGCAAGGCCCTGAATTACTTCACCCCAGGTGCTTCTGCCTCTGGTCGGTTCATCAGGATAGCAGTCTGTTGTTGTCCTTCCAGGAGGTTGTGGATTGACTCAAGCAGAACCATCTGCTCGTTGATCGAAGTAGCGAGGGCAGGTGTGAGTGGTAATGGTGGGGGAGTGTTGTTGACATTTGTGCTGGTGTTGTTTAGGGAATCCATAACCTTGAAAGAAAATTTTGGGTTAGGACAGATTCAAAGTATATGAAATGATAAGATTCAAGAAATATGAATTGTAAAGAATATTTTCAGTTGCTGGTTCTTATGTTATATTGCTTAGGTTGTCCATACAGTGCAGACCTGCATAGGCCACCAACAAAACTTGTCACGCCCCGCTTCCCAGTATACGGGTGGAGGACGCGACGAGGCCGCTACGTATTTACTCAGAAGTAAACACGCTAAGCGTATCTAAGAAATATAAGTAAAATGCACAAGAGACAGTGACAATAGATATAATTGAACAGCAACTTTATTTATTAACATTCTTTTTACAATACATCTGAAAAGTAAATACATGGAATGAAAAGCAATGCCTAAACAGTGGCATAACAGAAATGGAAAATACTGAAATGAAATGTACAAGTAACTAGAGCTCCGGGTCGAAGGCTAGCTGATCCAAGTCCTCGAAGGTGGACTCGATCTCCTGAAGGTCCGAATCACCTGACGACATTCCAAAGAAAAGAAAGAGAATGCCGTCAGCGAACAAATCGCTCGGTAAGTCCCGTAAATAGACAAAAATGAAATAGACAGAATAGAGAGTATATTGTTATAATGTTGTATTTGGTGTTAACGATGTTGTTTGTAGCTTGGTACAGAAGAATGACAGTGTATACGAGAGGAGTCCCACTATTCCGGAGACTAAGGTATACGGAGCACAAGGAACCGTTCAACCACGGTATAACGGCAATGGATATTCAGGTTAGTTGTATTATGGTTACAGTCTCGTGCCACTTCTAACACCTTCCGTACCAGTCTACCCTTTATAAACCCCGCGATGTCTTGATTATATTGTTTGTATTGTTTGAATTGTATATTTATATAGAATGATGATTTACCGAAACCATGATATCAGTAATGGAACGGATATAATGGATGAAGATATAAATGGAATATATCCATGGTTCGGTTCGATCAATATAGATTGATTAGATTGAATAGCCGGATTCATAGATCCATGTTGTATTGTAGTTTGATACTTGAATCATATTCAAGTCAGATTGATTATATCGAAACTCAGTCTGAGTTAGACAATTAGAAAAGAAATTGAAGTCCTGAATTATGTTTTGGTGCTGTCGGTAACTGCTGCATATGGACGGCAGGATTTGTGTCTTTTTCAAAGGCAATTACCGTGTTGATAACACCGTTTGTTAAGTTGTCTATCTTAAATAGGCAAGCACCCATATCTCCGCCTCCCTAAGGCTCAAGAGACTGGTCCCGCTTAAACCTTTGTTTACTAGGGTCCTTATTGTAATTTAGTATAACTTGATGGGGTTTTATGTCAAATAGTTTTGTTATATTTTTTAAATACACCTCAAGTATTTTATTATCTTCATTAGAGTTTTCATAGATGTTTCTTTTATTCAATATGAAATTTCTAGTGAATATGACCTAGTTTTTAAGTATAAGGTATTTATTTGAAATATTGGAATTGCATGGTATTTTATTGTAAATGGAATGTTTTTCTTGAATTTTGGAAATGTGGAATATAATAAATATTAAAAATAGATATTTTGAAATTAATTACATATATATTTATATATTTAAAATATAAGTTTTATTTATAATAGAAATCACATTTTCTAAAGAAAAATGTATTAAAATCTTTCAAGATCGTATGCTCCTTGCGGAGGTCTGCATCTCACTCTACTAGGTCCGAGGATGTGCGATAATCTGCACCATACCGAAAGGGTTCTCCAAAATGGGTTATACAGGCGCAATTGCAAAGATTTGTTAAATACACTTCTTATAGAAAAAGGTATTTATAAGTTGAAAGTAGTTATATGTAAAGTCGTATTTTTCCAAATCTATGTTCCCAAATTCTATCGTGCTATGTTAGATATGTGTGTTGTGAGGAGGTAGGTCATTACCTCGTAAGTTATCTAAAAGTATAAAGGTATTATAGAGTTTATGCCGGAAACTAAAGTTTGTGGTATTTTAATGTAAAATTGTGATAAAAGATGCATATAACAATCTTTTGTGATGAAACTTATTAAAAATGTTTATTAATGTTTAATGAACAATATGTAATGATATGAAGGTATCTTGATTAAGAAAAATTATAATTTTATAAGAAAACCAAATCGGAAGTCGGACTAACTCCGCTTCCGTCGGGTTTTAGTTTTGAATGATTTTAGAATAGAGAAAAGAAGGAGAAGTAGGGACTTACTGGATGATTGGCTAGAGGAGAGAAAGGAGAAGAGGTGGGAGTTGCCGGTGCATCGTTTCGTTTTCGGAAACCCCTTGAGTTGTCGCCGGAAGTTCGTTGGACCTTCGCCCTTTGCTAACTCCACTTGCACACAAAAGGATCTTGGAATTTTCTTGAGAGTTTTGGTAAGGAATTATGAGTGAGGAGGTGTGAATTGAGGGTGGTATTTATAGGGAAAATTAGGGTTTAGGGATGATAAAAATGCATTAAAAATATGCATTAAAATGAGGTTAAATGGGCATTTTATTGCTCTCTGGGTTAATTCAGAGTAAACAAGTAATAAGGGAGTAGTGGGATAGGCCAAACGTTACAGGGGTGAAATTTGAAGGCATTTGGGACGGTCTAGACCGACCTCGCCGGATTTTATGGCCTTGTCGATGGCCCAATGCCGACGGGTGTCGTTGGTGTTGGGGTATTGGGTCGGGGTCGTTTGGTATTCTACAGTTCACCTGTTTGATTATTCTGTAACTTACCCTATTACGTGTATTGCACGTGTAGACTCTTGGGCTTCTAAAATTTTAAAAGAATTTTAAATAAAAAGAATGCGTGGCTGATGGGATTTGAACTCTGGTGCTATGGTTAAGCAGTGCAAGGTCTTACCAGTGAGCTACAATCGCTTTCTTGTTGTTCTAAAATAAAACAAATACTTATAGCATTCACAGGAATTGTAAATACCCCAAATATACATTAACATTTAATCAAATTTATGTACACAGGAATTGGAGTTGTTGCATATATATTAACTAATATTATTGCACACTAATTATTTACTTAATATATATTATATATATACGATATATATATATATATATATTAAGAATTGTTTGATTTTCTATTTTTGTGAAAAATAAAAATGAGGTGGAAAATGAGAGAATGGGTTGAAACATGGCATTTACCATTGTTTATTTATTTGTGTGCACTATTGAAGTATGGCTCAATTTTTATAATTGAGAAATATCTATACTTCAATAATGCAACACAAAAAGGATTGTCATTCTATCACTTGATCACTTGAAGGTTATTTTTTCCTTAGCTCCTTCTTGAGCTCATGAGATGAGTTCTAGTTCTCTAGATTTTCTTCACCTCCACCTCCAAGCTCAAACCCTCACATGAGTTGTGAATTCTTGAGCTTGCAAAAACCCCAGTGAGCAAACAACATCCCTACTTCATCATCTTACACTTCATTAGCACTCAAGTGTAGTGTGTTTCCTTCACTAAAAAGTTTAGTGAAGAGGTAGCTTGGATTGGCAGACTTTGGGTGGATCATTTTCGGCACGAAGATCACGGAGGAGGCTCGTTCCAATTTCAAGAGGAGTCTAGTGGAGTCGCGTGGACTACAACCCGGAACATTAGAAGAGAAGGACACGGTCATCAAAAGTTGTTGCCCCTTTTCTCTTAGTGTAAACGTATATGATATCTAGTTTGAACCCTAATCATCTAGTTAAAGATCTTGTTAAGTGTAGTTTAGCACCCCCAAATTTTTTGAAAATGGCATGCTTGATGTTACTAAAACCCAGTGATGGTGCTAACTTACATTTTCAGGCATTACGAAAACATCGGTAACTTTCTCACCAGAAACTCAATCGAGACAAAATCAGTCTCGTTATTTGCACGATACTCTGATCTACAAATTACTCCAATATTTCCAAATTCCAATCCAAAAGTACTCCTTAATGCATGTGAATTTATAGTTGATTCCTGGCCTGAATTTATTGTAATGGTTGAAATTTCATGTTACATGTGTGCATAGATATCTTACACTATGACTTTCCTTTAACATGACTTCCTCTACAAATGTATTCGTGAACCTGTATCAACTTATAAATGTTTGACTTCCTGTATTGCCGTACTCCTGTATTCTTATATTTGGCTATCCTGTACTTGAACCTGTATTAACTTATAAATAACTTGACTAATGCTTGCCGGAGATGTTGGGGTAGTTAAGAATGAGTAGTTCAGCTACTTCGGAGACGCTTTCCTGTAATCTTATACTCCTATAATCTTGTATTAAACCTTATGGAGTGGTTGAACACCATACCTTAACTTACGTTAGAAATCGTCATGATCGATATTTACTGGGGGATGTTGGGAGTTGAGGATGCGTCGTCCAATTGTTTCGGAGTTTCCGCATTCTTGTACTCTACCATCATATATAAAACATACTCATGAAGCGGTTGGATGTCATGTCTTAACTTGCGTTAGAATAAGAAATCTATACATTAACGATACTACCATCTTTCTGTATTCCTGACATGTTCACTCTATACTTGGATATAAATTTCCGGAGTTCTAGTATCATTGTTTACATATACCATTACTATACCTTTTCTTATTTGTTATGATATGTTTTCTTTTCCATGATAATATATTTGTTGGTGTTAGGTGCTCGCGTCGTGGAAGTCGCGGCCAAGACGGAAGAGATAACAAAAATTTTATCCAAGCACAAAATACACTAATCCAAGAATTCATTCCAAACACCTAAACTAGCAAACTAAACAAGTAAGTGTATAGAGATATAACCTTCAATGTGTGTCCACCTAATTGTGCAAGACCCCTCCAAGCTCGTAAATGCCGGAAACGTGCTTGAAAGGCGACCACCCTTGCCAAAGAAGATCAACTCGAGGGAAACTAGAAAAGGCTCCGACTGACGCTCCAAACTTGCTAAGGATGGATTGTGGGTAATATAGGAATTTTTCTACTAATTATTTTCTCTCAAAATCATGCTCAAGAGAGAGCAAGAAGAAGAAGGAGAAAGAGGTGAGGATAGTTGCTAAGCGTTGAGCTCAACCATCAAGCATGAACTCCAAAGCAAAGTAGAATGTGGAATGAATCTAATGTAGAAAAGAATGGCTACAACTTTTTTTACAACCATGCATCAATAATGCACGCAAATCATTTCATCATTTAATACCAAAACCATACCTTTCTACGTGTCTAGAACCATGTTTCATGCTATCTCACTTTCCACCTTATTTCCATTTATTTTTATAAATAGAAAAATAAATATGAGGTGTCCTTCTAAAAGCATTCCGATATAAATACGGAATATTTCGCCCGGTATATGTGTCGCTACATATACGCATATCCATATAAAAATACGGATAGCACTAAAGAGAGAAAATGAATAGTGAGCAATAATACTATATATATATATATATATATATATATATATATATATATATATATATATATATAATTAAATCAAAACATGATTTAATAATCTAGCTTAATCCTAAGCCGGCTAGTATCATCAACTGTCCGATTAAAGTCCTTGTATCCCGTATACGTATTTAATCGGACCCCTGCAAGTACCAACGTACGGCTCCTACATCTATCGCCTGAACTAGGAAAACGCTCTGTGTGGGACTCTAAAGACTCGACAATTCGCTAGCAGTGGGTTTGACTACATGCACGTCAGTGGCACTAGCTGTACGTAACGGCTACCCAGGTACTTGCCGAAAGGGGGGTCGATAATCAAGTACGTTCTTACCCTACTGAGCCTGAATGTAGAAATCTCCGTACAGTCCGATCTCTTCATCAAAGAGTATCGCATATCGGGTCTAGGGGTGGATAACATCAGACTCCTACTAACCCGATAAGTCGTTTCTTAGTCAAACTCATCACCAACAGAGATACTACTGATCAACTATCAGTTAATCTCATCCACCATAGCCATGGATTTCTAGTGATAGCCAGCTGAACACGGCGCGACATCGACTCCTAATATCAGGAGAGACGAATCCCTGACAATCGATCACTGCCTTCATATGGCTCGGGATTGTACCAAACTAAAACCTGTTTGCACGACTCCTTTGAGCCATGGTCTGAGCCATGGTAGGGTAGTAATCAAAGTACATTGGGAACTCACACGAGGAAAATAACGATCTCGGATCAAATGACTAACCTGTACTTATGCCACCCGAGAACTTCCATCTGACGATAGATATAATACCATCTAAAAGTTCTCAGCGAGTCCGTCCGGTGTACTCACCTCCATTGAGTACATGTATACTATCTTAGGTGACACAACACCAATGGCTTGTAAGACCGGCCACCACCTCTCGTCAAAGTTTAGAAACGTATACACTAGTCTACTCTGGAATATCGATGCCCAGTCTCGATACCCTTACGACTAGGGACATTTAAGAATGTGTTTATGGACAACCTAGCTTCCACGTATATGATCATCATCATAATACTGGTAGTCAAGCAAGAATCTTATGGGCTTCAATAATGATGAAGACAAATCAGATAGTATACTATCATCTCGAGTAAGACTGTTATACCCGTATAGGTCCTCCCTCAATTATCATAATCGCCTACTTGTAATCACAATAATTATCTTGATGGCATAATATCCAACAATATTAAATCCCTGGCATGTACTATCTTATTTATGATAATATCATATGTTTGACTACCATGCATTCTCTGTACCATATGCTTGTATTAAATGTTTCTCTTGTATGTATTGAGTGATTTTCATGTCATTTATTATTAATCTGATGAACTGCTAGTTTGCATAAACTTGACTACAATCATTTAAAATGTTTTACTTATTATTCATTATTTTTAAAATAAAATGATTTATAATGAGAAATTTACCGGGTACAAGTTCGTTGACAGACATTCATTTTTCTTGTTTTCTTTCTTCTTGAGGATGTCTGTCAGAAAGTACAGTTGATGAGACTCAGTACATGATCGGGCCGAGTGAAAGGAGTTCGTTCAGTTAATTACATAGTCAATGCTTGGTCCTCTTCTAGTATACTTCATTTCGAAGATCTTCACGATATTCGTGTCTTTTATTTATCTTTACACACTTGTGCCCTTTTTTGTACTAATTTTGTAATAATTATTGTTGGATTATTTGTTTTCAAGTTTTCTTTTTGGTTATATATTAAATTCTGGTATTATTTTATATTGCTGCTTTTCCAGACACTTAGTGTATTCATATCGGGAAGGAGTGTTTATCGGTGTGAATATAACGCGGTCTTGTCGCTCCTTACATTTTGGAAAGCGGGACGTGACACATCTCTTAGAACAAATGAAGAAGGTGTTATTATCTCTTGCATGTGGCTTCTTAAAGCACAATTTTAGGCTCATGAGCCCTGCATCTTTTATTGCATTTTTTGTTGCTACCGACCATGCCATGTATGCTTAATTTCTTTCTTTTTGGAGACATGAAGTTTTGAATTACAAGAAAAAAAACTTTTTGATTCATTTTGTAGATGAAGCATGAAAAGTAAATATTTTATAGACCCTAATATGTTATAACAATTATTGGACGTTGCACATTATAAATTTCGCCGAAAAGAAATTGCGGCATTATTCTTCACTTGCGCACGGCTCCCATTGGGGGGAATGGGTTATGCTATATTTGCAGTACAGACTCCATTTTCAGGTGAACAAATTCGACGTGCATGAGGGCTTTAATGAATTTTACTTTACTAATGTGTCTTGCCAGATACAAAGAAGTCATAAGCAATGTTTCTTTTATTTGATTATTTAAGTTCTATTTTTAGAGTCTTATTTTATCTCTTGAATGTTAGGGGTTATAATTATGTACATTTGTTAACCGTATTGCTTAACAGTGTGGATTGCGGAGTGTTCGTGTACTTATTCATGAAGGTTTTGATTGAGGGCGGTGCCCTGGAGAGGAAACGTTCGCTGCAATGAAGGCCAGTAATTGCGGCGCAAATTCTATTGTCGAACGAGCAAGATGCTTCTTGATTTTGGTTGTTTTAAGTTTAAACTCTTTGTTATTCATACATATATTGATCAAATTTTATTTGGTTGATATTGGCCGATATTGTTAATTGTTTTATGAATGACGACAAATTGAGAATGTTATTGGTTTTATTTCACCGATGTTCGCCGATATTATGTATTGTCTAATGAATGACATAAATTGTTGATGTATTTATTTTAATATCGCCGATGTTGGCCTATATTTTCGGTTGTTCTATGAATGACTACTTTTATTGATATATATATACTTTTATTTTGTCGATATTGATCATTACAATTACTGTGGATTGTATTATACATTACTTTTGTTCAGAAGATGCGCACTTAGCTGTTATAGGTAACTGCTTAGATATTACAGGCAACTGCTTAGATGTTATATGCAACTCAGTAGATATTACAGGCAACTTAGTAGATATTATAATCAAGTTAATATATGTTACATGCAACTTATTAGAAATTACAGGCAATTTTCATAAATGTTACAAGCAAGCGGTTAGATATTGCAGGCAACTGCTTAGAAGTTACAGGAAAATACTTAGAAGTTACAGGTAACTGTTTAGATATTACAAGCAACCTTCATAGATATTACAGGCAAGTGGTTAGAAATTACATACAATTATTTAGAAATTACAGGCAAGTATTTAAAAATTACAAACAACTGCTTAGATTTTACAAACAACCTTCATAAAATGTTACAGGTAAGTGGTTAGATGTTACAGACAATTACTAAGAAATTATAGGCAATTTATTAGAAGTTAGAGGCAAATACTTATAGGTTACAGGCAAATTCTCATAATGACTTAAGTATCAACAGATGCTTAATTGCATATGAATGACCTTCCTGTTCGTCTCTTGATGGAAACATACCATATTTACTTAACCATCTTCAGTTATTATCATATCCATATGATCTTCATATTTCATCATTCTGTATGAAAGGTTTAACCTATCAACCGGTATATCAAATTGAAACGAGATTGTTCCTTTCAGTTCGAACCATATTGTCGCCTTCAAGATGGTCAAGACCGCACCTTTCTCATTGGATCCACTCACAAAACACATTAATGTCTAAGTTTGAGTCATCATCAATGAGCAAAATAGTAAATGAAGATTTAGTTTATTAGGTGGTAAATAAAAGTGGAGTAAATGAAAGAAAATAAGCGATAATGGAGAAAATGAAAAAGATAATTCTTGTTCTGTTGGAAAACAAGATTTTTGGTGGAAAAAGTAGTGAATTTGGATAGAAAATGGATTGATTGGAGCATTTAATGGTGAATTCTTTCAGCAAAAATCAATTTAGGATAGAAGTTACAGACTAGCCATTAGAAGTTACAGGCAACTAAAACTGCAGAATTATTGGAAAAAAATACAGCTGCCATCTTGTACTTGCGTACATGGGTTTCTAAGAGGCATTTCTAAAATATATTAAAATACCCAAATGTGTGGGTATTTGAGGGAATTAATGATGGGCCATGGGTTGAAAAGACCCAGAGGGTTTTTCATAGGTTTTGATAGGGTGAAATCATGCAAAACAAGGAAGGAAAAAAAGGAGAAGAAAGGATATTAGCAAGACATCACAAAATATTGGATTATATATTGGCATCACCATAGCCATAAATTCGCGGTTCGAAGTTCGGAAATAATTCGGCGATATCGAAAATTTTCGTATTCGGAGAACTAGTCAGAAAAAATCGGCAGGTATTCGAAAAAAGATTTGGCGCGTATTCGGAAAATGTTCGGGAAGGATTTAGACCAAGAAATTAATACATGAGGCGCTGGGTTTTGATGTTACGAATTTTTTGCCGTTTTTGCGAATTATTCAGTGTTTTTTCAAATAACTCACGAATTCTTCGCAAATAATGCACGAATTATTCGAAACGTTCACCAACGGCGATTAAATCGGAAAATTAATCGGCCATCAAAAATTCACGAATTATTCACGAATTCACCGAATAATTCGCGAATTATGTAACTATGGACACAACCATTTGTTTTGAACATTTCCACATACAAGTAGATATCCATACAAGTTTAATGTCCAAACATTCTAAACAACAATATGTTCTAATTTGAATCCCATTGGTTCTGGACAGCAGTAAATAAGTTTTGATGCTTTTCTGAATTTGAATCAAACGACTTTGAATGTTACTTTCCACAAATACCAAAACTCTAAATATATAGTGCGAATTGAAGAAAATACATATATAAATAGCTATATTATGCATCGTTATCCATGGATTTTATATATCTTTAGCATGGCCATGAAGCATTAGGTGGAAAATAGTGCTTCCCTTTGTTCCCTAATGGTGCTGGTGGCTGGTCTCCTGCTCTTCCTCCCAAAGTCCTTGCCTCCTCATTTACTAAACAACAAATAGTGTAAATCTCATAGAAAATTGAGAAAAAAAGAATTATCTCATTTAAGAGAGATTCTACATATCATAATAAAGTTATGTGTGAAACAAAGCTTCACACAAAAAAATAAAAAATAAAAAAATTCAACACAATTTAGCATTGTTGACTTAATATTAATTCTTTTTATAATAAGAAAACTTTGAACAAATGATTGTAGGCCCTTCCAACTATTTCAGAAGAAAGATGAAGGTTTTAATCTATATCTATAAAAAAAAGCGGGGGCTATGGTCGACCGCGGTCTCATGGCTGCAGTCACGTGACTTAACCCCGATGGATGTTGTCCGTCAGCTTAATCCCAAGCCCCACCAGGCTTCATGTTTCCTCCTTCTCAAGTTCGTGCGACCGCAGCCCCATTAATCTCTTATATCTATATTCAACTCTAAAATATTATAGATAAAAATTAAACTGGCAAAACCAAGCTTACCTCCATTAGCCAAACCTACTCTCATGGCATAAAAGGAAGCAACCAAAAAGAGAATAAACATCAGCCATCTTTTTGAAGGGCTCTCCATTAATTTCAACTCCTTATGTCGATCCAAGCACTACACATATAAAACTACATATTTATCCATGTTAGATACTGCAGAGAGCTACTCGTTTGAAGTCATCAAGGGCCTTACCATATCTTTCTTTTTGGGATAATTAACTATTATCTTTTTAGGGTTTGGTGATAGGCTTCACTCTGTTTAAAAACATGCGGCTCATTGATAGCTCTCCGAATCCTAAAAGTTCAAGAGGAGAAATTGTTGAGAGATTATTGAAGGTTAAAGAAAATTATTTAGAGAAATGTTCCTTTCTCACTTGCCCTTTCTCTCCATGCACTCCAAGTTTGCTTTCTTTTGATGTTGATTGTGTGACTTGAGCCCAGAATAGGGTCTTCTAGAAACTTGAAGGGTCCCTACTGTACTGTTTAGGCTCAATAAAACTATGTAATTAAAAAATTTAAATAGTACTTGTCGTTTTCTTCTTCTTTATTTATTTATTTATTTTTCCCCTTAATCATACCAAGGACTGGCTCAAAGGGTTCGGACTTTGGGTAACTGGACTGGCTCCGTGTTTCTAAAAGACGTTTTACATAAACCGTACGCGTTACATGAATTCTAAAGCATATCGAAGTAGTAGTACATCAGATCCCAAGAAAACAAAAAAGGTTGAATTTCAACTTGCTATCATGAACTTTGAGCATTTTCCACGAATGATATCATGAACTTTTAAAATGATGGATTGTTACCATGAACTTTGGGCATTTTCCACGAATTGCATTCTGAACTTTTAAAATGATGGATTGCTAGCATGAACTTTCTGAGTATCACAAAACTATCATAACGGCTTTAATACAAAATTAGAAAATGACAATACCATCTTTTTATATAAATCAACGAAAACAAGGAATTAACATTTTTTTTCTAGAATTTAATTCTTTTTTAGTTAAATATACTGCTCTTTTATATAAATTAATAAAAGTTCCCAAAAAAAAAAGTTGAATCCTTGTTTGTTTTTTTTGGTAATTTATAGAAAAAAACAGTATAGTCATTTTCTAATTGTCCGTTAACTTCGTTATGGTAGTAATATGATACTTTGAAAGTTCATGGTAACAATTTATCATTTTAAAATTTCAAGATATCATTCATCAAAAATGAATAAAGTTCAGTAAATTGAAATTTTGCCAAAATAAAATATATAAATAAATGAAGTACTAGTTTCTCCATGTGAGCTGAATGAAATCCGTATTGTCACTATCAAGGAAGCTGAATGAAGCCCGGACCTGTTAGTATTTTCTCCAATATCGTTAGAACCATAAATCATTTTCTAAATGTTAGGCTTGTTTCTGAAAAAAGGGGCCTGCGATGACAAGTAAGCCCCTAACTGTTGTGTGAAGACCATAGCTCTGTGAGGCCCAAGGGCTATTTTACAGATCGTCCTAGGGCCCAGAGGACATGCAGTCTTGACATTGCAGTTTGGGGCACCGTTTTCTCTTATTTTTCATATAGAAAAGAAAAGGTTTATTTCCTAGAAACCATCAACCATCATCTGATTTACTCGATTTTTCCAAAACCACCATACATTTCAAGCTCATCACGAAACCCCTTGTAATTTAGTTCGTTGTACAAAAACCTCATGTGGTATGATTTGTAAAACCTTTTTTGGCGATTAATGGATCATGTGATATCCTATTTAACTAATTCTTGTATTTTTATTTTAAATTATCCATTCTAATCTCAATGTATCAGCTTTTTCCTTTAAATTTTGTTTCAATTTTAACTTGAGGTTTAATTTTGTTTCAATTTTAACTTGAGGTTTTATCTCTAGATCCTCAAATCTAAAGTCTTGTTTTTCATATCAAGGTAAATTGTCCGCTGAAAGGCAATAGGAGTATTGTTTACCTTCAGTCCAGCTAGAGAATCAATATTTTTATTAAAATAAGAGATTAATTAGGTGATTTATGTAATAAATAACCGCAAGAGGTTTCTGTGCGATGAAATAAAAGTTTGGGGTGTTCTCGTGATGAGTTTAAGCCACATGATCATTTTAGAAAACTCAGTAAATCATAGAACGATGTTGGAAAACTCGAGCAAATCAAGGATGGTTATCATGAAATAAGCCAAGAGGAAATGAATAGATCATTATAGAAGAAAAAAAATTATCTTATATATACAAGGAATTTGTGTACCTTGCTGCAATAAGCTATTGAAGAATTTAAGTGATTAGGAATATTCCCAGTCTTTTATGGTTTAGCTGGCCTTAAGATCGAAGAAATTATTCGGTGTGTCTGGTGTAATACATCCGAACAGAGATAGTGATTGAGAAGGGAGAGTTTTGGACAGATTTGGACAGCCTATAAGACCCACACTTTTATTTCTTCTTTCTTTTGCTCGGATGTATACGGCAACGATATTTGGACACAAGGATTGCAACAACCAGAGACATTAATTTATAACATTGTATGAGAAACATGGATTCAGGTTCATTTTCGTCCGTTTATTTCCAATGGAGTGGAGATGTTTACTGATAAGATCTAACCGTACATCTGTTAGCTGCAAATAGAGAGGGTAACGGGCAGTCAAATGATGGATGGTTAGATGGCTAGCTGTTGTTACCTCCCACTGATTTTTCATGGAGAGGGTTCTAATCCAACAATAATCTAAGATATGTGGAATATATCAATCTGCATTTGGTTTTAACCATGGCATATAATCAAGCATAATTTTCTGTGTCAAATTTCTTATTATTCTTGACTTGATGCCATAGTGAATAAGAAAAATGGAAACTGCCAATATAGAATTATGTAGACAAACTGTTTTTATTTTTTTTGCAACAGTTTATCAATCAGAGAACTAATTAATTAAAAGATAAAACTTTGTCAGCTCGTTGTTTATGAACCTGTATTTCACATCCAATCTAATTTATCATGGAAAAGGCTTAGATGAAACATGTAGGTGGGTGGATGTGCGTGTGTGTACAGACGCATCTCACACAAATTCTCAAATTTAATTCCTACATGCCCAAAAAATTTACTAGTTCTAAATTGCATATGAGGGTTAATTATGCTTAAAATAAATAGTCAATGTTTACAGTGAATGAACGAGAATAATAATATATCTCAGGCATGATCTAAATTAATATTCAGCTACGTCACATATAAATTGAATAACAGCAAAGCAATGCTAACAAAATATATAAAATTTTCTAACAAATGGATGCCTAAGTTACCCCATATATGTTGGCTCAGCACACATCTTGCGAGATTGCTGAATGGTATCAAAATTCTCAGGTTACGACCCATACCATCTGCACCTATATCGGGATCTACTTTATATTTTGTCGTCTCCCATGTCCAGATACTGAAAGTCACCAGAGAGGCATTCCAAGGGACCTTTGCCTTCGGATCCAATCTCCTCATCGGTGTTAGAAATGGCACCTTGATTCCTAGATAGTCGTGATTCAGCGAGACCAACATCATAAATATTGTGTGGAAGTCGGTGTTGATTTTGATTTAAATTAGCTAAGATTTGAAGTCCAGATCAAATAGGAGTCGATGATTAAGATTTAAATTAATCCTTAATTTTAAATCTTAAGCTTATCTCTTTGTAATCCTGATTTAAATGTAAGTCTTATCTCTAAATTGATGTAGGCTATGAATATAAAGCCGATTAACCTAGGATTTTAAAAAAAAGTGGGTTGCCAATATTCTCCAATCAAAAAGAGCTAACCACAAAACCAAGAGATATGGACATAAAGGAGAGGTTTTTGTGATAGATAGAGATTTCTTTGTATTGGGCGGTGATCGAAGAGAGCGGTTCTCATGTAATCCTTTCTTGATAGTGGAAGATTCATTGTCGGTTTGCAGGATTAGGTGCAAGTGCGCCTAACCTGGGTAAAACCTTGTATTTGTATTGTTTAATGTGTACTTCTGATGACTTGCGGTGTTTTGGTAGTTGCTCAGTTAGTCTGTTCCCCTCCGAACGGCGGCCGAGACGTTAGGACGTCCTGAGCCTGAGGTTCGGGGCAGATGCTATTTGGTTTTATCCGTCTATCTCTCCGAAGATGCCAAGTTGATTTATGGCACCGTGTATCGGAGGTTTAGACGGATGCGGCCGATGTAGCAGACTTCGTCAGATTCCCCCTCAGGGTGAGGGGTTTTTGATTGTGGGGACGCTCTTCCCTGCAGGCGCAAGCCCCTGCAGTTAATTACGCTACCGCGTCGCGGTAACAACTTTCTCCTACTCCAGAATTTCACTTCGTGTCGTGTGTGTTTGTTTTGTTTATGGTTGCCCGTGGATTGTATACGGAGACTTAGTGATGCCGTCATCCGTAGGACGTGTTTTAGTCCAAATCCATATTTAGTTAGATTTGGGTTTGGTGTTTTTAGTTTAAGGATGCATTAGTCGCGTTGCGGCTAAGATCAACTTAAACATTCGTCAAGGATACGTTAGTCCTGTTTTAGACTACGATCGACTTGACGTAGCGATTGATTTAATTATCCGGCCGTCGGGACTCGTCACCTCTCTGACGTCGTTGAGGGATTACAACGACAGGCGTCTGAGGAGCTCAGAGATGTACCCTTAAACCAAAGTTAATTTGGAGTTTTATCGTTTATTTAAATATCTAAGGACACGTTAACCGTATTTGGGGTTAAGATCAACTTAGACGGGACCGTTTAGATCCGACAAGAGAGCATTTGGGCTCTATTGTGCCAATTTAAGGACGTGGCGGTCCATTGCCAGTTTCAGGGACGTGGTGGTCTATTATTAGTTTATGGACGTTTAGGTCCGTCGCCAGTTTAAGGACGTAGTGGTCCATATTCCAGTTTAGGGACGTAGTGGTCCGTCGCCAGTTTAGGGACGTGGTGGTCCGATATTAGTTTAGGGACGTTTCGGTCCAATATTAGTTTAAGGACGTTTCGGTCCGATATTCTCATTTTGGAGTGAATACTAGTTTAGGGACGTTTCGGTCCAATATTAGATGAGTGGTCGTTGGGACCCGTCACCTCTTTGACGTCGTTGAGAAATTACAATGACAGGTGTCAAAGGAGTTCGGAGATGTACCCTCGGACCGGTCGTGACTTGGTTTATGAGAGGCATTTAATTTAAGGACTTACAACCAGGATTGGGTTAAGTCCAATTTTTATTTTAGGCTCTGCAGAACATCAATTTATTCTGAGTTCTACTCATCCATGAATGATGCAATGCATCTGTTTTGTTTGGGCTCTGCCCCTTTTAAAATGCATAGCATTCTGGATATTCTGTTTGGGCTCTGCCCATTTATAAATGATGCAAAGCATCTGTTTTGATTTGGACTCTGCCCCTCAAAATAATGAATTTGCGCTTCATTGAGCCTGTTAGGCCTTCTCTTAATTGGGCTTGGCCCTTTTTAATGCATCTGCGCTTTGCGCTAAGTAATGAGCGCAAGTCCATATGATGATGACACGTGTCGTGCTCTGATGAGTGCAAGCGCACTAGCGCAGTGCGATGCGCTATTGCGCTGCTGACACGTGGCTCGCTCTCAGCGAGTTGCGCTAATTCCACAGAGCAAAGCTCTATCTTAAGGGCGCTTAGCGCAAGTGGTTTTATAGCCGACACGTGGCGCTCTCTTAAGAGCGCAACGGCGCAACTTGGAAGTGCAAAGCACTAAGAATCTTTTAGATTCAAGAAGGAAAGTGCAAAGCACTGTTTAATTTCTTCGTCTAAATTAGATCAAAGAAAAATAAATTTTTCTTTATTCGAAGAACCAGAGGTTCTTAAAAGTGCAAAGCACTATTCTTTTATTATTTTATTATTTTTATTGTTTTTACAGAACCGAAGGTTCACAAGAAGTGCAAAGCACTGTTTTTTTTTATAAAGATCATTGATCTTATTTTTAGATCAATGATCTATTAGAAGGCCTTTTTTTTCTACCTCATGAAGGTTCTTTACCTTTTTTTTTTGGAGTTTTCTCTGTTTAGGGTTCTTGATTTTTCGAGAAAATTCTTGATGCCTTTGAATTGAGGCTTAGGGTCCTATTTATAGTGACCACAAATCTGTTGAATTTGTTAACGGGATTTTTCCTGAATGATTTTTGGGAGTTTTCCCACCGTTGGATCTTTGATCCAAAGGCAGAAGAAAATCTTCTAGTTCTGGAAAGAACAGAAAAGATTTCATGAAATCTTAATTTAGTTTGGCGCAGATGCCCAAGCGCATGACACGTGTCGCGCAGCGCAGAGCGCAGCGCAAGTGCGCTAGCGCGTCTGCACTGACACGTGTCGCGCAGCGCAGAGCGCAGCGCAACTGCGCTAGCGCGTCTGCGCAGACACGTGTCGGCAGCGCAGAGCGCAGCGCAACTGCGCTAGCACGTCTGCGCTGACACGTGTCACGCGCGCAGAGCGCAGCGCAGCTGAAGCGTTGCTTCCTTTAAACAGAGCTTTGCTCTGATTGGGTGCGCTTTCTGGGGTGCTGCGCTCGGCGCGTTGCGCCTGACACGTGGCGCGTTGCGCCTAGCACAAAGAAGCGTTGCTTCAGTTATTAAAGCTTAAATTTCCAAAGCAGAGCTTTGCTCTGATTGGGGGAAGATGAAGCGTTGCTTCATCTCCCGCCTCGGAGTTTGAACAGAGCTTTGCTCTGATTGGGGTAAACAAATGCCCCCCGCACCGTTGCGCTTACGTGGCCCCAAACGTGAGCGCAACGGTGGCGAAATTCCAACCGCCGTGACGACTTTTGGAAGTCGAAGAGGCACTTGGTGCCTATAAATAGGACCTCTGGTCCCCCACAGATGTTTATCATCTTTCCGGTTTTTATTTTCAAAAGCTTCAGAGCTTTGCTCTTGCCTTCAAGAACTCTAGAGCTTTGCTCTTCTTTCCAAAGTTTTTTAGAAAAAACTTTAGGTAACATTGAATCTTAGATTAAATTAACTTTAATTAATCTTAAACAGCAGAGCTTTGCTCAATTTCAAAGTTAGAAACTTTAGGTAAAATTAATATAAATCAAATTAACTTAAATTAATCTTAATCAAAGAGCCCCGCTCTCACAGATCTTTTGATCTAAAGAGATCCCCATTGGGGTTTCATTAAGCTTTTGTTCATGGGTTTTAATCCTTGAATAGAGCTTTGCCCTCCAAAAGATTTGTAATTTCTTGATTCATTAATGGAGCTTTGCTCCTTTTAAATTATATAACATAGCTTTTAAGAGTTACTGATTGTTGTCGATCTTCTTCTACAGGAACAATGGACGCCCATATGTATGCTCTTAACGAAATCATCTCTTACGGGGACATCCGCCGACTTGGCCGCTCTCAAAATCGAGAGTTCACAAACGCGGAGTGTGCTGAAATCATGAGCCGCTTCGACGCATACAATGGTCCACTGCTTCCCCGGCGTTCCTCTCTCCTCAAGCTTATAGTGGGAGCCATCTGGGAGGCGCTTCCCCTCTTCTGTTCCGGCGTACCGCTTAGGGCGTTGGATGCTGCCGAGGACAAGGTGCACTCGGTGTACCTGTTGAATTTTATCTCAAAGAGACGACGAGACAGCCTTATCGATCTCCTGCATGAGGTCTTTCAACAGTCCGCCATACTCGCCGCTTATCGAAGGGTGGAAGACATCAGGGGGGACCCTGACGCTTATGCTCGTGAAAGGAAGCATACCAGGATGGTCCGCGAGGCCTGGAAAGTCATAGATAGGGTAGCTTTCGAGTTCCTCAATCCATGCCCTGGGTTCGAGGTTATTCCGTTGTAATAACATTTTTAATTTATCGCTTTTATGATTGTAAGAACTTTGGGCGATATTAATGAAAATTTTGTCTTTCTTATCCTGTCTTATCTTTTGCTCTGAATCTTTCACCTGACTGAATGTGTCTCATATGCTCGATCAAGTGTAAATCATATGCTTTTTTCTGTTGCTTTTCCTCTTTTTCAGCATGTCGTTATAATTAGCAGGTAGTAAAGTAAGCTTCTTGATTTCTTCGAGATATAGCGATGGCTTAGGCCGCAGGTTCAGATCTGCTGCCTAAGACTTTTCAACTCCATGAGCCGTGAGGGTCTTATGGAGACTTTTCTCCCTACGGATCGAGAGGATCTCGTAGGTGGGTTTTCTCCTTAGGAATCGTGAGGATTTCTAAGTGTGGTTTTCTCTTATAAGTCGTAAGGATCCTATAAGAGAATTTTCCCTCTTACGAGTCGAGAGGATTCGTAAGTGGTTGTTTCCCTCCTCGTCGAGAATCGAGTTCGGAGAGTGAGACCCGTGAATAGTATGCAAGAGACTATTTAGAATTGACTTGCAGGGTCCCATGGTTCAGGAAGCAGGTTTTTGAATCCTTACTGCCCGAGATGTGAGTCAAAGAAGCTCTCTTCACGGAGTGTTTGTATCCGTGAGTTGAGAAGTTTTGCGAGGGATTATTTGTTTCCCAAGCGCCAAGGATTATTTGTGTCCTTGGGGTTTGAAACGAGTCGATGGTTCCCACGGAGGCGCTGGTGGCTCTGCGAGTCAACGCGGATCAGAAGGCTCTCGTGAAGGAGTGTTTGTATCCGTGAGTTGAGAAGTTTTGCGAGGGATTATTTGTTTCCCAAGCGCCAAGGATTATTTATGTCCTTGGGGTTTGAAACGAGTCGATGGTTCCCACGGAGGCGCTGGTGGCTCTGCGAGTCGACGCGGATCAGAAGGCTCTCGTCAAGGAGTGTTTGTATCCGTGAGTTGAGAAGTTTGCCGGGATTATTTGTTTCCCGAGCGCCAAGGATTATTTGTGTCCTTGGGGTTTGAAACGAGTCGATGATTCCCACGGAGGCGCTGGTGGCTCTGCGAGTCGACGCGGATCAGAAGGCTCTCGTCAAGGAGTGTTTGTATCCGTGAGTTGAGAAGTTTGCCGGGATTATTTGTTTCCCGAGCGCCAAGGATTATTTGTGTCCTTGGGGTTTGAAACGAGTCGAGGGTTTTTACGGAGGCACTGGTGGCTCTGCGAGTCGACGCGGATCAGAAGGCTCTCGTGAAGGAGTGTTTGTATCCGTGAGTTGAGAAGTTTGCCGGGATTATTTTTTTTCCCGAGCGCCAAGGATTATTTGTGTCCTTGGGGTTTGAAACGAGTCGAGGGTTCCTACGGAGGCGCTGGTGGCTCTGCGAGTCGACGCGGATCAGAAGGCTCTCGTCAAGGAGTGTTTGTATCCGTGAGTTGAGAAGTTTGCCGGGATTATTTGTTTCCCGAGCGCCAAGGATTATTTGTGTCCTTGGGGTTTGAAACGAGTCGATGATTCCCACGGAGGCGCTGGTGGCTCTGCGAGTCGACGCGGATCAGAAGGCTCTCATCAAGGAGTGTTTGTATCCATGAGTTGAGAAGTTTGCCGGGATTATTTGTTTCCCGAGCGCCAAGGATTATTTGTGTCCTTGGGGTTTGAAACGAGTCGAGGGTTCCTACGGAGGCACTGGTGGCTCTGCGAGTCGACGCGGATCAGAAGGCTCTCGTCAAGGAGTGTTTGTATCCGTGAGTTGAGAAGTTTGCCGGGATTATTTTTTTCCCGAGCGCCAAGGATTATTTGTGTCCTTGGGGTTTGAAACGAGTCGAGGGTTCCTACGGAGGCACTGGTGGCTCTGCGGGTCGACGCGGATCAGGAAGCTCTCGTCAAGGAGTGTTTGTATCCGTGAGTCGAGGATTTTTGTTGAAGTCACTGGCTTCTTCGGTTGAAATGAACCGTTGAGGTTTGGCTTCGTCGTTTGACGGAATCCGCTGGGGAAGTATGGTCCCTTCTTTATTTATGCCCTTGGATTGTATACAGGGATCGATGTGATCTTAACTGTAGGGCCAAAGTTTTATCATTTCTTCTTTTTATTTTATTTTATTTCCGCGATGCTTTATCATTTCAGCTTTTATATCGCGAAGGTCGCGATTGCCCAATCATTTCGGCTATTTTTCGCGGTGCCCAATCATTTCGGCTATTTATTTTATTTTTACTCGTTGCTTTTTATTACGAGTTGCCCAATCATTTCGGCTATTTTGAATGCATACATTTTACTTGCTGCTTTTTATTGCAAGTTGCCCTATCATTTCGGCTATTTCGTATGCATGAGCGGCCTATTGGCTTTTCGCTGTAAACCTGAAATTGGACACCGATTTCGGCATCAGCACCGCTACAACTGGGATATTACCAGGAGCGAATCATCATTTGCCTATGTCGTTGTCGAACAAAGGAGGCTTAGCGACCAGGGTTAGGGTCCTGTCGGCTAAGGCTTTTGACTTCATGAGCCGTAAGGGTCTCGTGAAGGTATTTCTCCCTGCAAGTCGTGGGGATCTTGTAGGTGTATTTTCTCCTTAGGAATCGTAAGGGTTCCTAAGTGTTTTGTTCCTCTGTAAGTCGTAAGGATCCTACAGGAGGGTTTTCTCCTCATAAATCGAGGGGATTTATAAGGGTTGTTCACCATGCGAACGTATTCCCAATTACGGATGAAATTTGGCTAGGAAAATGTTTATTTGCGCCCGTGGATTGTATACAAGGGTCAGTATTGAGCCACTTGTAGGGCAATATTGGAAGTTCATGGGGGTTTGCTTAAGCACAGGTTTAGGTCTCTGTGACTTAAGACTTTCAAATCCTATGAGCCGTGAGGGTCCCATAAGAGAGTTCTCCTTACGAGTCGTGAGGATCTCGCAAGCGTATTTTCTCCTTAGGAATCGTGGGGATTCCTAAGTGTGTTGTTCCCTTGTAAGTCGTAAGGATCTCACGCGGGTGGTTTCTCCTTACAGGGTCAAGAGGACTCCATAAGGGTTCTTTAACGAAGTTGCGCCCTTTCGGGTTTTCACAAACATTCGCCGGTAGTCCTGCTGTTTTTACTCACGGAGCCCTTTCGGGTTTTCATCCGTGCCCATTTTGCTTATGGACTTACCGTTTTTTTTTAATATATTTTTTTTTATATTTATTTTTTTTTTATTTTTACTCGTCTCGTCAGCCTAAGGATGTTGTGGTAGTAGTTTAAAGACGTTTCGGTCTGCTATTAGTTTAAGGACATTTCGGTCCAACATTGAGAAGGCTGGCTACTGCTGATAGAGTTTGAGCTTAGGAAGATAGCGAGCGGACATAGTCGTCGTCATCTACCATTGACCTAGGCTGTGGCTCATTAAGCATAGTATTTCTTTAGGAAGCGTCCGTTTATTGGCCTGAAAGGCCTTTCACCGTGCATGTCCATGAGTAGATAGGCCCCACCTTGGTAGACCTTATCAACGATATACGGTCCTTCATAGTTCGGCTCAAACTTTCCCCGCTTGGCGCGATTGGGGATCATGGGCCTTTTGACCACTAGCACGAGTTCGCCTTGGTGGAATGTCCTCGGGCGGCTCAATCTTTCATACGAGCGCGTCATCTTTGCTTTATGGGCTTCCAGATTTTGTTGTGCTAGAAGCCGGATTTCATCAAGGGCGTCAAGCTCTTCAAACCGAAGGTGAGCATTTTCTTCGTCTGTCAGCTCGTAGTGGACTGCCACTCGTAGAGAGGGTAATTCTATCTCGAGAGGGAGTACTGCTTCCGTCCCAAATACCAACGCGTATGGCGTTGTGTTCGTGGCCGTTTTAAACGTAGTCCGATACGCCCAAAGAGCCTCTTGCAATCTTTCGTGCCAATCTTTCTTATTTCGTGACACTGTTTTCTTTATGATCTTCGTCAAGGTCTTGTTGAAGGCTTCAGCTAGACCGTTAGCTCGCGGGTTATAAACTGAGGAATATCTCCAATCTATATTGTGCTGCTGTGCGAAACGGCTAATTTTATGACTTCGATAGGCTGGCCCATTATCAGAGATGATTCTTCTCGGGGTTCCAAACCGGTAGATGACATGCGTTTTGAAGAAATGGAGGATGTTCTCCGTCTTCACTTCCCTCAATGGTACTGCCTCTGCCTATTTGGAGAAGTAATCAGTCGTCGCCAAGATGAAACGATGTCCCTTTGACGATGCTGGTTCGATGGGACCGACTATGTCAGTTCCCCACATTTCGAATGGCCAACTAGCCATTGTTGGATGTAGTGGATTGGGATGCTGATGGATGAAGTCCCCATGAATTTGGCATGGATGACATTGCCTCGCGTAATCCAGGCAATCCTGCATCATCGTGGGCCAGTAGTAGCCCATCCGTTTTATCTTCAACTTCATCTTAGGACCTGCTTGGTGGGAACCGCAGAGTCCGTCGTGAACTTCTTGGACGACCCTTCTCGCTTCGTCAGGTCCTAAGCATCTCAACCACAGAGAGTCGAATGACCTCTTGTATAGAATATCATTGACGAAGGCGAAAGACAGAGCTCGTTTCGCGAGCTGATGTCTTGTGGACGCCTCTTCAGGTATTCGGTGGAACTTGAAGTAATCTATGAAGACTTCTCTCCAGTCCTCGGTATTTTCCCTGTCTTTTATTTGCAGGGTTGTCTCCTCAGTTGCTCCATTTTCTTTATATGATCTTGGAGATATTTCTGTTGGGGCAAGCACTCGACGGCTTTGTACCACGATCCTAACGTCGTCGAGGTTCTCGTCCGCCAGTTCTTTAGCAAGTTTGGCTAGTGCGTCCGCTTTGCTGTTTTCCGCGCGCGGTATGCTCTCCAAAGTATATGAGGGAATTTGGGTTAGCAGTTGTTGCACTTTTTCACCGTATTTTACCAACTCTGGCTTGCATGTTTGGTAGTCGCCGTTTACTTGACTAACGACCAGTTGGGAATCGCCGTATATGAGGAGATCTTCAATTCCCATGTCAATGGCGATCTCAAGGCCTGCTATCAGAGCTTCGTATTCGGCTTCATTGTTTGTTCTCGGCTCCGTTAGGGAGAAGGCGTAGCGCATTATTCCTCCTTGTGGAGTTACAAAGATGAGTCCTACCCCTGATTTAATTATAGGGGTACTTTGTTTGCGTTTCTTCATGGAAGATGCTCCATCGAAATAAAGCTCCCATCGAATATTATCGCCGTCGACCGCATCGAACGCATGTTCGTCTGGAAGATCGCAATTCAGAGGAGAATCGGCGGGTATCGGATGCTCAGCGAGGAAGTCGGCGATGGCCTGGCCTTTCACTGCCTTGAGAGGTTGATACGTTATCGAGAATTCCATCAAGAGCAGGGCCCATTTAGCGAGTCGTCCTGTCAATATGGCTTTTGACATTAGATATTTAAGAGGGTCCACTTTTGAAATCAGACGGACCTCGTGCGCCAACGCGTAGTGCCTAAGCTTTGTTATTGTGAAGATCAACGCCAGGCAGTGTTTTTCAATGGGAGAGTAATTGCTTTCTGCCCCCAGCAGAACTTGACTTAAGTAGTAGAGCGCTCTTTCTTTCCCTTGATCGTTCTCTTGTGCCCATAATGCGCCTAAGGAACCTTCGAGGGCGGTTGTATAAAGGATAAGAGGCTTTCCCTTAACCGGAGCAGCCAACACCGGCGGGTTCTGCAGGTATTGCTTGATCTCATCCAGTGCGCCTTGGCATTTTTGGTCCCAGACGAATGGGGTTCCCTTCTTCATCAGGTGGCTGTAAGGACGGCACTTTCCTGAAAGGTTGGCTATAAATCGCCGTATATACGCGAGTTTCCCTTGGAGAGACCGCAGCTGTTTGAGAGTCCTCGGCGGAGGCATTTCCATGATCGCTTTGATCTTTGACGGATCTATTTCAATACCTCGGTGTCGAACGACGAATCCCAGGAATTTGCCTGAGGAAACCCCGAACGCACATTTAAGAGGATTCATCTTCAAGTTGTATTGCCGAAGGCGTTGAAATACAGTCTTCAGATGCTCGAGATGTTCTTCGTATGATTTGCTTTTGACCACGAGATTGTCGATATAGCATTCGACGATTTCGTGTATAAGGTCGTCGAAGATCTTCGTCATGGCCCTCTGATAAGTAGCACCGGCGTTCTTCAAACCGAAGGGCATCACTTTATAACAAAATATACCAAGCGGAGTCCTGAAGGCCGTGTGCTTCTGATCTTCAGGGTGCATTTTTATTTGATTATACCCCGATGAGCCATCCATGAAGGAGAAAACCTCATGAGTGGATGTGTTGTCTATCATCAGTTCGGTGACTGGCACTGGGAAATCATCTTTTGGGCAGGCTTTATTGAGATCCCGGAAGTCCACGCATATGCGCACTGTCCCATTTTTCTTCATCACTGGGACAATGTTGGCGATCCATTCAGGGTATTGGACTTCCTGGATGAAGCCTGAATCTATCAGCTTTTTGACTTCGGCGTTGATGCTCATCTCAAGCTCGAGTCGCATTCTTCTCGGCGCTTGTTTGACTGGCTTAATGTCTGGGGATATCGCCAACTTGTGTACAGCAATTTCTGGATGTAGTCCCGGCATTTCGGAATAGTTCCACGCGAAGCAATCTTTGTGCTGCAGAAGCACATCCTTTAATGCAGCCACCCTTTCTTCAGATAGCAGCTCGCTGATGAATGTCGGTCGCGGGTCATTTTCCGTCCCCAACTCAATTTTCTTGAGATTATCTGCAGTGGTATGTATTCCGTCCTCCAGTTCTTTCGGAGCTGGGGGAAATTCTGAGATTACCTCATCGCTGCCGCTTTCAAAGCACCAAGGGAGATTGTTCATGTCTTCGGACCCTTCTTTTAATATTGTTATCACATGGCAGGTGTGAATTTTTTGCCAATCCCAATGCGGAGTTGGTTTTATTCTTGTGTTTTCGGGTTCGTGCTTTTGCGGCGGCGCTACCCTCCAACTGTCAGACAACGCGAATTTGCCAAGCTGATATTGGTCCTCAACCCAATTCTTAAAGGTGAAGCAATCTTCAAGCGGATGCCCTACTACTCGATGGTAAAAGCAATACTTTGGGTTAGAGACTTCGCCTGCTTGTTCAGGGTGCTTAGACTCTGGCAACGTAAGCATTTGATGTTTTAGAGCGAGATCGAATATTTTCCTTGTTTTGCTCCGAGGAAATGAGTATGCTCGACCCATTTTCTTCCCGAGGGCTAAGTCAATAACGCTCGATTCTCGGATGCGCGGCTTCTTAGCTCTGCTTTGTAGTTGTCGAGCGCCTCTCTTGCCTTTCGACTTGTTTTTGTTCTCGCGTCGAACCTTTTTTGTAGCAGGTTGACAAGGAGCGGCATCTTCGTTCTTTACTGCCTGTTGGAGGAGGCGCTGTGTCTTAGCTTTCTCATAGATTACTATTTCACGATCGTGATCGTCTCGGGCTTTTTGACTCGCATCCCTTATAAGTTTGCTCATCTGGTCTTCGGATGATGGACTGGGCGGTTTTGTATCAGGACCTTTTGCTGGTTCTGGATTAGCGTCCTCCCATTGAGCGTCCGCCTCTTCATCGAAGTCATACATGGCATAACAGCTGTTTACTAGCTCCCGCTTCTTTGGCCGGATGTACCCAAGCCCTTTGGTTTCTACTTTCCCGTTAGGCAGTTTGCATTGGGTCCCGGGAATGTTCCAGACCTTGTCATAGAATTTGGCTTTTCTAACGGTCTGTGTGAAGGACATTGATTGTATGATTTTGTTGGATGTGTTTATCGAATCAAATAGTAAAGAAATCACAACCAAAAATATTTGACCGCAATCAAACAACGGTGTCAGTTGAAGTTAATGAATGAGTGCGGATCGTCCTTAGGGATCTCGAGATTCGTTTGTATTTTTATTTGCTTGAAATGAAATGTTAAGCAACAATAAGAGAAAACACGATTCAATAGATTGATTTGTATTCGTGTGTCACTAATCTTTTCTAAAGAATCAAGAAACTATAAACAACAAGAATCGGGTTTCAATGGTATTATCCAAACGACAATCAAGAATGATAAAGAGGCTCGTAGGAATCGATAAGATCTTTAGATGTGTTGTAGTCTACAATATTTCGTATTCTTGTCCTTCGAAGAATTGATACTAGATCAATGGTTATCGACGAGAGTTAGGGTTTTCTTGATGAAATTAAGGTTTCATCTCTTAATCCCTTGCTCTTTCGAGGATACCATTTATATTCTAGCCTCTAGCAATTTCAAGAAACGATCGGATCACCCCAATCTCGAGCGATGTTGATCAAGAAAGCATCGCATCGAATTGGGTTGTCGATTCTTGAACTTGCTAGGGTTTACAATCTCGTGGGATTCAAGAATTGATTACAAATTTGCTACATCATCATACTAAAGATCGTCTCGACTCCTTAACGAGCGGAGTTTTACTCGCGCATCACCACAAAGACAATATTCAAGAATAGTAAAGATAACATGATGCGGAATTTTAAAAGAAAACAAGAATGGAGAAAATATCACCTTTTATTTAATCAACAATTGTCAATACATTCTTTTAAGATCTACAAGAAGAAAGAAAATCGATCGTTGACTCGGCTTCGCTCGACTCCGTGGATCGTGGATCTACTTTGGATCTCTTGCCCGATGGAAGATCGGCTCGGCTCATAAAAGGGTTGAAGGAATCTTGCTTGGCTTGCACTCAAGATCTTGAATTGTGGTTGGATTTAGGGTTAGGGTTTCCTACAAGATTTCTCACTAATCTTGAGGAAGAAGAAGATGGAGAAAGAGAGAATGGCTAAAATCTAAGATGTTGAATCTTTTCCTCTCTATGGCAACATTCCCTCTCCTTAATGAATGAGTCAAGGGTCCTATTTATAGAACTAGGTTTAGGTTTGAATTGGACTTTCCCTCCCAAAGTTTGTTGACAAGTTTGTTGGGCTTTAGCTTAGGGTTTAAGCAAGGGTTTAGGAAAGTTCTAGAAGTTCTAGGCTAGTTTAGGAGCTTGATGATCTGGTGGAAGTGTCTGGACTCTTCTGGACTTTTGTGTGCATTTTTGAGTAGTGGGCACTGAAACAGGAGTTGTGGTGAAGTTTGAGGAGCTAAGTCCCTGGTCCCGCCGCGGAACCGCCGCAAGAAGTAGCTTTAGGCCGCGCTTTCGCCGCGCATTGGTGGGTTTGGGCCTTGGGCTTTCTGCTGTGGCTTGGTACTGCTGTATGGGTTATTCTTTGATGTTTAGAATTGCAGTTGCCCTTCTGTGTTGATACCAGATTTGCTTTCAATGAGTTTACGAGCAATTTTAATGGTCGAGCAATGTATTGATCGAACAAGCATCTCTTTTCCTGCATAGACTTCAAAATAGGGGTTGCAAGATATAGAAAATATGCTATGTAATGCAATGCAGTTAACTTCCCTAGAATTTCCGGTTTTAAGGTCGAATACATGTAATTTGATATTTTGCGACCAATTAGCTAATATGTGAATTATGAATACCGTACTCTCCTCTATGTATGCAGATGAAAAGGAAATTGCCGGTTAAAATATGCAATATTTTCGACTGATCAAATACCCCCAAACTTAATTTCGATCGTCTCGAGAGAATGTTTTATTAAAAAGAGAAGGAGAAAACAAAGAAAGAGAAAAACTAACTAGCACACTTTCGTAGGCAACACGATTGCACTGAGCATGTGCAACAAGCCTTTAAACCTCTAGGTGTCCCTAGTAGGAGGAGTGTTGTCTCCTGAGGGTTTTCAGCGGATTGCACCCACAAAATCCAAAAATAAAAGCAAGATCATGAATATTACATTTAAAGACAAGAATTGTAAAAGAAAAGCCTTGAAAACTAGGGTTTCCAACTAAGCTAGCTTTTCGGTTGTCATGAGCCCTATCTTAATGGTCATGAAAAGATGTCAGAAATCACGTCCTCCCTCAATAAAACATCGTCTTATTCTTCATTCCTATCTTTATTCCAAACATTGATCATATCACCCTGCGTGTGTGTAAAGACATCCCTACACCCGGAGAATTCAATTCAAGCTATCATACTCTTGCCCATCAGCCTCAGTACTTCTTGGCAAACGAGATTGCTTACACACTTTCATGCGACCGTTAATACTTCTTGAGGTACTAACCGACCGATTACTAATGTGCATGCTAACTTGGTGTATTTTCCTAATCTTGCACCACCTCAGGCATAGCAGTGACTCCCAGACCAGTTGACCTTGGGGCACTAGGTGAAGAAGCACCCTTTTGCTATATATTTTTCTTGCCCTTGGTGATAACAAAACCAGTATCCATTTTTCTCACCACTTTAAAACACTCTTTTCTTTTTTTTTCATACTTTTGGCTTTAAGACAAGAGCATTTCAAGGTATCCTCTACTATCCCAGGCTTCAAGACGTGTGTAGGTGCGAATAGCAGGGTAGCAACGTTCAAAATGTTTGGCTTCCAGAATAGAAACTATTTTTCAGACTTATTTTTATCCTCAGATTAGTGACGTCCTTCATCTTACTAACCCTTGGGACAACGGCTCATAACTACTTATTACTAGTTCGTATAAGAAAACTTCTAATTTTCTTAGTTTTCTAAAATTTTTCCAATCTCATGGATGTAATTGTTCACTGTCTAAACTTTCATTATCTTATTTATATACAAAAAAAAAGTGTAAATATTAAAATTATTTTTATATTTGAAAATTTTTAAATTTTTATGGGTTTTGAAAATTTATAGATTTTTAAAAGAAATGTTTTGTGCTTATGCAGATGATATGCAAATGATGCGAAAATAAGCACAAACCTCCCCCAAACTTGTTTTCAACAGTGTCCTCACTGTTGCCGACAGTTATACCTACAAAAATCTATAAATCTGGGAGGAATTATTAGTGGGGCAAATATATAAGTGAAGAACTTCCCCCAAACTTGTTTTATTTACTCACCTTCATTCAAAATATGATACAATGATATACTGGACATGAAAGTGAGACGGAGGAATTTTAATCAAGATAAACTGGCTCTTGTAAGAACAAGAGCTCCTCCGTGGGGTCAGTGGAAAAATACGGCTTTAATCTATGTCCATTTACTTTGAAAACAGTGCCGTTTTTAACATTTTCAACATCAACTGCCCCGTGCGGGTATACAGACCGCACAACAAAAGGTCCCTTCCAACGAGATCGGAGCTTACCCGCATGAAGGTGTAATCGTGAATCATAAAGAAGGACTTGTTGACCAGGTAAAAATGTTTTCCTTACAATGTTTTTATTGTGAAAAACCTTAGTCCTATTCTTTGTGATTACAGCATTATCATAAGCTTCATCGCGGAGTTCGCTTAGCTCGTTTAGTTGCAGCTTCCGAAAGTTGCAAGCAAGGTTTAGATCAAAATTAATTTCCTTTATAGCCCACAATGCTTTATGTTCTATCTCAACAGGTAGATGACATGCTTTACCAAATACTATCCTATATGGAGACATTCCTAGGTCGGTCTTATATGCAGTCCTGAATGCCCAAAGAGCATCCGTCAATTTGGTCGACCAGTCTTTTCTATTTTTAGCAACAGTTTTCTCCAGGATAAGTTTGATTTGTCTGTTTGAGATCTCAGCCTGCCCGCTTGTTTGGGGGTGATAGGGTGTAGAAAGACGGTGGTTGATTGAATATTTCCGCATCAGAGTCTCGAAAGATCTGTTGCAGAAGTGTGTCCCATTATCGCTAATGATAGCGCGTGGGTGTCCAAATCGCGAGAAGATATTCTCCTTTAAGAACTTAATGACAACTTTCTTGTCATTAGTGCGACTTGGAATGGCTTCTACCCACTTGGAGACATAATCAACCGCCAACAATATGTACAGATTCCCAAAGGAGTTGGGAAAAGGACCCATAAAATCTATGCCCCAAACATCAAACATTTCAACAACCAGAATGGGTTGCTGAGGCATTTCATTCCTTTGGGATATTCTACCCGTATACTGACATTGTGTACAGGTTTTGCAATGTTCAAATGCGTCCTTGAATAAGGTCGGCCAATAAAATCCACATTGCAAAACCTTTTCCGCTGTTTTTCTTGGACCAAAGTGACCCCCACAGGCCTGATCATGACAAAATGAAAGAATACTCTTGAACTCTTCATTCGGGACGCACCGGCGAATGATCTGATCAGGACAGTATTTAAACAAATAAGGCTCGTCCCAGTAATAGTGTTTTACTTGGGAAAGAAAGCGGTATTTGTCCTGTTTAGACCAATCGCTCTGTATCAATCCCGTGGCATGATAGTTCACAATATCCCTGAACCATGGTTCAGAGGATACGCTCAAGAGTTGTTCGTCAGGGAATGAGTCATTGATCGGCAGGGTCACAGGGGAAGAAACGATGCGTGAAAGGTGGTCAGCTACTACGTTTTCACATCCTTTCTTATCTTTGATAACAAGATCGAATTCTTGTAAAAGAAGGATCCAACGTATTAGTCGACCTTTGGCATCTTTCTTCGCCAGAAGATGTTTCAAAGCGGAATGATCAGTATATACAACAATAGGTGAGCCGATTAAGTAAGGCCTGAATTTTTCTAATGCGAATACAACCGCTAATAGTTCTTTCTCTGTGGTTGTATAATTGATTTGCGCATCATTCAGGGTCTTACTAGCATAGTAAATCACGTGTGGCATCTTTTCAATGTGCTGTCCAAGGACAACACCTACTGCAAAATCAGATGCGTCACACATCAGCTCAAAAGGGTAGTCCCAATTTGGTGATGATAAAACGGGGGCTGAAGTGAGTGAGTGTTTAAGTGAGTCGAAAGCTGTCTCGCAATCCGAGTCAAAGTGGAAGGTCGTATCCTTGGCCAGGAGTAGTGTTAAAGGTCTAGCAATTTTGCTAAAGTCCTTTATGAATCTCCTATAAAAGCCAGCATGGCCAAGGAAAGAGCGAATATCTTTGACGCTTTTGGGATGAGGGAGGTTTTGAATGACATCTACTTTAGCTCTGTCAACCTCAATGCCCTTCTGTGAAATGACATGTCCAAGGACTATTCCTTCTTGGACCATAAAGTGGCATTTTTCCCAGTTTAAAGTCAAGTTCTTCTCTTTGCATCGAGTAAGAACAGCGTCCAGATTCGCTAGGCATTCAGAAAAAGAGTCTCCAAAAATCGAAAAGTTGTCCATAAAGATCTCCAGGAAATTCTCTACCATATCAGAGAATATCCCCATCATACACCGCTGAAAGGTAGCGGGAGCATTGCATAGCCCGAAGGGCATGCGACTGTAAGCAAAGGTACCAAAAGGACAAGTAAAAGTGGT
Organism: Agapanthus africanus; assembly: GCA_030015575.1. Classification (NCBI taxonomy): domain Eukaryota; kingdom Viridiplantae; phylum Streptophyta; class Magnoliopsida; order Asparagales; family Amaryllidaceae; genus Agapanthus; species Agapanthus africanus. The sequence continues at coordinate 590,285,175 of JASDDO010000014.1, forward strand.
TTTATCTTGATCCTTTTTGGCGATGGGGACCTGATTATAGCCTGAGTAACCGTCCATGAAACAATAGTATTGTCGTCCCACTAAGCGTTCCAGCATTTGATCAATAAATGGTAGAGGAAAATGATCTTTCCTCGTAGCAGCGTTGAGTTTTCTATAATCAATGCATACACGCCACCCAGTTTGGGCGCGTGTCTGAATCAACTCATTCGCTTCATTTGTGATAACTGTGATGCCGGATTTCTTAGGAACGACGTGTATAGGACTTACCCACTGGCTATCGGAGATCGGGTATATAATACCACTATCTAAGCATTTGACGATCTCTTTCATGACAGCTTCCTTCATGACGGGATTTAACCGTCTCTGTGGTTCTCGGGTCGGTCTGGCATCATCCATCACATGTATATGATGTTCAACAATCAAGGGACTGATCCCTTTGATGTCCGCCATACTCCAACCAAACGCCTCTTTATTAGATCTTAATACCGATAAAAGTGCATTCTCTTGCTCTGATGCAAGAGAAGTGGAAATTATAACCGGTAAAGTCTCGTTCTCACCAAGATATGCATATTTAAGGTGAGAAGGTAAGACCTTGAGATCTAATTCAGGCGGAGAAATGATCGAAGGAAGGATCATAGAATGATTTTTGGATTTACAAAGAAGCTCAGAGCCTGTGAAAGATACAGACTCGGGTGGAGAAAAGTCAGAAGTGCAGGACTCAAGTGTAAGTGAAGTGTCCTCACTGAGATCAAGTGTAAGATCAAGCAGAGATGTGCTAATGTCATCGAGATCAGTAAAGCAAAGTTCCTCGGCTCCACAACTATCAGGAGCGATCTCATGGACAGAACACACATCTAAAATATGAGCACTAGGTTCTGATGGCTGACTCCCAACTCTGTAGATATTTAGTTCAATGGTCATATTTCCAAATGATAAATTCATTGAACCATTTCTACAGTTTATAACAGCGTTGGAAGTGGCAAGGAAAGGACGACCTAAAATCACCGGAATTTGGCCCCGGGGGTTTGCTACAGGATGTGTGTCGAGCACAATGAAGTCTACAGGGAAAACAAATTCCCCGACCTTTATCAACACATCCTCTAATTCACCCCTTGGTTTGGTGATAGATCGGTCCGCCATCTGGAGAGTACAATGAGCAGGTTTCAGCTCTCCAATTCCTAGTTGCTCATAGACAGAATAAGGTAACAGGTTAACACTCGCGCCAAGGTCTAAAAGAGCACGATTTATGTTTTTACCCCCAATCGAAATCGATATTGTAGGACATCCTGGGTCCTTTCGTTTCTTTGGTAGCTGGGGAATAAAAGCAGTGCTGATATTATTAGCCATAAAGACCTTCTTCGGCACTTGAGTCTTCCTCTTCCTAGTGCACAAGTCCTTTAGAATTTTCGCATAAGCGGGGACTTGTTGAATCGCATTTAGGAGAGGGATATTGATGTTAACCTGTTTGAACATTTCTAAAATTTTCTCCATATGAGGACTCGTTCTGTTAGCCCTTAGCCGGTTCGGGTAAGGTGCTTTCGCAATAAGCGCGGGGTCCATCATAGGAGAAGGAAAGGGGGGTAGACGAGATCCCAAAAGAGGTGTGGGGACCGTCTGTGGAGAACTATAAGGGTTGGGTGAAGGTGTTGAGCCTAAAGGGAACTGGAGAATAGGCTCGTGCGAAGGTGGTTTGGTAGAAGAAGAAGGATCAGAAGGAGAAGTGTGTGTATGTGGAAAGGTCTCAGCCGGGGTTTTGATATGATTATCAGTATTATCAATATCTTCCCCGACATTATTATTCAGCACTCTTCCCGATCTCAACGTGGTAATGGCATTTACATTGTAATGCCCAGGATTCTGTAGGGGTTGAGAGGGAAGTTTCCCTTTTTCTCTCGCACTCATTTCAGCTTTGAGGCGTGCGATTTCAGCTTCCATCGTTCTAATACTCTCAGCTTGTGACGCTGAGTTTTTCTTTATTTCACTGACGGAAGATCTAACCTCAGTTGAAACCTCCATGAAATTGGATAAAAGTGATTTCATGGTTTGAGTAAATTGAGAGAAATCGTCAGAACAGGACTGCATAGGATTAGACTGTGCATGAGTGTTGCCCTGGTTTTGGAAATTTTGTGACTGGTAGGGGTGCTGAGTGAGTTGGAGGGGTTGCTGTTGTGGTGGAGGAAGAGCCCTTTGAAAGTTATTTGTGTTTGGAACCGTGTTTTGAGATTGATTTTGGTTCCAAGCAAAATTCGGGTGGTTCCTCCAACCCTGATTGTACGTGGAAGAGTATGGATCGTTTCGAGGTCGTTGAAATGCGGCATTAGAATGCTCGTGACCTTGAAACGCCGAGTTTAAAGGACATTCTTCCGTTAAGTGTGACGGATCAGAACAGCACCCACAAATAGTTTTGGGGAGTGATACCGGGTTTAGGGAGGCTGCTGCAAATTTGTGTTCCATAGCGTCGAGCTTCTTTTGCATTGCTGCCATTTCAGCTCGAACACCTATGGACACATCTACTTGGTGTACGCCACCCCTATTCAATGGTTGGGTTCCACTCTCCCAAATTAGTGATTTTTCAGCGAATTCTTCTAAGTATCGCCAGGCTTCCCCATCGTCTTTAGTCATAAATGTACCCTGACACATATTTTCAAGGCTTTGTTTCGTGCTAGGGTTACTGCCCTCATAGATGATTCGGCAAAGCTCCCATCTCGGGATGCCGTGATGAGGACATTGAACCATTAGATCCTTGAAACGTTCAAAGTACTTTGAAAATGGTTCGGTAGGGAGCTGGGAAAATTGGTTCAATTCGCTACGAATTCGAGCCGTTCTTTGGACTGGGTAAAATTTCTTTAGGAATGCTGCGACGAATTCTTCCCAGTTCGTGATAGAGTGTGCGGTGGTGTTATATAGCCACTTCTCGGCTATATCGCACAAGGTAAATGGAAGAAGTCGTAGACGCATCGCATCCACAGAAAGTTGAGACGTACCCATCATAGCACATACGTTTTCAAATTTGGTAATGAAAACGTAAGCGTCCTCGGTCTCGAGTCCGTGGTATTTAGGTAGAAGGTTGATATACTGGGGCTTTATTTCAAAGTTATCCCCGTTGGCTGGTGGTGTGGATAAGCAGGTCGAAAGAGGACCTCTAAGTGGATAACATCTTTCCTGAAGAGAAATGTGAGTAGGATTCTGCGCACCAACGGACGGTGGCAGATTGGGGTTAAAGAAGTTTGATGGATTCGGATCCATCGGTGTGGGTGTGGTAGTAGGTAAAGAAAAGGTAAATGGAGAATTATCGACTTCAGAGTCGATAAAAGGTACACGGACTAAACGGGCACTAGAATCCCGTGTCCAGCCTATCTTGTACTAAAAAGGGTTAGTACAAGTGGCAGCGTTGGCTTATAATTAGGGGTAAAATGAATGCGGTGTTTGCTTTAAAAAGGGACGGATTTTGAAAAAAATGATGCGACAACCAAATGCAGCAACACAACCCTAAAATCTAATGGTCACCTAGGTCCGGCTCTAGACCGCTCCTAACTGCCAAAAGACAAGTCGCGGGATCAATCCTTCACTGCCTCTTTGTCCCCCTGTGGCCGGATGAGTGCCAGGTAAGTGGGAAGGAACCACCACTACAGTGGACCTAATTAATAACCACTAGCCTTAGACACACTCGCCTTAGGCACCACAAGAAAACGCGGATAAGCAATGAATTACCCACGGCCCTCTCTTGTCCTAAATGAGCGCGACAGTCATTAGAGTCATCTCTAGATTTCTTTTAGTTAATGGGGGTAAATGTGGATGCAAGTTTGGTGGTTTTCGGGGCCTAGGAAGGGTAATGAAATCCCCACCTAATTTGGATTTGGCCGTGCCCCTTAAATTTCCGTATTTAATATGCAAAACAACCAAGAAAACAAAAATCACGCACAATTTTAATTTGCTTTTGCGGCGCAGCTATTGTTTGCAAAGAATCCTGCAGAAAGGATTAGTTGGAGCTAAAAAGGGAGAGGGGAGAGAGAGAGAAATCACCTGCTGGAAAATTTTCCAGAGAACCCTCAAGACTGCGGCGCTTCCGCCGCAATTACCATGCAAATGCCGCCCTTCCGCGGTCCAACAGTGGGTTCACTGTACCAATTTCCTTCAGCTGCTTTCTGTTCCTATCTCCAGCTCTCTGGTATATCCCAAATAATTTTTCCACAGCTCAGAATGCTCCAGATCACCTTGCAATCAATTCACAACACACGTATAAGAATTTGTACGAATTTTGATTTCAAGAAATGAAACGTAATAATTCTTTCACTTCAAACTATAAAATGTAAACGAATTAACGCGCGATCCCCGGCGACGGCGCCATTTTGATTGTATGATTTTGTTGGATGTGTTTATCGAATCAAATAGTAAAGAAATCACAACCAAAAATATTTGACCGCAATCAAACAACGGTGTCAGTTGAAGTTAATGAATGAGTGCGGATCGTCCTCAGGGATCTCGAGATTCGTTTGTATTTTTATTTGCTTGAAATGAAATGTTAAGCAACAATAAGAGAAAACACGATTCAATAGATTGATTTGTATTCGTGTGTCACTAATCTTTTCTAAAGAATCAAGAAACTATAAACAACAAGAATCGGGTTTCAATGGTATTATCCAAACGACAATCAAGAATGATAAAGAGGCTCGTAGGAATCGATAAGATCTTTAGATGTGTTGTAGTCTACAATATTTCGTATTCTTGTCCTTCGAAGAATTGATACTAGATCAATGGTTATCGACGAGAGTTAGGGTTTTCTTGATGAAATTAAGGTTTCATCTCTTAATCCCTTGCTCTTTCGAGGATACCATTTATATTCTAGCCTCTAGCAATTTCAAGAAACGATCGGATCACCCCAATCTCGAGCGATGTTGATCAAGAAAGCATCGCATCGAATTGGGTTGTCGATTCTTGAACTTGCTAGGGTTTACAATCTCGTGGGATTCAAGAATTGATTACAAATTTGCTACATCATCATACTAAAGATCGTCTCGACTCCTTAACGAGCGGAGTTTTACTCGCGCATCACCACAAAGACAATATTCAAGAATAGTAAAGATAACATGATGCGGAATTTTAAAAGAAAACAAGAATGGAGAAAATATCACCTTTTATTTAATCAACAATTGTCAATACATTCTTTTAAGATCTACAAGAAGAAAGAAAATCGATCGTTGACTCGGCTTCGCTCGACTCCGTGGATCGTGGATCTACTTTGGATCTCTTGCCCGATGGAAGATCGGCTCGGCTCATAAAAGGGTTGAAGGAATCTTGCTTGGCTTGCACTCAAGATCTTGAATTGTGGTTGGATTTAGGGTTAGGGTTTCCTACAAGATTTCTCACTAATCTTGAGGAAGAAGAAGATGGAGAAAGAGAGAATGGCTAAAATCTAAGATGTTGAATCTTTTCCTCTCTATGGCAACATTCCCTCTCCTTAATGAATGAGTCAAGGGTCCTATTTATAGAACTAGGTTTAGGTTTGAATTGGACTTTCCCTCCCAAAGTTTGTTGACAAGTTTGTTGGGCTTTAGCTTAGGGTTTAAGCAAGGGTTTAGGAAAGTTCTAGAAGTTCTAGGCTAGTTTAGGAGCTTGATGATCTGGTGGAAGTGTCTGGACTCTTCTGGACTTTTGTGTGCATTTTTGAGTAGTGGGCACTGAAACAGGAGTTGTGGTGAAGTTTGAGGAGCTAAGTCCCTGGTCCCGCCGCGGAACCGCCGCAAGAAGTAGCTTTAGGCCGCGCTTCCGCCGCGCATTGGTGGGTTTGGGCCTTGGGCTTTCTGCTGTGGCTTGGTACTGCTGTATGGGTTATTCATTGATGTTTAGAATTGCAGTTGCCCTTCTGTGTTGATACCAGATTTGCTTTCAATGAGTTTACGAGCAATTGTAATGGTCGAGCAATGTATTGATCGAACAAGCATCTCTTTTCCTGCATAGACTTCAAAATAGGGGTTGCAAGATATAGAAAATATGCTATGTAATGCAATGCAGTTAACTTCCCTAGAATTTCCGGTTTTAAGGTCGAATACATGTAATTTGATATTTTGCGACCAATTAGCTAATATGTGAATTATGAATACCGTACTCTCCTCTATGTATGCAGATGACAAGGAAATTGCCGGTTAAAATATGCAATATTTTCGACTGATCAGACATCCCCTGGCGTTTTAGCAGTTTCTTCAAACCTTCGGTATAATACCGGGGAAGACGGATAGCCTGAAGCCTGTCGAGCGTGGGATCCGCGCCATGCCAAACTTCTTTTTCTACTTTTTTCTCTTCAGAACGGTAGAATAAGATTGCCTTCTCGCCCCTTCGTCCGGGAGGGATATAGAATGTCTGCAATTCTTCTACGCTGTTGGTGTTGAGTGCATCCAGTTCTTTGTAATGTTCAAGCGGCACCATGGTTATCTGCAGACTTCGCTCTTCATCAGCGGAGATCCGTATCGAAGGCCGAGCAGGGAATACAGCATGAACTTCATCCTCTGAATCACTACCGAAGATCAACGAAGGAACGGATGGTCCTGGCCTGGTAGATTGGGATGGACCTGGATAAATTATATCCTCCTCCTCGGTGTCACTGCCGAAGACAGGGATGGTGGCATTAGTTTTGTTCTCCGGTTTGTGACACCTTTCCGTGTCTTCGAAACTCGGCAAGAAGTATTTGGCATCTTCATACTTGCGAACTTCGTTCACCGAAAACGGATTCAACTCTCCGGCCACAGTGTACTCGAGGCCATCCCTGGAATACTTCATGCACTGATGCTGTGTAGAAGGGATGATATTGTACTCGTGTAGCCATGGTCGGCCGAGAAGAGCATTGTAGCACGTCCTGGCATCTATAACTTGGAATTTGATGTCTGTGACGAGCAACCCGAAGCGTAGCGTCAATATCACAGATCCGAGAGTCTTTGAGGATTGAGAGTCGAAACCGGAGATAGTGATCTTGTCTCGGACGAGGTGTTGGACACTCATGCAAATCTCCTTTAACACTCGTACATTGAGTAAATTGACGGACGATCTGTTATCGACCAAGATTTTACCTATCTTTATGTCATGGCAGTATCCTGAGACATAAAGAGGACGATTGTGTTCACACGTCCCGAGAAGAAGGTCCTCATCACCAAAAGCAACGTCGGCTGTGTGCACTTCTTCCAATTCGTCTTTCATCTTTTCTTCGGCCAAGAAGGCTTGAAACTGGTCCGGATCTTGTAGCGCTTTAATCAAAGAGTCTCTGGCTTCTTTTGATAGTAACAAGGCATCGAGGATGCTGAGTTGTGAGGGTAGCTTCCTCAGATGCGCTAAGACATTGTAATCCACCTTACTCCTCTTTGGCGGATTTTTGGCGGTTAACTCTTCCGCGACTTGGTCATCCAAAGTGATGTCTTCAGAGACCTTCTCTTTCCCTTTATCTTTTCTATTCGAGGGTCCGAGGTTCTTTTCAGGCAATGTCCGATTCCGCAGCTGTATATTTTTGCAAGACTTCGGTTCTTCTTCTTTTCCCGAAGTTGACTCTTTAAAGAGAGGGGCAATCTCTAGTTCCTCATCAGAGTCGCTCCCAAATATGGGCACTTGTGACCTGGTGGTGTTAACCATGTGACAGTTGCCGGCAGTTCTTTCAAGCGCTTTGGTCGTGTTTCTTTGCTCCCGACGAACCTTACGCTTTTCCCGTTTGAAACGTTGACGTATCCTTGCCACCATTTATCGAACGCTTTGCACTCTTGGGTCGAATGTGAGACCTTCTGATGATATAAGCAATAAGAGGGGTGCATTTCTTCCACGCTAGTAACTTTTTCTTCTGAGGGTGGTAGCTTCATGCCCATCGATATGGCCTTAGCGAACTTCTTTTTTATCTTGAATTGGCTTTTGTCAGCGGTGGAGGCATTTTGCTCCAGTGAGATCATCTCAGCTCCTCCCTCGAGTCGCTGGCGCTTGGCCGTTTCGAATATCGTCGTCTCGCGTTCTTGATCAGCTTTACTTTTCAATCGAGCTTCACTAAGAAACGCATCAATCATTTCTATTGATAATTCCGGAACCCTTGACTCAGTATTTGCCCCCGGCGTTTTGGTGCCAGAAGTCCCTTCATCGTTCGAGGTCGAGTGAGAGATCATATGACAGCTTGCCACATCTCCGTCGGATTCATCCGATGAAGCTTCTTTCTCATCTTCTTTTTGAAAGACGCGATCAAGGAAATCTTGGAGCGTAATGGGAGTCCGCGCCTTTTGGTTATACTCGTCCAGTGCGTCAATCTGCTTCTGTAAGTCCGTCCGCTTGTCGCTAGGCTTCACGGGCTTCTTAGATTTCTTCTTTTTCGAAGATTTTGACGGCTGGTCATGAACGCTTGAACTACCACCATCGGCCTTCGGAGTCGGACGTGGTTTCAACATCCCCTCAATAACCTGCGGCTCCAAGGGGTTCTTCCACTTGACCGCTGGACAGGTCTGCAGATCATTTAGCATTCTCCTTGTTTTGGCTGATAATACAACCTCCCAGGGAGCTTCTTCAATGACGGAGCATGTTGCCCCTGGCGTATTCGTTCCCTTATAGGTGTGGGGCTGCGGAGGATTTACCTTCCATTTGTCAGATAGCGCAAACTTGCCCTGACGGTACTGGTTTTCGAGCCAATTTTTGAACACGTAACAGTCTTCGATTGGATGTCCTAACACTCGATGGTAAGGGCAATAATTAGGCTCGTTAACGTCACTTGGTTGTGACGGACGTTTTGGATCCTGCAGATTTATAAGCCTATTGCGCAATGCCAGCTCAAATAACCTCCTTGTTTTATCACGGGGGAAGGAGTAAGCACGTCCCATCCTGTCCTCAAGGGGTACGTATGGGCGCGTGTTATTTAGACGAGCAACCGGCTTCGAGTCGTTCGGTTGCTGTTGGGCATTAGCGACGATGATCGCTTTTCCCTTTCCTTTGTCGTTTCGAGAGTCGGGCTTCGGGAGAGGGGGTTTATGGCCCATCTGGTCCATCTGCGCCAATTTGTCGATCAAAGCCTGGAAAGAAGTTGGCTTGAAGAACATCATAAACTGCGAAATGGTTGCTTATGGATCTAGGGTTCCAACAAACATTCCCACCGCAGGGGCTTCTTCTATACGCTGTTCACATTTAGACCATAAATTACGCCACCGTATAGCGTACTGGACCCATGTCTCGCCGGGCTTTACCCTGGCGTTAATCAGCGCCGTCATCGGAGTACGTTCGCTGGCGCTTGCAAAGCGTTGGGTGAAGAGCAGCTCCATCTCTGCGAAGGTTTTAATGGAGTCGTTGGGGAGCTCGGAATACCACTCGAAAGCCGTATCTGATAAACTTCCAACAAACTGGTGCAGCAAGAGCTTGTCGTCGCCTCCAGTGTTACCACAAAGCGCCCTGAATTGGGCAACATGTTGATGGGGATTGCCGGTCCCCTTGTAGACATGAAACTTTGGAATTGTGTAACCTGGCGGGTACTTGATTTGGTCATACCAGCCCGGATATGGCCGCCCCGTTTTTACAACGTGGCCGGCTGCTTCGGCCGCGTGATGAACTTTTATCTGCTGGGCTATATATTCGTCCAGATCTGTTTTAGAGATTGTGTCTTCTTTAGCCGTCGACAGAACGGGCTGAGGGTTTGATGTTTCTCCCCTATCATCCCCAAGGACGATCGGGGGTTCTTCAGTCGGGGATTCTGGTTGTATCATCATCCCTATCATATCCTGGAAGAGAAGGCCCATGCGCTGTATATTGGCTACTTGTTCAGCAGCCTCTTGGTCTCTCTTTTCGAGCATTCGGCGAAGGAACTCGGCGTCGGTCTCTTCTTCTTGACGTTCATCTAAGGACGTCTCAGGATTCTCTTTTGGCCCCGTGAGTGCAGCCATTATAGTCATCATCTCCTGGAGCTTTTGTTGCTGCTCCTGAGACTTGGTCACTGACCGGGTAAGCGGTCGGTGACCCATAGAAGTACGACTTTCTTCTTTCCCCGAAGCCATATAGACCGTATGAACTGTGATGCCCCCTGACTTGGGGCGTTTAGGTTCACCGCTCGTAGACTTTGCCAGCGTCATGGGAGCTTTTTCCGGCCTCTTCCTTTTATGGGCCTTTGAGGTTGAAGGAGCCGTTGACGTGGGAATCCTAGCATTTGTTGCCCCCTGCCGTTTAGCGGGGCGGTTTTTGTCTTTTTCCACCCTTGCCCTGTTCTTGCGACGGAAGTGGCCTGAGTCAATCACGGAGTCTTGAACCCTCCGCCAAATTTTATAAACTTTCGCTGACAGCCGTTGAGGAGGCTGTTCCTGTTTCATCTCCGGAGCTTTTTCCATGGGTGGAGGAGACCTTTTTAACGTAGCCACCGGGGAGTTCTTTCTCACTTTCCTCAGTATTTCAAAGCTGTTCCCAGTTGGAACAGCAGCATCGACTTCCACCGTCGGAGCAGGTGGGGTTAGCCCTGAGGGGGAGTTGCCCCCTGCTTTCCTTACTCTCTGCCAATGGCGACGTCGCGCACGACGAGCCGCCGGGATTGGCTCGGAGATTGAGATGGTTTCTTGTTGCCCTCTGTTTGAGCGTGGGGTAACTGTTGATGTCGGCCTATCGAAGATTGATGCCTTCTGACCAGCTGGGGGAGGAGTAGGAACCGTCAATCTTGTGAAGACTGACTCTCTGATAGGAGAAGCCGCTTTAACGACTTCCAAAGCAGCGGCCGTTGCCCTCTTTGGGACAGCCACCTTATAGTTCTGACCCAGCCTGGTGAAAACGGAGGCTGTTGGTCCAGTAGCGGGCGACCCGCTGACAGGGGTCGCGGTAGCAGTGAGCCGGTCGAACACCGACTTCTTGTTCGCTTCCTGTTGCGCCAGGGCAGCGCCCCGGCCTCTTGCTCGAGGCCAAAATGCGGAATAAAAAATTTTCCTTACTCGGAAACCGGCGCTACCGCGGACAATGAAAACCCGGATCGTTTACCATTAACCTAATGCTAGCAATCAAGAGATAGGGTGAGAAGTATACCGAGTGATCCGAGTCCTCCGGTCTTCTCGTCATCGTCTCGATCTCCCGCGGAAAGTCTTGCCTCCACATCGTCGCCTCCTCGCCGGAAAAGGGCACCACAACGCCTGCGTCTTTTACGGGCTCCCGCCTCAATACCGAGGCAACTCGCGCATGAAGCCGGCAACTCGACATGCTCAAGATATGCTGTAGAATGTGTAGTAGATCGTGCTAGTCTCATTTGGGGTTTTTAGTTGCCATGATGGAGGAATGGGATTAGGAAAAATGGTGCTTTCATTTTTCCAAAACAAGAAGAAGAAGGAGATGAAGAATTCCTCCCAAAACTAAGATGAACTCTCTCATTCTTTTTCTTTCTCTCTTTTTTTTTTCTTCTTCTCTCTTTTCTAATGAAAAACTTATTATCCAAATGAGAATGGTGGAGGAGGTAATATCAAGCAAGAAGGGAGGTGAGTGTAGGGTAAAGCAAGTGGTGACTATATCCTAAACATCATGATAACAATCTCACATCACTTCTAATCAAGAATCAAATCCTTTCTCATCAACAAAAAGCAAATGATAAGAAAGGTATCAAAAGATGCTTTCATAATAAAACATCTTACAAATAAAACCTCCACCAAAAGTAATTTGCAAAACTGCAAATTACCCCCTCCATCAGAAAAGTCCGGCAGGGAAAGAACAAAGGAAAACCGGCCGGAACGGAATGCAAACTGGCAACTCCAGAAAACTGGTCCCGTAATAAATTACAGGAAAACCCCATACTGTGCATACACACCCGCATCTGTATTCCGACCGGATACAAATGCAATGAGACAAAATCTACATTGTACTAAACTAGGACCGGCTTAAACCAAAGCCGGCTAGTAAAAACCGTTCGATCCTGATTCGTGCAATACCGCACGTATCTGATCGAACTCTGCCATATAACTATACGGCCACTAGTACAAAACTGTCCGATCCTGATCCGTGCAATATCGTACGTATCTGATCGGACCCTGCCATATCTCCATACGGCCTCTACAGCGTTTCGCCCGAAAGCTTGAGTAACTGTAAGTGTGGTGGACTCTAAAGACTCATCAATACTATGGCTGTGGATTTAACCACTAGCACGTCAGAGGTATAAGCCAATACGTGACGGGCCACCAGCTATTGACCAAAAGGGACGTCGATGAGGAAGCTCACCCCGACACCCAACTGAGCCTGTCAGTGACAATATCCGTACAGTCCGGTCCGTTCGTCTATGAGTATCGCATGGCGGGCCTAGGGGGTTGGTAAAAGTCAGACCCCCAAAAGCGGTACAAGTCGTGTCGGAGCGTAGCCCAGAACACCCTGAGATACTACTGGAATACCTACCAGTAAATCTCCTGCCTCGGCCGAGGGCTTTGTGTAATGGCTCTCCTAGACACAGCGCGACCTCACCCCCAATACCGGGAGAGACGAACCCCTGCAGATCCGCTCACTGCCTCCATGTGGCTCGGGACTGTACCCAACTAAAACCTGTTTGCACGACTCCTTTGAGCCGTGGTAGGGTAGTAATCAAAGCACAATGGGAACGCACACGAGACAAATGACGATCTCAGGTCGATGAACTAACCTGTACACATGTCACCTGGGAACTGCTATCTGACGTCTGGTATATGACCAACTAGCAGGTTCCCGGCGAGTCCTGTCCGGTGTACTCATAACCCAATGAGCACCTGTATACATCTTAGGTGAACCAACTGACACCAGTGGCTTGTGAGACCGGCCACCGCCCCTCGTCGGGGTCTCGACTGTATACACTAGTCTACTAATGGAGTATCGATGCCCTGTCTCGAAACTCCTACGACTAGGGACCTTTTAAGGATGTGCTTATAGACTACCAGCTCTCACGTATATGATCGCCATCATACTGTCGGCAGTCAAGCAAGAATCCTAGGGGCTCTATCAACGTGTAATAGCGACATGTCAGGTCACTTAAAACAGTACACGATGATAAAGATAAACCAGATAGCATACTATCATCTCGAGTAAGACTGTCCTACCGGGATAGGTCCTCCCTCAATCATTGCAATCACGTGCCTGTGATCCAATAATTGACTCTGAGGGCACTATCTCCAACAATCTCCCACTTGCACTCAAGGCTAATTATTGCGATGTCGCATACTCACAGCCCGTGTGATACCGAACACCCAACTCCTCTACTAGTCAGTCTCACAAAGCTCGTTTGTGAAACTATTGCGTTCGAGGAATAGCCTCAGTGAGTGGATCCGCTCAGAAGTTTCTTTCTATGTCTCTCTATATCTCAAGTTCGCGGAGAAAGCCATCTCCCAAAATGAGCAATACCTGTCTTGGAACGTCTGGATGTCTGATGGGACCTAGTTCATAAATGAACTCCAAATCCAAACTTCTTAGACTGTATCGATAACTGAACTTAATCAGTACCCAGCGCCATGCCTCCCTCAGTATTGCCTTGGACCACCTGTCCAAAATACTGCCCCTCGTCGGAGGGAAAACTACAACTCTGACAGCCACTCTGCCATCCATGTCACCTTGGAAGCCTGGAATGATAACCGTCTCCTAAAAGAGGCTGTCGTTATCACATCCCTAGAACATTAACTTATGTTCTAAAACTGCTTCCGACTGTTTCTCCAGGATTGGATTAATATCAACTTATTGCATCTAGTGCAAGAACAACATCTGGTGTGGTACTTGACATCTCATGATTGACTCAATTGCCTAAGCAAGTGATCTGCCAATCATGAGTATCCCTCTCCCCTTTAGTCTATAAGACACCTTTAGAGAGGGTGACTCCATCAACTGCAGGTGCACTACCGTGCCAGGAGTCGTCCATTCTAAATACTCTTAGAATGCTGTCTAAGTACCCAGATTGGGAAACCACCCAAATCTAGATCTAAAACCATAGATCTAGTAACCAGTATGTCAGATATTATGTCCAAGTCCCATGTGGAGAAACCACTGTGTGACGACCAAAGTATAACCGATCGTAGTATAGGAATATCACTTCCTACTCTGTGTATGTCATCCAAATACCATGACATCACACCCTACTACCTTCTCAACAGATCCATCCCCTATTCTGATGAAGTCAAACCTATGACTGTCACGTCAGAAATAGATGATCTATCTCCGCTACATCTGCTTTGGTCTATAAATAGACATAAGTCTGATGTCCACCAATGCTTCCGCTGCTCCCACTGACTACGACAACCCTCTGCCAGAGTCATATAGACGCGCACTTCTAAAACTAGTTTAGAACGACGCTATACTCATCCTCCTGCCGGGTCTCGTAGCCTTGAACAACAATAATGGCAAGTGTAGGTAAACAAGAACTTCCCTGTCACCGTCCTTGAGGCTACCGGAGTACCTCTCGGGTGCCTGAAGTTACCCACCTTATCTGCGGAGTGGCCAATGGAATGTCAAAACAGGTTGAATCTTTAGGTTCCTTATTAAATCTTCAGTAATCGTTTGCGGTTCTGGAATTACTTCCAGTTCTACCATACTCCCACTACTGTTTTTGAAAAAAATCCATTTTTAATAAAACTGTGGCGAGTCTAGAACAATATTTCTATTGATCTGCCAGATGGTAGAAAGTCAACCCTCGTCATAGCCTGGGTCAACCCACAAACAGCCATTACAGAAACGTGCCTTGAGTTGTCCAGTGTCTGGTTTTAATCATAAGCCGGACAACTCCCCGTACCTTAACAATGTCAAGATATGAACTGTTCTATATCCAATATAGAACCAGAGGCACTGATTTAATTGAACCAGATTCAAATCATGCAGCTGTCTCCAGTGCATGTCAACAAAATGGAAGGAGGCCGAACAGCGTTACTCAACTTAGGAATGCTTCCAATTATGAGTGACCTGAAAGAGAAGCAATCTCTCTTAATCATTACTATCAACTGAACACCATACACAAGTATCTACATCTTCGATTACTTTGAAGAATCTCGATACTTGCTACACCTGGTTCTCTACTCTATTCAAATACCTATAACTCCTCAAAACTTAGACCCTGTGTTTCTACGAAACACATGTCTAAGAACTAGAGAAGTTAAAAGTAAACAGAATATAGTATGAGGACCAACCCCTCTGTCCCAATGGACACTGGACAACATACAATACTCTGTATAAGTCCGCTGAGTCTAACAACTCTTTCACTGTGCGTCGTAGGTTGAAAACTGCACTTATGGTTTAGAAGAATTACGCCGCTGTTTAATGCTCCTTACCTAACCATCCACTGATATAGGTAAATGTCATCGACATAATATCAAAAGGTATATCTCACTCTATGAAAATAGACGTACAGATATATCAATTTGAAATTGGTGCACAACAGCGGATATTCAAAACCAAACATTTGCCGACCGGCAAACAGCCCAGATGATCTCCTCAAATATCACCGATTACAACGAATCCCGATATAATGAGGATGATCACCCTATTCCCAATAACTTACCCCCACTCATCATCTGTAAAACCATACAGATGTGAGAATCATACCTGGTAAATACATACCCTGGAGTAAGTATCTAATCGGGAAATCAGTTTTCCATTAACAGTACACAGTGAAACTGAAACATCGAAATGTCTCGTTGGGGTATTCCGGTATTCTTAGTAATGCCTCTTCCATTATCCAGATTCACAACTTCAACCGTATAATTCTTTGCTAACTTTCCAAATCCCTTTATATGTCTTTAGTCATTACCTTCTGCACACTCCTTTAAGCCAAATGGTTTTCTTCCTTCCCTACCGTTCGGCACCAGCCTATGGTTTGGAAGAAGACTATCCAATAAGCATAAAGGGTGTACTGTCCTAATCCTAGGAGCACTCGCAATGCGAGAGAAGGTGAAGATAAAAGACACCCGAATGTACTTTATTCCTATTTCTCCTGAACCAGCATCCATCCCCGAACTGGAACAAGTTCCTTTCGAGTTCGTATATAACCATACGATGGAGTATCCAATAAACTGTGGATCTTCGTAGTGATACGGAGTGTCCTGGAGAAATACAAAGGTGATTTAGGATTGGCGAAGAAATACTTGGTTTGGTCGTGAATATCAGTCGCAATTTACTTTGCCCTCTTACTAATCCCTTGCTTTGTCTTAATCTTAATACCTTCTGTACACCGTTTAGGCTAACTGGTTTTCTTCATTCCCTACCCGTCGGCACCAGCCTATGGTTTGGAAGAAGACTATCCAATTTGCGTAATAGGTGTACTACTCCTAAACCAAGGAGTACTCGCAACCTGAGAGAAGGTGAAAAGAAAAAGACAACTGAATAATCCTATTCGTTTTTCTCCAGAACCAGAAACCATCCTCGAAGTCCTTCGAGTTCGTATATAACCATACGATGGTTTTGTCCAATGGAAGTGGACGTTCGTAGTAATACGGGGTGTCCTGGAGAAAAGGGTAAAAGTAGGAGTGGCAATGAGGTCTGCAACTCTGACAATCCAAAAGCCTGTGTTAAGAAGGTTCGGTCAACTTGGTCACTGAGTCATAGTCCAGGGTCGGGTCAATGGTCGCTGCCAAAGAGAGAGAGAAAAGAAACACTCAGCGTGCACTCTATCCTAGATCAGAATGGTTATCACTTTTTCTAATCTGGAAACCTCCCACTGTACCTTAAATTCTCCTCCAAACCTGAAAGAAGAATTAGTCGGGATCACCCGAGGAGTAAACCAACTCATCAGTGGAAATCAGAATCCAACTATCATCGCATGATAACTTGACGGAATCCACTCAAGTCACCACACTCCAGAAGGTATGCGCATGCCTGGCAAGTTTCAGTTCTTTTGAAACTCCCGATGTGATTTTTACCCCAAGCGGTTTATGACCTTGACTAGGTCAACAAACCATAAACCGCCAGTCAAGTTCAACCCGTCATTATTCTGGATTGCATTAAACCCACCCGCATGTGCCCTTGACTAGGTCAACAAGGCCGCACGACTGTCTCAACCAATCCCACTTATGCAACAAACAAGTACCACTCAGCTACCGAACACTACGTCTTGACTAGGTCAACAAACGCAGCACGAATACCAAATAATACCTGTAGGAAATGACGGAGGGCTACGGCTGGTTTTTGGCGAAAAACCTTTAACGTAATGAACTTGATATCGTTGAAGGAACTGCACAACTTTTATAAAAATATAGTGACGAAAACCTTTACTAAAGAGGTCACTCCCGGTGAAGGGATCTCGGCTCTTTCCCCGTAGAATGAGGTGCAGGATATTCCAACTGAATACCACAATGCAAAGCAAAAGTAATCGGCTATAGTGAAGTTAATGCCCTGACGCAAACTTCTGTCCAAGGGGTCACTCCCGGTGAAGGGATCTCGGCCCTTGCCTCGTCGACTGAGGAGCAGGATATTCCAAATGAATACCGCGATGCAAAACAAAAGTGAACGTCCTTGCAATAACAGCTTTTTGAAAAATGTTCCAACAACATCAGAATAGGTTTGTTTAGCTTGCATTGATCCGAATCAACGCAGTCCCATCATATGATCACACCAATAAAGAACGAAAATATACTGATGTACGTATATGCCATCCGCATTCGCCACTGGGTCCCGTCATCACCCGTTAGGTTACTTAACTAACGACAGAGCGGGGACTGGACTAGCGCGGATGCAAAACATATACAACATCTACTAATATATATACCAATATATTATTTTCGCTCAAGGCGTGATAAAATGCAACATCACAGAAATGTACAGCATCACAGAACAATACAGATATCTGGAAGCCCCGGGTTTCACAGAGCCGCTGCTGAAACTCGACGTTCCCCTGGTCGTGTGGATAGCCTGTGCAATGAAATCCTAGACCCCTACGGGCACGGCAAGTCACCCGCCAAAACCTGAAGCGAGGCAGCCCCCTTCAGCACCGTGAATGGACCACCCAGCACTTCACGGAATCCGGTAACTTGGGCACCCCTCCTGGGTCAACCTGTACCCCCTACGAGTGCGGCGAATAGCCCGCCAATCCTAGAGTGAAGCCCCCTCCGTCTCAATGCCATGAGATGCGGGCCCGTTGCCCCCTAGAACCCGGCTATCCGTGCACTCCTCCGCGGGGTAATCCTAGTACAGAAAGTAAAATATACATACACCGGGTACATCGACCGCAACCAGGTCGTGCCCCAAAAGAATAATACAAACAGGCAGTGACGGCAGTCCACATGTCGGACGCTCGCCCCGCAATATCAAATGTACATAATACAACAAAACTGTACTAGCATTGCATCCAGGCTATCCCCCACGACCGATCCGCAACATCACAGCATAAACATAGAACATCAACGTGAAAGTCACGTTCGCAAATCCGTCTAACCGGGCTATAGCAGTTAGACGGGATTTACCGATCAAGTGACATTCACGGTCGCAGATATAATGTAAATACTGTGAAATAATGTGTTTAAAATATCCGATCGATCAAACAATTAACAAGTGGGCCCCCAACCAATACTGTAGCAGTCACAGAAAACCTGGGCCCAAATTTAATATTCCAAAACCCACAAAATCATCCCATAAGGCCACTGAAAAAAATTGGTGCAGTGATCTCCACAGTGCGCGGCGGAAGGGCGGCGGAATGGGGGTTTATGCGGCGGTTCCGCGCTCCCACTGTGGAATCACTTCATCGAAATTTTACAGAGTTCTTAGATTTTCCAGTACATCAATAATTTACAACCTGAAAAATTTTTAGACTTCAAAAAATTTCAACAGAAACTGATGTGAAGGAAAAATACGGTTTTTGGAATTTCGGTCGATCGGAAATGCAAAACACATTAGAACAAGCTAGGTAAGGTTAATGGCCTGGCTCTGATACCATGTTGCGCCACGGCAGCGCCCCGGCCTCTTGCTCGAGGCCAAAATGCGGAATAAAAAATTTTCCTTACTCGGAAACCGGCGCTACCGCGGACAATGAAAACCCGGATCGTTTACCATTAACCTAATGCTAGCAATCAAGAGATAGGGTGAGAAGTATACCGAGTGATCCGAGTCCCCCGGTCTTCTCGTCATCGTCTCGATCTCCCGCGGAAAGTCTTGCCTCCACATCGTCGCCTCCTCGCCGGAAAAGGGCACCACAACGCCTGCGTCTTTTACGGGCTCCCGCCTCAATACCGAGGCAACTCGCGCATGAAGCCGGCAACTCGACATGCTCAAGATATGCTGTAGAATGTGTAGTAGATCGTGCTAGTCTCATTTGGGGTTTTTAGTTGCCATGATGGAGGAATGGGATTAGGAAAAATGGTGCTTTCATTTTTCCAAAACAAGAAGAAGAAGGAGATGAAGAATTCCTACCAAAACTAAGATGAACTCTCTCATTCTTTTTCTTTCTCTCTTTTCTTCTTCTTCTTCTCTCTTTTCTAATGAAAAACTTATTATCCAAATGAGAATGGTGGAGGAGGTAATATCAAGCAAGAAGGGAGGTGAGTGTAGGGTAAAGCAAGTGGTGACTATATCCTAAACATCATGATAACAATCTCACATCACTTCTAATCAAGAATCAAATCCTTTCTCATCAACAAAAAGCAAATGATAAGAAAGGTATCAAAAGATGCTTTCATAATAAAACATCTTACAAATAAAACCTCCACCAAAAGTAATTTGCAAAACTGCAAATTACCCCCTCCATCAGAAAAGTCCGGCAGGGAAAGAACAAAGGAAAACCGGCCGGAACGGAATGCAAACTGGCAACTCCAGAAAACTGGTCCCGTAATAAATTACAGGAAAACCCCATACTGTGCATACACACCCGCATCTGTATTCCGACCGGATACAAATGCAATGAGACAAAATCTACATTGTACTAAACTAGGACCGGCTTAAACCAAAGCCGGCTAGTAAAAACCGTTCGATCCTGATTCGTGCAATACCGCACGTATCTGATCGAACTCTGCCATATAACTATACGGCCACTAGTACAAAACTGTCCGATCCTGATCCGTGCAATACCGCACGTATCTGATCGGACCCTGCCATATCTCCATACGGCCTCTACAGCGTTTCGCCCGAAAGCTTGAGTAACTGTAAGTGTGGTGGACTCTAAAGACTCGTCAATACTATGGCTGTGGATTTAACCACTAGCACGTCAGAGGTATAAGCCAATACGTGACGGGCCACCAGCTATTGAGCAAAAGGGACGTCGATGAGGAAGCTCACCCCGACACCCAACTGAGCCTGTCAGTGACAATATCCGTACAGTCCGGTCCGTTCGTCTATGAGTATCGCATGGCGGGCCTAGGGGGTTGGTAAAAGTCAGACCCCCAAAAGCGGTACAAGTCGTGTCGGAGCGTAGCCCAGAACACCCTGAGATACTACTGGAATACCTACCAGTAAATCTCCTGCCTCGGCCGAGGGCTTTGTGTAATGGCTCTCCTAGACACAGTGCGACCTCACCCCCAATACCGGGAGAGACGAACCCCTGCAGATCCGCTCACTGCCTCCATGTGGCTCGGGACTGTACCCAACTAAAACCTGTTTGCACGACTCCTTTGAGCCGTGGTAGGGTAGTAATCAAAGCACAGTGGGAACGCACACGAGACAAATGACGATCTCAGGTCGATGAACTAACCTGTACACATGTCACCTGGGAACTGCTATCTGACGTCTGGTATATGACCAACTAGCAGGTTCCCGGCGAATCCTGTCCGGTGTACTCATAACCCAATGAGCACCTGTATACATCTTAGGTGAACCAACTGACACCAGTGGCTTGTGAGACCGGCCACCGCCCCTCGTCGGGGTCTCGACTGTATACACTAGTCTACTAATGGAGTATCGATGCCCTGTCTCGAAACTCCTACGACTAGGGACCTTTTAAGGATGTGCTTATAGACTACCAGCTCTCACGTATATGATCGCCATCATACTGTCGGCAGTCAAGCAAGAATCCTAGGGGCTCTATCAACGTGTAATAGCGACATGTCAGGTCACTTAAAGCAGTACACGATGATAAAGATAAACCAGATAGCATACTATCATCTCGAGTAAGACTGTCCTACCGGGATAGGTCCTCCCTCAATCATTGCAATCACGTGCCTGTGATCCAATAATTGACTCTGAGGGCACTATCTCCAACACTTCCGGTGTGGGTATCGGCGTCGAGAAGCTTGTAGGTGGGACCATGGTCCCGAAGAACAAGCCGGTGGTGGCCTGAGTCAACTGGTCTACCGGCAGGGTTAGGAAGGAAGCCGCCTGGGGCCCATATGCTATACCTCTAGGTGAGGTGGAGCGTCCGTTGCAGTTGCACTTCGAGCAGTTGGTGCAGTTGGTGGCCATCGAATGCTTGAGTTCTGTACCAAACAAAAGGCCAAATCTTAGCAACTTGAAATCCGAAGGCAATCATTTAACAAACCGCGATTGGTTCGCGAAGACGACACACGAAGTGTGGAGTGGAAAGAGGAAGAGGTCCCACCGGGCGTGCCAGAATCTGTTCCCCTCCGAACGGCGGCCGAGACGTTAGGACGTCCTGAGCCTGAGGTTCGGGGCAGATGCTATTTGGTTTTATCCGTCTATCTCTCCGAAGATGCCAAGTTGATTTATGGCACCGTGTATCGGAGGTTTAGACGGATGCGGCCGATGTAGCAGACTTCGTCAGATTCCCCCTCAGGGTGAGGGGTTTTTGATTGTGGGGACGCTCTTCCCTGCAGGCGCAAGCCCCTGCAGTTAATTACGCTACCGCGTCGCGGTAACAACTTTCTCCTACTCCAGAATTTCACTTCGTGTCGTGTGTGCTTGTTTTGTTTATGGTTGTCCGTGGATTGTATACGGAGACTTAGTGATGCCGTCATCCGTAGGACGTGTTTTAGTCCAAATCCATATTTAGTTAGATTTGGGTTTGGTGTTTTTAGTTTAAGGATGCATTAGTCGCGTTGCGGCTAAGATCAACTTAAACATTCGTCAAGGATACGTTAGTCCTGTTTTAGACTACGATCGACTTGACGTAGCGATTGATTTAATTATCCGGCCGTCGGGACTCGTCACCTCTCTGACGTCGTTGAGGGATTACAACGACAGGCGTCTGAGGAGCTCAGAGATGTACCCTTAAACCAAAGTTAATTTGGAGTTTTATCGTTTATTTAAATATCTAAGGACACGTTAACCGTATTTGGGGTTAAGATCAACTTAGACGGGACCGTTTAGATCCGACAAGAGAGCATTTGGGCTCTATTGTGCCAATTTAAGGACGTGGCGGTCCATTGCCAGTTTCAGGGACGTGGTGGTCTATTATTAGTTTAGGGACGTTTCGGTCCGTCGCCAGTTTAAGGACGTAGTGGTCCATATTCCAGTTTAGGGACGTAGTGGTCCGTCGCCAGTTTAGGGACGTGGTGGTCCGATATTAGTTTAGGGACGTTTCGGTCCAATATTAGTTTAAGGACGTTTCGGTCCGATATTCTCATTTTGGAGTGAATACTAGTTTAGGGACGTTTCGGTCCAATATTAGATGAGTGGTCATTGGGACCCGTCACCTCTTTGACGTCGTTGAGAAATTACAATGACAGGTGTCAAAGGAGTTCGGAAATGTACCCTCGGACCGGTCGTGACTTGGTTTATGAGAGGCATTTAATTTAAGGACTTACAGCCAGGATTGGGTTAAGTCCAATTTTTATTTTAGGCTTTGCAGAACATCAATTTATTCTGAGTTCTACTCATCTATGAATGATGCAATGCATCTGTTTTGTTTGGGCTCTGCCCCTTTTAAAATGCATAGCATTCTGGATATTCTGTTTGGGCTCTGCCCATTTATAAATGATGCAAAGCATCTGTTTTGATTTGGACTCTGCCCCTCAAAATAATGAATTTGCGCTTCATTGAGCCTGTTAGGCCTTCTCTTAATTGGGCTTGGCCCTTTTTAATGCATCTGCGCTTTGCGCTAAGTAATGAGCGCAAGTCCATATGATGATGACACGTGTCGTGCTCTGATGAGTGCAAGCGCACTAGCGCAGTGCGATGCGCTGTTGCGCTGCGCTATTGCGCTGCTGACACGTGGCGCGCTCTCAGCGAGTTGCGCTAATTCCAGAGAGCAAAGCTCTATCTTAAGGGCGCTTAGCGCAAGTGGTTTTATAGCCGACACGTGGCGCTCTCTTAAGAGCGCAACGGCGCAACTTGGAAGTGCAAAGCACTAAGAATCTTTTAGATTCAAGAAGGGAAGTGCAAAGCACTGTTTAATTTCTTCGTCTAAATTAGATCAAAGAAAAATAAATTTTTCTTTATTCGAAGAACCAGAGGTTCTTAAAAGTGCAAAGCACTATTCTTTTATTATTTTATTATTTTTATTGTTTTTACAGAACCGAAGGTTCATAAGAAGTGCAAAGCACTGTTTTTTTTTTATAAAGATCATTGATCTTATTTTTAGATCAATGATCTATTAGAAGGCCTTTTTTTTCTACCTCATGAAGGTTCTTTACCTTTTTTTTTTGGAGTTTTCTCTGTTTAGGGTTCTTGATTTTTCGAGAAAATTCTTGATGCCTTTGAATTGAGGCTTAGGGTCCTATTTATAGTGACCACAAATCTGTTGAATTTGTTAACGGGATCTTTCCTGAATGATTTTTGGGAGTTTTCCCACCGTTGGATCTTTGATCCAAAGGCAGAAGAAAATCTTCTAGTTCTGGAAAGAACAGAAAAGATTTCATGAAATCTTAATTTAGTTTGGCGCAGATGCCCAAGCGCATGACACGTGTCGCGCAGCGCAGAGCGCAGCGCAAGTGCGCTAGCGCGTCTGCACTGACACGTGTCGCGCAGCGCAGAGCGCAGCGCAACTGCGCTAGCGCGTCTGCGCTAGCGCGTCTGCGCTGACACGTGTCACGCGCGCAGAGCGCAGCGCAGCTGAAGCGTTGCTTCCTTTAAACAGAGCTTTGCTCTGATTGGGTGCGCTTTCTGGGGCGCTGCGCTCGGCGCGTTGCGCCTGACACGTGGCGCGTTGCGCCCAGCACAAAGAAGCGTTGCTTCAGTTATTAAAGCTTAAATTTCCAAAGCAGAGCTTTGCTCTGATTGGGGGAAGATGAAGCATTGCTTCATCTCCCGCCTCGGAGTTTGAACAGAGCTTTGCTCTGATTGGGGTAAACATAGTCCTTTTCAGATAGATTTGATTCGTGCGATCCAGCAATAATTGTACACATTAAAAATGAAGAAAGAAACATCCGTCAAAGAGCACCTAGACGAACTCAACCAGATCAAGATATACTTGCGGAACGTGGAGGTGAAGATAGAGAATGAGGATTAGACGATGATTATACTCTATTCGTTGACCTCAGAGTACGGATACTTCGTCAAGTCAATAGTGTATGGCTGGGATAAGTTTTTTTCAGATGTCAAAGTGGGTCTACATAGTGAAGTGTTAAGGGAGAAGTTGATAAGTGCTACGAGTAATTAGGGTGACACGATGTTCGTTAGAGACAGTTCGAATAGAGATTCAAAAGGAAAATCGAGATATCACGAGAATAACAAGTGCTTTATTTACAAGGAGAGCAGGCATTGAAAGAGAGATTGTCCGAAGCGCAAGAAGAAATGTGTGGATCAGTCATGAAGTGTGAGTCCAAGGTGTTCTTGATGGCATGAGTTGTTGCTAAAATGTCAGGAACCTGCGCCTGCTGGTTCCGGTCGATATTGTGATAGCCACTGCGTTCCTGAATTGGGCCTTTAGCCACCCTTTGATTGAAGATCAAATCAAATGGTGGCTAGCGGCTCAATCCAATTCAGGAACGCAATGGAACCAATCAAAAGCTTTTCTTTAGTCTTGATTCTCCTGCAACAATAATTTTTCCTTTCTTTAGAGACGTGCGTGTGGTAATCGGTTCAAGAAAAGGAGCATGAAAAGAGAAAGAGGAAAATAGAGAACTCACCAGCCTTATTCGCACGCTGTCCTTGACCGGAAGGAATGTCTTCTTCGGTATGATTATTATCACTGAGAGCAGGCTCTACCATATCCTCTATTTTCTCTCCGGAAAAGAAGTTATTTTCTTCTTCTTCCGCCACATTAGTGTCTTCTTATTCTTCTTCCCCGTGATATAATCGAATTGTATAAAATCTGGTAAACCCATGCATAACGATGTGAAGCTCTACCTTCTCTATCTTCTGGTATAACTCATTTCTACACCTATCACACGGACAAAGGATCTTCCCCAACACGATCTTATGATGTTTGCGTGAAAACTCGATGAAAGAAGCAACTCCTGCGACGAATTTAGGGTTCATACGTTGTTGCCGATCCACGTATATCAAGTCCTTAACTCTAATGTACACATGGGCTATGTTAAACTATATAGCATATAAATTTTAAGTTTCACAAATGGAAGAAAATGGTGAAGTTATGGAATCGGTGCTTGAATCAGAGACTGTGGATCTAGAGAGGTTGAGATGTGAAGCGAAAGGAAATGGGAAGTTGGTTTTTGATAGTGACCGCATAAAGAATATAAAACTAATCTTTCATACATGCATGCATGTATTGATTAAGTGTTCTCAAAACAAACATATTAAACACAGAAACCTAACCCCCAAAACCCAGCATCAACAGCTATACTGAATATAGCAAGGCATTTACATAAGATCCCCTTAAAGTCAACATGCATCATCTCCGAACTAAAATAACAGATCATAAAGTTAAAGTCAGATCAGAGAATCATTAAGCATCATGCCTCAGATTTGACCCAAGAAAAATGGCAAAAATCCAATTTTTATTCGAAACAGATCATAAGGTCAAATCATAGAAACCTCTATGCGGCCAAGACATCCACCGTTAATAAATTATCAATAGAAAAAACCTTGGAGCCTCTCCTATACTCTTCTAACCTCTATGCGGCAGGGTTGGAAGCATGTGTTGAGGGGGAGGTTCCCAAATTTGGAAATGCCAAGAAAGGACCATTATCGAAGGCTATGAAAATTATCGTGGACCGAGAGCAAATTCTTATTGCTCGGGAGTTCTCTGATAATCTTCATGGCCGTCGAGAATGGATACTTCTTCCAAGACCCTAGAGCCTCTCCTTTACTCTTCTAAAAAAACCTAAACCTAAACCTCTCGCTTTCTTCTGCTAACAATTTATTAATGGCGGATGTCTTGACGGCATAGAGTTTTCTATGCGGCGTGGTTGGGGGCATGTGTCGAAGGAGAGGACCCTTGCGGTTGTCTGTTTCTTCTTGTAAAGGTTTGATGTTGATTAGAAGTGACGTATCTGGAAATGTATTTATATGCTCTTTTAATTAGGGAAATGCCACTGGGAGTATTATGTGGGGGTTTGAATTTGGACCTTTTTGGTGTATTGTTGGTTTCACATTTTCAAATTCTTTTATTTTTTATACCGGCCCTCCAAATTTTTAGGATTTTAAAATAAAACATTCTGGCAATATTATTTATAACGACCCTAAACTTTCTGTATAATTTTTTTCAAAAATACAGAAAGGGGTACTTTTGCCTGAGCACAAGTTATAAGTTTGATTTGCTTTTGAACAACAAGAAGGAGCTTGTAGCTCATTGGTAAGACCTTGCACTGCTGAACCATAGCACTAGAGTTCAAATCCCATCAGCCACACATTATTTTTAATTAGTTTTCATTTAATCTTTTTAGAAACCCAAGAGTCTACACGTGCATAACCCGTAAACTCAAAGGTCACATGTTCATACCAGAATATTGCATTTTATACCGCCCATTCTTACGCTCGTTTGTTTATAGGCAGATGCTTTTAATCAGTGTTTGCGACATAACTGCAGAATACAGGTTCTCGGTTCTAAAACGGTGAAATTCATGGAAAACACGACAAAATCCGGGTTCCTGCCAACTACAGATAAAACACGGTCTCCGCTCTTCATCCGTATGTTGCCAGATACCAGTTTAGGGAGACGAAATGTCAAATCAATGTCGTTTTCATGCACAAGGCTCAATGGCAACAACAAGTTCCAAGAAATCTACGCGGAGCTCGAGGCAATCATGACAAAAACATCCAAAAAAAGTCTACCTTTCCTCAACAGAAATTCTGGAAGAAATGTGAAAGTATTTTCAGAAAATACATATACCAGACAACACAGGACAAGAAACCAGGAAAGCACCCAAAAGACGACAATCCAAATCATCAAGACGGCCGCGGATCCGCGGCCAAAGGGGGGTCTTGGCCGCGGATCCGCGGCCATGTGGTCTCCTCTCTGCGTCAATTTTCAGGGGTAGTTTGGTACTTTTGTTTATGTGCAGATGGTTGCCCTAGGTTTCCCATTCCCCTCCTATAAATACTCCAGAGCTGAGCCCAACCAAGTGTCATTCTTTTGTTCTTCTTTCTTTTTAGGATTTAGTCTTTTTCTTCTTCTTCTTCATTCTTTTTCCATGAAAATTGTAGTGAGAGCTTTTTGAGTGGGAGATCAATGAAGATGAGGGCTTTTTGTATCATTCTCTTGTGTTTCTTCTTCCCCTTGAGATTCTTGCTTTCTCTTGATCATTCAACCTCTTCATTGAGCTTGAATGGTTAAGGGTTAGTTATTGATCTCAAGGGTCGTATTTTCTCACGGGACTAGTTCTTCACTTCACATGTGTTCTCTACCCTTCTCTTGATCTTGCAACCTCTTAATTGAGCTTGCAAGTTTAAGGGTTGGCTATTGATCACATGCTTGTCTTGAGTTCTATGTTCTTGTAATTACTTTCTTGTTCTTTTTATCGCTTTTTATTACTTGCTTTACTTTCTTGCAATTTCAATTCATGCACTTAATACTTGTAATCTTTTCTTTTCGTCGTTCTTTTCTTTGTTCTTTTCTTTTGCTCTCCTTTGTTCATTTTGTGAATGTTGTAATTATTATTGTTAAGAAGAAATACGATATTATAAGTTAAAGATTTTCTTTTCTCTTTTCCTTTTCCCGTTATTTTCCATTGAACTCCGCCCAAACCATACGCAAGCGCTCCGTTAGGCACCCTACCCTGACAAGGTAACGGTGATTTCTAACCGCGGCCGGTTGCGTTCGGTTTGGCCGGAGGCGAAAGCAAGAGACAAGAACGGAAGGACAAGGGTAAATAAGCCGGATTCCACGAATACCGCGCTTAAATCCCCTAATCCACGTTGTTGCCGATTGCTCTAGCTTCAATTGGTCAAGACTCGGCTCAAAGGTTTCGAGTACGGATTTCTTTAGCTTATATTCTCGTATCTTTTTCTTAACAACTTTATACTTGCAAATAATACACATAGGTTAGTCTCGAACAAACTCATACAAATTCTTTATTGACTCGTCTAAGACAAGAAGGTAAAATACCACCATCTCCCTGTGGACCGACCCGTGCTCAACCGGCTAGCTGCAAAGCGACACCGTCCTGATCGCGGTTATACTTTAATTCTTTGAACATCCGACACGCCAAAAGCGTGCGATCAAATGGCGCCGTTGCCGGGGAGACGGTAACGTATTTCTTTTCTTGTTATTCGGGTTAATATTCTTTTTGTATATATTTACAAAAAAAATAAAAAAAATCTTTTTGTTTTATATAATTTTTGAGCAAGTCTGCAGATTTTTGCTGATTTGCGAACTGTGATTGTGGGGAGCAAAGTGTACGTTCAAGGCTAAGGTGATTTCAAAGTACAGTGCCAAAGATCCGGGTAGTTTGACCCGCGCAAGCGAACTTTCCAAGCTTACTGGATTTGATTCAACGGGGGTTTCCTAACCCAAAAACTTAACGGTACGTACTTTACTAACACCTTCTTCTCAAATCCAACGCATCCAATATACTATTCTTTGCAGGATTCTTTGCAAGTTCGCTAGCAAACGCTAAAAATTGACTAACCCGTATTCGTTGCAGTGCCGTGCTTAAACTAAAAAAGGATTGTTTGATTCTTTATAGAATTGCGCATTGCATACATTAATACGGACTTAAGGGCAAGCGAACCCTACAACATACGGTAAAGGATTTTATCACCTTTTCCGTGGCCCACAAATCACGAAACTGAGCATAACGTTTACCCGCACAAATTTTAAAAGAAACTAGACTTTAAGCCTTAAGGACTTCGCGCTCACTAGGAGAAGTTAACTGTGTTTCGAATCTCGCTTAACGGTATATTGTTTACGGGGTGTCTAGGAAAGTGTTAACGGCGAAACCGCCAAAAGAGAAAGGGTTATTTAATTAAGAAACTTCGCGAAAGCGTTGGAAAACCTCCCCTTATCTCTGCACTTACCTGGCCTCGTGATCCGTGTATCTTGAGCCCGTTTCTCGACACAGTTTTACTGCGACAATCAAGTTCTGGAGCAGGTCTAGTTGACCTAGGTGAACCCTAGAACGATTAGGTGTGTGGTATTTTTTTTTGTGTCGTGATTGTTTTTGGTCCAGATTATTTTTGTGTGTATATTTCATTCTTTTGTTAATAACTAACTACAAAAAAAATTAAAAAAAAAATTATCACATTCTTTTTCCTCTCCCTTTTCTCTTCCTTTCTTTCTTTCTCTATTCATATCATGGGTACCCCACCTCGCAAAACTCTTGCCGAACTTTGGTACCCACAACCAGACATTACCTCATACGGTTCTTGTTTTGGTCGAACTTCGAACGACCCCTCCATGCCCAAAATTTCTTTGAAAGATCGGATAGACGCATTTAGGACGAACAACTGGACCCCACAATCCACTTCGTATCAACCATTTCAAACATTCACCCCTTCTTGCGTTGATACCTCTTTTGAAAGTCATGTTGTAACTCGAAGATCCATGTCTATTGCTGAACATATTGAACAATCCCGTAGCCGATCTTTCACTCCTTTCACCACTGCAGATTCTTGGGAACAACAATTCCATTCACCTTCTTATCCAAATATTGATCCTGCTCCTGTCCAGCCATTCAATTCCAATCAGTCCTACCCAACTTTTGCACCTTCCCTAGACATTGCTTCTACATAGCCATTTGGGAGTTTTCAGTATCCAAACAACTTTGAATCTTTTATTGAAACCCCTTCACAACCCGTGTCTAGTCTGGAACAGTCGTTGAAAGACTTTAGGGTAGCGTCAAGCCAACAGATGATGGATTTGAATGCGTCCATGGCCGCTCTCATACAACCTACTGACCCGGTAGCTAGTTTCCAACTAGCTCCTAATTTTCCTATGTATGATGGGGCGGCAGGACAGGTTAAGAATTTGAGTGGAGAGAGTGAGATGTGTCCCCTTCCAAGTCAAACCTACCCGTCCCAAATTAAATCCCACAACTCTTTTTTTGAAAGTCTATCGAGTGTCCCACATGATTTATCAATTGAAGATGGAATGATGAATGAGTTGTGCGACTTTGTAGTGTTTGATTTACCCGATTGTGAAGAGACCTTGCCAAGTGAAACCTTTTGACCTCTACACCTCCATCTTAGAACCAGAATCGATTGAAATCCATGCTTTTGATGAGGTGTCTGAGAATATTGATTTTCACTTGATTGAGGATATTGACGCTGGGAATATTTTGGATGATGAACCCATAGATTTGGCTGAATTTTTCTCTCCAATTCATCATCCCGAGTCATTAAATGTTTTTCCCGAACTTCATATGCGTCTTGATATTGATGAAAATTGCATGGATAAGCTGAACTTTGAGGAGAATTTTGAGGATATTTTTGAGGATGAAACAGTTCTAGATGATGAGTCGGATTTTTCAATTCATCATGTTCCTTTCACTGAATGTGTATACCCTCCAGAACCCTTAACCGATACCCTTCCTCAACCACTTCCCTCCACCCTTTCCATCGTTCCGACCATGCAAGAAACCGTATCACTTCCATTTCCATTGTCTGGTTTACCAAGTTCGGCGTACCCATGGTTTCTCACGAATCTTGAGGGATTTGACCCCATTTCTCGACGGGTTAATATATTAGCACAATCGCTTTTCACACATCGATCATCACAAATTGTGCTAATCTATTCACTCCATTTGCACCCTCGAGTTCGTACTCCACTTCTTTTTCCCTTCCGCCATTCTTCTTCTTCTGATATACCGAGACCGTATCCCGCTTCTATCTCCATACGGTCTCGCGTATTGTCCATCTCTTTTCTCTACGCCTTCTTTCCCCAACCAGCACATTATAGAGACAAAATCTTTGAATGGTTGGTGTTAACTTTTGGCCTGTGTAAGGCCTTGTATAGATTGATACTGTTCTTTCCCCTCTAATCCTGAACTTCAACGCTTAACGGTGGAAACACTGTTTCACTTAAGTTTGGGGGGGACACCATTTTTGTATATATTTTTTGTTTTCTTTGTTGTATATAATTGGTTTTTAGGGAGCACCGGCAATTTTGACCCTCTTGGTATAGCCTGACAGTGAGGGCACTGTCAAGTTTAAGTTTGGGGGTGTGCTCGGTAAGTTTTCTTCCTTCGCATTCATTTGTATATTTTGCATTTGCATACCTTATTAAAAACCCACAAAAATCAAAAAAATTCCAAAAATATAAAAACTTTGTCGTCAAGTTAGCTAATAGGGTAACTTAGATTTTTATTCCGAAAGATTAGTTGATATGATAGAAATAACTAAATTCTAGGCTTAGGAATTGAAAACCCTAAAAATAACCCTCATTCTGTTAAACTTGGTAAGTATACGTCGTTACAGTTTTTTTTGAGAAATAGATAATCTTGAGTTCAGTTCTTTAGTTAAGTCAAGATGAAGGAAAAGTATTGATGCTCTACTGAAGGATAAGTCTGAAAAATAGTTTCTTTTCTTGAGTTCAAATTTAGAAAGTATATACCCTATAAACTGCACATACACGCACCTTGAAACTTGGGATAGTAGAGGATACCTAGAAATACTCTTGCCTGAAAGCCTAGTATGAAAGAAAAAACGGTATTTAAAGCTAAACACTAAAAAGAGCATATTGAAAAATATATCCGGTCTTGAAAAAGAAAAAGAAAAAGAAAAAGAAAAAGAAAAAAATAGAATAAAGTCAAGACCTGGAAACTGCTATTTACGCTTTAATGTTCACACATTCAGTAATCGGCCGTTAGTACCTCAAGAAGCATTAATAGTCGCATGAAAGGTGTGTGAGCAAATCCGTCCATCCTTAATGAAAAGAAGTAGTATTAGGTATTAGGGCAAGGGTATTATAGCTTGAATTGAATTCTTGAGTGTAGGGGTGCAAATATACACACACGTAGGGGTATACAATCGATGTTTGAATAAAAGATAGAAATAAAGAATAAGACTTGTGTTTTCTGTAAAGTTGATAAAAATCCCTGATTTGAGGCCGCACTTTAGAAGGAAAACTCAGGAGAACCAACATCTTTCAAAACTTTTTTGGAACGTATAGGACCTAAGGTTAAATAGATGGGAGGTGTGAAAAATAAGGGTTGGATATTTCTAACTTAGGATGATAGAGTTTCTAACGTAAATACTAAACTGTAGGAGTAGAATCGATGCTAACTTATTACACTAGCTTGACGGGATTTTGTGGGTGTAATCCGCTGAAAACCCTCAGGAGACAACTCTCCTTCTACTAGGGACACCTAGAGGTTTAACGGCTTGTTGCACGCGCTCAGTGCAATCGCGTTCCCTGCGAAAGTGCGGTTAGGATTTTATTTTTGTGAATAATTGGTTTTGCTCGGGACGAGCAAAAGTTAAGTTTGGGGGTATTTGTTCATACCAGAATATTGCATTTTATACCGCCCATTCTTACGCTCGTTTGTTTATAGGCAGGTGCTTTTAATCAGTGTTTGCGACATAACTGCAGAATACAGGTTCTCGGTTCTAAAACGGTGAAATTCATGGAAAACACGACAAAATCCAGGTTCCTGCCAACCACAGATAAAACACGGTCTCCGCTCTTCATCCGTATGTTGCCAGATACCAGTTTAGGGAGACGAAATGACAAATCAATGTCGTTTTCATGCACAAGGCTCAATGGCAACAACAAGTTCCAAGAAATCTACGCGGAGCTCGAGGCAATCATGACAAAAACATCCACAAAAAGTCCACCTTTCCTCAACAGAAATTCTGGAAGAAATGTGAAAGTATTTTCAGAAAATACATATACCAGACAACACAGGACAAGAAACCAGGAAAGCACCCAAAAGACAACAATCCAAATCATCAAGACGGCCGCGGATCCGCGGCCATGTGGTCTCCTCTCTGCGTCAATTTTCAGGGGTAGTTTGGTACTTTTGTTTATGTGCAGATGGTTGCCCTAGGTTTCCCATTCCCCTCCTATAAATACTCCAGAGCTTAGCCCAACCAAGTGTCATTCTTTTGTTCTTCTTTCTTTTTAGGATTTAGTCTTTTTCTTCTTCTTCTTCATTCTTTTTCCATGAAAATTGTAGTGAGAGTTTTTTGAGTGGGAGATCAATGAAGATGAGGGCTTTTTGTATCATTCTCTTGTGTTTCTTCTTCCCCTTGAGATTCTTGCTTTCTCTTGATCATTCAACATCTTCATTGAGCTTGAATGGTTAAGGGTTAGTTATTGATCTCAAGGGTCGTATTTTCTCACGGGACTAGTTCTTCACTTCACATGCGTTCTCTACCCTTCTCTTGATCTTGCAACCTCTTAATTGAGCTTGCAAGTTTAAGGGTTGGCTATTGATCACATGCTTGTCTTGAGTTCTATGTTCTTGTAATTACTTTCTTGTTCTTTTTATCGCTTTTTATTACTTGCTTATTATTATCTTGCTTTACTTTCTTACAATTTCAATTCATGCACTTAATACTTGTAATCTTTTCTTTTCTTCGTTCTTTTCTTTGTTCTTTTCTTTTGCTCTCCTTTGTTCATTTTGTGAATGTTGTAATTATTATTGTTAAGAAGAAATACGATATTATAAGTTAAAGATTTTCTTTTCTCTTTTCCTTTTCCCGTTATTTTCCATTGAACTCCGCCCAAACCATACGCAAGCGCTCCGTTAGGCACCCTACCCTGACAAGGTAACGGTGATTCCTAACCGCGGCCGGTTGCGTTCGGTTTGGACGGAGGCGAAAGCAAGAGACAAGAACGGAAGGACAATGGTAAATAAGCCGGATTCCACGAATACCGCGCTTAAATCCCCTAATCCACGCTGTTGCCGATTGCTCTAGCTTCAATTGGTCAAGACTCGGCTCAAAGGTTTCGAGTACGGATTTCTTTAGCTTATAATCTCGTATCTTTTTCTTAACAACTTTATACTTGCAAATAATACACATAGGTTAGTCTCGAACAAACTCATACAAATTCTTTATTGACTCGTCTAAGACAAGAAGGTAAAATACCACCATCTCCCTGTGGACCGACCCGTGCTCAACCGGCTAGCTGCAAAGCGACACCGTCCTGATCGCGGTTATACTTTAATTCTTTGAACATCCGACACGCCAAAAGCGTGCGATCATCACACTAAAAACAAACGAGTCCACTGTAGTAGGCGAAGCGACGGGGACACGTGGCGGCGAAACGGACCCCGACTCGGCCGGTGAAACGGCCGAACTCGCCCAAATCCGATTTTTTCCTTCTTGACATCTGTGCCTCTTGAACTCCCCATAACTCCTACACTGTTTAAATTCCCTGCCGTATTCCAGAGAATTAAAAATCTAATTAAACTCTTTTTAATGTATATTTTTAATGCATTTTTTATCACATCCTAACCCTAATTTTTCCTATAAATACCACACCTAAACTCACCCCTCCTCACTTCCAAATCTCTGTCCAAACTCTCAAGAAAATTCCCTAGACTTTTTGTGTGCAAGTGGAGTTAGCGAAGGGCGAAGCTCCGACGAACTTCCGACGACGATCCGAAGAGTTTCCGGTAACGAAACGACGCACCGGTGTTTCCCCAACCTTCCTCTTCCTCTTCTCTTGGCTCTAATCCCGTAAGTCTCTTCTCCCGCTTCTCTTTACTATTCTAAAAACTTAGAATTCTAAAACCCGACGGAACAGGAGTAAATCTGACTTCCGACTCGGTTTTTCGTTAAAAATCATATTTTTATTAAACACAATAATACCAAACTCTCACATCATGATCATTAAATATTAACAAAACATATTGACAAGTTTCATATCAAAAGAATTTATATTTCAATTTTTATCGCACTTTTACAGAAAATATCATATAGTTTAGTTTCGACATAAATCATTATAATTCCTTGATATAACTTTAGAAAACTCACAAGGTAATGACTTCCCTCCTCACAACACTCATATGTAACAGAGCACGATGATTTTTGGGAACTTAGATTTAGGAAAATACGATTTTACACAAAATCACCTCTGACTTATAAAAACCTTTTTTTATAAGATGTGTATTTTTAATAAATCTTTGCAATGCGCTGCTACAACTCATTTCGGGGAGCCCATTCGGGATGGTGCGGATTATCGCACATCCTCGAGTTTAGTAGTGCGATATGCAGACCTCCGCAAGGAGCATACGGTCTCGAAAGATTTAAAATACAATTTTCTTTAGAAAAATATAATTTCTATTATAAATAAAACATATATTTTTTATAAATAAATATATATGTAATTAATATCAAAATATCTATTTTTAATATTTATAATATTTCACATTTCCAAAATTCAAGAAAAACATTCCATTTACAAGAAAATACCAAACAATTCCAATATTACAAATAAATACCATATATTATGAAATTAGGCTTCATTCACTAGAAATGTCATATTGATAAAATATATATCCATGAAAACTCTAAAAACGATAATAAAATACTTGAGGTGTATTTTGAAAATTATACAAAATTATTTTTACATAAAACCCCCTCAAGTTATACTAAATTACAATAAGGACCCTAGTAAATATAAGTTTAAGCGGGACCAGTCTCTTGAGCCTCAGGGAGCCGGAGATATGGGTGCTTGCCTATTTAAGATAAACAACTTAACAAACTGTGTTATCAACACGGTAATCGTCTTTGAAAAAGACACAAATCCTGCATGTGCAGCGGTATCGATAACACCAAAACCTAATTCATGATTCAATTTCTTTTCTAATTGTCTGACTCAGACTGAGTCTCAATATAATCAATCTGACTTGAATGAGATTCAAGTATATATATGACAATTCAATATGAATCCATATATTCAATCTGTTCAATCTATCGACTCGACTAAACCGAACCATGGATATACATACATCTACATGATTCTCCAGTTACATCCATTTACTGATATCATGGTTTCGGCAAGTCATCCATCTATACAATATATAATACAAGACAATACAATTTATAATACAATACAAACAATACAATCAAGACATCGCGGGGTTTAAGGGGTAGATTG
Organism: Agapanthus africanus; assembly: GCA_030015575.1. Classification (NCBI taxonomy): domain Eukaryota; kingdom Viridiplantae; phylum Streptophyta; class Magnoliopsida; order Asparagales; family Amaryllidaceae; genus Agapanthus; species Agapanthus africanus. The sequence goes on from JASDDO010000014.1 coordinate 590,321,332, forward strand.
GTACGGAAGATGTTAGAAGTGGCACGAGATTGCAACCATTAAGAAACCTAACCTGAATTCAATTGCCGTTGTTCCGGGTATTATCAAGGAGCCTTGTACCCTTGATTCCGTCCACCTTAGTCTTTGGTCTATTGAGACTCCTCTCGTATACACTGGCCTCTTCTGTACCAAGCTACAAACAACAGCGTTAACACTAAATACAACGTTATAACAATATAATACCACTTTAAAAGTTACACACTCTCTCTGTGTCTATTCTATTTCTCCCTCATCTTTGGGACTTACCGAGCGATTTGTTCGCTGACGACATTCTCTTCCTTCTTCTTTGGAATGTCGTCAGGTGTTTCGGACTCACTGGAGATCGATCCCAGCAGCGAGGACTTGGACCAATTTGCTGAAGATCCCGAGCTTTAGTTTCACTTGTACATTTCATTTCTGTATTTTCCATTTCTGTCATACCACTGTTTAGGCATTGCTTTTCATTCCATGTATTTACTTTTCAGATGTATTGTAAAAAGAATGTTGATAAATAAAGTTTCTGTTCAATATATATCTATTGTTTTTTTCTCTTGTGCATTTTACTTATATTGCTTAGATACGCTTAGGTATTTACTTCAGAGTAAATACGTAGCGGCCTCGTCGCGTTCTCTGCCCGTATACTGGGAAGCGGGGCGTGACATTATTAACGGTTCTATATTAGATGTCGAGGGTAACGACTGTCGGGGATAAAGCTTCTATCCTATTAAGAATGTATAGAGCAAACACTCATTCGCTTGTGTTTTCATCCGTTTTGAGAAATTTTCGGCAGCACCTCCCCGCTATTCTCCGAGTACACTGTAATAGAAAATATAATTATTTCAATATTGTGAAATAATATTGAAATGAATATCTAATTTATCTTTGTACATGAAGAACCAGCGGAAATGTGCCGACGAAATAACTCAAAACATATGAAAATGCATGTGTTTGCATTATACATTCTTAAGCTGTCCATACTGGAAAAATCTATCGGTTATCATACGATTGAATTTTTTCGTCACATAGACCACACGACAGTTGTTAGCACCGAACGATACCGTCCAATATTTAACAATTTTCGTGTAGTTTTATGTCACAACAAATATCGAACGTATGTTAACCGATAGACGGGGATTACGGCGTTTGATTTAGTTTGATATATTATATAAATTTCAATTTATGATTTCGCTTAGGTATATGGTTGTTAGTGTGTATGTGCTTTGTGTATGTGTGTGTGCGTGTTATGTGTGTGTTTTGTGTGTGTGTGTGTGTTTGTTTTACGTGTGTGTTGTGTGGTGTGTATGTAGGTAAAAGACGTTTTTGAATATTTCGGCAGCACCTCCTCTTATTCACGAAATTTCCCAAATTGGGATACAATGAGATACGTGACACAAAGGCCGGTAATATGGCACAAAGGCTGGAAATATAAACAACATTCACAATAATAACTAAATTACTCTAAAATATTCTTACCTGTTTTTTCCTCACTAAATTACCCTAACCTCCAACCCTAACAAAAAATTAAAAATTACACAGCGTATCCTTAAATATCTACTAATTAAAATTAACTTACAATACTAATTAATTAAAATATCTAAAAATAACAAATATTTTTTTAAAAAAATTACCTGTCACCGGAGGAGGAGGATCAAGGAGGATTGAAGGGGGCTCAGCCACTCGAAGTGGAAGAGGGCTCGGCCACTGGAGGAGTAGGATCGAGAAAGGAGGGGCTCACGATGGAGACGATGCTGGAGGTCGGCGATGGAGGATGGAGGCAACGCTGGAGGTCGGTGATGATCGATCGATAAGGGATTTGGAGGAGGGTGTCAGAGGAGGATGGCTTTGGAGGACGAGAAGGTCGGATGAGGGCTTTGGAGGACGAAGTGATGATGATGGGCACGGTGGTGATAATGAGGGCTTTGCAGGAGGTCGAAGCAGAAGGACGAGATGGATGGAGGAATTTTTAGTAATTAGGACATAGGGGAACTGGACGGGGAAAATTTTCCTTTTTAAAAAAAAATATCCGACTTTGCCTTTATGGTGCCTACAGTAGAGATTTTTCTTGTGGCGCCGTAGGGGCAATTATAGAAGTCAATTTTTTATGTATAAATGCCTCTACGGTGGAAACCGTAGGGATAAACAGTACCCCATGGTGGGAACCGTAGGGGCAAACTAAAATTGCCCCTACGGTTTTTCCTACCCGTAGGGACAAACTATTTTTGTACTAGTGTATTTTCTATTTGCCTGTGATTAGTTTGATTACTTCTTTTTATCATTTATTTTACTTCGTGATCGTTCTGTCACAACAATATGCAAAAAAAGAGAGGCCCAAAAGACTCTATAATCAACTAAGAAGAAAGAAACAGAGAACATGAACTGTAAGAATATGTGCAATCAAAGATGAAGGAAGGATAATATTAATGAAGATCGAGGAGGAAGAGAATAAGCAAGGGTCGTCGTCCAGAAACGGCGCGCTACATCGGACCCCGGGTGTAGTGACAAATAAGCAAGGGTCGTCGTCCAGAAACGGCGCGCTACATCGGACCCCGGGTGTAGTGACAAATAAGCAAGGGTCGTGGTCCAGAAACGGCGCGCTACATCAGACCCCGGATGTAGTGACAAATAAGCAAGGGTTTCATAGGATCCGTCTAGCTTCCTGGAACATAGGTTCCCTTACGGGTAAACTAATAGAATTAGTGGATGTGATGATTAGGAGGAGAGTTGATATTATATGTTTGCAAGAAACTAAGTGAATAGGTGAAAAGAGTAGAGTCATAGAGCCTTGGGGTTATAAGCTTTGGTATACGGGTAGAGATAAAAATCGTAATGGGGTAGGCATAATTATAGATAGACGGTTGCTTGAGCATGTAGTTGAGATTAGGAGAAAAGGTGATAGAATTTTACTGGCTAAGCTTATTCTAGGTGGAGAGATCCTTAATATTATTAGTGCTTATACACCACAGATAGGTCTTGATGACGCTAGTAAGCGTCTATTCTGGGAGGATTTAGACGAGATGGTGCAAAGTATACCTAGTGGAGAGAAGTTATTTATTGGTGGTGATCTTAATGGACATGTAGGTACTAGTCATAGTGGGTTTGATACTATCCATAGAGGTTTTGATTTTGGACAAAGGAATGAAGTAGGTGACTCGAATCTAGATTTTAGCTTATCTTATGACTTGATCTTAGCAAACACCTGGTTTAGGAAAAGAGAGTCCCACATTATCACTTTTATGAGCGGATCAAGTGCTAGTCAAATAGACTTTTTTCTGACGAGAAGAATAGATAGAGGTTGTTGTATCGACTGTAAGGTATTGCCAGGTGAGAGTGTAACCACTCAACATATACTTTTAGTTCTAGATTTTCGATTTAGAAGAGGACCTAGAAAGATTAGACGTAAGGTAGAGCCTAGAATTAAATAGTGGCGATTGAAAGAAGGTAACCAAAAGGCTTTTATAGATCGTATAGTCCAAGAAGCGGATTGGCAGTCGGAAGATGATTCAGATAGAACATGGAACAAAATGGCTAGTTGTTTCAAGAAGGTAGCTAGAAATCTACTTGGTGAGTCGAGAGGTGGTGCTCCACCATCTAAGGACACATCATGGTGGAATGAAGAAATAAAAGCTGCTATTAAAATTAAAAGGGATTCTTATAAACATTTGAAAAAAAGTAGAGATGTGGAGAGATTTGAGAAGTATAAAATAGCTAAAAAGGAAGTTAAGAAAGCTGTTCGGAAAGCTAAATCGAAGGTCTATAAGGAGGTGCACGAGAAATTAGACACTAAAGAGGCTGAAAATGATATATACTGGATTGCTCGAATGCAGAGAAGGAAAACTAGAGACTTATGTGCGGTGTAGTGTGTCAAAAAAGAAAATCAGAAGGTTTTAGTTCGAGATGAGGATATCAAGGAAAGATGGAGAGATTATTTTGACAAATTGTTCAATGAGAGCTTTACTAAGAATTTGGATGGACTTATCATTCAATCTCAAGATATAAACCATGATTTCATGCGTAAAATAAGACTATCTGAGGTTAAAGAAGGTTTGAACAGAATAAGTTTAAGAAAAGCGCTTGGTCCTGACGGGATTCCTATCGAGATTTGGAGATGCTTAGGAGAAATAGACGTTAAATAGCTGACAGATCTATTTAATAAGATTTGGTAGAAAAAAAAGATGCCAAATGAATGGAGGAAAAGTATCCTTGTACCTATCTATAAGAATAAGGGTGACATTCAAAGTTGCTCAAACTACCGTGGAATAAAACTTATGTGTCACACCATGAAACTTTGGGAGAGAGTGGTTGAACACAGGCTAAAGAAGGATATTAAGATAACAGAGAATCAGTTTGGGTTCATGCCTGGACGATCGACGACAGAGGCTATTCATTTGCTTCGTCAACTTGTCGAGCGTTTTCGAGAGAGGAGAAGAGATTTGCATATGATATTTATTGATTTAGAAAAAAGCGTACGACAAGGTACCTAGAGAGGTATTATGGAGGGCAATGATGAAGAAGGGGTCCCCGTCAAGTATATTTACATAGTCAAGGATATGTACGATAGAGTAGTGGCAAATGTCAGAATTTGCGGCGGCTTAACGAATGATTTTCCGATTACATTTGGTTTACATCAAGGATCTGCATTAAGTCCATTCCTGTTTACCATCGTGATGGATGAGCTTACTAGAACTATCCAAGATGAGATACCTTGGTGTATGCTATTCGCTAATGATATTGTTCTAGTAAATGAGACGAAAGCAAGGGTTATGCCAAATTGGAATTATGGAGGCAAACATTGGAATCTCGGGGATTCAGATTGAGCAGGTCCAAGACAGCATATATGCATTGCAAATTTAGTAACCAGAGAAGTCAAAACCATATTAGTATAACATTGGAAGGGCAAGAGATATCACCGAACGACCAGTTTAGATATCTAGGTTCCATCATCCAAAAGAATGGGAAGATCGATAGTGATGTTAATCAAAGGATTCAAGCTGGTTGGTTGAAATGGAGGAGTGCAACAGGGATTTTGTGTGATCGTAACTTTCCGTTAAAATTGAAAGGGAAGTTTTATCGGAGCGCTATTCGGCCTGCCTTATTATATGGTACAGAATGCTGGGCTCCTAAGAAACATCATACACAGAAGATACACGTAGCGGAGATGCGCATACTTCGTTAGATGTGCGGTAACACTAGAAAAGATAAGGTGCGAAATGAGAATATTCGTGCAAAAGTTGGTGTAGCACTTGTGGAGAAGAAGATGCGGGAAAACCGGCTAAAATGGTTTGGTCATGTGCGACGCAGACCTATGGAAGCACCGGTTCGATTAATAGATACTCTCGACATGGGAAATGGTAAAAGGGCAAAAAGGGAGACCGAAGAAAACATGGATGGAGGTGATACGAAACGATATGGTTGCCAAAGGACTCAATGAAAGTATATTGTTTGATAGGAGTGAGTGGAGGTGGAGGATTCATGTGCTGGACCCGGCGTGATTCTCATGTTGGTTCATGTAGCCTACCCTATATGCTTGGGATAAAACGCTCAGTTGTTGTTGTTGAGGAGGAAGAGAATATTACTATGCACTGATTGCTTTCAAATGATGAGAGATTATGAGGTCTTGTCTTACATTTATAAAGAGAGGTAGTTAGATGATTAGTACAGTAAAAATCTTGGGATATATAGTTGGTTAGTTTTTTGCTAAAGTTAAGTAATCTATTAATGTCTGTCTCACTTTAGTTTAAGAAATAGTTAATGATAATTGAATATATAGTTGGTCAGTTTTTTGCTATACAAATATACATGTGAAAGGGTAACAAATATTTGGGCACCTTTAAGCCTCATATGAAAAGACACTTTAGCCCATCTGTAACAGGCACGGGGGAATTATAACAATATAATGAATAAGGTTGAATTAAAGCCCAACATCTCATTTGTCCCAATATTATTATTTTTAAAAATGGTCATTTACACAATAGGGCGACGTATAAACCAAAACAAGAAGGTTTTGATGATAGCTCTTAATAAATAATATATTAGAAAACATTATACAATACAAAAACTAGATGATACACCCCAATTATCTGACGAGATCATTGATGTACTTGTCGGGAATTTTTCCTCTCCGATGCCTATCGTCGAGGGAAAAATCTTGTTTTTAATGTTCGAACACACAAAACAAACGATCCATAAGAAGTTAACGTCATAAGGATTTTTAATGTGGTTTGACCGGCCGGTCTAATCAATGGGGCAAACATGAGGTATCCATTGATATAAGAAAAGGTTACACTCGACACCTTATCTTCACCTGGATTTGATCATCTAAAATAATAATATCTTCGAATCTAGCGTACAACTCTAATCTCTCAATGAAAATAAAGTTACAAGATCTCTCACATCTCATTCTCTCTCTCTCTCTCTCACATATCTCGTCTTTCCTCTGTTGATCTCACCTCAAGAGAGGGGGGTTACAATTAGGGGTGTAAACGAGCCAAGCTTGAGCGAACCTAGCTCAACTCGAGTTTGGCTCGGAGGTTTTTTTTTAGTCGGCCCAAGTCCGGCTCGGATCCGAATCGAGCTGGAGATGCGCAGCTCAGGTTCGGTTTGATTGAACATGCCCAGCTCATGTTCAGCTAATGTCCGGCTCAAGTAATCAAATTTATTTTTAAAAAAACTTTTTTTCGACAATCAAAACTTTTACTTTATACAAACGATAAAACAAAACAGAAATCAAAAAATTCAAAGGCTTCACTTAACTTAGATATCGAAATATTTAACCAAGACCTAACAATTAAATCCTCAAATACAATAAGAAATTATCTCTACATATTACAGATTCTCATCATCATCATCAAATGATGAAGTAATCATAAAAAACAACACCTAAAACAAAGAAATTGAGAGGGGTTCTTTAAAATATCCTTCTCAGTCGAATCTCGAGCTCAAAAGTGAGACCTTTCGTTTAAAAATTGAAACATTAAAGAAATTTAGAGATAGAGAGAAAAAAAAAATGAGAGAAAGAGAGATATGAGATATTTGAGCTGGAGAAGTCTCTGGAGTCTGGAGTGGATCTGAACTCTAGCCTTCAGAGTTTTTTCACTTTCTTTTTTATATAAGATTATATTATTAGTTAATTGGTAATGGATAGGATATTGGTTCTAATGGATAGCTACTAACTACTAAGTTACTTACTAGTCACTACTCACTAGGTTTATATTATGGATTTTGGGTTAATAGATCATAGATGCAATTGAACTTGGGCATATGCTGATATACTCAAGCTGTTACCGAACTCGAGCTGGGTGCCGAACGAGGCAGGGACGGCTCATGTCCGGTTCGTTAAATAAACGAGCTAAGGTTTTGGCTCATGTTCGGTTTATTAATAAACGAGCCGAGTTTAAACGAGCTCTTAGCGAGCGGGCTCGTTTGATTACCTGCCCTACTTACAACCCTCATAAACTTAAAGATTACATTTCTCTTTTAGCATTGTATCTTTTTGTCTTTTCGCTAATTCTCTTTAATGAAACCATCTCGCTATTTATACCATAGAATAAACATTCTCTTACTTAGATTAGGATTAATTTAAATCTCCTTTATTCTTATCTAATAGAATATTTTCTCTTCTTTAAATTTAAATCTAAATTTATATTTAAACAAGAGACTTATCTTAAATTTATCTATAATAACAAATTATTAATTTAAATTTAAACTAATATTAACAATCTCCACATTCGTTTAAATTTAAATGGAAACCTTGAGTATGCTCTCATATACTTATTCATTAGTAGCCCACTCTAACAGATTTCCTTGGCCCAACTCTCTGTGTCCAATTCGGACTCCCCTGAATCCACAAACCGCAGATAAATGATTAAGTGGATATGAGAAACAACTCCAATAATCACCACCTTGACTCAAATCCGTTGAGCCTAATAACTTGAGATTAATTCATTGTTATTCTCATAATCCTCATCATCGACATCCTTGCATATGCATCATGCTCCCTCTTGAAACCCTTGTACCATCTTCATTATTTCCATCTCAAGCATACGATAAAATCGCTGCCCCCGACTACTCACGATCACTACACTGAACTCTATCCTTGAGTGCTTATGACCATTACACCATTCGCCATCTTTGCCCAAAACATTGAAACTTTTTATCCAGAAACACATGAAAAAGGTAATTGCAATGCGCCGCATCTAGAAATAACCATCCACCTATCAACATGAGAATACACACCTCACCGTGAATCGTCGTGGAAACCTCGAGTTTTCCTTGATAGTTTGACCGCTACTATATACTCAACCTATGTTTTCGACAATGCTATTGTACTCCGCGACGTTTCTCCAACTAATGGACCCAACTATCTAACGAGTATACGACCTGCAGTCAATTCCTTGACCATCATGAACACATGCATAGTCTCATCTATATACTCGATCAAAATTGCAGTGCACTTAATGCACTTTCCTTAAATTCGACATCTATCGATCCATCAAGCCAACAACAAATAATCATCTGACTTGGTTCATAACAAAGCATTTACTGCGATCCCACTGCTCTTGCACATGATATCCGGGGCATTCCTCTCTTCCTTGCTAGATGGACATACTGTGGAAGAGAGTCGAAATGATCGACGATAGGGGTATTCATCAACAAACTCTTCCATTTCGAATCGCTTCAGAATCATGTCGATGTATGTTCAACACGTTTTATGCATGTAACATTTCAGAAAAATAAAATATTATTTTTAGGAATTTTTATAATTTAATATTAATTTTTAATGAATATTTTAATATTTCGGTATAATTAAATACCGATAAATGGGAAAAATTATGGAAAATTCTAAAATAGGGTATTTTATGGAATTATGTCATTTTAAAGTTTTTATGGTAAGTTATTTGCTAATTTAGTGCTAATCGCGATTAAAAATCGCTAATCGGATTTTTAACATTTTTGCGCAAAACATGCACATATCATTTTTTCCACACTTACTACATTTTCTTACTTGTTTTGGGTGCATGGGTTGTTTTGGGTTTACTATTGTGAGGAGAAGGAAAAGAAAAGAAAAGAAAAACTAAAGAATGATTAGGAGAGAGAAAAAGAGTAGGTATGGGGTTTACCTTTGACTTGTGGACCTTTCCCCATCATTTCTTCAACCCATTTCTCTCTCCCCCTTCCCTTGAGCTGCTGCTCCTCCTGCTCCTCCCACTTCCTCCTCCATCTTCAATCCCCCATAACACCATGAATACAACTCCAAAACCCTATTCCCATTTCATAAAAATTGTTCCCAAGCTCACTAGCTACACATTGGACCTAGAAAGAAAGCATTTTGAGGACTTTGAGCAACTCAAGAAAATTCTTGAGTTGCCAAAGGAGGTAATCTCTGCACCCTTAGAGTAGTATTTCGATTCTTTATGCATCCATATTTGTTTCATGTCGATATTGTGTGATTAGGGTGAACTTTGGAATTCCAAGTTAGTGTTTAGGGTTTGAAATGAAATCAAAGGTGAATTGAGGTGTAATTAGGGACTACAACCCTTTTGGAGATTGATTGGAGACCCAAACCAGAGACTAGAACCCGGAATACGGATTAATGAAAACGATATCGGGAAAAACTGTGATTCTGTGAGTGTATTTGGAAATCTGCTAACACCCGGGTCACCTGAAAATAATTTTGGTTTGACAGTGAGATGTGCAGGCAACTAGGAACCATCAACCAAAGCCCTAGACCCTACCCCCTTCTTCAGGACGCCAATTAATCCCTTCTGGCGGCAATTTGCGGCCAGAGCATGGGTTCTGGGGTCTGTTCTTGATCCGTAGCCTTATACCCTATAAACTAGACCCTTGGCGTATGCAACTTTGACTAATTTCACATAGGGTAGAATCTGGGGTAATTTCCTTGTGTTGGTGCGTTGTTTTACGACTTATTTTAGCATGGATTTTGGTATTTGGTGATTCGTTTCTGTCGGGTGGCGTTTGAACGTCAACGGCAAAGGGTTATTGGTCGTGTTTGCATGTGAGACTATAGGTTCTTACCTATGAGAGTAGCGTGTGCCATTTTGGTTTCCGATATGATTTTCATATGCTTTTGCGATTGTATTATCTTGTAGGTACCCTATGTGATGTCGAGGTGTTGAAGATGAAGATGGAGACATCGGCATCGGCACACAAGAAGTAAGGTGAGTAGATTTATATCTACGGGGAGAAGTCGGGTGGATGGCGTATAGCACCCCCGCAGTTCGTGGTGATGTATACGAATACGTATACACACATATATTTATTATATGTTGTTTGAGTTGATCGATGATAAAGATGGATTTTTGGGTGTTCTTGGATTGGTTTAGTGTTAGTTGCGAAACCCTAGAGTAGTGGTTGCATCCATACACACACGCACGCACATACTTGCATACATTCTTTCTTTCACATGTGCGTATATGGGAATATATATTTATGTGTTCACATGGGTATGGGACTATGTGTTCATATACTGGATTTGAGGATAGTACTTGGGATTTGAGATGAGTCGATGAGATTTGATTTGAGCCCGTGAGATCGATGATATGGCAGGGTTCGTATTTGAGATACGTCATGATGTTATAGCGGATCTTTGGACGACGATACCATGTGAATAATGATATACATAGAATAGTTGACTTGTGATCGAGATATAAGATAAGATATGTTTAGATATTTATAATAGGTCGCATTGGGTGATGTATACTTCTTTATGATGATATGTGTTGACGACATCGGTTTGTATGAGGCTGTAGATCAGTAGTCAGATCATGATTATATTGATGATATTAGTATTGTACTAGACGTAGATCAGTACCCTGGATTATGATCTTTGATTAAGAGAATACCAGATGAATATTATGATGGATGTGATTTTGACCCGTACCCAGATTTGGGATGCCGTATGACGAATTTACGCACGAGCTATATATTGATGATGGATCCGCACTCTTGACTCGGGGATGTCTTATTACTGGTATTGTATCGGATGTGATACTATCGAGGCGGGATCACCGACTAATATATATATATATATATAAATATATATCGACTCAGATGTTAGGCGGTTTCCTTACCTTTCGTTTAGCCGGTTAGCTCAGCCCTATAGTTTAGTGTAGTTGTTAGACTAGATTCGATTCCTACCTATTTCAAAAACTAACGAATCGTGGGTATTTTAAAAGACAGGCTAAGGGATTCTACGGATATTTCAAAGGACGTATCTTTTCTTAAAAACACCGTAGCCCTTATTTTCAAAACACCACGATTCATGTCATTTCAAAAGGCACTACTGTATGACTTATATTATATTAAATGCAGATTAGTTATCATTGTGTTTAGTATTCAGCTCCCGCACATTATTGTTGTTCGCTCCGTATCGCATACTTATATTGTGATTTCATATACCATTATTGATATCATGCTGTTAGGACACCAGCACCATTACCGATGATGCGTATGTACCACGTACACTTACTTGCCGGCTTACACACATCATCATCGGTAATTGCCATGTCACGTACATTTTAGAAAATACTATTACATTGACATAGCTTGTTAGCTAATAGTTTCGACATGATATTAGTGTACTTGCCTTATATGCCAGTTTAGACATTGCGGTTATTACTTACTACTTCATGCATATTGTTATTCACTGTTATGCCGCATTCATAGATTTTTATGCCTATATTCACTGTTTAACGTACTATTGATGATTTGGATTCGGATTTTCATGAGATTTCCTGGATTTGGGGAAAAACCGCAAGAACATATATAAACTTCTTCTCTCTCTCTTTTAAAAATGAAAAGTGTGGTTTTCCCATGATATATGAGTCGTCCACCATGAGTTTTCATGATTGCTGATGGATTTCGAGGAGTTGGATGAACCGTCTCGGTTACATGGTGGACCTGGTAAGGAACCCCCGGGTGAGAAGGTCGCAGATGATGGTGTTGAGCCTGGCAGAGGAAGACTACCTACCGGTGATTTTATCTGACGCGTCGGATATCCGGAGGATACCGTCGTGGTCTTGGGATTGATGTTAGGGGCCGGTCTGGACTGACGGCGCCCTAGATAATGAGATTGCGACACTGAGATATTGAGATATTGGGATTTATGTTTTGTGTCGATGCTAGACACTGTTTATGCTGATTTCATTTATGATACCTCGTTTTAAATATACAGAAATCTCACTAAGTTATGAAAGCAGTTTTCTTCATTTTCATGTATTCTGTTTTCATGCATTCATACCTCATCCATATGATAAATTGCTACCTGAGGCACTGACACGAGCACATGGGATTACACTTGGTTAGATATTTACCCTTGCCACCTTTTCATGTCCAGACTTGTCATATTTGAGGATTATATATATATATAGTGATCGTATGATCTAGGATTGCGTTGTTCATGCGATTTCTGCTCGTAGATGTTTTCTACTCACGAGTTGACAACTCACCCCCGTTGTGCCACAGTTTCTTGCAGGTTTTGCCGTACAGGTTTCGTTACGGCTTTGCTGGCACTACTTCCTTTTCCGGATGATTTGCTTGGTAGGTGGGTTCACTTTCATCGTGACCATCATTATACTTTGTATATTATTATTCAGTTGTATCTAGTAAACTCCATCAAACAAACATGTATTTATTTCAGATAGAGACCGGTGTTGTTTATTCTTTCGACCTTAGAGTCGCGCGTTATATTTCTATGGATTTCATGTTGTTTTGAGTTTCCTTTTCTGTTGTGATTCTCGCCTTTCGGCGTTGTATATTATATTGCTTGTGTGGTTGTGACCGTAGATTGACGAAGAGCTAGCTCCCGCTTGGGGATGCCTTTATTCTTTATATATGCTTTATCAGGTTTTGTACCGGCTTGGGGTCAGTTTTTTACAAGGGAAACTCTGCTGAAATTTTTAGAAAAGACTTATGATTTTAAAATGCGCATTTCGGCGTGTGTTGCAAACTATTTGATTTAAAATGGTTTTTCCTTCACTCTACTACTTTTCTTGGTTTGGATTTCTGGGTTCTCGGCTTACTTAGATTACGTACGCCTCGAGAAGTTTCGTAGTTTAAGTGCCGGTCATGTTCCGTACTTTCGGGTCGTGACAAAGTTGGTATCAGAGCGTTAGGTTTTACCTTCGGAGCATAGGATGACCCTTGGTTGATGGAGTAGGTAGCTTGAGTAGAGTGATATACCGTACGTATATTCCGCGGCATATTTACGATACGCTACCCACTTAAGAAGCCTTAGGATGTACATTTCTTTGTTCAGTATTATATTCATTCATGATTTAGCCTCATCGGTACCAGTTATGGTTTTGCTGCCATGATTACGGGCAGGGAGAGCTACGGCTAGAGTTGCGGTCAGCATGAGCTCTTCACGAACGAGGACTGACCAGGACGTAATTCTAGCGACACACGATTGCAGAGATGTGTTTTTTTAGGGTGTTTTTGCGCCACGAGCGTTTGATGGATAGCTGTATGAGATTACTCGGGCGTGCAGATCAGCACCAGAGGATTGGGCCACTGATAGAGGCCAGCCAGATTTTGATGACCGTTGATGTATTGCTTATTCATGATGATTGAGGCACTATTCAGCGTGCAGACGAGTGAGCCAGTTGTTGCTGCGAACGACGAGATATCGCCCCAGATGCTGGAGCTATTGCGGTACGAGTTGTACTAAGAGATGATAGAAGGCTGCTAGTCATCGAGGATGAATGACTAGGACAGGTGGTTCGTTCGCCTACCCCGATGCAAGGTCATCAGATAGATTGATTCCAGCTAGAGACGACTTCACGCGGATACGTTGAGAGTCGATTGAGGCGATCGAATGTCAGAAACCTATTATTCCAAGTTTAAAGTATGCGGAAAGACATGCAGGCAATTCTATGGACCCTCTAGAAGAATGAAACCCTAACTCGACATAATGACCGTGTGAAAGCCTTTGAACCTTAGGGTTTGCGGCAGTTCCGCGACGCCATTAGTGAGGCTTGGGTTTGCCCTTCTACAGCTGGACCACCGATACTGTGGTATGTACTCGATACTATTAAACTGTACCCAAGAGGTTTAACTCTTGGGGGATTATGAGGTTTTGACGAATCGATCGGATGATTCGACTTCATTCGGATGCTAGGTGGTGAGATGCATTTCTTGGGAGACTCCAGATACGAGTATAGCCGTTGGAGCTCAGTCCATGCAGCCACGACGAGACGAGTCCGAAGCAGTCGACATTAGAGAAAAGTGGAGTAAGAGGTTCGTACAAGATCTGGATAAGATGACGTTCCACTCCGCCGACATCAGAGATGCGATATGCATGCCGAGGCATTTTACTTAGATATACCTTCCAGAAGGAGTCGCGATGAGTACGCAGCCATTCCGGAACAAGAAACAGATATAGTAAAGGATGATGACTTCCGGATAGTTCGGCAGAGACAAGATTTGGGAGAGACCTCGACAGGACCTTTCTGGAATAAATTAAAAGAAGAATTGGACCCAGGAGTGGTCATGTTATGCATACCAGCAGGCCAGAGTTCAGGATCGTCGACGAGACATGCTATGAGTGAACACGACAGTTGGCCAGAGATTCTTGGAGGATGTGCTTGAGCGGGACTATTCCGCCACACTTGATTGCAGTATTTTGGACGATCTATTCGCATGATTGATTTTGATGATTGAGTTTCATGATATTTGTTTTCATGCACCATGGTTGCACCTACTGAGTATTTATGACTTTTGCACAGTTGTTTCACATGATATCGTTTTCATTCCTTGGTTTCTTATGTTTATGATTTTATGGGTTTCATACAGTTGAGTTGATTTTGTGCACTTAGATGCACTGGACTTCGATTTCGATGGTATGCTCGATATTTGTGTTGTGCACCTGATTTGGGTTTTCGCGCATGATGAGCGCATGTTTTGAGATACGATTTTGGTGCATACCAAATGCACTAAATCGGGACTCTTCGTGCATATCAGATGCACCTGATTTTGCTGTCAGGCACACATGTTGCCTATGACAGATGTTGGGTGCACACCCGTTGCACCTAGATGTTGTTTTTATGCACCTGTATGGCACATGTATGGATTTTGATTTCCGTGAGGACCAGACGCACATGGTATTCATATATACATTTTTGGGATTGATTTCTTATGGAGCAGTACGTTTTTATGATGATTGCTATTAGTTTTTGTACTGAGCAGGACTAGTCAGAGGACAATACCTGAATATATTTTGCATGCATTGATAGTTATCGAAGGGATTTCCAAAAAAGCGAGCTATAATCTCAGTATTTACCTACGTGTCTGATATGACACGAAACGTTTAAAATAAGGAAACCCTTCTAAATTGTTTTCAAAACGGCGGAACGTGCATATTAAACAAAAGATATATACGTATATGGTTATTTTCTTATGATAAACGTCTGCCACTGTGCAGTGTTATGCGCATTGCACAGCGACTTTAAAAGATTTGGCATGCATTTCCTTCAGATGTTTATATGTATAGATTTGATATTTACATGTGTAGTTTCGATTTATATCATATTAGTTTTGCTTTGGATTTGGCATTCGTGTCTTTACCATGACTCCGATGATTGCGGGACGCTTGACGGAGTTTTGATTTTGAGTTATCTGCTCATTACTCATGCACATGCATTGCGCTATGATGCGTTTTATGTATTGATGATTTCGGAGCCCCGACGACTTGGAATTTCCTTTGAAATGTTTTAGAATTTGGGGGTCTAAATTTAAATTCGGGGACCGAATTTCTTTAAGGGGGGATGATTGTAACAATTCAGAAAAATAAAATATTATTTTTAAGGAATTTTTATGATTTAATATTAATTTTTAATGAATATTTTAATATTTCGGTATAATTAAATACCGATAAATGGGAAAAAATTTGGAAAAATTATGGAAAATTCTAAAATAGGGTATTTTATGGAATTATGCCATTTTAAAGTTTTTATGGTAAGTTATATGCTAATTTAGTTCTAATCGCGATTAAAAATCGCTAATCGGATTTTTAACATTTTTGCGCAAAACATGCACATATCATTTTTTCCACACTTGCTATATTTTCTTACTTGTTTTGGGTGCATGGGTTGTTTTGGGTTTACTATTGTGAGGAGAAGGAAAAGAAAAGAAAAGAAAAACTAAAGAATGATTAGGAGAGAGAAAAAGAGTAGGTATGGGGTTTACCTTTGACTTGTGGACCTTTCCCCATCATTTCTTCAACCCATTTCTCTCTCACCCTTCCTTTGAGCTGCTGCTCCTCCTGCTCCTCCCTCTTCCTCCTCCATCTTCAATTCCCCATAACACCATGAATACAACTCCAAAACCCTATTCCCATTTCACAAAAATTGTTCCCAAACTCACTAGCTACACATTGGACCTAGAAAGAGAGGATTTGGAGGAATTTGAGCAACTCAAGAAAATTCTTGAGTTGCCAAAGGAGGTAATTTCTGCACTCTTAGAGTAGTATTTCGATTCTTTATGCATCCATACTTGTTTCATGTCGATATTGTGTGATTTGGGTGAACTTTGGAATTCCAAGTTAGGGTTTAGGGTTTGAAATGAAATCAAAGGTGAATTGAGGTGTAATTAGGGACTACAACCCCTGTGGTGATTGATTGGAGACCCAAACCAGAGACTAGAACCCGGAATACGGATTAATGAAAACGATATCGGGAAAAACTGTGATTCTGTGAGTGTATTTGGAAATCTGCTAACACCCGGGTCACCTGAAAATAATTTTGGTTTGACAGTGAGATGTGCAGGCAACTAGGAACCATCACCCAAAGCCCTAGCCCCTACCCCCTTCTTCAGGCCGCCAATTAATCCCTTCTGGCCACAATTTGCGGCCAGAGCATGGGTTCTCGGGTCCGTTCTTGTTCTGTAGCCTTATACCCTATAAACTAGACCCTTGGCATATGCAACTTTGACTGATTTCACATAGGGTAGAATCTGGGGTAATTTCCTTGTGTTGGTACGTTGTTTTATGACTTGTTTTTGCATGGATTTTGGTATTTGGTGATTCGTTTCTGTCGGGTGGCGTTTGAACGTCAACGACAAAGGGTTATTGGTCGTGTTTGCATGCGAGACTATAGGTTCTTACCTATGAGAGTAGCGTGTGCCGTTTTGGTTTCCGATGTGATTTTCATATGCTTTTGCGATTGTATTATCTTGTAGGTACCCTACGTAATGTCGAGGCATTGAAGATGAAGATGGAGACATCGGCATCGGCACACAAGAAGCAAGGTGAGTAGATTTATCTCTATGGGAAGAAGTCGGGTGGATGGCGTATAGCACCCCCGCAGTTCATGGTGATGTATATGAATACGTATACACACATATATTTATTATATGTTGTTTGAGTTGATCGATGATAAAGATGGATTTTTGGTTGTTCTTGGATTGGTTTAGTGTTAGTTGCGAAACCCTAGAGTAGTGGTTGCACCCATACACACAGGCACGCATATACTTGCATACATTCTTTCTTTCACATGTGCGTATATGGGAATATATATTTATGTGTTCACATGGGTATGGGACTATGTGTTCATATACTGGATTTGAGGATAGTAATTGGGATTTGAGATGAGTCGATGAGATTTGATTTGAGCCCGTGAGATCGGTGATATGGCAGGGTTCGTATTTGAGATACGTCATGATGTTATAGCAGATCTTTGGACGACGATACCATGTGAATAATGATATACATAGAATAGTTGACTTGTGATCGCGATATGAGATAAGATATATTAAGATATTTATAATAGGTCGCATTGGGCGATGTATACTTCTTTATGATGATATGTGTTGACGACATCGGTTTGTATGAGGCTGTAGATCAGTAGTCAGATCATGATTATATTGATGATATCAGTATTGTACTAGACGTAGATCAGTACCCCGGATTATGATCTTTGATAAACAGGATACCAGATGAATATTATGATGAATGTGATTTTGACCCGTACCCAGATTTGGGATGCCGTACGACGGATTTACGTACGAGCTATTTATTGATGATGGATCCGCACTCTTGACTCGGGGATGTCTTATTACAGGTATTGTATCGGATGTGATACTATCGTGGCGGGATCACCGACTAATATATATATATAACTATGTATCGACTCAGATATTAGGCGGTTTCCTTACCTTTCGTTTAGCCAGTTAGCTCAGCCCTATAGTTTAGTGTAGTTGTTAGACTAGATTCAATTCCTACCTATTTCGAAAACTAACGAATCATGGGTATTTTAAAAGACAGGCCAAGGTATTCTACGGATATTTCAAAGGACATATCTTTTCTTAAAAACACCGTAGCCCTTATTTTCAAAACACAACGATTCGTGTCATTTCAAAAGGCACTACTGTATGACTTATATTATATTAAATGCATATTAGTTATCATTGTGTTTAGTATTTAGCTCCCGCACATTATTGTTGTTCGCTCCGCATCGCATACTTATATTGTGATTTCATATACCATTATTGATATCATGTTGTTAGGACACCAGCACCATTACCAATGATGCGTATGTACCACGTACACATACTTGCCGGCTCACACACATCATCATTGGTAATTGCCATGTCACGTACACTTTAGAAAATACTATTACATTGACATAGCTTGTTAGCTAATAGTTTCGACATAATATTAGTGTACTTGCCTTATATTCTAGTTTAGACATTGCAGTTATTACTTACTACTTCATGCATATTGTTATTCACTGTTATGCCGCATTCATGGATTTTTATGCCTATATTCACTGTTTTACGTGCTATTGATGATTTGGATTCGAATTTCATGAGATTTCCTGGATTTGGGGGAAAACCGCAAGAACATATATAAACTTCTTCTCTCTCTATTTTAAAAATGAAAAGTGCGGTTTTCCCATGATGTATGAGTCGTCCACCATGAGTTTTCTTGATTGCTGATGGATTTCGAGATCCGATTCGAGGAGTTGGATGGACCGTCTCGGGTACATGGTGGACCCGGTAAGGAACCCCCGGGCGAGAAGGTCGCAGATGATGGTGTTGAGCCTGGCAGAGGAAGACTACCTACCGGTGATTTTATCTGACGCGTCGGATATCCGGAGGATACCGTCGTGGTCTTGGGATTGATGTTAGGGGCCGTTCTGGACTGACGGCGCCCTAGATAATGAGATTGCGATACTGAGATATTGAGATATTGGGATTTATGTTTTGTGTCGATGCTAGACACTGTTTATGCTGATTTCATTTATGATACCTCTTTTTAAATATACAGAAATCTCACTAAGTTATGAAAGCAGTTTTCTTCATTTTCATGTATTCTGTTTTCATGCATTCATACCTCATCTATATGATATATTGCTACCTGAGGCACTGACACGAGCACATGGGATTACACTTGGGTTAGATATTTACCCTTGCCACCTTTTCATGCTCCAGACTTGTCATATTTGAGGATTATATATATATAGTGATCGTATGATCTAGGATTGCGTTGTTCATGCGATTTCTGCTCGTAGATGTTTTCTACTCACGAGTTGACAACTCACCCCCGTTGTGCCACAGTTTCTTGCAGGTTTTGCCGTACAGGTTTCGTTACAGCTTTGCTGGCACTACTTCCTTTTCCGGGTGATTTGCTTGGCAGGTGGGTTCACTTTCATCGTGACCATCATTATACTTTGTATATTATTATTCAGTTGTATCTAGTAAACTCCATCAAACAAACATGTATTTATTTCAGATAGAGACCGGTGTTGTTTATTTTTTCGACCTTAGAGTCGCGCGTTATATTTTTATGGATTTCATGTTGTTTTGAGTTTCCTTTTCTGCTGTGATCCTCGCCTTTCGGCGTTGTATATTATATTGCTTGCGTGGTTGTGACCGTCGATTGACGAAGAGCTAGCTCCCGCTTGGGGATGCCTTTATTCTTTATATATGCTTTATCAGGTTTTGTACCCGCTTGGGGTCAGTTTTTTACAAGGGAAACTCTGCCGAAATTTTTAGAAAAGACTTGTGATTTTAAAATGCGCATTTCGGCGTGTGTTGCAAACTATTTGATTTAAAATGGTTTTTCCTTCACTCTACTACTTTTCTTGGTTTGGATTTCTGGGTTCTCGGCTTACTTAGATTACGTACGCCTCGAGACGTTTCGTAATTTAAGTGCCGGTCATGTTCCGTACTTTCGGGTCGTGACAATGCATATTATACTGTCCATTCTATATCGATTTGTTAATAACAAGTGTTATTAACCCTATATATGCTATTAAGTACAGGTTTCAGGTTTTCCAAAGAATTGAGTCTACAACAATGCGAAACACACACATTGTCTGTCTTTGTGACGTTTTCAGCTTCATACTACCGACGGACGGAACAAACGGACAAAACACATGCAAAGATCAGTCAAATCCAACACGTGCGACTCATGAGCTTCCAGAACTTGACAAGAGAGAGTTCTCTCTTCTCTTGGACAGAGAAAAATAGTTAATGTGTGGCGTAGAAGTGTTGAAAATCAAATTAAGCATGTGTTGAATGTGAGATTGAGAAAAAAGACGAAAAATGTCATATTTCTTGACTCCAAGAACCCGAGAGAAAACCTAAGAGAATTATCAAATTAGGAGTTAACCTGAGAGATGTACATGAGCTCAGAAGAACACAGAAGAAGTCTGGAGACCATACTCCATCAAAGAACCGTCCAGAGCAGTTCTTAAGCAGCCTCAAACGGTTGTATTGAGGCCAAACTAGCTTGGTCTTGGGTCAATCATCCATCATAGGCCCCATACTTCCATGGTTATGAGCAATTTGTCTAAATCTTCCCCTATATATAGCAATTCACCGAGATGCATTTGAGAGTAGTATTTGAAAGATAGGATTTAGCTCTAGCTTAGCATAATTTAGCGTATTTTAGTGTTATTTCAGTTGTTGTAGGCATTAGAGCTATTCTTCATCTTCTTCAAGCTTTGTATGTAATACTTTGTAAGTTTAAATTAGTTTGTAATTCAAGTTTTTCATTTCTTTTAATTCCTAGTTTGTTTCCTAAAGAAGTTTTATTTTAATTCTTGTTTTATTAATAAGACAGTTGTTTTCATGTCTTTGATAAGTTGCGATGATGCTCTTAAGTTCTGTCTTCACTTGAGAAGAATTCTAGAGCTAGATACAATTAGGTTTCCGTATTTTCGGTTTAACATCGTGTTATTTCTTTATATATTCCTTTATTTATTTTCATAATTCTTTACTTGTTGTAATGAGTTGATGGTATTTTAACGAAAGGTTTTTATTCATTGCCTCTTCTTTGATCCAATATTATAAAGAACTGAACTTTATCACAAGCAAGCACGAACCTCTCGATTCCAAACTTTTCAACCTCTCTAGTTCTTAATATGAGGCTAGATGTTGACTTAAAACCGGTCATGGGAATATGTCATGATTGATTGGGATGAGAGTTAGTAATAAAGTAAAGAAATAGAAGGATAAAGAAACCAAGCTGATAATTTTGTTCTTGGAAGGCCTAGCCTATACTCGTAAGTTATCTAAGCAAGGATACGGATTGGTATACGGAAGGATTGTCTATACTCGCATTCTGTTTTATTTTCTAATCCACATCACTTTAGTTTGTTACTAGCACAATTCTAATTAGTTGCTAATTTAGGTGTGATTTGACAGATTATACTCCACTACTCTAATCGGTATGTGTTAGATATTACGTGCTCACAAACACTAAGTTAATAGCTAGTTAAAGGCTTTCACTTTTTAAGTATGGATTGACAACCTGTATTTAGTAGGATAAGGATTGAAGAAAAAGTATAGCGGTTAAGCGATTGTTTATATCCGTTTCTCATTTCTAGCAAGTTATTCTTTTGATTCTTTTAAACTTGGAAATCACAAATCGGACTCCAAAACTATTCAAACATTCTTTAAATAGCTTATCTAAAGTAAAGTTGTTAACATTGATCCCTGAGGACGACTCGTATTCTTTCACTTGCTTATCTCAAATGTTAATTGCGGTATTTACTATTGGATATGTATGCCGTAGAGGCCATTATTGTATATGTATATATAGTGGATGCTTGGACATATGTACAGGACAATCATACCCGATATGATAGTATGCTATTTGGTTTGTCTTTATCTTAACATGTATATATGTTTTACTTGTTATTACGTATCATTAATACAAGTTGATAAAGCCCGTAGGATTATTGCTTGACTACCAGCATTATGATGGCGATCATACATGTAGGAGGGATGGATAGTCCATAAGCACATCTTTAAATGTCCCAAGTCATGAGAATATCGAGATAGCACATCGATATTCCGGAGTAGACTGGTGTATATGTTTCTAGACCCCGACGATGAGCGATGGTTGGTCCCACAGCCATTAGTCTTTGGCATCTAAGATCGTATATAGGTGCTCACCGGGGTAAGTACATTGGACGGACTCGCATTATGATGGCGATTTTCTTGTTTTTCTTTTCTAGAAATTAGAAATGAAGTGGAAGGGGCGAGGTGGCATGAGAATGGTGTGAGGCATGGATGAATAGGGTAGACAAATGAATTGATAATTCATTTGTCTACACTATTCAAGTATGGTTGGTTTTTAATATTGCAAAAATCAATTTATCAAAACTATGCTTGCATTATTTTTTGTGTGATAAGTTTTTTCATTACACCATTCTCTTTCTCTCTCCCTTTCTTGATCTCCTCCTCCTTCCTCTCTATACTCTCATGTGTTTAGAATCATGGGTAGAAATGATATAGAAAAATACTAGAACAACACTACTACATCTCTAGACTTCCTAGTTTAGCAAGGTAGGACATTTAGTTGCTCCACTTGATTTTTAGTGTGAACTTAGAGCCATGAACCATATCTTTCGGGTGGATCATCTTCGATATAGGAAGACCGGCGGTCAAGCTCGATCAAGGAGACGCAAAAGAGCTAAGGAAGAGGAGATGAAGATCGAAGGACTCGATCTCTTGGTATAACGCTCTCCCATGGTAGCTAAAACCTCTATGTTATTTTTTAGTTCATGTGTTTAGTTTAGATTCTAGGGTTTGTAGTTTCTAGCGTCTCTAGATTTTTGTTTTTCATTCCACATAAGCCGCGGTTGTGACGGCTAGGTCGTGAGGAACTCTAACATTTACTACTACGCAATTCCTTGATTCATTATTTCTAACTTTCGCGTTTCACAAATAAGGAAATCATCTCAACAACATACGTCCTTCAAGATAGCATAAACTGCCAGCTTCTACGTCCCGCTCTATCATTAGAATTTTCTGTAACACCAACATTTTTCATGCCGAACTTTAATTTGAACTGATGACTTAGCTCTCTGATCTGTAATATACTCTTCGTAAGTACCACCATAATGAAAGTATGCTTCGCTACATAAGAAAAATTCTCAATGTTACCATCCCCTCCTTTTGGACACATCCTTAGGCCACTAGCTTGATCTATAATTCTCACGTCCTTTCTTTCGAAATACCCATACGCAATTTATAGCTCTCGTCCGCTATAGTACATCTGTTGATTTTCATGTCTGTACAACATGACACCTGTGATCATCGACGCACTATATCTTTTGCTTAGATTTCATGGATTTAGTAATGATTATATACCTTAGGCTTTTAGTCCACCGAAACATCCTCCGGCTCTGTCGATATTCAGCATCTCAATTCTGTCTCTAAGAATTATGTAACTCCACCATAATCAAATTCTCCTTGCGCACTTTGACTCCACCATAATTGAAGTCCCTTACAATGTTGTAACTTTGACTCCAAATTGATACGCATAAACACTTCTCGAAATATAAAATACAGACTCTTCAATCCATATCTTCTCTAGGATCTAAAGATATATGGTTATAGACGACAATCAATACACCAAGTGACATGCATGATTAACTGCTCCTGCCAAAAAATCTAGAAATTCGAATTGCACATTCATACTATGACCCCTCTATTATGTGTCCAAATTCATGCACTCCGTCACCCCCATCTTTATTTGGCCTTTTAAGAACCATAACAACCTGATCCTTGCAGAACTTAACAAAAACTTTGGAAGAAAACTTTCATAGACGCGATACCGAATCTGAAAACTGGAATTTTCCCAATCCGATTTTACCATTGCATCTAGAACCTGAAAATATAGGGTTACATACTTATAAGATCTAGTCTCTAAACGTCTCCGCTGATATCTCCTTGACCGATTTAATTTTGACAACTGTCAATCCGATATCTCTTTAGCCTTGTAGCTTTTTCCATTTCGTCAATTCTCTTTGATGAAAGTATCTCCTTATTTATAGCACAAAATAAATCTTCACCTATTTAGAGTAACATAAATCTCTTTTATACTTATCTAATAGAATATTTCCTCTTATTTAAGTTTAGATTTAAATCTATATTTAAACAAAAGACTTATCTTAATTCGATCTACAATAACAAACTATTTAAATTTAAACTAATATCAATGGATTCCATGTTTAAGTAACAGAGATGGGGGTATGATCTTCTCATTTCTTCTGAATAATTAATATTCATCATTAAAAAAACTAACCGATGATGCTTGATTTCGGTGATCTCCCAGATCGTGACACGTGGCTGATGAAGTGTCCCGAAGCTCGCAAGGAAGGACCAAGGACAACACGTCGGAGGAACACCCGGGTCTGCGACCCATGGACGTGGCCGACCTTCTGGGCCGTCCACACCACTCCTATGCCCGCCTTGCAAACAACCGTTGGCTCGCCTGCAAGCCTGCTGCACATTTAGCCTCCTTGGCCCTCTCAGCTCACCTCCGAGCTACCACAGAACCAAGATAGCTCGGCCTCCCACTCGGTCCCGAGCCCCCGCCGAGTTCATCTTCCTCGATCCCTTCGACCGACCAATAGAATCATTCACAGGTGCTTCTGACTCATCTTCGCGAATCTCTCCATGCGCGAGATATCCACTGCTCACGATCCCGCGTTCCACGCCATCACGATCCCTATTAACGAGCCTGTCCCGCCATTAATGGGAGATCCCGCCCATCACGCGGGCGTGATGTCGGGGGCGTAACGGCTGGCGTGATTCTCGCACCTGCCTGTCTGCTGCTACCGCTATATAAACCCCTCCTTCAGACGGTTCAAGTAAGTCATTTTTCCACTCACTAGGTCGTTACTCTGCTCGGATTTCCTGTCTAACTTGATCGTCGGAGGGTCTTCGGTGGTACAACCACCCCGGGACTTCCTTGCAGGTAGCTCGGCCCCAACAATCTCAAACCCATTGAGATCCGCACACTTCAGGAGATATCCTCCAACTCAAATCTCGGTTGTCCATCATCGCTAACAGCAGATCAACGGAAGGTAACATCTTGACGCGATTCCACCCATGTCACAAGGAATTTCGCTACCGATTCTTAACCGTACAGTTTCTTACCTCGCATCGGGCTCGGTTTGTGGAAACTCTTGATTCCACTCAACAAAGTTCATCTTTCGATCTCAACCCAATGGCGAGCGGTCACCACGATGATCCAAGCGCTAGCCGCCACCTCCCCCATAACGGAGGCGCAGATGAATCTCCTCCGAACGCCGTCAACATCCCAGCCGTCCGGATAGATCGACTCGCGTCCATCGTGGATGTGCTCGTCCGTGTCCAAATGGCGGGACAAGCTCCCTAGGTCGCCGCTCCCCTACCTCGGGACCAGGACTCCTATAGAGGGAGAGAAGACTCTGCTCGCGTCGGCACAACCGATCGCCAGCTCACTGTCTCCAACAGTTGCGGGTCCCTCAGGCCAACCTATTTGACTTCGAGGTCTCACGTCAGAGAGCTTCGTCCCGAGTCTCGTCGCACCCCTGTCCCTCCGGAGGTGGTGGCGGTCAGCTCGCCTGCTCCCAGGCATGACCGACACCCCCTCCCTCGACGGGGTCGCGCACGCGAGACTCGCCACGACAGCTCAAAAACGACCTCGCTAGGAGACCTAAGGGACCTCACTAAAAGGAACCGATGCTCATCAAAAATCATGGTCATGTCAGCATGGGGTCCGTCGAGCACCTACGAGACTCGGCACCCCACGCCGGCAGTGGAGGCCGCCAGCCGCCCGAGGAAGAAGGCCAGGGATAACGTGTAGGGTGTTTTCCGTCACCCCATTGAGATGGGAATACGGGCGTGCTTGTCAGGAGCATTATAGATTCCCCCTGCCTAGGGTAGGCTGGGGTTTATTGATCGTGGGGATCCGAATCTCCGGCAACCGTGGACTAAGCTGCCGTTAATTACCCCTCGCCTTTGGAGCAAGAGAACCTCCGATTGACGGGTCAAAACAGGTCATGCGAACTCAATGTGCAGTGTACGTGTGTTTTGTTCTGGAGGGGGTTTGGGTATATCGGGAGCCACGCAGAGTTTTTACGGGGGTCCCGCTACCCGGATAGCGGGCTGGGGGTCAAGGGGGTTAGCAGCCCCCTTACGGGGTGCGGGACAGCACCCCGACCCAATATTTTTTTGGGAGGGACAGTGGTGTAGAGAGAGAGTGTGTGTGTGTATACATATATATATAATAAAAGAAGTGGAAAGGGCATCCAAAGGATGCGTGGGGAAAAAAAGCGCCAGCGCTCAACGTGTCAGCACGTGGGCGCTCGGGCGCTAGCGCTTTGGGCGCTAGCGCTCTGAGTGCAAGAGCGCTAGTGCTTTGAGCGCCGGCGCTCTACGTGTCAGCACGTGGGCGCTCGGGTGCTAGCGCTTTGGGCGCTAGCGCTCTGAGCGCTAGCGCTCTGAGAGCGCCAGCACTCCACGTGTCAGCACATGGGCGCTCGGGCGCGAGCGCTTTGGGCGCTAGCGCTCCACGTGTCAGCACGTGGGTGCCCGTGCGCTAGCGCTCTGAGCGCAAGAGCGCTAGCGATTTGAGCGCTAGCGCTCCACGTGTCAGCACATGGACGCTCGGGCGCTAGCGCTTTAGGCGCTAGCGCTCTGAGCGCAAGAGCGCTAGCGCTCTGAGCGTAAGAGCGCTAGCGCTCCGCGTGTCAGCATGTGGGCGCTCGCGCGCTAAAAGGGACTTGGTCCCTGCAATGGGAGTTGTACTCCCAGAAAGGAGAACTTATTATTTTGTGTGTGTGTGTGTGTATGGAGTTAGACTCTTAGGATATCTTGAAGCTGATGAAGGGGGTTCTCCCCTTAAGCCCTAGTTCTTCCCCAATGTGGGGTTCCTGGAGATGGGTCTCCTTCTTCTTCCTTTGTTTGGCCGGATCTTGAAGATCAAGAGATATGAGATTTTAAAAATCTCTTCTTTTTGAGATCTGATGGTAGATCCAAGTTCCCCTCTGTGGGTTTTGTGGTGAAAAACTATTTAGTTTTGAAAAAAGAAGAGTAAAACTCTTGATTTAATTCAAAAGAAAGAAAAAGGTTTGAAACTTTTAGAAAGGGGAAAAAGGCACAAACCCTAGGTTTTTGAGAGAATGAAAAGTCTATGCTTTATTCATCATCATGTTGCCTTATATAGGCTTACATATTTACACATAGCCCCATAGGCTTTACAAAATGGCATTTTGCCCATCCCATGGCTCATGTGCCATTTCTTTTTGCACATAAGCTATGGGCTTTACAAAAAATTGGCTTTATGCCCATTTTTCATACATTCATGCATAAAAAATTACATAAAAATTATTTATTACATGATCTATATTTTGGCATGGAGGAGGCTGGCCGCGGGCTCGACTTGGGCATGGGCCCGCTTGACCTAGGCTTGGGCCCACCGGGCTTGGGGTTGACCTTGACTTTGACTCGGTCAACCGATGTGCAAATTTTTACCCTAACAAATTGCCCCCCATCAATAAATGCACATAGCATATGTGGGTCGTGTGCATGAAATTGATGGATCTTCTTTTGCGTGGAGGCGACTTGCTTTGGTTCCCACTTTTTGGGATGCATTACCCTTTTTACGACATGGACGGTCGATTCTGCCCTTTTTGAGACTTGGACGGTCGGCGCTTGACGCGTCTCCGAGACGGAGTGTCCATGGTAGACATTTCCCTGACCCGGAGTGATCTGGTTCCTGCTTTATAGGAAGCCTGCACTGCCCTTTTTGCGACATGGATGGTCGACGCTCTGATCCGGAGCGATTTGGTTCCCGATTTATGGGAAGCATGCACTGCCCTTTTTATGACATGGACGGTCGACGCTCTGATCCAGAGCAATTTGGTTCCCGATTTGTGGGAAGCCTGCACTGCCCTTTTTACGACATGGACGGTTGACGCTCTGATTCGGAGCGATTTGGTTCCCGATTTGTGGGAAGCCTGCACTTCCCTTTTTGCGACATGGACGGTCGACACTCTGATCCGGAGCGATTTGGTTCCCGATTTGTGGGAAGCCTGCACTGCCCATTTTGCGACATGGACGGTCGACGCTCTGATCCGGAGAGATTTGGTTCCCGATTTGTGGGAAGCCTGCACTGCCCTTTTTACGACATGGAAGGTCGATGCTTTGATCTGGAGCGATTTGGTTCCCAATTTGTGGGAAGCCTGCACTGCCCTTTTTACGACATGGACGGTCGACGCCCTGATCCGGAGCGATTTGGTTCCCGATTTGTGGGAAGCCTGCACTGCCCTTTTTACGACATAGACGGTCGACACTTGACGCGTCTCCGAGACGGAGTGTCCGTGGTAGACGTTTCCCTGGCCCGGAGTGATCTGGTTCCTGCTTTGTAGGAAGCCTGCACTGCCCTTTTTACGACATGGGCGATCGACGCTCTGATCCGGAGCGATTTGGTTCCCGATTTGTGGGAAGCCTGCACTGCCCTTTTTGCGACATGGACGGTCGACGCTTGACGCGTCTCCGAGACGGAGTGTCCGTGGTAGACGTTTCCCTGGCCCGGAGTGATCTGGTTCCTGCTTTGTAGGAAGCCTGCACTGCTCTTTTTACGACATGGACGGTCGACGCTCTGATCCGGAGCGATTTGGTTCCCGATTTGTGGGAAGCCCGCACTGCCCTTTTTACGACATGGACGGTCGACGCTCTGATCCGGAGCGATTTGGTTCCCGATTTTTAGGAAGCCTGCACTGCCCTTTTTGCGACATGGACGGTCGACGCTCTGATCCGGAGCTATTTGGTTCCCGATTTGTGGGAAGCCTGCACTGCCTTTTTTGCGACGTGGACGGTCGACGCTATGATCCGGAGCGATTTGGTTCCCGATTTGTGGGAAGCCTGCACTGCCCTTTTTACGACATGGATGGTCGACGCTTGACGCGTCTCCGAGATGGAGTGTCCGTGGTAGACGTTTCCCTGGCCCGGAGTGATCTGGTTCCTGCTTTGTAGGAAGCCTGCACTGCCCTTTTTGCGACATGGACGGTCGACGCTCTATTTGACTTTCTCTGCTTCCTGCAGTGTCAGGGGTGAACTTGACTTGCTCCGCTTCTTGCGGTGTCGAGATTGGATTCTGATTTGCTCCGTTTTCTGCGGTGTCGGAGTTGAAGTTGACTTGTTGATTGTGATTTGGGTTGACATCAGCATCGCTACACTGGAATTTTTTACCAGGAGTGAATCATCATTTGTCATGAGAGGATTTGGGGATTTTTTTTGTCGGCATCTGCATTGCTGCACCGGAATAATGCCAGGAGCAACTCATCATTTGCCCCGGGAGGATTTGGGAATTGGTTTTTGTTTGGCATCAGTATCGCTACACTGGAATATGGTACCAGGAGCGAATCATCATTTGCGCTTGCTTATCAGGAAGCGATGGCTTAGGAGACAGGTTTTAGGTCCCTATCACCTAAGAATTTTCAATTTTGTGAGCCGTAAGGGTCTCACAAAGCATTTTCTCCCTACGGGTCGTAAGGATCCCGTATGTGTATTTTCTCCTTAGGAGACGTGGGGACTCCTAAGTGTGTTACTCCTTTGTGAGTCGTAAGGATCTCACGCGGGAATTTTCTCCTCACAAAGTCGAGAGGACTTTGTGAGTGCATTTCATCACTTTTTCACAAGTTCGGGTTTTCACAAACTCGCTGGCAGTCCTGCTGTTTTTACTCACGGAGCCCTTTCGGGTTTTCATCCGTGCCCATTTTGCTTATGGACATACTTTTTTTTGGACTTTGAATGCGGTCTCACCAGTAGGACTTGGGAGAGATTGGGATCGTTTTACGCCCGTGGATTGTATACGGTTTTGCAGGATGTATGATCCAGACCGTAGGGCCGGAAAATTTTTGGGACTTTGTTGGCGTCTGCATCGCTGCACTGGAATATGGTACTAGGAGCGACTCATCATTCGCCGTTGGGGTATGGGATTTGGAATTTCGTCGGCGTCTGCATCGTTGCACTGGAATATGGTACCAGGAGCGACTCATCATTCGCCACTTAGGGGTTGGGGAGCGATGGCTTAGGAGACAGGTTTAGATCCCTATCACCTAAGACTCTTCAATTTTATGGGCCGTAAGGGTCCCATAAAAGTATTTTCTCCCTTTGTGTCGTAAGGATCTCGCAGGTGTATTTTCTCCTTAGGAGTCGTGAGGACTCCTAAGTGTGTTTTTCCTTTGCGAGTCGTAAGGATCCCACAAAGGTTTGTTCTCCTCATGTATCGTGAGGACACATGAGCGGGTCTTCTCAATGGAGCATAATTCCAAAGGCGGAGACCAGCCGCGTAACTGGTGATTGCGGTGGGATATGGGTATGATGAGAATTATTTGAGCCTGTGGATTGTATACGGCAGTCAATTTGGGGACTGGCCGTAGGGCTGGAAGAATTTTGGAAATTTGAATTTTTGTTGGCGTCTGCATCGCTGCACTGGAATATAGTACCCGGAGCAACTCATCATTTGTTCTCTTTTTTTTAGCGCGATTGCTCTATCATTTCAGCTTTTCTTATCGCGAAGGTCGCGATTGCCCTATCATTTCGGCAATTTATTTGCGGTTGCCCCATCATTTCGGCTTTTCTTTATTTTACTTTTATTTACACATTTTTTTGTTTATTTACATATATATATATATATATATATATATATTTTACATTCCCAGTTTAACGACTTAGAGGTCGATTGTTCCCAGTTTAACGACATGGTGGTCCTCTTTGCTTATCCCAGCTCCTTGGATTTCGATCTTAGCGGAGCTGTATTGATGACCATAGCTCCGTGGCCTGCCGATACATCCGAGGATTGTGAGGTTTTTCCAAGCTTGTATTGGTCCTCTGCCCAGTCTTTGAAAACACAGCAATCTTCAATGGTATGACTCACCACCCTATGGTATGGGCAGTATACGGGATTACCGGTCATATTCATTTCATGCGGCCTCTTCGGAATAGGAAATTGCAGGCCATTGTTCAAGGCTTCCTCGAATATATTGCGGACCTCATCCCTCCTGAAGGAGTACACCTTCTTCTTTCTCTCCATCAAAGTAGGTGCCCTCACTGATGCCGGTCCCTGAGGCCGATCAGTCTTTGGTTCGCCCTGCGCGTGTCTAGGAGGGTTAGGTTCTCGAAAGGCTTCGGTCTCTATTTGTGTGAAATCGGTGGTCGTAGCTTGACTGTTTGCTAACACGCCTTTAGACAGTTCTATCTCTCCCGTCTTGTATTGCCTTTCGACCCAGTCTTTGAAGACGAAGCAGTCCTCAATGGAATGACCTATCACCCTGTGACAGGGGCAATATTTTGGGTCGTCGGTCATATTCTCTTCCTGCGGTCTTTTTGACTCTGGCAGTTGTAGACCGTTTCTTAGGGCGTCTCTGAATATCTTGTGGACTTTTTCCCTTTAGAAGAAATAGACTTTTTCCAGTTTCTCTTTCAGAGGCGATTCCTCCCCGGCATATGTATCGGAGGGACTGGAGATTGATTGCGGCCGTTTTTCGCGAAGGCGCTCCACTCTTAGGTTGAAAGGGATATCAATTGGCTGCCTCCAGGTATCAATCCCTGGTTCATGAACCAAAATTTGATTCTGCTGTAATTGCAATCGGGCAACTTGGGTCGCGAGATCTACCGCGATGTTTGCCAATTCGTCGACCTTGGACTGTACCTTGGCTAACTTCTCATCCCTGCCCTGAAGCTGCCTCTGAAGCCATCGGAATAACGCTTGTTCTGTAGTTCCGGCTATGACAACCGGGCCATCTTTATTTCCTGAGCTCAATTCCGCAGGAACCACGGGCTTCTCTGGCTTATCGTCCTGAGTGGTCTCTTCATCACTTAGATCGAGCCGATGCTGAGTAGCGTTGTTCCCCTCCGAATGGCGGCCGACGATGCGAGGACGTCTTGCCTGAGATTCGGGGCAGATGATATATGGTTTTATCCGTCCACCTCTCCGAAGATGCCAAGTTGATTTATGGCACCGTGTATCGACGGTTTAGATGGATGCGGCCGATGTAGCAGACTTCGTCAGATTCCCCCTCAGGGTGAGGGGTTTTTGATTGTGGGGACGCTCTTCCCTGCAGGCGCAAGCCCCTGCAGTTAATTACGTTACCGCGTCGCAGTAACAACTTTCTCCTTCTCCAGAATTTCACTTCGTGTCGTGTCTGTTTGTTTTGTTTGTGGTTGCTCGTGGATTGTATACGGAGACTGAGTAATGCCGTCGCCCGTAGGACGTGGATTAGTCCAAATCCGTATTTACTTAGATTTGGGTTTTGTATTTTAGTTTAAGGATACGTTAGCCATATTGAGGCTAAGATCAACTTAAACGTTTGTCAAGGATACGTTAGTCTGATTTGAGACTAAGATCAACTTAACGGGATCGTTTGGATCCGACAAAAGAGCATTTGGGGGCTCTATTGTTCCAGTTTAGGGACGTAGGGGTCCATATTCCAGTTTAGGGACGTAGGGGTCCATGTTCCAGTTTAGGGACGTGGGGGTCTATCGCCAGTTTAGGGACGTGGTGGTCTATGTTCCAGTTTAGGGACGTGGTGGTCCATCATTAGTTTAAGGATATTTCGGTCCATGTTCCAGTTTAGGGACGTGGTGGTCCATCATTAGTTTAAGGACGTTTCGGTCCGACATTAGTTTAAGGACGTTTCGATCCACGAGTTTAAGGACCCCGCAGTCCATATACGTGTGTGGTCGTCGGGACCCGTCACCTCTCTGACGTCGTTGAAGGATTACAACGACGGGTGTCAGAGGAGTTCGGAGATGTACCCTCGAACCGGTAGTAAATTGATTTAAGAGAGCAATCTTGCTCAGTCAATTTAATTTGAGGACTTACGGCCAAAATTGGGCTAAGTCCAGTTGAAAATGTTCAACATTTTATTTGCTTTTGCATTGCATTTATTTTTATTTTTATTTGGGCTCTACCCATAAAGGATGCGAAGCATCAATTTGTTTTGGGCTCTGCCCTTTTTTTTTTAAATGCATAGCATTCTTATTATTTTGCTTGGGCTCTGCCCATTTATAAATGATGCAGAGCATCAATTTAATTAGGCATGCTTAGTCTTTTTGATTTGGGCCTGGCCCTTTAAGAAATGCCTTGCATTTGTCAGGCGCTTTGCGCCAGTCAGAGAGCGCAAGCGCTTGTAGTGTTGACACGTATCGCGTAGGCGCAGTGCGCTGCGCTAATTCGCTGCGCCTGCGCTGCTGACGCGTGGCGCGCTCTGGTGGCTTGCGCCAATCCAGGAGCGCAACAGTGCAGTTTGCAAGTGCAAGGCACTATGATTTAAGAATCTTTTAGATTTAAGAACCAATGGTTCATAAAAGAAGTGCAAAGCACTATTCGTTTCCTTGATCTAGTTTAGACCAAAGAAAAACAAATTTTTCTTTTTATTTCAGGAATCAAAGGTTCATAAAAAGTGCCGAGCACTATTTTATTTTATTTTTATTGAAGATCATTGATCTTGTTTTTAGATCTATGATCTGTTCATAAGAGAACTTTCTCTTTTTCTAAAGGTTTTTACCTTTTTGTTCTTGAGGAGTTTTTCAGAATTCTCTTTTTTTTTCAGAAAAAAATGTTCCCCCTCTTTGAATTAAGGTCTAGGGTCCTTTTTATAGTGCCCATAAATTAGTTAAATTTTTTAAAGAGATCTTTCTCTGAGTGATTTGGGGAATCTCTCTCACCGTTGGATCTTTGATCCAAAGGCCTCTGCTTTACAGAAGAAAATCTTCTTGTTTTAACAAGAACAGAAAGATTTCTTTAAATCTCCATTCTGTTTTGCGCAACTCCCCAGCGCTTGACGCGTGTCGCGCAGTGCAGCGCTTGC
Organism: Agapanthus africanus; assembly: GCA_030015575.1. Lineage (NCBI taxonomy): Eukaryota > Viridiplantae > Streptophyta > Magnoliopsida > Asparagales > Amaryllidaceae > Agapanthus > Agapanthus africanus. The sequence goes on from JASDDO010000014.1 coordinate 590,355,465, forward strand.
GCAGCTGTGCTTGCGCAGCTGCGCAGACACGTGTCGTGCGGTGCAGCGCTTGCGCAACTGTGCTTGCGCAGTTTTGTTTGCGCAACTGCGCAAACACGTGTCGCGCAGTGCAGCTGTGCTTGCGCAGCTGTGCCGACACGTGTCGCGCAGTGCAGCGCTTGCGCAACTGAAACGTTGCTTCCTTTACTTTTTTGTTTCAAACAGAGTTTTGCTCTGATTGGTTGCGCTGCCTCGGGCGCTGCGCTTATGCGTCTGCGCCAGACACGTGGCGCCCTGCGCTCAGCGCAGAGGATCTGAAGCGTTGCTTCATTTATTGAAACTTAGATTTTGGGCAAATCGGAAGCGTCGCTTCTCCTGTGATATCTTTTCATCTCCTTTTTTCAAGTTAAACTCGTATTTCCAAAATTCTGATTTCCCGGGCATTGGAAATGATTTCATTGTGCACAGAATCTTCTGCGCCTGGGTCTATATATATAATTCGAGGCTGAGCTTTTTCTTTTCTCATTTTCAGAGAACTTCTTCGATCATGGCTTGCAATCGTCCTCATGCCCGCCGACAACCATGGGAGGTGCCGATTCGGGACATTGTTCCCCGTTTTGTTGCGCGCCTGGTGGATCCTTCTCTCTCGGACGAGCAGTGCGATGCTGCACTGCACGAGCTTTTGACTCGTGTGGGGTCTCCTCTCCCTCCGAATTCCATTTGGCTTCGGATGATCCTTGCCTCGGTGCTCGCCGACATTCTCCCTCCTCCAGCAGAGATGTCCTCGGCAATGATGGATACCGCCGAGGATAAGATTGAGTGCTTTCTTAAAGCGCACTTGATCACCAAAGCCCTAAGGGACTGCTCTCTCCACTTGCTGAGCCAGATACGGGCTCGTCGGGTTGTCATCGCCACTCTTTCCCGGGAGTGCGGCGTCGACCGTTGGATGGCTACCCCTCGGGAGGATCGCCGTTTCGACACGATGGAGAAGACGGAGAGAGAACTGAATAATCTCCTCTTTCTTTTTGTGAATCCCTGTCTTTCTGATCCCGTATTCGGTGATCTTTTTTAACTGTAATAACAATAATAATGAATAAGTATTTTTCTTTTTAATCAAGTACTTCATTGTCTGTTAAGGGTTCTTTTATTTCATTTCTCTGTTGCGCTTGTGCATCGTATAATTTTAATTTGTTATTATCAAATGCATGTAATTTCGCAAGGGTAAATTGCCTTTAGCACTTAACCTTTTCCCTTCTACGAAACGGTGCATCTACGCTGACACGTGTCATACAGCGCAAAGCACAGCGCAACTGCGCTAACGCAACCGTGCTGACACGTGTCACGCAGCGCAACGCGTAACGCAACTGCGTAAGCGCGTTTGTGCTGACACACATCGCGTAGCGCACCGCTCGTGTAGCTGAAGCGTTACTCCCTTTAACAGAGCTTTGCTTTGATTGAGCGCGCCTTTTTGGACGCCGTGCTAATGCATCTACGCCAGGCACGTGGCGCGTTGCGCGTTGCGCAAAGGATCTGAAGCGCTGCTTCATTTATTGAAGTTTAAATTTTCAAAGCAAAGCTTTGCTTCTGATTGGGGGAGCTTTATCTTCCACCTCGGAATTTGATCAGAGCTTTGCTCCGATTGGGGTAAACAAGTGCCCCCCCACCGTTGCGCTTACGTGGCCCTGAAACGTTAGCGTAACGGTGACAGAATTCCAACCGTTGCAGTAACTTTTGGAAGTTGAAGAGGCATTCGATGCCTATAAATAGGACCTTTGGTCCCCCCACAGATGCTTATCATCTTTAAGATTTTGTTTTCAAAAGACTCCATAGCTTTGCTCTTACTTAAGAACTTTTAGAGCCCTGCTCTTGTTTCTTTTTTAGGAACTTTCAAAGTTCAGAACCCAGCACCCCTTTTAGGTAAAATTTTAAATTAAATCAAATTTAGTTTAATGAACAGAGCCTTGCTCTCATAGATCTTTTGATCTACAGAAAATCCTTTTGGGGTTTCGTCAAATAGAGCTTTGCTCTCAGGAATCTGTTTCAGGGTTTCTCAACCCATGAACAGAAACTTGCATCTTTGGCAAAACATAGATCCCTCTGATTTAAAAGAACTCTTAAGAGTGTTTAATTGATCTTAGAGTTTGAAGATGGCATTTTATTCTTCAGTGCATTATATCGTTTTGCTTAATTAATCTTTCTGATAATTCTGTTGACTCTCTTTCACAGGAACCATGAATGCCCACATGTATGCCCTTAACGAGATCATCTCGTATGGGGACATCCGCCGACTTGGCTGCTCTCAAAATCGGGAGTTCACAAACGAGGAGTGCGCTGAAATAATGAGTCGCTTCGACGCGTATAATGGTCCACTGCTCCCCCGACGTTCCTCCCTCCTTAAGCTTATCGTGGGAGCCATCTGGGAAGCGCTTCCCCTCTTCTGTTCCGGCGTGCCGCTTAGGGCGTTGGATGCTGCTGAGGACAAGGTGCACTCGGTGTACCTGTTGAACTTTATCTCGAAGAGACGACGAGACAGTCTTATCGATCTCTTGCACGAGGTCTTTCAACAGTCCGCCGTACTCGCTGCTTATCGGAGGGTGGAAGACATCAGGGGGGACCCTGACGCTTGTGCTCGCGAAAGAAAGCATACTAGGATGGTCCGCGAGGCCTGGAAAGTCATAGATAGAGTAGCTTTTGAGTTCCTCAATCCATGCCCTGGGTTCGAGGTTATTCCCTTGTAATAATATTTTTAGTTTATTGCTTTTATGATTGTAAGAACTTCTGGCGATATTAACGAAATTTTTTGTTTTTCTTAGCCTGTCTTATCTTTTGTTCTGAATCTTTTGCATAAATGAATGTGTCTCGAATGCTTGATCAAATGTAGATCAGATGCTCTTTCCGTCGCTTTCTTTTTTCTTTTATTCTCGGTATGCTGTGTTAATAAGCAAGGTCGATAGATAACAGAGTAAGCATCTAGATTTCTCTAAGGGATAGCGATGGCTCAGGCCGCAGGTTCAGATCTGTTGCCTAAGACTTTTCAACTCCATAAGCCATGAGGGTCTCATAGAGATTCTTCTCCCTACGGATCGAGAGGATCTCGGAGGTGGGTTTTTCTCCTTAGGAATCGTGAGGATTCCTAAGTGTGGTTTTCTCTTATAAGTCGTAAGGATCCTATAAGAGAATTTTTCCCTCTTACGAGTCGAGAGGACTCGTACGCGGCTGTTTCCCTCCTTGTCGAAACTCGACCTTAGAGAGTGAGACCAGTGAATAGTATGCAAGAGACCATTTTGGATTGACTTGCAGGGTCCCATTGTTTAGGAAGCAATTTTTTTAGTCCCTGCTGCCTGAGGCTTCATTTGCAAGTTGAGACGAATCGGGAATTTCCCGTGGAGACACTGGTTTCTCTGCGAGCCGACGCGAATCAGAAGGCTCTCGTCAAGGAGCGTTTGTATCCGTGAGTCGAGGAATTTTCTAGGGATTATTTGTTTCCCAAGCGCCAAGGATTATTTGTTTCCTTGGGGTTTGAAACGAGTCGAGGATTTCCCACGGAAGCACTGGTGGCTCTGCGAGTCGACGCGGATCAGGAGGCTCTCGTCAAGGAGTGTTTGTATCCTTAAGTCGAGGAGTTTGCTAGGGATTATTTGTTTCCCAAGCGCCAAGGATTATTTGTTTCCTTGGGGTTTGAAACGAGTCGAGGATTTCCCACGGAGGCACTGGTTGCTCTGCGAGTCGACGCGGATCAGGAGGCTCTCGTCAAGGAGTGTTTGTATCCGTGAGTCGAGGAGTTTGCTAGGGATTATTTGTTTCCCAAGCGCCAAGGATTATTTGTTTCCTTGGGGTTTGAAACGAGTCGAGAATTTCCCACGGAGGCACTGATTGCTCTGCGAGTCGACGCGGATCAGGAGGCTCTCGTCAAGGAGTGTTTGTATCCGTGAGTCGAGGAGTTTGCTAGGGATTATTTGTTTCCCAAGCGCCAAGGATTATTTGTTTCCTTGGGGTTTGAAATGAGTCGAGAATTTCCCACGGAGGCACTGGTTGCTCTGCGAGTCAACGCGGATCAGGAGGCTCTCGTCAAGGAGTGTTTGTATCCGTGAGTCGAGGAGTTTTCTAGGGATTATTTGTTTCCCAAGCGCCAAGGATTATTTGTTTCCTTGGGTTTTGAAACGAGTCGAGGATTTCCCACGGAGGCGCTGGTGGCTCTGCGAGTCGACGCGGATCAGGAGGCTCTCGTCAAGGAGTGTTTGTATCCGTGAGTCGAGGAATTTGCTAGGGATTATTTGTTTCCCAAGCGCCAAGGATTATTTGTTTCCTTGGGGTTTGAAACGAGTCGAGGATTTCCCACGGAGGCACTGGTGGCTCTGCGAGTCGACGCGGATCAGAAGGCTCACGTCAAGGAGTGTTTGTATCCGTGAGTCGAGGAGTTTGCTAGGGATTATTTGTTTCCCAAGCGCCAAGGATTATTTGTTTCCTTGGGGTTTGAAACGAGTCGAGGATTTCCCACGGAGGCGCTGGTGGCTCTGCGAGTCGACGCGGATCAGGAGGCTCTCGTCAAGGAGTGTTTGTATCCGTGAGTCGAGGAATTTGCTGAAGACACTGGTTTCTTCGGAGTTGGACTGAACCGTCGAGATTTGGCTTCGTCTTCTGGCGGAGCCTGTTGGGAAAGTACGGTTCCCTCTTTGTTTACGCCCTTGGATTGTATACAGGGATCGATGTGATCTTAACTGTAGGGTCAAAGTTTTCATCACTTTCTTCTTCTTTTTTTTTTTGTTTTATCTTCGCGATGCTCTATCATTTCAGCTTTATATCGCGAAGGTCGCGATTGCCCAATCATTTTGGCTATTTTTCGCGGTGCCCAATCATTTTGGCTATTTATTTTATTTTTACTCGCTGCTTTTTATTGCGAGTTGCCCAATCATTTCGGCTATTTTGCATGCATACATTTTTACTTGCTGCTTTTTATTGCAAGTTGCCCCATCATTTCGGCTATTTCGTGTACATGTGCGGCCTATCGGCTTTTCGCCGTAAACCTGAAATTAGACACCGATTTCGGCATCAGCACCGCTACAACTGGGATATTGCCAGGAGCCAATCATCATCTGCCTCTGTCGATGTCGAACAAAGGTGGCTTAGCGACTAGGGTTAGGGTCCTGTCGGCTAAGGCTTTTAACTTCATGAGCCGTAAGGGTCTCACAAAGGTATTTCTCCCTACAAGTCGTGAGGATCTTATAGGTGTATTTTCTTCTTAGGAATCGTGAGGATTCCTAAGTGTTTGTTTCCTCTGTAAGTCGTAAGGATCCTACAGGAGGGTTTTCTCCTTGTAAATCGAGAGGACTTACAAGGGTCGTGCGAACATATCCCCAGTCACGGATGGATCTTGGTTAGGGAAATGTTTATTTGCGCCCGTGGATTGTATACAAGAGTCAGTATTGAGCTACTTGTAGGGCAATATCGGAAATTGTGGGGATTGCTTAAGCACAGGTTGAGGTCTCTGTAACTTAAGACTTTCAAATCCTATGAGCCGTGAGGGTCCCATAAGAGAGTTCTCCTTACGAGTCGTGAGGATCTCGCAAGTGTATTTTCTTCTTAGGAATCGTGGGGATCCCTAAGTGTGTTGCTCTTTTGTGAGTCGTAAGGACCTCACGTGGGTGATTTCTTCTTACAAGGTCAAGAGGACCATGTAAGTGTCCTTTAACGAGGTTGCGCCCTTTCAGGTTTTCATAAACACTCGCTGGTAGTCCTGCTGTTTTTACTCACGGAGCCCTTTCAGGTTTTCATCCGTGCCCATTTTGCTTATGGACATACCGTCTTTTTTTTATTCTTTTTATTTTTTTTTCTCTTTTTTTTTACGAGGTCGCGCCCTTTCGGGTTTTCACGAACACTCACCGGTAGCCCTGCTGTTTTTACTCACGGAGCCCTTTCGGGTTTTCATCCGTGCCCTTTTGCTTATGGACATACCGTTTTTATTTATTATACTTTTTTCTTTCTTTATTTTTTTTATTCATCTCGTCAGCCTAAGGATGCTGCGGTAGTAGTTTAAAGACGTTTCGGTCTGCTATTAGTTTAAGGACGTTTCGGTCCGACGTTGAGAAGGCTGGTTACTGTTGATAGAGTTTGAGCTTAGGAAGATAGCGAGCGGACATAGTCGTCTTCATCTATCATTGGCCTAGGCTGTGGCTCATTAAGCGTAGTATCTCTTTAGGAAGCGACCGTTTATCGGCCTGAAAGGCCTTTCACCGTGCATATCCATGAGTAGATAGGCCCCACCCTTGTAGACCTTATCTATGATGTACGGGCCTTCATAGTTTGGCTCGAATTTTCCCCGCTTGGCGCGATTGGGGATCATAGGCCTTTTTACCACTAGCACGAGTTCGCCTTGGCGGAATGTCCTCGGTCGGGTCAACCTTTCATATGAGCGCATCATCTTTGTTTTATAAGCTTCCAGATTTTGCCGTGCTATGAGCCGGGTTTCATCAAGGGTGTCAAGCTCCTCAAGCCGAAGGTGAGCATTTTCTTCGTCCGTCAGCTCGTAGTGGACTGCCACTCATAGTGAGTGTAACTCTATCTCGAGGGGGAGTACTGCTTCCATCCCAAATACCAACGCGTACGGCGTTGTGTTTGTGGCCGTTTTAAATGTAGTTCGATATGCCTAAAGAGCTTCTTGCAATCTTTCGTGCCAGTCTTTCTTATTTCGGGACACCGTTTTCTTTATGATCTTTGTCAAGGTCTTGTTGAAGGCTTCAGCTAGACCATTAGCTCGCGGATTGTAAACTGAAGAATATCTCTAGTCTATATTATGCTGTTGCGCAAAGCGACTGATCTTGTGGCTTCTGTAAGCTGGCCCGTTATCGGAGATGATCCGTCACGGAGTTCCAAATCGATATATGACGTGCGTCTTGAAGAAGTGGAGGATATTTTCCGTCTTCACTTCTCTTAGCGGTATCGCTTCTGCCCATTTAGAGAAGTTGTCAGTCGTTGCTAGGATGAAACGATGTCCTCTAGACGATGCTGGTTCGATGGGGCCGACTATATCAGTCCCCCACATTTCGAATGGCCAGCTAGCCACCGTTGGGTGTAGTGGATTTGGATGCTGGTGGATGAAGTCCCCATGGATTTGGCATGAGTGGCATTGCTTCGCATATTCGAGGCAGTCCTGGATCATCGTGGGCCAGTAGTAGCCCATCCGTTTGATCTTCAACTTCATCTTTGGGCCTGCTTGGTGAGAACCGCAGAGTCCGTCGTGAACTTCTTGGACGACCCTTTTCGCTTCGTCAGGTCCTAAGCATCTCAGCCACAGAGAATCAAACGACCTCTTGTACAGAGTATCGTTGACGAAGGCGAAAGACAGAGCTCGTTTCATGAGCTGATGTCTTGCGGACGCTTCTTCAGGCATTCGGTGGGATTTAAAGTATTCTATGAAGACTTCTCTCCAATCCTCGGTGTTTTCCCAATCTTTTACTTGCAGGGTCGTCTGCTCGCTCGCTCCTTTTTCTTCGGATGATTCCGGAGATCTTTCTGCTGGGGCAAGCACCCGACGGCTTTGTATCACGATTCTAACGTCATTGAGGTTCTCGTCAGCCAATTCTTTAGCAAGTTTGGCCAACGCGTCTGCTTTGCTGTTTTCCGCGCGCGGTATGTTCTCCAAAGTATAAGAGGGAATTTGGGTCAACAGTTGTTGCACCTTTTCGCCGTACTTTACCAATTCTGGCTTGCACGTTTGGTAGTCGCCGTTTACTTGACTAACGACCAGTTGAGAATCTCCGTATATGAGGAGGTTTTCAATTCCCATGTCAATGGCGATCTCGAGGCCTGCTATCAGAGCTTCGTATTCGGCTTCGTTATTTGTCCTCGGCTCTGTTAGGGAGAACGCGTAGCGCATTATCCCTCCTTGTGGAGTTATAAAGATGAGTCCTACCCCCGATTTAATTATAGGGGTACTTTGTTTGCGCTTCTTCACGGAGGATGCTCCGTCGAAATAAAGCTCCCATCGGGTATTATCACCGTCGATCGCATCAAACGCATGTTCGTCTGGAAGATCGCAATTCAGAGGAGAATCAGCGGGTATCGGATGCTCAGCGAGGAAGTCGGCGATGGCCTGGCCTTTCACTGCCTTGAGAGGTTGATAGGTTATCGAGAACTCCATTAAGAGCAGGGTCCATTTAGCGAGTCGTCCCATCAGTATGGCCTTTGACATCAAGTATTTAAGGGGGTCCACCTTTGAAATGAGACGGACTTCATGCGCCAACGCATAGTGCCTGAGCTTTGTTATCGCAAAAATCAACGCCAGGCAGTGTTTTTCAATGGGGGAGTAGTTGCTTTCTGCCCCCAGCAGAACTCGACTTAAGTAGTAGAGTGTTCTTTCTTTCCCTTGATCGTTCTCTTGTGCCCATAATGCGCCTAAGGAACCTTCGAGGGCGGTTGTATAAAGAATGAGGGGTTTTCCCTTGACCGGAGCAGCCAACACCGGCGGGTTCTGCAGGTATTGCTTGATCTCGTATAGTGCGCTTTGGCATTTTTGGTCCCAGACAAACGGGGTTCCCTTCTTCATCAGGTGGCTATAGGGACGGCACTTGCCTGAAAGGTTGGCTATAAATCGCCGTATGTGTGCGAGCTTCCCTTGGAGAGATCGCAACTGTTTGAGAGTTCTCGGCGGAGGCATTTCCATGATCGCTTTGATCTTTGACGGATCTATTTCAATACCTCGGTGTCGAACAATGAATCCCAGGAATTTGCCTGAGGAAACTCTGAATGCACACTTGAGCGGGTTCATCTTCAAGTTGTATTGCCGAAGGCGTTGAAATACAGTTTTTAGGTGCTCGAGATGTTCCTCGTATGATTTGCTTTTAACCACGAGGTCGTCGATATAGCATTCGACGATTTCGTGTATAAGGTCATCGAAGATCTTCGTTATGGCCCTTTGGTAGGTGGCACCAGCATTCTTTAAACCGAAGGGCATCACCTTGTAGCAGAATATACCCAGAGGAGTCCTGAAGGCGGTGTGCTTCTGGTCTTCTGGATGCATCTTTATCTGATTATACCCTGATGAGCCGTCCATGAAGGAGAAAACCTCATGAGTGGACGTATTGTTTATCATTAGTTCGGTGACTGGCACTGGGAAATCGTCTTTCGGGCAAGCTTTATTAAGATCCCGGAAGTCTACGCATATACACACTGTCCCATTTTTCTTCATCACCGGGACGATATTGGCGATCCATTCAGGGTATTGAACTTCCTGGATGAAGCCAGAGTCGATCAGCTTCTTGACCTCAGCATTGATGCTCATCTCAAGCTCGAGCCGTATTCTTCTCGGCACCTGTTTGACTGGCTTGACGTCCGGAGATATCTCCAATCTGTGCACAGCAATTTCTGGATTTAATCCCGGCATTTCGGAGTAGTTCCATGCGAAACAATCTTTATGCTATAGGAGCACGTCCTTTAACGCAGATACCCTTTCTTCAGATAGTAGCTCGCTGATGAATGTCGGTCGTGGATCATTTGCCGTCCCCAACTCAATTTTCTTGAGGTTATCTGCAGTGGTATGGGTTCCATCTTCCAGTTTTTTTGGCGCTGGTGGGAATTCTGAGATCACCTCATCGTTGCTGTTTTCGAAGCACCAGGGGAGCTCATCTATGTCCTCGGGCTCTTCTTTTAATATTGTTATCATGTGACAGGTGTGAATCCGCTTCCAATTCCAATGTGGAGTTGGCTCTGTTCTTGTGGCTTTGGGTTCGTGCTTTTGTGGCGGTGTTATCCTCTAGTGTTATCCTCCAGTTGTCGGACAGAGCGAACTTGCCAAGCTGATACTGATCTTCGACCCAATTCTTGAAGGTGAAGCAGTCCTCGAGAGGGTGCCCTATTACTCGATGGTAAGAGCAATAGTTTGGGTCAGAGACTTCGCCTGCTCGTTCGGGTTTTTTTTGACTCCGGCAGTGTAAGCATTTGATGCTTTAGAGCAAGATCAAGTATCTTTCTCGTCTTGTCCCGAGGAAACGAGTACGCTCGACCCATTTTCTTCATGAGGGATAGATCAATGACGCTCGACTCCCGTTTGCGTGGCTTCTTAGCCCTGCTTTGTTGTTGTTGAGCGCCTTTTTGGCCTTTCGACTTATTTCTGCTTTTGCGTCGAGCCTTCTTTATAACAGGTTGACAGGGAGCGGCCTTTTCATCTTTCACGGCCTGTTGGAGGAGGCGTTGCGTTTTGGCTTTCTCGTAGATGACCATTTCGCGGTTATGATCGTCCCGGACTTTTTGACCCGCTTCCCTTATAAGCTTGTCCATTTGTTCTTCGAACGACGGACTGGGCACTTTTGCATCTAGAACTTTCATTGTCTCAGGATTAGCGTCTTCCCATTAAGCATCTGCTTCCTCATCGAAGTCATACACGACGTAGCAGCCGGGTAATAACTCTCGTTTCTTTGACCGGACGTATCCAAGCCCAATTGTTTCCATTCTCCCATTAGGTAGTTTGCGTTGAAACCCGGGGACGTTCCAGACTTTGTCATAGAACTTGGCTTTTCGAACGGTCTGCTTGAAGGATATCCCCTGGCGTTTCAGCAGCTTTTTCAAACCTTCCGTATAATATCTGGGAAGACGGATAAGCTGAAGCTTGTCGAGCGTAGGATCTGCACCATGCCAGATTTCTTTTTCCACCTTGGTTTCTTCAGAGCGGTAGAACAGAATTTCTTTCTCGCTTTCTCGCCTGGGAGTGATATAGAACGTTTGCAGCTCTTCTACATTGTAAATATTAAGTGCATCCAGTTCTTTATGGTGTTTAAGCGGCACTATGGTGACTTGTAGACTTTGCTCTTCATCAGCGGACGTTCGTATGGAAGGTCTAGCAGAGAATACAGCGTGGATCTCATCTTCCGAATCACTACCAAAGATCAACGTAGGAGCGGACGATCCTGTCTTACTGTGCTGGGGCGGACCCGGATACACTATCTCCTCTTCCTCCTCGGTATCACTGCCGAAGACAGGGATGGTGGCATTAGCTTTATTCTCTGGCTTGTGACACTTCTCCGTATCTTCGAAATCCGGTAAGAAATATTTGGCATCTTCGTATTTGCGGACTTCGTTCACAGAGAACGGGTTCAGTTCTCCCGTCACGGTATACTCGAAACCATCCTTAAAATACTTCATACACTGATGTTGTGTAGAAGGGATGATGTTGTACTCGTGTAACCATGGTTGGCCGAGCAAAGCGTTGTAGCATGTCTTGGCGTCTATGACGTGGAACTTAACGTCCGTGATGAACGCGAAGCATAGCGTCAGTATCACAGACCCAAGAGTTCTTGATGACTGGGAGTCGAACCCGGAGATGGTGATCTTGTCACGAGCAAGGTGCTGGACGCTCATGCAGATTTCTTTTAACACCCGCACATTGAGGAGATTAACGGAGGATCCATTGTCGATCAGGATTTTGCCTATCTTTATATTGTGGCAGTATCCTGAGACATAGAGGGGGCGATTGTGTTCGCAAGTCCCAAGAAGAAGGTCCTCGTCGCCGAAAGTGACATCGGCCGTGTGCACTTCTTCCAATTCATCCTTCATCTTTTCCTCGGCCAGGCATGCTTGGAATTGTTCCGGATCTTGGAGTGCCTTAATCAATGCATCTCTCACCTCTTTTGATAGTAAAAGGGCGTCAAGAATGCTGAGCTGTGAGGGCAGCTTTCTCAGATGTGCTAAGACGTTGTAATCCACCTTATTCTTCTTCGGCGGGTAGTTGGCGTTTAGCTCTTCCAGAACTTGGTCATCTAAGACGATATCTTCAGAGACCTTTTCTTTCCCTTTATCTTTTCTGCTTGAGGGTCCGAGGTTCTTTTCAGGCAGCGTCCGATTCCGCAGCCGAATATTTTCGCAGACCTTCGGCTCTTCTTCTTTTTCCAAAGTGGATTCTTTAAAGAGAGGGGCAAGTTCCAGCTCTTCATCAGAATCGCTCCCGAATGTAGGCACTTGTGACCCGCCAGTGTTAACCATGCAACAATCGCCAGCAGTTCTTTTAAGCCCTTCGGTCGTATTTCTTTGCTCTTGACGAGTTTTACGCTTTTCCCGCTTAAAGCGTTGTCGATGAGCAACGTATCCTTGCGACCATCTATCGAAAGCTTTGCACTCTTGGGTGGGGTGCGAAACCTTCTGATGATATAAGCAATAGGACGGGTGCATTTCTATTTCATTGGTGATGCTTCCTTCAGAGGATGGTAGCTTCATGCCCATTGATATGGCCTTAGCAAACTTTTTCCTCATCTTGAATTGGCTTTTGTCAACGGTGGAGGCATTTTGCTCCAGCGGGATCATCTCAGCTCTTTCATCAAGTCGCTGGCGCTTAGCCCTTTCAAATATAGCCGTTTCGCGTTCTCGATCAGTTTTACTTTTCAATCGAGCTTCGTTAAGGAACGCGTCAATCATTTTAACTGATAGTTCCGAAAATTTTGGTTCAAGATCTGCCCCTAGCATTTCAGTGCAAGGAGTCTCCTCATCGTTCGTGATCGAATGGGAAATCATATGACAGCTCGCCATATATTCCTCGGATTCATCTGATGAACTTTCTCCCTCATCTTCTTCTTGAAAGACGTGATTGAGGAACTCTTGGAGCGTAATGGGAGTCCGTGCCTTTTGGTTGTATTCATCCAGAGCGTCAATTTGCTTTTGTAAGTCCGTGCGCTTGTCGCCAGGCTTCACGGGCTTGTTAGATTTCTTCTTCTTCTTTTTCGAAGATTTTGACGGCTGGCTGCAAGTGCTTGAACCACCACCATCGGTCTTTGGAGTTGGACGTGGCTTCAACATCCCCTCAATGACCTGCGGTTCCAACGGGTTCTTCCACTTGATCGCTGGACATGTCTGAAGATCATTTAGCATCCTCTTTGTCTTGGCTGATAATACAACCTCCCAAGGAGCTTCTTCAATGACGGAGCATGTTGCCCCCGGCGTATTCGTCCCCTTAGAGGTGTGGGGCTACGGGGGATTCACCTTCCATTTGTCAGATAACGCGAACTTGCCCTGTCGGTACTGGTTTTCAAGCCAATTTTTGAAAACGTAGCAGTCTTCGATCGGATGGCCTAGTACTCGATGATAAGGACAGTAGTTGGGCTCGTTGACATCACTTGGTTGCAACGGACATTTTGGTTCTGGCAGATTTATGAGTCTGTTGCGCAATGCCAACTCGAATAACCTTCTCGTTTTATCGCGGGGAAAAGAGTAAGGACGCCCTAGTCTCTCCTCGAGGTCTACGTATGGGCGCATATTATTTTGACGCACAACCGGCTTCGAGTTGCTCGGTTGTTGTTGAGCATTAGCGACGACGATCGCTTTTCCCTTCCCTTTGTCATTTCGGGAGTCCGGCTTTGGAAGAGGGGGTTTATAGCCCATCTGATCCATTTGCGCTAGCTTGTCAATCAAGGCCTGGAAGGTAGTCCGCTTGAAAAATATCATAAATTGCGAGATGGTTGCTTGCGGATCAAGGGTTCCCACAAACATACCCACCGCAGGAGCTTCTTCAATGCGCTGCTCGCACTTCGACCATAAGTTCCGCCATCGTATAGCGTACTGAACCCACGTCTCGCCTGGCTTTACCCTGGCGTTAATCAGTGCCGTCATCGGGGTACGTTCACTGGCGCTTGCAAAACGCTGAGTAAACAGCAGCTCCATCTCTGCGAAGGTCTTGATAGAGTCATTCGGGAGCTCAGAGTACCACTCGAACGCCGTATCTGATAAGCTTCCAACAAACTGGCGAAGCAACAGCTTGTCGTCACCGCCGGTGTTGCCGCAAAGTGCCCTGAACTGGGCAACATGCTGATAAGGATTGCCAGTCCCTTTGTAGACATGGAACTTGGGAATTGTATAACCTGGCGGGTACTTGATTTGATCGTACCAACTCGGATATGGCCGTCCCGTTTTTACGACCTGGCCGGCTGATTCGGTCGCATGATGAACCCGTATTTGTTGGGCGATGTACTCGTCCAAATCAGCTTTAGAGATTGTATCCTCCTTAGCCGTCGACAGAGCTGGTGGAGGATTTGATGTCTCTCCCCTATCGTCTCCAAGGATGATCGGGGGCTCTTCAGCCGGGGGATCTTGTTGTATCATCATCCCTATCATGTCCTGGAAGAGGAGGCCCATACGCTGTATGTTGGCTTCTTGTTCAGCAGCCTCTTTGTCCTTCTTCTCCAATATCCGACGAAGGAATTCGGCGTCGGTTTCCTCCTCCTGGCGCTCATCTGAGGACGTTTCAGGGTTCTCTTTTGGCCCTGTAAGTGCGGCCATAGCGTTCATCATCTCCTGGAGCTTTTGTTGCTCCTCCTGAGCCTTGGTCACTGATCGTGTAAGCGGTCTATGACCCGTGGATGCACGGCTGTCTTCTTTTCCCGATGCCATGTAAACCGTATGAACAGTTATGCCCCCTGACTTAGGGCGTTTAGGTTCACCATTTTTAACTTTTGCCGCTGACGCGGGAGTTTTCTATAGCCTCCTTCTTTTGTGGGCCGTCGAGGTTGAAGGAACCGTTGAAGGGGGCACCCTAGCAGCTGCTGTCCCCTGCTGTTTAATGGGACGGTCCTTGTCTTTTTCCACCTTCGCCTTTTTCTGGCGACGAGAGTGACCTGGGTCAATCACGGAGTCTTGAACCCTCCGCCAAACTTATAAATTTTTGAAGAAAGCCGTTGAGGGGGCTGTTCTTGTTTTGTTTCCGGAATTCTCTCCGCAGGCGGAGGAGATCTTTTCAGTGTAGCGGTTGGAGAATTCTTCCGTACCCTCCTCAGCAGTTCAAAGCTGTTCCCAGTTGGAACAGCAGCGTTGACTTCCACCACTGGAGCCGGTGGAGTTAGCCCTGAGGGGGAGTTGCCCCTGCCTTCCTCACTCGTTGCCAATGGCGACGTCGAGCATGACGAGCCGTTGGGACTGGCTCGGAGATTGAGATATCTTCTTTTTTCCCCCTATCTGAATGAGGCATCGCTGGTGTTAACCTCTTAAAGACTGAGGTTGTCTTTTGAGGGGTGATATTCAACCTGTCGAAGACGGATCCTCGAGCAGGGGCAGGAGCAAGAATCGTCAGTCTTGAAAAGACTGACTCTTTAACAGGGGAAGCTGTCTTGACGACTTCTGGAGCGGCAGTTATTGCTTTCCTTGGGATAGCCAGTTTAGAGTTCTGATTTAGCCTGGTGAAAACAGAGGCTGTCGGTTTGGTAGCGGGCGACCCGTTGACAGGGGTCGTCGTAGCAGTGAGCCGGTCGAAGACCGACTTTTTGTTCACTTCCAGTGCAGGTATTGGCATAGAGAAGCTTGTAGGTGGGACCATGGTCCCGAAGAACAGGCCAGTGGTGGCTTGGGTCACCTGGTCTATCGGCAGAGCGAGGAAGGAAGCCGCTTGGGGCCCATAAGCTACACCTCCCGGTGAGGTGGAGCGTCCGTTGCAGTGGCATTTCGAGCAGTTGGTGCAGTTAAATGCCATTGAATCTTGAGTTCTGCGCCAGGCAAAAGACCAAATCTTAGTAACATGAAATCCGAAGGCAACAATTAACAAGCCGCGATTGGTTCGCGAAGACGACACACGAAGTGTGGAGTGGAAAGAGGAAAAGGTCCCACCGGGCGTGCCAGAATCTGTTCCCCTCCGAATGCCGGCCGACGACGCGAGGACGTCTTGCCTGAGATTCGGGGCAGATGCTATATGGTTTTATCCGTCCACCTCTCCGAAGATGCCAAGTTGATTTATGGCACCGTGTATCGAAGGTTTAGACGGATGCGGCCGATGTAGCAGACTTCGTCAGATTCCCCCTCACGGTGAGGTGTTTTTTATTGTGGGGACGCTCTTCCCTGCAGGCGCAAGCCCCTGCAGTTAATTACGTTACCGCGTCGCGGTAACAACATTCTCCTCCTCCAGAATTTCACTTCGTGTCGTGTCTGTTTGTTTTGTTTGTGGTTGCCCGTGGATTGTATACGGAGACTGAGTAATGCCGTCGTCCGTAGGACGTGGATTAGTCCAAATCCGTATTTACTTAGATTTGGGTTTTGTGTTTTAGTTTAAGGATACGTTAGCCATATTGAGGCTAAGATCAACTTAAACGTTTGTCAAGGATACGTTAGTCTGATTTGAGACTAAGATCAACTTAACAGGATCGTTTGGATCCGACAAAAGAGCATTTGGGGGCTCTATTGTTCCAGTTTAGGGACGTAGGGGTCCATATTCCAGTTTAGGGACGTTGGGGTCCATGTTCCAGTTTAGGGACGTGTGGGTCTATCGCTAGTTTAGGGACGTGGTGGTCTATGTTCCAGTTTAGGGACGTGGTGGTCCATCATTAGTTTAAGGACGTTTCGGTCCATGTTCCAGTTTTGGGACGTGGTGGTCCATCATTGGTTTAAGGACGTTTCGGTCCGACATTAGTTTAAGGACGTTTCGGTCCACGAGTTTAAGGACCCTGCAGTCCATATACGTGTGTGGTCGTCGGGACCCGTCACCTCTCTGACGTCGTTGAAGGATTACAACGACGGGTGTCAGAGGAGTTCGGAGATGTACCCTCTAACCGGTAGTAAATTGATTTAAGAGAGCAATCTTGCTCAGTCAATTTAATTTGAGGACTTACGGCCAAAATTTGGCTAAGTCCAGTTGAAAATGTTCAACATTTTATTTGCTTTTGCATTGCATTTCTTTTTATTTTTATTTGGGCTCTACCCATAAAGGATGCGAAGCATCAATTTGTTTTGGGCTCTGCCCTTGTTTTAAATGCATAGCATTCTTATTATTTTGCTTGGGCTCTGCCCATTTATAAATGATGCAGAGCATCAATTTAATTAGGCATGCTTGGTCTTTTTGATTTGGGCCTGGCCCTTTAAGAAATGCCTTGCATTTGTCAGGCGCTTTGCGCCAGTCAGAGAGCGCAAGCGCTTGTAGTGTTGACATGTATCGCGTAAGCGCAGTGCGCTGCGCTAATGCGCTGCGCCTGCGCTGCTGACGCGTGGCGCGCTCTGGTGGCTTGCGCCAATCCAAGAGCGCAACAGTGCAGTTTGCAAGTGCAAGGCACTATGATTTAAGAATCTTTTAGATTTAAGAACCAATGGTTCATAAAAGAAGTGCAAAGCACTATTCGTTTCCTTGATCTAGTTTAGACCAAAGAAAAATAAGTTTTTCTTTTTATTTCAGGAACCAAAGGTTCATAAAAAGTGCCGAGCACTATTTTATTTTATTTTATTTTTATTGAAGATCATTGATCTTGTTTTTAGATCAATGATCTGTTCATAAGAGAACTTTCTCTTTTTCTAAAGGTTTTTACCTTTTTGTTTTTGAGGAGTTTTTCAGAGTTCTCTTTTTTTCAGAAATAAATGTTCCTCCTCTTTGAATTGAGGTCTAGGGTCTTTTTTATAGTGCCCATAAATTAGTTAAATTTGTTAAAGAGATCTTTCTCTGAGTGATTTGGGGAATCTCTCTCACTGTTGGATCTTTGATCCAAAGGCCTCTGCTTTACATAAGAAAATCTTCTTGTTTTAACAAGAACAGAAAGATTTCTTTAAATCTCCATTCTGTTTTGCGCAACTCCCCAGCGCTTGACGCGTGTCGCGCAGCGCAGCGCTTGCGCAGCTGTGCTTGCGCAACTGCGCAGACAAATGTCGTGCGGTGCAGCGCTTGTGCAACTGTGCTTGCGCAGTTATGTTTGTGCAACTGCGCAAACACTTGTCGCGCAGTGCAGCGCTTGCGCAGCTGTGCTTGCACAACTGCGCCGACACGTGTCGCGCAGTGCAGCGCTTGCGCAACTGAAACGTTGCTTCCTTTACTTTTTTGTTTCAAACAGAGCTTTGCTCTGATTGGTTGCGCTGCCTCGGGCGCTGCGCTTATGCGTCTGCGCCAGACACGTGGCGCCCTGCGCTCAGCGCGGAGGATCTGAAGCGTTGCTTCATTTATTGAAACTTAGATTTTGGGCAAATCGGAAGCGTCGCTTCTCCTGAGATATCTTTTCATCTCCTTTTTTCAAGTCAAACTCGTATTTCCAAAATTCTGATTTCCCGGGCCTTGGAAATGATTTCATTGTGCACAGAATCTTCTGCGCCTGGGTCTATATATATAATTCGAGGCTGAGCCATTTCTTCTCTCATTTTCAGAGAACTTCTTCGATCATGGCTTGCAATCGTCCTCATGCCCGCCGACAACCATGGGAGGTGCCGATTCGGGACATTGTTCCCCGTTTTGCTGCACGCCAGGTGGATCCTTCTCTCTCGGACGAGCAGTGCGATGCTGCACTGCACGAGCTTTTGACTCGTGTGAGGTCTCCTCTCCCTCCGAATTCCATTTGGCTTCGGATGATCCTTGCCTCGGTGCTCGCCGACATTCTCCCTCCTCCAGCAGAGATGTCCTCGGCAATGCTGGATACCGCCGAGGACAAGATTGAGTGCTTTCTTGAAGCGCACTTGATCACTAAAGCCCTAAGGGACTGCTCTCTCCACTTGCTGAGCCAGATACGGGCTCGTCGGGTTGTCATCGCCACTCTTTCCCGGGAGTGCGGCGTCGACCGTTGGATGGCTACCCCATCATCACCGTTTCGACATGATGGAGAAGACGGAGAGAGAACTGAATAATCTCCTCTTTCTTTTTGTGAATCCCTGTCTTTCTGATCCCGTATTCGGTGATATTTTTTAACTGTAATAACAATAATAATGAATAAGTATTTTTCTTTTTAATCAAGTACTTCATTGTCTGTTAAGGGTTCTTTTATTTCATTTCTCTGTTGCGCTTGTGCATCGTATAATTTTAATTAGTTATTATCAAATGCATGTAATTTCGTAAGGGTAAATTGCCTTTAGCACTTAACCTTTTCCCTTCTACGAAACGGTGCATCTGCGCTGACACGTGTCACACAGCGCAACTGCGCTAACGCAACTGCGCTAACGCAACTGCGCTGACACGTGTCACACAGCGCAACGCGTAACGCAACTGCGCAAGCGCGTTTGTGCTGACACACATCGCGTAGCGCACCGCTCTTGTAGCTGAAGCGTTACTCCCTTTAACAGAGCTTTGCTCTGATTGAGCGCGCCTTTTTGGACGCCGTGCTAATGCATCTACGCCAGGCACGTGGCGCGTTGCGCGCAGCGCAAAGGATCTGAAGCGCTGCTTCATTTATTGAAGTTTAAATTTTCAAAGCAAAGCTTTGCTTCTGATTGGGGGAAGATGAAGCGTTGCTTCATCTTCCACCTCGGAATTTGATCAGAGCTTTGCTCCGATTGGGGTAAACAAGCGTCAATCATATCATCACCATGGCTGTGAAGAAGAGGAGGATTCGTTTCTTCATGTCCGACCATGTAGACAGTACGAACCACGTACCCAGCCATCTCTTTATCATTGGCGGCTGATTTCGCGGAGCGGTCCGGGCCTTGGAAGTTTATAAGTTTTAACATGGCCAGAGCCCTAGCCCTTTTGTTGGCTCTGTATCTGAGCCGCTTCTGCCTTAGCTTCTCTGCCTTGAGCGCTAGGCAGGCCTCTGCTCTTCGGGAAGCCGCCATAGGCTGAGTGATGGGGAGGCTTGAGAAGACACCCAATCAAGCAGTTGTCAGAGGCGCCGCTGGAGCTTGCCCGAGATGCCTTGTTACTTTGTTGGTGTTGATGGCCTTGCCCCCAGCTGGGGCCAAGGAAATTCGTTCAAACACCGACTTGCGTTTGAGTTGGGGCATCTTCGAGACCACCACATTTGGCCTCTTGCCTTTCGAGACCGGTTTGTCTGTCACCGAGGCTTGAGGAGCTGGGATGGCGTTAGCTGACACGAACAGGATAGAGCCGAATGGTAGCGGCGTCTCTTCCCATTGTCGCCGAGACTGGCCGGAAGGACCGTCCTGGCGTCCATCTTCATCGTGTAGGAGATGGGAGCTGTGTCGAGAGCTGAGCTTGTCCTTGGAGACATTGTTGAGAAGTGATTGCTTGAAAACCTGCATGAAAGAGCATTATTTTAGTATAAAGATAGATATGTATATTGATTGAGTTCGCATGGACGTTTAACCCGAAATATGGGAGGAGAGATGGTCCCACCGGGCGTGCCAGAATCTGTAGGGTGTTTTTCGTCACCCCATTGAAATGGAAATACGCGCGCACTTGTCAGGCGCATTATAGATTCCCCGTGCCTAGGGTAGGCTGGGGTTATTGATCGTGGGGATCCAAATCTCCGGCAGCCGCGGACTAAGCTGCCGTTAATTACCCCTCGCCTTTGGAAGGAGAGAACCTCCGATTGACGGGTCAAAAGAGGTCATGCGAATTCAATGTGCAGTGTATGTGTGTTTTTTTCTGGAGGGGGTTTGGGTATATCGGGAGCCACGCAGAGTTTTTACGGGGGTCCCGCTATCCGGATAGCGGGCTGGGGGTCAAGGGGGCTAGCAGCCCCCTTGCAGGGTGCGGGGCAGCGCCCCGGCCCAATATTTTTTTGGGAGGGACAGTGGTGTAGAGTATGTGTGTGTGTGTGTATACATACATTGTTCCCCTTCGAACGGCGGCCTAGACGTTAGGACGTCCGTGCTTGAGGTTCGGGCCAGATGCTATTTGGTTTTTATCCATCTATCTCTCCGAAGATGCCAAGTTGATTTATGGCACCTTGTATCGGAGGTTTAGACGGATGCGGCCGATATAGCAGACTTTGTCAGATTCCCCCTCAGGGTGAGGGGTTTTTGATTGTGGGGACGCTCTTCCCTGCAGGCGCAAGCCCCTGCAGTTAATTACGCTACCGCATAGCGGTAACAACTTTCTCCTACTCCAGAATTTCACTTCGTGTCGTGTGTGTTTGTTTTGTTCGTGATTGCCCGTGGATTGTATACGGAGACTGAGTGATGTCGTCACCCGTAGGACGTAGATTAGTCCAAATCCGTATTTACTTAGATTTGGGTTTGGTGTTTTTAGTTTAAGGATGCATTAGTCGCGTTGCGTCTAAGATCGACTTAAACATTTGTTAAGGATACGTTAGTCCTGTTTTCGACTAAGATCAACTTAACATCATGATTGATTTAATTATCCGGCCGTCGGGACTCGTCACCTCTCTGACGTCGTTGAGGGATTACAACGACAGGCGTCTGAGGAGCTCAGAGATGTACCCTTGAACCAAAGTTAATTTAAAGTTTTATTGTTTATTTAAATGTCTAAGGACACGTTAACCGTATTTGGGGTTAAGATCAACTTAGGCGGGACCGTTTAGATCCGACAAAAGAGCGTTTGGGCCCTATTGCACCAGTTTAGGGACGTGGTGGTCCGTTGCCAGTTTAGGGACGTAGTGGTCCATTATTAGTTTAGGGACGTTTCGGTCCGTCGCCAGTTTAAGGACGTAGTGGTCCATTATTAGTTTAGGGACGTTTCGGTCCACTGTTAGTTTAGGGACGTTTCGGTCCAATATTAGTTTAGGGACGTTTCGGTCCACTGTTAGTTTAGGGACGTTTCGGTCCAATATTCTCATTTTGGAGTGAATATTAGTTTAAGGACATTTCGGTCCATTATTAGTTTTAAGGACGTCTCGGTCCACGAGTTTAGGGACCCCGCAGTCCATAGCGATGTGCGGTCGATGGGACCCGTCACCTCTTTGACGTCGTTGAGGAATTACAACGACGAATGTCAAAGGAGTTCGGAGATGTACCCTCGAACCGGATGTAAGTTGATTTAGGAGAGCCATTTTGCTCAGTCAATTTAATTTAAGGACTTATGGCCACGATTGGGCTAAGTCCAGTTCAACATCTTTATTAAGTAATGCATTGCATTTAGGCTCCGCAGAGCATCACTTTATTCTGAGCTCTGCTCATTTTTGAATGATGCAATGCATTTGTTTTGATTTGGGCTCTGCCCCTTGTAAAATGCATAGCATTCTGGAGATTCTGTTTGGGCTCTGCCCATTTATAAATGATGCAAAGCATCTGTTTTAATTTGGGTTCTGCCCCTTAAAATAATGCATTTGCGCTTTATTGAGCCTGTTAGGCCTTCTCTTAATTAGGCTTGGCCCTTTTTAATGCATCTGCGCTTTGCGCTAAGCAATGAGCGCAAGTCCATATGGTGATGACACGTGTCGTGCTCTCATGAGTGCAAGCGCACTAGCGCAGCGCGTTGCGCTGTTGCGCTGCGCTATTGCGCTGCAGACACGTGGCGCGCTCTCAGCGAGTTGCGCTAATTCCAGAGAGCAAAGCTCTATCTTAAGGGCGCTTAGCGCAAGTGGTTTTATAGCCGACACGTGGCGCTCTGTTAAGAGCGCAACGGCGCAACTTGGAAGTGCAAAGCACTAAGAATCTTTTAGATTCAAGAGGGGAAGTGCAAAGCACTGTTTACTTTCTTCGTCTAAATTAGATCAAAGAAAAAAATAAATTTTTTTTCTTTATTCGAAGAACCAGAGGTTCTTAAAAGTGCAAAGCACTATTCTTTTATTATTCTATTATTTTTATTGCTTTTACAGAACCGAAGGTTCACAAGAAGTGCAAAGCACTGTTTTTTTTTATCAAAAGATCATTGATCTTATTTTTAGATCAATGATCTATTAGAAGGCCCTTTTTCTACCTTATAAAGGTTCTTTACCTTTTTTCTTTTCGGAGTTTTTCTCTGTTTAGACTTCTTGATTTTTCGAGAAAATTCTCTTCTTTTTTTTTTTGAATGAGGTCTGGAGTCCTATTTATAGTGCCCCATAAATTTGTTGAATTTGTTAACGGGATCTTTCCTGAATGATTTTTGGGAGTTTTCCCACCGTTGGATCTTTGATCCAAAGGCCGAAGAAAGTCTTCTAGTTCTGGAAAGAACAGAAAAGATTTCATAAAAATCTTAATTCAGTTTGGCGCAGATGCCCCAGCGCATGACACGTGTCGCGCAGCGCAGAGCGCAGCGCAAGTGCGCTAGCGCATCTGCGCTGACACGTGTCGCACAGCGCAGAGCACAGCGCTAGCGCATCTGCGCTGACACGTGTCACGCAGCGCAGAGCGCAGCGCAACTGCGCTAGCGCATCTGCGCTGACACGTGTCACGCAGCGCAGAGCGCAGCGCAGCTGAAGCGTTGCTTCCTTTAAACAGAGCTTTGCTCTGATTGGGCGCGCCTTCTTGGGCGCTGCGCGCGGGATTTGAAGCTCTGCTTCAAAAATTTGAATTTTGAATTCAAACAGAGCTTTGCTCTGATTGGGCGCAACAAATGCCCCCCCACCGTTGCGCTCACGTGGCGCACACGTGAGTGCAGCGGTGGCAACCCTCCTGACCGTTGGATCAAGGGGGAATTTCAAGAGGCGCAAGCGCCTTATAAATAGGGCGTTTGACCCTTAGAAAATCTCACCATTAGGTTTTGATTTTCCAGAGCTTTGCTCTTGCTTAAGACTTCAGAGGTTTGCTCTTGCTTCCCAAAGTTTTTTAGAAAACTTTTAGGTAATGTTTAATTTAAAACCAAGTTAAATTAATTTAAGTCAATTTTAAACCACAGAGCTTTGCTCTCATAGATCTTTTGATCTAAAGAAGTTCCCTTCGGGGTTTCATCCACAGAGCTTTGCTCTCACGAATTCATAGATCTACAGAGATCTTGTTCATGGGTTCTAACTCATGAACAGAGCTTTGCTCCTGAATTAAACGTAGATCTTTTAGACTTAAAAAAAAAATGAAGAATTTTCTCTGTAAGCTTTTATGGATCCTTTGTCAGGATTCCAGAAATTTTAATTTTAAATTTCTTTTTTCAAAACTTTCCCTTTGGTGGGGGTATTATAGAGCTAAAATCCTTTTTAAGGAATTTTATTCTTTTGAGAC
The DNA here is from genome assembly GCA_030015575.1 of Agapanthus africanus. NCBI lineage: Eukaryota > Viridiplantae > Streptophyta > Magnoliopsida > Asparagales > Amaryllidaceae > Agapanthus > Agapanthus africanus. Next base: position 590,379,138 of record JASDDO010000014.1, read on the forward strand.
CAGAACTTGACAAGTGTCATTCTGTGATAGAGCTTTGCTCTAAAAGAGGAGATTTTCTCCTTGTCTCTAGTGATTCTTTCCCCCTTTTTTGTTATGGGAATGTTCCCCTGGGGACCAACTGACAATCTCATCCAATGATGAGGTTGTTTTATTAACTGACGTATTGTCATCCAGATTTTGTGGGTCCCTTTGGTCCCCTACTCACTGCACTGTTGTGTGGTGTAATTAGTTAATTTTAATTTAATTTAATTAATGCATTTTTTTTAGACGCCAAACGTTGGGATTACAACACTAACGGCTAGATTGTTCTTTTTGCAGCGATCATGTCTGAAGACACTTCATTCCCGTTTGTCCGTTCAGAGGAGGGGTTTCCAGAGGCGCCTTTGGATCGTGAGGTTCTGGCTATGATCAAGGCGCACGACCCGGAGTATAAGAGTCTCCACCATTGGGGGTCGTGGTACAATCAAATTATTATGGGTCGGCGCAGCTTTACATGTGCGGTGCCGTCAGAGCCCATAACGGCGATTCACTACGCCAGTCCACCCCCGGTGCAGTATGCCGCGGAGATGACAGATTGGACATCGAAGGGTTTTCTTCATCCGGCCATAGATGCCATCCCGGTCCAGCGTCCGATGGTTTTGGACATCCTAGGGCGCCGTATCTGTCAGGGCGAGGCGAGACCTTGGGGGCAATCATATAACCTTGGTCTGATCCCCCGCCACCCGGTCGGCTATCTGCCATGGGCCCGGTATATCCTGTCGACGAGGAAGTCGCAGTTGATAAGGCTAGGACTGTACACCGCAGTCTACGTCTCTCTCTTCCAGTATCCTACGCTTCCTACTTGGTGGTTCAAGGCCTTCTTGGAGCAGTGGAACATTCCCACTCATACTTTCCTCGCCATGGATCGGGAAGTGTCCATTTCGCTGGAAGAATTTACGGAGGTGTCTGGCCTACCGGCTATGGGGGAACATTACGAGGAATTGCTCCCGCCGGACGAGTACATCTATGGGGCTAAGCCGAGGGTAAGGGAGCTCACGCCAGAGAACGCTGTTCAACATCAGTTTCCAAGTCTGATTAAGGTGTTGAACATCTATGAGGCCCTTTTCGTTGAGCATGGGAGCCGAGGAGTTAATTTTGAGGATTTTATTGCTCGGTTCCTTCATCCAAACGTCCTTTCGGCTAAGACTGCCAAGTTTGCCTACCTTGAGGATCCTTTCGGCTTAGGTTTGGATAACCTGCCAGCGAGAGACATAGATCAGAAGGACTTTTTTCTTCCCAACTCTTCAACCATGTCTTTTGCAGAAGTTGCGGCCCCCGAGATGGACGAGGAGGCCTTCTTTTTGGGATTTCTTGGGATTTGGTTGAGTTGGTTTGCACTTCCAATGCATTCTCACCGCATGCGGCCCTCTGTTTTTTACCCGGCTCACCGGATGGTTATCGGGGTAAAGGTGGCCGTCGGGATCGCCGGCTTGGCACATTTATATCATGGCCTTAGCCGAGCGGCAGATGCCAATGAGCCTGGGGCGTTGCATGTGGTTTTCGCAATGCACTACTTCATGTCGTGGCTCGAATTACATACAGCAGGTGTTTTCGGCATGCACAAAAGGCCCTCATTCTACGAAAGGTGCATTTTCCCTCGCCTTTTACAGTTGATTGGCGCATCAATCGTAAATCCATCGCCGCGAGATGCCAGGAGTTTACTCCTTCGTTCCCACACCGTTGGAGCCGGTGTGTCTTTTATTGACAAGGTGCTTACCATTGGAAAAACGTCTGCTACTGCAGTGCGGCCATTGCAAGACACTTTCAAGGACGGCGCTTCGATTTTAACGGCCCGGGAGACCCTTCACTTATACTCTATCAGACCGGGCTTTTTGGTGTTTAGGCAAGACGGGGGAGCGATCTTCATGAGATACAACCCGCATCGTTTCGCTCAGCAGCTGAGTTATAACCAAGGGGTACCGCTGGAGGCCTTTTTATCGGAGCCTACCGCGAACGAAGAAGGGATAGAGAGGGCGCTGCATCACTTCATGCGTCTAAACACGGGCTCTCACTTCTTTATCAGTGAGCCGTCTTGTGCTCCTCGTCTCCTTAGGGTATACACCGAATGGTATAGTCATTCGACGGGAGCGGTCATAAAAGAGGAAAGACGGTTGCTGATCGACCGTAAGGGTGCACCTCCAGGTAGCGATCGCAGCGCTCCTCTGGTGCCGAGGACTCCAATAGTCGCTCCCTTAAAAGATGCTGGGAGTAGACCGTCACGCGCACAAAGTCCTCCACATGAACTACCGCTCCCCGATATCGCGGATGCATCTCCTGCACCCCGCGCTCAGGCGGAAACAGTGGTTGTACCCTTGCCGGAGTCTGGCGCGGGTGCGGACATCGGGACCCGTCGTCCCAAAGCGGCTGCCAAGCGTAAGTCGCTTCCCCGTGAGCCTAGGGCTGGAGGGAAAAAGAAAAAGAAATCGCTCTTCGCCGCGGACGTTGCGTTTGGCCAGGAACCCCACGCTCCTTATTCCGAGGGTCTGCTCGAATATGGGACTAACGCGGGATTGGTGATGCCGCCGCCGGACGATACAGACTTGGAAGCTGCTCTCAGAGCTTCAGCATGGCTGGTGAAGCGTGATGCATGGCTGGCTAAGCTTGTGCAATCAGGTAACTACGAGTCGCTCTTTCTTTATTGTAACGTATTTCCTTCCTTGTTTCATTATTTTTGACTAACGCTTTTCTTTCTTTTCTTTTAACAGGCGTCACTGATGAAGAAGCCATTGCCGCTTCTCTGAAGACCTTTCAGGAGGAGGAATGTGCCAGGGCATCTGTCGGCCTTAGTAAGTTTCGACTTCATCGAATTTTTCATTTTTCTTGCGTTATGGTCGATCTAACCTTTCCATTTTAATTGCAGGGACCTCAATGCCGCTCCCTCCTAGCGACGCAGATGTTCTACCAGCGGCCGATGTTCATGTTCCCTCTGGGACACCACAGGGGGCTCATCTTGAAAAGCCGATGACAGATGCCTTAAAGGCTCTGGAGGCTTCCCTGAATGAAGATGATGATGCCTTGAGGGAGGCGTCACAGAGGTCCCTCATGACCGCTCGGGAGGAGAGAAAGCGGTTGAGGCGCGAGGCGAAGGCGCGCAGGGCTGCCTTGGCCATGGGAGCGGGACCCAGCACCGCCCCTCGAGCTGATACTCTCTCCGAAGAGGCCCCTGTCACCCTATCTACCGCCCGTAGAGAGGTGGCGCGAGCAGTTCGGAATGCAAACGGCAAATCTGTCTCAGGTAATATTTCTCTCAGAGTTTTTGTTATAAGGGTTTTAACGTCATTGGTCCTTATATCTCTTATCTTTACAGGGCCAAGTCTGATCGAGGGAGAGGCAGAAGCCGTTGACCCGAGGAGAACGGAGGAGGCGACGCCTGCCGAACTCGAGCCGACAGTAGGTAACATTGTTGAGGCCACGGAGCCTGGAGTGGAGGTCGAGGGGCCTACCACTGAGAAGGTCATTGATGCCGAACCTGAAGCGGGGGCAGATGATATGATCATCATAGCTGAGTCCAGGGTGGTGGCGAACGAAGTGCTCGAGGTCGGCGATCCCCTGGCGATGGCGGACGATACGACCGCCGTTATTGAACCTGAGAGAGTAGTGGGCGAGGTGGCCATGAATCCCGAGGACGAACCAAACGCTCCTTCTCTGGAATCTGGCAATACTCCAGTCATTGCCCTCTCCATCTATGGTCCTCCGCCATCTCCAAGTCTCGCGAGCACGACAACGGTCCCCATCGAGTCGGGCGATGAGGCTACAGGCGGTGGTCTTATATCGATAGAGGAGGGAGTCGCCTCCGTTTCAGCCGGGAGCTCCTCAGGTAAACCTTAAGTGGCTGCTTCTCTTTACTTTACAACCATTTCTGACGAGTCCACTTTTTCGTGATGCAGGCGCAGCTAGTGCCGATGCCCCACCGCTCGAGGGAGTGCCTTCGATGACCGCTTTGGCGATGGTCACCTCTCAACCTTCTCTCATACCCTCGAAGATGTTGGAAGGTATATGTTTACGATTTATTAATCTTGCTTCCCAGATATCTAATTCGCGTACTAAAGTCATACTGTCGTGTTCTCAGGAGCGCTTTTTGATCATGTACATCAGATGTTGCTCCCATATTTCTCCTTCCCATCTGAGCTCGCTTCTTCCCCTGGTGGCGTCGGTAAGTATAATTTCTGTTAACATTCTTCCTCTTTCTCTTTTTTTTATTGATGGAATTGTCTCTAAACTCTTTTTCTCATCTTAACTGCAGTGCTACAGATTGAAGAAGGGGATAAAAGCTCAGCTGTACCACCAACCCTTCCGACCTTGCCACCTGTCTTAACTGGTACAATGACCATCATATTGGTAACTTTCCTCTCTCTATTTTCTGCATTGTTAACTGATCGCATCCCGTTTCTTTCAGCTGTCGTTCTGGCTTCGGCGTCCTTCGAACCTCGCGTCACATTGCCGGCGGGTCCTTATCTGAGGAGTCTGTCTTCAAAGGGCGCTGCGAACAGTCTGCGCATGTTAAGTGATTATGTCGAGGAACTCAATGTTGAAGCTCCTACATCTGCCGCCGACTTCGCTATGGTGGTTAACCCGATGCTAGCGGTACTCGTGAACTTTCATAATGAGAGCATAATTGCATCCTGGGTTAACCATTGTAAGGAGATCGAGGGTTGCCTATTTCAATTGGAGTCGTTGCGTCCCACTCCCGAGACTGTGGCTGCCAATAATCAGAGGACTGCGTGGATCGAACAGAGCGCTTCTTACTTCCGCCATCTCGAACAAGAGGTCATTTCAAGGCGCAAGGAGCGTGATGATGCTTCGAGCAGGTCCGCTCAACTGCATGCTCGGGTGGAGGCCAATGCTGCACGGCTGAAGGTTATCTTTGAGGGCCTCCTGCAATGTCTCTCCGAAGGATTATCATTGAGGCATAAACTTCACGTTGTCGAGCGAGCTTCAGCCAGCCAGGAAGCAGCCCAGAAGGCGGTAGAGGAGCAACTTTCATCTTCCTTACAACAACGGGCTCAGGTGGAGGCGGAGGTGGCCGCGGCTGTCACCCGAGAGGAAGTGCTGAAGGAAGTGAGAGAGCAGCTTGTGAACTTACTAAAGACACTTCCTCCTCAGTAGCTATCCATTTTTGTATCATTTGTACTTATAGATTAAAGAATGTATATGTATGTTTTTTTTTATCCTTTGACATAATGTATCCTGTATTTGATCAAGTTTATGAATAAAAGATACACCTTTTAGTAATGTCTTGTGTCACTCCTCTGTCTTTCTTTTCTTTTATAATCAGTACGCCACCTTGATAACCATAATTGACGGACAATTGGGACGAGTATCCCGACCTTCTTAAGAGATAACGATGGCTTAGGCCGCAGGTTCAGATCTGCTGCCCAAGACTTTTCAACTCTATAAACCGTGAGGGTCTCATAGAGACTTTTCTCCCTACGGATCGAGAGGATCTCGCAGGTGAATTTTTTCCTTAGGAATCGTGAGGATTCCTAAGTGTATTTTTCTCTTCTAAGTCGTAAGGATCCTATAAGAGAATTTTCCCTCTTACGAGCCGAGAGGATTCGTAAGTGGTTGTTTCCCTCTTTGTCGAGAATCGACTTCAGAGAGTGAGACCCATGGATAGTATGCAAGAGACCATTTAGGATTGACTTGCAGGGTCCCGTTTTTTAGGAAGCAAGTTTTTGAATCCTTACTGCCCGAGATGTGAGTCAAAGAAACTCTCGTCACGGAGTGTTTGTATCCGTGAGTTGAGAGGTTTTGCGAGGGATTATTTGTTTCCCAAGCGCCAAGGACTATTTGTGTCCTTGGGGTTTGAAACGAGTCGAGGTTTCCTACGGAGGCACTGGTGGCTCTGCGGGTCGACGCGGATCAGGGAGCTCTCGTCAAGGAGTGTTTGTATCCGTGAGTCGAGGGATTTGCCGGGATTATTTGTTTTCCGAGCGCCAAGGATTATTTGTGTCCTTGGGGTTTGAAACGAGTCGAGGGTTCCTACGGAGGCACTGGTGGCTCTGCGGGTCGACGCGGATCAGAAGGCTCTTGTCAAGGAGTGTTTGTATCCGTGAGTCGAGGGATTTGCCGGGATTATTTGTTTCCCAAGCGCCAAGGATTATTTGTGTCCTTGGGGTTTGAAGCGAGTCGAGGGTTCCTACGGAGGCACTGATGGCTCTGCGGGTCGACGCGTATCAGGAAGCTCTCGTCAAAGAGTGTTTGTATCCGTGAGTTGAGAAGTTTTGCGAGGGATTATTTGTTTCCCAAGCGCCAAGGATTATTTGTGTCCTTGGGGTTTGAAACGAGTCGAGGGTTCCTACGGAGGCACTGGTGGCTCTGCGGGTCGACGCGGATCAGGGAGCTCTCGTCAAGGAGTGTTTGTATCCGTGAGTTGAGAAGTTAGTCGTTGAACTCAATGGCTTCTTCGGTTGAAATGAATCGTTGAGGCTTGGTTTCGTCGTTTGACGGAATCTGCTGGGAGGTATGGCTCCTTTTTTGTTTACGCCCTTGGATTGTATACAGGGATTGACGTGATCTTAACTGTAGGGCCGAAGTTTTATCATTTCTTATTTTTTTTGTTTTATTTTATTTCCGCGATGCTCTATCATTTCAGCTTTTATATCGCGAAGGTCGCGATTGCCCAAACATTTCGGCTATTTTTCGCGGTGCCCAATCATTTCGGCTATTTATTTTATTTTTACTCGCTGCTTTTTTATTGCGAGCTGCCCTATCATTTCGGCTATTTATTTTATTTTTACTCGCTGCTTTTTTATTGCGAGCTGCCCTATCATTTCGGCTATTTATTTTATTTTTACTCGCTGCTTTTTTATTGCGAGCTGCCCTATCATTTCGGCTATTTATTTTATTTTTACTCGCTGCTTTTTTATTGCGAGCTGCCCTATCATTTCGGCTATTTCGCATGCATGAGCGGTTTACCGGCTTTCGCCGTCAACCTGAAATTGGACATCGATTTCGGCATCAGCACCGCTGCGACTAGGATATTACCAGGAGCGAATCATCATTTGCCTCTATCGTTGTTGAACAAAGGAGGCTTAGCGACCGGGGTTAGGATCCCGTCGGCTAAGGCTTTTGACTTCATGAGCCGTAAGGGTCTCGTGAAGGTATTTCTCCCTACAAGTCGTGGGGATCTTGTAAGTGTATTTACTCCTTAGGAACCGTGAGGGTTCCTAAGTGTTTTGTTCTCCTGTAAGTCGTAAGGATCATACAGGAAGGTTTTCTCCTCATAAATCGAGGGGATTTATAAGGGTTGTTTACCATACGAACGTATTCCCAGTCATGGGTGGACCTTGGTTAGGGAAACGTTTATTCGCGCCCGTGGATTGTATACAAGGGTCAGTATTGAACCACTTGTAGGGCAATATTGGAAGTTCGCGGGGGTTTGCTTAAGCACAGGTTTAGGTCTCTGTGACTTAAGACTTTCAAATCCTATGAGCCGTGAGGGTCCCATAAGAGAGCTCTCCTTACGAGTCGTGAGGATCTCGTAAGCGTATTTTCTCCTTAGGAATCGTGGGGATTCCTAAGTGTGCTGCTCTTTTGTGAGTCGTAAGGATCTCACGCAGGTGGTTTCTCCTTACAAGGTCGAGAGGACCCTATAAGTGCTCTTAACGAGGTTGCGCCCTTTCAGGTTTTCACAAACACTCGCCGGTAGTCCTGCTGTTTTTACTCACGGAGCCCTTTCGGGTTTTCATCCGCGCCCATTTTGCTTATGGACATACCGTTTTTTTTTTATTTTTATTTTTATTATTATTTTTTTTTTATTCATCTTGTTAGCCCAAGGATGCTGCGGTATTAGTTTAAAGACGTTTCGGTCTGATATTAGTTTAAGGACATTTCGGTCCGCCGTTGAGAGGGTTGGCTACTACTTATAAAGCCTGAGCTTAGGAAGATAGCGAGCGGACATAGTCGTCGTCATCTACCATTGACCTAGGCTGTGGCTCATTAAGCGTAGTATTTCTTGAGGAAGCGTCCGTTTATTGGCCTGAAAGGCCTTTCACCGTGCATGTCCATGAGTAGATAGGCCCCGCCTTGGTAGACTTTATCAATGATGTACGGTCCTTCATAGTTTGGCTCAAACTTTCCCCGCTTGGCGCGATTGGGGATCATGGGCCTTTTGACTACTAGCACGAGTTCGCCTTGGTGGAACGTTCTCGGGCGGCTCAATCTTTCATATGAGCGTGTCATCTTTGCTTTATAGGCTTCAAGATTTTGTTGTGCTAGAAGCCGGATTTCATCAAGGGCGTCAAGCTCTTCGAACCGAAGTTGAGCATTTTCCTCGTCTGTCAGCTCGTAGTGGACTGCCACTCGTAGAGAGGGTAATTCTATCTCGAGAGGGAGTACTGCTTCCGTCCCAAATACCAACGCGTATGGCGTTGTGTTTGTGGCCGTTTTAAACGTAGTCCGATACGCCCAAAGAGCCTCTTGCAATCTTTCGTGCCAATCTTTCTTATTTCGTGACACTGTTTTCTTTATGATCTTCGTCAAGGTCTTGTTGAAGGCTTCAGCTAGACCGTTAGCTCGCGGGTTATAAACTGAGGAATATCTCCAGTCTATATTGTGCTGCTGTGCAAAACGGCTAATTTTATGACTTCGATAGGCTGGCCCATTATCAGAGATGATTCTTCTCGGGGTTCCAAACCGGTATATGACATGCGTTTTGAAGAAATGGAGGATGTTCTCCGTCTTCACTTCCCTCAATGGTATTGCCTCTGCCCATTTGGAGAAGTAATCAGTCGTCGCCAAGATGAAACGATGTCCCTTTGACGATGCTGGTTCGATGGGACCAACTATATCAGTTCCCCACATTTCGAATGGCCAACTAGCTACTGTTGGGTGTAGCGGATTTGGATGCTGATGGATGAAGTCCCCATGAATTTGGCATGGATGACATTGCCTCGCGTATTCCAGGCAATCCTGCATCATCGTGGGCCAGTAGTAGCCCATCCGCTTTATCTTCAACTTCATCTTAGGGCCTGCTTGGTGGGAACCGCAGAGTCCGTCGTGAACTTCTTGGACGACCTTTCTCGCTTCGTTAGGTCCTAAGCATCTCAACCACAGAGAGTCGAATGACCTCTTGTATAGAGTATCATTGACGAAGGCGAAAGACAGAGCTCGTTTCGTGAGCTGATGTCGCGTGGACGCCTCTTCAGGTATTCGGTGGAACTTGAAATAGTTTATGAAGACTTCTCTCCAGTCCTCGGTATTTTCCCAGTCTTTTATTTGCAGGGTTGTCTCCTCTTTCGCTCCTTTTTCTTCAGACGGTTTCGGAGATATTTCTGTTGGGGCGAGCACTCGACGGCTTTGTATCACGATTCTAACGTCATCGAGGTTCTCGTCAGCCAATTCTTTAGCAAGTTTGGCCAGTGCGTCCGCTTTGCTGTTTTCCGCACGCGGTATACTTTCCAACGTGTAAGAGGGAATTTGGGTTAGCAGTTGCTGCACTTTTTCACCGTATTTTACTAATTCCGGTTTGCACGTTTGGTAGTTGCCGTTTATTTGACTAACGACCAGTTGGGAATCGCCGTATATGAGGAGATCTTCAATTCCCATGTCAATGGCGATCTCGAGGCCTGCTATCAGAGCTTCGTATTCGGCTTCATTGTTTGTTCTCGGCTCCGTTAGGGAGAAGGCGTAGCGCATTATTCCTCCTTGTGGAGTTACAAAGATGAGTCCTACCCCTGATTTAATTATAGGGGTACTTTGTTTGCGTTTCTTCATGGAAGATGCTCCATCGAAATAAAGCTCCCATTGAATATTATCGCCGTCGATCGCATCGAACGCATGTTCGTCTGGAAGATCGCAATTCAGAGGAGAATCGGCGGGTATCGGATGCTCAGCGAGGAAGTCGGCGATGGCCTGGCCTTTTACTGCCTTGAGAGGTTGATACGTTATCGAGAATTCCATCAAGAGCAGGGCCCATTTAGCGAGTCGTCCTGTCAATATGGCTTTTGACATTAGATATTTAAGAGGGTCCACTTTTGAAATCAGACGGACCTCGTGCGCCAACGCGTAGTGCCTAAGCTTTGTCATTGCGAAGATCAGCGCCAGGCAGTGTTTTTCAATAGGAGAGTAATTGCTTTCTGCCCCCAGCAGGACTCGACTTAAGTAGTAAAGTGCTCTTTCTTTTCCTTGATCGTTCTCTTGTGCCCATAATGCGCCTAAAGAACCTTCGAGGGCGGTTGTATAAAGAATAAGAGGCTTCCCCTTAACTGGAGCAGCCAACACCGGAGGGTTCTGCAGGTATTGCTTGATCTCATCCAGTGCGCCTTGGCATTTTTGGTCCCAAACGAATGGGGTCCCCTTCTTCATCAGGTGGCTGTAGGGACGGCACTTGCCTGAAAGATTGGCTATAAATCGCCGTATGTATGCGAGCTTCCCTTGGAGAGATCGTAGCTGTTTGAGAGTTCTCGGCGGAGGCATTTCCACGATCGCTTTGATCTTTGATGGATCTATTTCAATACCTCGGTGTCGAACAATGAATCCCAGGAATTTGCCTGAGGAAACTCCAAATGCACACTTGAGCGGGTTCATCTTCAAGTTGTATTGCCGAAGGCGTTGAAATACAGTCTTCAGATGCTCGAGATGTTCCTCGTATGATTTGCTCTTGACCACGAGATCGTCGATATAGCATTCGACGATTTCGTGTATAAGGTCGTCGAAGATCTTTGTCATGGCCCTCTGATAAGTAGCACCGGCGTTCTTCAAACCGAAGGGCATCACTTTATAACAGAATATACCAAGAGGAGTCCTGAAGGCTGTGTGCTTCTGATCTTCCGGGTGCATTTTTATTTGATTATACCCCGATGAGCCATCCATGAAGGAGAAAACCTCATGAGTGGATGTGTTGTCTATCATCAGTTCGGTGACTGGCACTGGAAAATCATCTTTTGGGCAGGCTTTATTGAGATCCCGGAAGTCTACGCATATGCGCACCGTCCCATTTTTCTTCATCACCGGGACAATGTTGGCGATCCATTCAGGGTATTGGACTTCTTGGATGAAGCCTGAATCTATCAGCTTTTTGACTTCGGCGTTGATGCTCATCTCAAGCTCGAGTCGCATTCTTCTCGGCGCTTGTTTGACTGGCTTAATGTCTGGGGATATCGCCAACTTGTGTACTGCAATTTCTGGATCTAGTCCCGGCATTTCGGAATAGTTCCACGCGAAGCAATCTTTGTGCTGCAGAAGCACATCCTTTAACGCAGCCACCCTTTCTTCAGATAGCAGTTCGCTGATGAATGTCGGTCGCGGGTCATTTTCCGTCCCCAACTCAATTTTCTTGAGATTATCTGCAGTGGTATGGATTCCATCTTCCAGTTCTTTCGGAGCTGGGGGAAATTCTGAGATTATCTCATCGCTGCCGCTTTCAAAACACCAAGGGAGGTTGTTAATGTCCTCGGACCCTTCTCTTAATACTGTTATCACATGGCAGGTGCAAATTTTCTGCCAATCCCAATGCGGAGTTGGTTTTATTTTTGTGTTTTCGGGTTCGTGCTTTTGCGGCGGCGCTACCCTCCAACTGTCAGACAACGCGAATTTGCCAAGCTGATATTGGTCCTCAACCCAATTCTTAAAGGTGAAGCAATCTTCAAGCGGATGCCCTACTATTCGATGGTAAAAGCAATACTTTGGGTTGGAGACTTCGCCTGTTTGTTCAGGGTGTTTAGACTCTGGCAACGTAAGCATTTGATGTCTTAGAGCGAGATCGAATATTTTCCTTGTTTTGTTCCGAGGAAAAGAGTATGCTCGACCCATTTTCTTCCCGAGGGCTAAGTCAATAACGCTCGATTCTCGGATGCGCGGCTTCTTAGCTCTGCTTTGTAGTTGTCGAGCGCCTCTCTTGCATTTCGACTTGTTTTTGTTCTCGCGTTGAACCTTTTTTGTAGCAGGTTGACAAAGAGCGGCATCTTCGTTCTTTACTGCCTGTTGGAGGAGGCGCTGCGTTTTGGCTTTCTCATAGATCGCCATTTCACGATTGTGATCATCTCGGGCTTTTTGACCCGCTTCCCTTATAAGTTTGCCCATCTGGTCTTCAAATGATGGACTGGGCGGTTTTGTATCAGGAACTTTTGCTGGTTCAGGATTAGCATCCTCCCATTGAGCATCCGTCCCTTCATCGAAGTCATACATGGCATAACAGCTGTTCACTAGCTCTCGCTTCTTTGGCCGGATGTACCCAAGCCCTTTGGTTTCTACTTTCCCGTTAGGCAGTTTGCATTGGGTCCCGGGAATGTTCCAGACCTTGTCATAGAATTTGGCTTTTCTAACGGTCTGTGTAAAGGACATCCTCTGGCGTTTTAGCAGTTTCTTCAAACCTTCGGTATAATACCGGGGAAGACGGATAGGCTGAAGCCTGTCGAGCGTGGGATCCGCGCCATGCCAAACTTCTTTTTCTACTTTGATCTCTTCAGAACGGTAGAATAAGATTGCCTTCTCGCCCCTTCGTCCGGGAGGGATATAGAATGTCTGCAATTCTTCTACGCTGTTAGTGTCGAGTGCATCCAGTTCTTTGTAATGTTCAAGCGGCACCATGGTTATCTGCAGACTTCGCTCTTCATCAGCGGAGATCCGTATCGAAGGCCGAGCAGGGAATACAGCATGGACTTCATCCTCTGAATCACTACCGAAGATCAACGAAGGAACGGATGGTCCTGGCCTGGTAGATTGGGATGGACCTGAATAAATTATATCTTCGTCCTCGGTGTCACTGCCGAAGACAGGGACGGTGGCATTAGTTTTGTTCTCCGGTTTGTGACACCTTTCCGTGTCTTCGAAGCTCGGCAAGAAGTATTTGGCATCTTCATACTTGCGAACTTCGTTCACGGAAAACGGATTCAACTCTCCGGCCACAGTGTACTCGAGGCCATCCCTGGAATACTTCATGCACTGATGCTGTGTAGAAGGGATGATATTGTACTCGTGTATCCATGGTCGGCCGAGCAGAGCATTGTAGCACGTCTTGGCATCTATAACATGGAATTTGATGTCTGTGACGAGTAACCCGAAGCGTAACGTCAATATCACAGATCCAATGGTCTTTGAAGATTGAGAGTCGAAACCGGAGATAGTGATCTGGTCCCGGGCAAGGTGTTGGACACTCATGCAAATCTCCTTTAACACTCGTACGTTGAGTAAATTGACGGACGATCCGTTATCGACCAAGATTTTACCTATCTTTATGTCATGGCAGTATCCTGAGACATAAAGAGGGCGATTGTGTTCACACGTCCCGAGAAGAAGGTCTTCATCACCAAAAGCAACGTCGGCTGTGTGCACTTCTTCCAATTCGTCTTTCATCTTTTCTTCGGCCAAGAAGGCTTGGAACTGGTCCGGATCTTGTAGCGCCTTAATCAAAGAGTCTCTCGCCTCCTTTGATAGTAACAAGGCATCGAGGATGCTGAGTTGTGAAGGTAGCTTCCTCAGATGCGCTAAAACATTGTAATCCACCTTACTCCTCTTTGGCGGATTTTTGGTGGTTAACTCTCCCGCGACTTTGTCATCCAAAGTAATGTCTTCAGAGACCTTCTCTTTCCCTTTATCTTTTCTATTCGAGGGTCCGAGATTCTTTTCAGGCAGTGTCCGATTCCGCAGCTGTATATTTTCGCAAGACTTCGTTTCTTCTTCTTTTCCCGAAGTTGATTCTTTAAAGAGAGGGGCAATCTCTAGTTCCTCATCAGAGTCGCTCCTAAATGTGGGCACTTGTGACCTGGTAGTGTTAACCATGTGACAGTTGCCGGCAGTTCTTTCAAGCGCTTTGGTCGTGTTTCTTTGCTCCCGACGAACCTTGCGCTTTTCCCGTTTAAAGCGTTGTTGATTAACAACGTATCCTTGCCACCATTTATCGAACGCTTTGCACTCTTGGGTAGAATGTGAGACCTTCTGATGATATAAGCAATAAGAGGGATGCATTTCTACCACGCTAGTAACTCTTTCTTCTGAGGGTGGTAGCTTCATGCCCATCGATATGGCCTTGGCGAACTTCTTTTTTATCTTAAATTGGCTTTTGTCAGCGGTGGAGGCATTTTGCTCCAGTGGGATCATCTCAGCTCCTCCCTCAAGTCGCTGGCGCTTGGCCGTTTCGAATATCGCCGTCTCGCGTTCTTGATCAGCTTTACTTTTCAATCGAGCTTCACTAAGAAACGCGTCAATCATTTCTATTGATAATTCCGGAACCCTTGACTCAGTATTTGCCCCCGGCGTTTTGGTACCAGAAGTCCCATCATCGTCCGAGGTCGAGTGAGAGATCATATGACAGCTTGCCACATATCCGTCGGATTCATCCGATGAAGTTTCTTCCTCATCTTCTTTTTGAAAGACGTGATCAAGGAAATCTTGGAGCGTAATGGGAGTCCGCGCCTTTTGGTTGTACTCATCCAGTGCGTCGATCTGCTTCTGTAAGTCCGTGCGCTTGTCGCCAGGCTTCACGGGCTTCTTAGATCTTTTCTTCTTCTTTTTCGAAGATTTTGACGGCTGGTTATGGACGCTTGAACTACCACCATCGGCCTTCGGAGTTGGACGTGGTTTCAACATCCCCTCAATAACCTGCGGCTCCAAGGGGTTCTTCCACTTGACCGCTGGGCAGGTCTGCAGATCATTTAGCATTCTCCTCGTTTTGGCTGATAATACAACCTCCCAGGGAGTTTCTTCAATGACGGAGCATGTTGCCCCTGGCGTATTCGTTCCCTTATAGGTGTGGGGTCGCGGAGGATTCACCTTCCATTTGTCGGATAGCGCAAACTTGCCCTGACGGTACTGGTTTTCGAGCCAATTTTTGAACACATAACAGTCTTCGATCGGATGTCCTAGCACTCTATGATAAGGGTAGTAATTAGGATCGTTGACGTCACTTGGTTGTGACAGACGTTTTGGATCCGGCAGATTTATAAGCCTATTGCGCAATGCCAACTCAAATAACCTCCTTGTTTTATCACGGGGGAAGGAGTAAGCACGTCCCATCCTGTCCTCAAGGGGTACGTACGGGCGCGTGTTATTTGGACGAGCAACCGGCTTCGAGTCGTTCGGTTGCTGTTGGGCATTAGCGACGATGATAGCTTTTCCCTTTCCTTTGTCGTTTCGAGAGTCGGGCTTCGGGAGAGGGGGTTTATGGCCCATCTGGTCCATCTGCGCCAATTTGTCGATCAAAGCCTGGAAAGAAGTCGGCTTGAAGAACATCATAAACTGCGAAATGGTTGCTTGTGGATCAAGGGTTCCAACAAACATTCCCACCGCAGGGGCTTCTTCTATACGCTGTTCACATTTAGACCATAAATTACGCCACCGTATAGCGTACTGGACCCATGTCTCGCCGGGCTTTACCCTGGCGTTAATCAGCGCCGTCATCGGAGTACGTTCGCTGGCGCTTGCAAAGCGTTGGGTGAAGAGCAGCTCCATCTCTGCGAAGGTTTTAATGGAGTCGTTGGGGAGCTCGGAATACCACTCGAAAGCCGTATCTGATAAACTTCCAACAAATTGGCGCAACAAGAGCTTGTCGTCGCCTCCAGTGTTACCACAAAGCGCCCTGAATTGGGCAACATGTTGATGGGGATTGCCGGTCCCCTTGTAGACATGAAACTTTGGAATTGTGTAACCCGGCGGGTATTTGATTTGGTCATACCAGCCCGGATATGGCCGTCCCGTTTTTACAACGTGGCCGGCTGCTTCGGCCGCGTGATGAACTTTTATCTGCTGGGCTATATATTCGTCCAGATCTGTTTTAGAGATTGTGTCTTCTTTAGCCGTCGATAGAACGGGCTGAGGGTTTGATGTTTCTCCCCTATCATCCCCAAGGACGATCGGGGGTTCTTCAGTCTGGGATTCTGGTTGTATCATCATCCCTATCATATCCTGGAAGAGAAGGCCCATGCGCTGTATATTGGCTGCTTGTTCAGCAGCCTCTTGGTCTCTCTTTTCGAGCATTCGGCGAAGGAACTCGGCGTCGGTTTCTTCTTCTTGACGTTCATCTAAGGACGTCTCAGGATTCTCTTTTGGCCCCGTGAGCGCAGCCATGGTAGTCATCATCTCCTGGAGCTTTTGTTGCTGCTCCTGAGACTTGGTCACTGACCGGGTAAGCGGTCGGTGACCCATAGAAGTACGACTTTCTTCTTTCCCCGAAGCCATATAGACCGTATGAACTGTGATGCCCCCTGACTTGGGGCGTTTAGGTTCACCGCTCTTAGATTTTGTCAGCGTCATGGGAGCTTTTTCTGGCCTCTTCCTTTTATGGGCCTTTGAGGTTGAAGGAGCCGTTGAAGCGGGCGTCCTAGCATTTGTTTCCCCCTGCCGTTGAGCGGGGCGGTTTTTGTCTTTTTCCACCCTTGCCCTGTTCTGGCGACGGAAGTGGTTTGAGTCAATCACGGAGTCTTGAACCCTCCGCCAAACTTTATAAACTTTCGCTGACAGCCGTTGAGGGGGCTGTTCCTGTTTCATCTCCGGAGCTTTTTCCCTGGGTGGAGGAGACCTTTTCAACATAGCCACTGGGGAGTTCTTTTTCACCTTCCTCAGCATTTCAAAGCTGTTCCCAGTTGGAACAGCAGCATCGACTTCCACCGTCGGAGCAGGTGGGGTTAGCCCAGAGGGGGAGTTGCCCCCTGCTTTTCTTACTCTCTGCCAATGGCGACGTCGCGCGCGACGAGCCGACGGGATTGGCTCGGAGATTGAGATGGTTTCTTGTTGCCCCTTGTTTGAGCGTGGGGTAACTGTTGATGTCAGCCTATCGAAGACTGATGCCTTCTGACCAGCTGGAGGAGTAGGAACCGTCAATCTTGTGAAGACTGACTCTCTGATAGGAGAAGCCGCTTTAACGACTTCCAAAGCAGCGGCCGTTGCCCTCTTTGGGACAGCCACCTTATAGTTCTGACCCAGCCTGGTGAAAACGGAGGCTGTTGGTCCAATAGCAGGCGACCCGCTGACAGGGATCGCAGTAGCAGTGAGTCGGTCGAACACCGACTTCTTGTTCGCTTCCGGTGTGGGTATCGGCGCCGAGAAGCTTGTAGGTGGGACCATGGTCCCGAAGAACAAGCCGGTGGTGGCCTGAGTCAACTGGCCTACCGGCAGTGTCAGGAAGGAAGCCGCCTGGGGCCCATATGCTACACCTTTAGGTGAGGTGGAGCGTCCGTTGCAGTTGCACTTCGAGCAGTTGGTGCAGCTGGTGGCCATTGAATGCTTGAGTTCTGTACCAAACAAAAGACCAAATCTTAGTAACTTGAAATCCGAAGGCAATCATTTAACAAACCGCGATTGGTTCGCGAAGACGACACACGAAGTGTGGAGTGGAAAGAGGAAGAGGTCCCACCGGGCGTGCCAGAATCTGTTCCCCTCCGAACGGCGGCCTAGACGTTAGGACGTCCGTGCTTGAGGTTCGGGGCAGATGCTATTTGGTTTTTATCCATCTATCTCTCCGAAGATGCCAAGTTGATTTATGGCACCTTGTATCGGAGGTTTAGACGGATGCGGCCGATGTAGCAGACTTTGTCAGATTCCCCCTCAGGGTGAGGGGTTTTTGATTGTGGGGACGCTCTTCCCTGCAGGCGCAAGCCCCTGCAGTTAATTACGCTACCGCATAGCGGTAACAACTTTCTCCTACTCCAGAATTTCACTTCGTGTCGTGTGTGTTTGTTTTGTTCGTGATTGCCCGTGGATTGTATACGGAGACTGAGTGATGTCGTCACCCGTAGGACGTAGATTAGTCCAAATCCGTATTTACTTAGATTTGGGTTTGGTGTTTTTAGTTTAAGGATGCATTAGTCGCGTTGCGTCTAAGATCGACTTAAACATTTGTTAAGGATACGTTAGTCCTGTTTTCGACTAAGATCAACTTAACATCATGATTGATTTAATTATCCGGCCGTCGGGACTCGTCACCTCTCTGACGTCGTTGAGGGATTACAACGACAGGCGTCTGAGGAGCTCAGAGATGTACCCTTGAACCAAAGTTAATTTAAAGTTTTATTGTTTATTTAAATGTCTAAGGACACGTTAACCGTATTTGGGGTTAAGATCAACTTAGGCGGGACCGTTTAGATCCGACAAAAGAGCGTTTGGGCCCTATTGCACCAGTTTAGGGACGTGGTGGTCCGTTGCCAGTTTAGGGATGTAGTGGTCCATTATTAGTTTAGGGACGTTTCGGTCCGTCGCCAGTTTAAGGACGTAGTGGTCCATTATTAGTTTAGGGACGTTTCGGTCCACTGTTAGTTTAGGGACGTTTCGGTCCAATATTAGTTTAGGGACGTTTCGGTCCACTGTTAGTTTAGGGACGTTTCGGTCCAATATTCTCATTTTGGAGTGAATATTAGTTTAAGGACATTTCGGTCCATTATTAGTTTTAAGGACGTCTCGGTCCACGAGTTTAGGGACCCCGCAGTCCATAGCGATGTGCGGTCGATGGGACCCGTCACTTCTTTGACGTCGTTGAGGAATTACAACGACGAATGTCAAAGGAGTTCGGAGATGTACCCTCGAACCGGATGTAAGTTGATTTAGGAGAGCCATTTTGCTCAGTCAATTTAATTTAAGGACTTATGGCCACGATTGGGCTAAGTCCAGTTCAACATCTTTATTAAGTAATGCATTGCATTTAGGCTCCGCAGAGCATCACTTTATTCTGAGCTCTGCTCATTTATGAATGATGCAATGCATTTGTTTTGATTTGGGCTCTGCCCCTTGTAAAATGCATAGCATTCTGGAGATTCTGTTTGGGCTCTGCCCATTTATAAATGATGCAAAGCATCTGTTTTAATTTGGGCTCTGCCCCTTAAAATAATGCATTTGCGCTTTATTGAGCCTGTTAGGCCTTCTCTTAATTGGGCTTGGCCCTTTTTAATGCATCTGCGCTTTGCGCTAAGCAATGAGCGCAAGTCCATATGGTGATGACACGTGTCGTGCTCTCATGAGTGCAAGCGCACTAGCGCAGCGCGTTGCGCTGTTGCGCTGCGCTATTGCGCTGCAGACACGTGGCGCGCTCTCAGCGAGTTGCGCTAATTCCAGAGAGCAAAGCTCTATCTTAAGGGCGCTTAGCGCAAGTGGTTTTATAGCCGACACGTGGCGCTCTGTTAAGAGTGCAACGGCGCAACTTGGAAGTGCAAAGCACTAAGAATCTTTTAGATTCAAGAGGGGAAGTGCAAAGCACTGTTTACTTTCTTCGTCTAAATTAGATCAAAGAAAAAAATAAATTTTTTTTCTTTATTCGAAGAACCAGAGGTTCTTAAAAGTGCAAAGCACTATTCTTTTATTATTCTATTATTTTTATTGCTTTTACAGAACCGAAGGTTCACAAGAAGTGCAAAGCACTGTTTTTTTTATCAAAAGATCATTGATCTTATTTTTAGATCAATGATCTATTAGAAGGCCCTTTTTCTACCTTATAAAGGTTCTTTACCTTTTTTCTTCTCGGAGTTTTTCTCTGTTTAGACTTCTTGATTTTTCGAGAAAATTCTCTTCTTTTTTTTTTTTGAATGAGGTCTGGAGTCCTATTTATAGTGCCCCATAAATTTGTTGAATTTGTTAACGGGATCTTTCCTGAATGATTTTTGGGAGTTTTCCCACCGTTGGATCTTTGATCCAAAGGCCGAAGAAAGTCTTCTAGTTCTGGAAAGAACAGAAAAGATTTCATAAAAATCTTAATTCAGTTTGGCGCAGATGCCCCAGCGCATGACACGTGTCGCGCAGCGCAGAGCGCAGCGCAAGTGCGCTAGCGCATCTGCGCTGACACGTGTCGCACAGCGCAGAGCGCAGCGCAACTGCGCTGACACGTGTCACGCAGCGCAGAGCGCAGCGCAACTGCGCTAGCGCATCTGCGCTGACACGTGTCACGCAGCGCAGAGCGCAGCGCAGCTGAAGCGTTGCTTCCTTTAAACAGAGCTTTGCTCTGATTGGGCGCGCCTTCTTGGGCGCTGCGCGCGGGATTTGAAGCTCTGCTTCAAAAATTTGAATTTTGAATTCAAACAGAGCTTTGCTCTGATTGGGCGCAACATACATATATATAAAAGAAGGGGAAAGGGCATCCAAAGGATGCGTGGGAAAAAAAAGCGCCTGTGCTCCACGTGTCAGTACGTGGGCGCTCGGGCGCTAGCTCTTTGGGCGCTAGCGCTCTGAGCTCAAGAGCGCTAGCGCTCCACGTGTCAGCACGTGGGCGGTCGGGTGCTAGCGCTTTGGGCGCTAGCGCTCTGAGCGCAAGAGCGCTAGCGCTCCACGTGTCAGCACGTGGGCGCTCGGGTGCTAGCGCTTTGGGCGCTCGCGCTCTGAGCTCCAGCGCTCCACGTGTCAGCACATGGGCGCTCGGGCGCAAGCGCTTTGGGCGCTAGCGCTCCACGTGTCAGCACGTGGGCGTTTGCGCACTAAAAGGGACTTGGTCCCTGCAATGGGAGTTGTACTCCCAGAAAGGAGCACTTATTATTTTGTGTGTGTGTGTGTGTGTGAGGAGTTAGACTCCTAGGATGTCTTGAAGCTGATGAAGGGGGTTCTCCACTTGAGCCCCAGTTCTTCCCCAAAGTGGGGTTCCTGAAGATGGGTCTCCTTCTTCTTCCTTTGTTTGGCCGGATCTTGAAGATCAAGAGATGTGAGATTTTAAAAATCTTTTCTTTTTGAGATCTGATGGTAGATCCAAGTTCCCCTTTGTGGGTTTTGTGGTGAAAAACTATTTAGTTTTGAAAAAAGAAGTGTAAAACTCTTGATTTAATTCAAAAGAAAGAAGAAAGTTTGAAACCTTCAGAAAGGGGAAAGAGGCACAAACCCTAGGTTTTTGAGAGAATGAAAAGTGTATGTTTTATTCATCATCATGTTGCCTTATATAGGCTTACATATTTACACATAGCCCCTTAGGCTTTACAAAATGGCATTTTGCCCATCCCATGGCTCATGTGCCATTTCTTTTTGCACATAAGCCATGGGCTTTACAAAAATTTGGCTTTATGCCCATTTTGCATACATTCATGCATAAAAAATTACATAAAAATTATTTATTATATTATCTATATTTTGGCATAGAGGAGGCTGGCCGCGGGCTCGACTTGGGCATGGGCCCGCTTGACCTGGGTTTGGGCCCACCTGGCTTGGGGTTGACTTTGACTTTGACTCAGTTAACCGGTGTGCAAATTTCTACCCCAACAAATTGCCCCCATTTTTTACGACGGGGACTTCCACGGCATATCCCTGCCCCACAACGACCCTCTGGTGATCACGGCTCGAGTCCACCAATACGAGGTGCACAGGATACTGGTCGACTCGGGTAGCTCGGCGGACATTCTCTTCTACGACTGCTTTCTGCGCATGGGGCTCACCTCACCAGACCTAAGGCCGACCTCCTACGTCCTTTCAGGGTTCACCAACCACTCCATCCCGGCGGAAGGGGTAGCCACTCTGCAGTTTAACGTCGGAGAGGCCGTCCGCACGCGAACATTGCCCATGGAATTCATCGTAGCAAGAATCCCATCGGCCTACAACATCCTCCTCGGCCGCCCAACGCTGAACTCCCTCCGGGTCCAGATATTGACCTACCACCTGGCGATGAAGTTCCCTCTCGATCATGGCGGGATAGGTCGGGTCTATGGAGGCCAGCGGATTGCAAAGGTATGCTTCACCGCAACATCTTTGTCTGAGCAGCCAGCCGACGATGTCGAGGGTGAAGGCGACATCAGGGGTTCTCTGGACACTCGAGACGAGCAAAAAGAGGTCCGAGGAACCCCGGTCGAACCACTGACAGAGGTCCCCCTGATAGAAGGGGACGACAAAAAGATCGTCCAGATCGGATCAGTTCTGACAGGAACTCAGCGAGATGACTTGGTTGATTTCTTCAGGAACAACTCCGACGTTTTCGCCTAGGTGCCTGCTGACATGCATGGGATCGACCCCAAAATCATATCTCACAAGCTCGGGGTTGATCCTACGGCCCGACCCGTCAGGCAGAAAAAGCGAAGCTTCGGCCCGGTCAAACAGAAGGCTATCGAAGACGAGGTGGATCGTCTCCTCGCCGCTAACTTCATTCGGAATGTACCCTATTCGGAGTGGCTGGCGAACGTAGTTCTGGTCAAGGAGTCAAGCGGGAAGTGGCGCATGTGCATGACTTCACCGACCTCAATAAGGCCTGTCCCAAAGACAACTATCCCCTTCCTCGGATAGATCAGCTCGTCGACAGCTCGGCTGGCCACGATCTATTGAGCTTCATGGATGCCTTCTCCGGCTATAATCAGATCCGTATGAATCTGACAGACGAAGATCTTACCGCATTCACAACGGACCGGGGGGTATACTGCTACAAGGTGATGCCCTTCGGCCTCAAGAACGCCGGAGCTACGTACCAACGATTGGTCAACCGCATGTTCAAGACACAGATCGGCAGGAACATGGAAGTTTACGTCGACGATATGCTCATCAAATCAGTCTCGTCGACCGACCACGCCAAGGACCTGGGCGAGGCCTTCGGAGTACTTTGCAAGTTCAAGATGAAGCTGAACCCCACAAAGTGCGCATTCGGGGTCACCGGGTGAAAGTTTCTTGGTTTCATGGTCACCCACCGTGGAATCGAAGCTAACACAAAAAAATCGACGCTATCCTAGACAGACCACGCCCAAGACCAATGTCGAGATCATGCGATTAATAGGGCGGGCAGCCGCTCTGGGCCGTTTCATGTCGAGGTCTGGGGAGAAGTGCCTCCCATTCTTCAAAGCTCTAAGGAAGATCCCGAGGTTTGAGTGGTCAGAGGAGTGCCAAACCGCCTTTGACCAATTAAAGAGGCACCTTGCGACGTCACCGCTGCTCACCCGACCAGTTGAAGGAGACGAGCTATCACTGTATCTGGCGGTATCCGACTAAGCAGCAGGCTCAGTTCTCGTCCGAGAGGTCGACAGAGTGCAGAAGCCGGTGTACTACGTGAGCCATGTCTTCAAAGACGCAGAAACGAGGTACCCAGCCATAAAGAAGATCATTCTGGCGCTCATTGCGGCCTCAAGGAAGCTACGACACTACTTCCAGGCACACACCATCCTCGTTCTTACCGAGCGCCCGCTAGAGGCTATCCTCGCGTCACCCGAATCCTCGGGCCGCTTAGAGAAGTGGAGGTGGGAACTGTCCCAATTTGATAAAAAAATACCGCTCGAGGCAGGCCATCAAAGCACAGGCCCTGGTCGATTTTATCGTTGAATGCACCATCCCCAGTAAGGAGTCAGAGTCCACGCCGACCCTCGCGGATCAAACCTCGATTGAGGGGGGCCTGACTCAGTCCCTGAGTGGATTATTTACGTCGACGGGTCCTCGACCGAGGAAGGCTGTGCAGCCGGCCTCATCATTCGAGGCCCGAACGAGGCAGAAATGGAGTATTCTCTAAAGCTCGGGTTCAAGGTCTCAAACAACGCGGCAGAATACGAGGCCCTGCTGGATGGACTTCGCATGGCCTCCGGGCTGGGGCTGAAAAAAATTCGGATCCGCAGTGACTCAGCCCTAGTCGTTGGCCAAGCGACCGGCCGTTTCGAAGCCCGGGAACCTCTAATGGTGAAGTATCTCGCCGAGGTAAGAAGACTTCGGGAGAACTTCGACGAGGTCTAGGTAGAGCAAATACGTAGACAGCTCAATACCCAAGCCGACGCCCTGAGTAAGCTGGATTCATCCTACTCGGCCAACAACAAGTGATCTATCCTCTTTGAGACCCTGCCACGGCCCAGCGTGGAAGACGGGGCAACAATGCTTCATGTGTACACAGCCCAGGAAGAGGACCGAGACTGGAGGAAGCCCCTTGTAGAATTCCTAAGGGAAGGCACGCTCCCAGAAGATCGGAAAGTAGCCCGACTTCTCCGAGCCAAAGCCCGTCACTTCGTCTGGGGCAATGGGAACCTTTACAAGAAGTCTTTCACTCAACCCCTGCTCCGGTGCATCGACCCCCGCGAAGCCGACAACGTCCTCCGTGAAATCCACGAAGGGGTCGACGGTGCACACCAAGGGGCCCGCACCTTGATCCAGAAGGCATTGCTCCAGGGGTACTACTGGCCAACTATTCACCAAGATGCCCAGAAGCTCGTCAGAAGATGCAAAAGTTGCCAACTCCACGGAAGTATACCCCGCCTTCCGGCTATCGAGCTGATTGCCCTTACCTCCCCGTGGCCGTTCGTCCAGTGGGGATTGGACATGATAGTGTTGCGCCACGGCAGCGCCCCGGCCGTCTTACCGAGGCCAAAATGCGGAATCAAAAATTTTCCTTACTTGGAAACTGGCGCTACCGCGGACAATAAAACCCGGATCGTTAACCATTAACCTATACTAGCTAACAAGAGATGGGAAGAGAAGTATACCAAGTGATCCGAGTCCTCCGGTCTTCTCTTCATCGTCCCGATCTCCCGCGGAAAGTCCTGTCTCCATGTCGTCGCCTCCTCGCCGGAAGGGCACCACGTCGCCTGCATCTTTTACGGGCTCCCACCTCAATACCGAGGCAACTCGGGCACGAAGCTGGCAAGTCGACGTGCCCAAGATTTGGTGTAGAATGTAGTGTAGAATGGTAGTCTCATTTGGGGTAGTGAAGTTGCCATTGGTGATGGAGGAATGAGGTTAAGGAAAAATGGTGCTTTCATTTTCCCTAAAACAAGAAGAAGAAGGAGATATGCCACACCTCTCCAAATGAACCTCTCATTCTCTCTTGAACAAAATGGTGGAGGAGAGAAAAGAAAAAGCACAAGGGAGGTGAGTGTAGGAGAAGAATAATGGTGACCACACCCAAAACCATGATAACAATATCAAATCAACTTTCATCTCATTTCTAATATCTATTAAAGCAAATGAGGTGATGGAAAAAGAATATAATCATGAAGGAACTATCATGAAGCCATCATATGCAAGAAACCCCTCCACAATATGTTATTTGCAAACTTGCAAATAACACCCTCCATCGAAAAAGTCCGGCCGGGAAAGAACAAAGGAAAACCGGCCGGAACGGTATGCAAACTGGCAGCTCCAGAAAACTGGTCCCGTAATAAATTACAGGAAAACCCAGATACTGTGCATACACACCCGCATCTGTATTCCGAACGGATACAAATGCAATGAGACAAAATCTACACTGTACTATACTAGGATCCGGCTTAAACCAAAGCCGGCTAGTTATATCTGTTCAATCCGGATCCGTGCAATACCACACGTATCTGATCGAACCCTGCCATATAACCATACGACCACAAGTACAAACCGTCCGATCCTGATCCGTGCAATACCGCACGTATCTGATCGGACCCTGCCATATCTCCATAGGGCCTCTACAGCGTTTCGCCCGAAACTTGAGTAACTGAATGTGTGGTGGACTCTAAAGACTCGTCAATACTATGGCTGTGGATTTAACCACTAGCACGTCAGAGGTATAAGCCAATACGTGACGGGCCACCAGCTATTGACCAAAAGGGACGTCGATGATCGAACTCATCCTGACACCCAACTGAGCCTGTCAGTGACAATATCCATACAGTCCGGTCCGTTCGTCTATGAGCATCGCATGGCGGGCCTAGGGGGTTGGTAAAAGTCAGACCCCCAAAAGCGGTACAAGTCGTGTCGGAGCGTAGCCCAGAACACCCTGAGATACTACTGGAATACCTACCAGTAAATCTCCTGCCTCGGCCGAGGGCTTTGTGTAATGGCTCTCCTAGACACAGCACGACCTCACCCCCAACACCGGGAGAGACGAACCCCTGCAGATCCGCTCACTGCCTCCATGTGGCTCGGGACTGTACCCAACTAAAACCTGTTTGCACGACTCCTTTGAGCCGTGGTAGGGTAGTAATCAAAGCACAGTGGGAACTCACACGAGACAAATGACGATCTCTGGTCGATGAACTAACATGTACACATGTCACCAGGGAACTGCTATCTGACATCTGGTATAAGACTAACTAGCATGTTCCCGGCGAGTCCTGTCCGGTGTACTCATAACCCAATGAGCACCTGTATACATCTTAGGTGAACCAACTGACACCAGTGGCTTGTGAGACTGGCCACCGCCCCTCGTCGGGGTCTCGACTGTATACACTAGTCTACTAATGGAGTATCGATGCCCTGTCTCGAAACTCCCACGACTAGGGACCTTTTAAGGATGTGCTTATAGACCCCAGCTCCCACGTATATGATCGCCATCATACTGCTGGTTGTCAAGCAAGAATCCTAGGGGCTCTATCTGTTGGAGATAGTGCCCTCAGAGTCAATTATTGGAACACAGGCACGTGATTGCAATGATTGAGGGAGGACCTATCCCGGTAGGACAGTCTTACTCGAGATGATAGTATGCTATCTGGTTTACCTTTATCATCGTGTACTGCTTTAGGTGACCTGACAGGTCGCTATTGCACGTTGATAGAGCCCCTAGGATTCTTGCTTGACTACCGGCAGTATGAGGGCGATCATATACGTGGGAGCTGGTAGTCTATAAGCACATCCTTAAAAGGTCCCTAGTCGTGGGAGTTTCGAGACAGGGCATCAATACTCCAGAGTAGACTAGTGTATACAGTCGAGACCCCGACGAGGGGTGGTGGCCGGTCTCACAAGCCACTGGTGTCAGTTGGTTCACCTAAGATGTATACAGGTGCTCATTGGGTTATGAGTACACCGGACAGGACTCGCCGGGAACATGCTAGTTGGTCTTATACCTGACGTCAGATAGCAGTTCCCTGGTGACATGTGTACAGGTTAGTTCATCGACCTAGGGATCGTCATTTGTCTCGTGTGAGTTCCCACTGTACTTTGATTACTACCCTACCACGGCTCAAAGGAGTCGTGCAAACAGGTTTTAGTTGGGTACAGTCCCGAGCCATATGGAGGCAGTGAGCGGATCTTCAGGGGTTCGTCTCTCCCGGTATTGGGGGTGAGGTCGTGCTGTGTCTAGGAGAGCCATTACACGAAGTCCTTGGCCAAGGCAGGAGATTTACTGGTAGGTATTCCAGTAGTATCTCAGGGTGTTCTGGGCTACACTCCGACACGACTTGTACCGCTTTTGGGGGTCTGACTTTTACCAACCCCCTAGGCCCGACATGCGATGCTCATAGACGAACGGACCGGACTGTACGGATATTGTCACTGACAGGCTCAGTAGGGTGTCAGGATGAGTTCGCTCATCGACGTCCCTTTTGGTCAATAGCTGGTGGCCCATCACGTATGGCTAATACCTCTGACGTGCTAGTGGTTAAATCCACAGCCATAGTATTGACGAGTCTTTAGAGTCCACCACACTTTTAGTTACTCAAGCTTTCGGGCGAAACGCTGTAGAGGTCGTATGGAGATATGGCAGGGTCCGATCAGATACGTGCGGTATTGCATGGATCAGGATCGGACGGTTTGTACTAGTGGTCGTATGGTTATATGGCAGGGTTCGATCAGATACGTGCGGTATTGTACGGATCAGGATCGGACGGATATTACTAGCCGGTTTTGGTTTAAGCCGGATCCTAGTATAGTACAGTGTAGATTTTGTCTCATTTGCATTTGTATCCGGACGGAATACAGATGTGGGTGCGTATGCACAGTATGGGGTTTTCCTGTAATTTATTACGGGACCAGTTTTCTGGAGTTGCCAGTTTGCATTCCGTTCCGGCCGGTTTTCCTTTGTTCTTTCCCGGCCGGACTTTTCCGATGGAGGGGGTTATTTGCAATTGTGCAAATAACTTTTGAGGGGGGGGTTTCTTGCACTTGTATTCATTATGATAAGCATCTTTTGTTTTTCTTTCATAATGGTGCTTTAATGAGATTTGAGAGGATATGGGTTTGATGTGAAAAAGGGTATGGTTGATGTTTGTTTATGGTCACCTTCCTACTTTTCCTACACTCACCTTCCTTCATGGATTGGTTTTGATCCCTCCACCATTTCCAAATTGGAGTGGCCGACCATTTTTTTGAGAGGGGAAGAAAAATGAGAGAGTTTCATTTGTGAGCTTGTGGCATATTTCCTTCATCTCATTCTCATGTAATGAAAAATGAAAGCACCATTTTTCATACCTTCATTCCTCCACATCCATGGCAACCAATACCCCAAAGTGAGACATGCATTCTACACTACATTCTACAGCATATCTTGAGCATGTCGAGTTGCCGGCTTCATGCCCGAGTTGCCTCGGTATTGAGGCGGGAGCCCGTAAAAGACGCAGGCGATGTGGTGCCCTTCCGGCGAGGAGGAGACGGACGGAGATCCCGCGAGGAGATCGGAGTGGAGATGAAGACCGGAGGACTCGGATCAGTCGGTATATCTCTAACCCATCTTCTAGTAGCTTAGACTTGTTAATGGTTACGATCCGGATGTTTAGTGCGCGGTGGTGCCGGTTTGCTAAGTCCGCAAAATTAAAGTTTATCACCGCTTCCGCATTCGGCCGTCGGATTGACGGCCGGGGCGCCGCCGTGCACTTACAGTGGTATCAGAGCCTCGCCATTAACTTCGTCTAGCTTCGTTTGATGTGTTTTTCAGTTCCGATCGACCAAAATTCCAAAACCCGTATTTTTTCCTTCACATCAGTTTCTGTTGAAATTTTTTGAAATCTAAAAATTTTTCAGGTGGTCTCAGAATGATGTGCAGGGAGTTCTAAGAACTCTGGGAAAATTCGACACACAGATCTCTCATACAGAGCGCGGAACCGCGGCTACACCCTTCTATTGGGCCGCGGTTCCG
The DNA here is from genome assembly GCA_030015575.1 of Agapanthus africanus. Taxonomy (NCBI): domain Eukaryota; kingdom Viridiplantae; phylum Streptophyta; class Magnoliopsida; order Asparagales; family Amaryllidaceae; genus Agapanthus; species Agapanthus africanus. The sequence goes on from JASDDO010000014.1 coordinate 590,407,786, forward strand.
CCGCAGTCTAGAGGGTTCAGTGGGCCAACTTTTTCCAGTGGGCTTCAGGGGATTATTTAGGGGTTTTGGAATATTAAAATTGGGCCAATTATTTCTGTGAGTGCTACAGTATTGATTGGGGGCCCACTTGTTAATTTTTTGGTCAATCGGAAAAATTTTAAACACATTTTTTACAGTATTTACATTATATCTGCGACCGTGAATGTCACTCGATCGGTAAATCCGGTCTAACTGCTATAGCCCGGTTAGACGGATTTGCGAACGTGACTTTCACGTTGATGTTCTATGTATTTGCTGTGATGTTGCGGATCGGTCGTGGGGGATAGCCTGGATGCAATGCTAGTACAGTGTTGGTGTATTATGTACATTTGATATTGCGGGGCGAGCGTCCGACATGTGGACTGCCGTCACTGCCTGATTGTATTATTATTTTGGGGCACGGCCAGGTTGCGGTCGATGTACCCGGTGTATGTATATTTTACTTTCTGTACTAGGTTTACCCCGCGGTGGGGTGCACGGATGGCCGGGTTCTAGAGGGCAACAAGCCCGCATCTCATGGCATTGAGACGGAGGGGGCTTCACTCTGGGATTGGCGGGCTATTCACCGCACTCGTAGGGGGTACAGGTTGACCCAGGAGGGGTGCCCAAGTTGCCGGATTCCGTGAAGTGCTGGGTGGTCCATTCACGGTGCTGAAGGGGGCTGCCTCGCTTCAGGTTTTGGCGGGTAACTTGCCGCGCCCGTAGGGGTCTAGGATTTCATTGCACAGGCTATCCACACGACCAGGGGAACGTCGGGTTTCAGTAGTGGCTCTGTGAAACCCGGGGATCCCAGATATCTGTATTGTTCTGTGATGCTGTACATTTCTGTGATGTTGCATTTCTTTTCACGCCTTGAGCGAAATATAATATATTGGTATATATATTAGTAGATGTTGTATATGTTTTTCATCCGCGCTAGTCCAGTCCCCGCTCTGCCGTTAGTAAGCTAACCTAACGGGTGATGACGGGACCCAGTGGCGAATGCGGATGGCATATACGTACGTCAGTATATTTTCGTTCTTTATTGGTGTGATCCAATGATGGGACTGCATTGATTCGGATCAATGCAAGTTAAACAAACCTATTCTGATGTTGTTGGAACACTTTTCAAAAAGCTGTTATTGCAAGGATGTTCTCTTTTGTTTTGCATCGTGGTATTCATTGGGAATATCCTGCTCCTCAATCGACGAGGCAAGGGCCGAGATCCCTTCACCGAGAGTGACCCCTTGGACAGAAGTTTGCGTCAGGGCATTAACTTCACTATAGCCGATTGCTTTTGCTTTGCACCGTGGTATTCAGTTGGAATATCCTGCACCCCATTCTATGGGGAAAGAGCCGAGATCCCTTCACCGGGAGTGACCTCTTTAGTAAAGGTTTTCGTCACTATATTTTCTAAAAAGCTATCAGTTCCTTCAACGATATCAAGTTCATTACGTTAAAGGTTTTCGCCAGAAACCATTCGTAGCCCTCCGTCGTTTCATATGGGTAGTCAATAGTATTCAAGCTGTGTTTGTTGGCCAAAGTCAAGGCACAGTGTTTGGTAGCTGTTGGTTATTCATATGCAGCATAGATAGATGCGTTGGTTTGGGGCAGTCGTATAGCCTTGTTGGCCAAAGTCAAGGGCTTGTACGGGTGGGCTCAAATTAACCTGGAGAATGACGGGCAGAACTTGACATGTGACTTATGATTTGTTGGCCAAAGTCAAGGTCATAAGAGCATGGGGCAGAAATCACATCGGGAGTTTCAAAAGTACCGAAACTTGCCAGATATGCGCATACCTTCTGGAGTATAATACCGTGAGCGGATTCCGTCACGTTATCATGCGATGAGAGTTGGATCCCGATTCCCACTGGTGAGTTGGTTTACTCCTCGGATGACCCCGACTAATTCTTCTTTTAGGTTTGGAGGAGAATTTGAGATACAGTGGGAGGTTTTCTGATTAGAAAAAGTGATAACCATTCTGATCTAGGATAGAGTGCACGCTGAGTGTTTCTTTTCTCTCTCTCTTTGGCAGCGACCATTGACCCGACCCTAGACTATGACTCAGTGACCAAGTTGACCGAACCTTCTTAACACTGGCTTTTGGATTGTCAGAGTTAAAGACCTCATTGCCACTCCTACTTTTACCCTTTTCTCCAGGACACCCTGTATTACTGCGAACGTCCACTTCCATTGGACAAAACCATCGTATGGTTAGATACGAACTCGAAGGAATTCGAGGATGGTTTCCGGTTCTGGAGAAAACGAATAGGATTATTCAGTTGTCTTTTCTTTTCACCTTCTCTCATCGCGAGTACTCCTTGGTTTAGGAGATAGTACACCTATTACGCAAATTGGAAAGTCTTCTTCCAAACCTTAGGCTGGTGCCGACCGGTAGGGAATGAAGAAAACCAATTAGCATAACGATGGTGTGCAGAAGGTATTGAGTTAAGAAAAAGCAAGGGATTAGTAGGAGGGCAAAGTAAAATGTGACTGCTATTCACGATCAAACCAAGTATTTCTTCGCCAATCCTAAATCACCTTTGTATTTCTCCAGGACACTCCGTATCACTACGAAGATCCACAGTTTATTGGATACTCCATCGTATGGTTATATACGAACTCGAAAGGAACTTGTTCCAGTTCGGGGATGGATTTTGGTCCAGGAGAAATAGGAATACAGTTTATTCGGTTGTCATTTATCTTCACCTTCTCTCGCTTTGCGAGTGCTCCTAGGATTAGGACAGTACACCCATTATGCTTACTGGATAGTCTTCTTCCAAACCATAGGCTGGTGCCGAACGGTAGGGAAGGAAGAAAACCATTTGGCCTAAGGGGTGTGCAGAAGGTAATGACTAAAGACATATAAAGGGATTTGGAGAGGTGGCAAAGAATTATACGGTTATAGTTGTGAATCTGGATAATGGAAGAGGCATTACTAAGAATACCATGATACCCCACCGAAACATTTCAATGTTTCAGTTTCACTGTGTAATGTTAAAAGAAAACTGATTTCCCGATTAGATACTTACTCCAGGGTATGTATTTACCAGGTATGATTCTCACATCTGTATGGTTTTACAGATAATGAGTGGGAGTAAGTTATTGGGAATTGGGTGATCATCCTCATTATATCGGGATTCGTTGTAATCGGTGATATTTGAGGAGATCATCTGGGTTGTTTGCCGGTTAGCAAATATTTGGTTTTGAATATCCGTTGTTGTGCACCAATTTCAAATTGATATATCTGTACGTCTATTTTCATTGAGTGAGATATACCTTTTGATATTATGTCGATGACATTTACCTATATCAGTGGATGGTTAGGTAAGGAGCATTAAACAACGGTGTAATTCATCTTAACCATAAGTACAGTTTTCAACCTACGACGCACAGTGAAAGAGTTGTTAGACTCTGCGGACTTATACAGAGTATTGTATGTTGTCCAGTGTCCATTAGGACAGAGGGGTTGGTCCTCTTACTATATTCTGTTTACTTTTAACTTCTCTAGTTCTTAGACATGTGTTTCGTAGAAACACAGGGTCTAAGTTTTGAGGAGTTATAGGTATTTGAATAGAGTAGAGAACCAGGTGTAGCAAGTATCGGGATTCTTCAAAGTAATCGAAGATGTAGATACTTGTGTATGGTATTCAGTTGATAGTAATGATAAAGAGAAATTACTTCTCTTTCAGGTTACTCATAATTGGAAGCATTCCTAAGTTGAGTAACGCTGATCGGCCTCCTTCCATTTAGTTTACATGCACTGGAGACAGTTGCATGATTTGAATCTGGTTAAATTAAATCAGTGCCTCTGGTTCTATATTGGATATAGTACAGTTCATATCTTAACATTGTTAAGGTACGGGGAGTTGTCCGGCTTATGATTAAAACCAGACTCTAGATAACTCAAGACACGTTTCTGTAATGGCTATTTGTGGGTTGACCCAGGCTATGACGAGGGTTGATTTTCTACCATCTGGCAGATCAATAGAAATATTGTTCTAGACTCGCCACAGTTTTATTAAAAATGGATTTTTTCAAAAACAGCAGTGGGAGTATGGTAGAACTGGAAGTGATTCCAGAACCGCAAACGATTACTGAAGATTTGATAAGGAATCTAAAGATTCAATCTGATTTGACATTCCATTGGCCACTCCGCAGATAAGGTGGGTAACTTCAGGCACCCGAGAGGTACTTCGGTAGCCTCAAGGACGGTGACAGGGAAGTTCTTGTATACCCACACTTGCCATTGTTGTTGTTCCAGGCTGCGAGACCCGGCAGGAGGATGAGTATAGCGTCGTTCTAAACTTGCTTTAGAAGTGCACGTCTGTATGACTCTGCCAGAGGGTTGTCGTAGTCAGTGGGAGCAGCGGAAGCATTGGTGGACATCAGGCTTATGTCTATTTACAGACTAAAGCAGATGTAGCGGAGATAGATCATCCATTTCTGATCTGACAGTCATAGGTTTTGACGTCATCAGAATAGGGGATGGATCTGTTGAGAAGGTAGTAGGAATTGATATTCCTATACTACGATCGGTTATACTTTGGTCGCCACACAGTGGTTTCTCCACAAAGGACTTGGACATTATATCAGACATACTGGTTACTAGATCTATGGTTTTAGATCTAGATTTGGGGGGCTTCCCAATCAGGGTACTTTGACATCATTCTAAGAGTATTTAGAATGGACGACTCCTGGCACGGTAGTGTACCTGCAGGTAATGGAGTCACCCTCTCTAAAGGTGTCTTATAGACTAAAGTAGAGAGGGATGTACATGATTGGCAGATCACTTGCTTAGGCAATTGAGTCAATCATGAGATGTCAAGTACCACACCAGATGTTGTTCTTGCACTAGATGCAATAAGTTGATATTGATCCAATCCTGGAGGAACAGTCGGGAGGCAGTTATCATTCCAGGCTTCCAAGGTGACATGGACGACAAGGAGGTTGTCAGAGTTATAGTTTTCCTTCTGACGAGGGGCAGTATTTTGGACAGGTGGTCCAAGGCAATGCTGAGGGAGGCATGGCGCAGGATACTGATTAAGTTCAGTTGACGATACAGTCTAAAGAAGTTTGGATTTGGAGTTCATTTATGAGCTAGGTCCCATCAGACATCCAGACATTCTAAGACAGGTATTGCTCATTTCGGGAGATGGTTTTCTCCGCGAACTTGAGATATAGAGAGACATAGAAAGAAGCATCTAGGCGGATCCACTCACTGAGGCTATTCCTCGAACGCAAGAGTTTCGCAAACAGGCTTTATGAGACTGACTAGTAGAGGAGTTGGGTGTTCGGTATCACACGGGCTGTGAGTATACGACATCGCAATAATTAGCCTTGAGTGCAAGTGGGAGATTGTTGGAGATAGTGCCCTCAGAGTCAATTATTGGATCACAGGCACGTGATTGCAATGATTGAGGGAGGACCTATCCCGGTAGGGCAGTCTTACTCGAGATGATAGTATGCTATCTGGTTTACCTTTATCATCGTGTACTGCTTTAGGTGACCTGATAGGTCGCTATTGCACGTTGATAGAGCCCCTAGGATTCTTGCTTGACTACCGGCAGTATGAGGGCGATCATATACGTGGGAGCTGGTAGTCTATAAGCACATCCTTAAAAGGTCCCTAGTCGTGGGAGTTTCGAGACAGGGCATCGATACTCCAGAGTAGACTAGTGTATACAGTCGAGACCCCGACGAGGGGCGGTGGCCGGTCTCACAAGCCACTGGTGTCAGTTGGTTCACCTAAGATGTATACAGGTGCTCATTGGGTTATGAGTACACCGGACATGACTCGCCGGGAACATGCTAGTTGGTCTTATACCTGACGTTAGATAGCAGTTCCCTGGTGACATGTGTACAGGTTAGTTCATCGACCTGGGGATCGTCATTTGTCTCGTGTGAGTTCCCACTGTACTTTGATTACTACCCTACCATGGCTCAAAGGAGTCGTGCAAACAGGTTTTAGTTGGGTACAGTCCCGAGCCATATGGAGGCAGTGAGCGGATCTTCAGGGGTTCGTCTCTCCCGGTATTGGGGGTGAGGTCACGCTGTGTCTAGGAGAGCCATTACACAAAGTCCTTGGCCAAGGCAGGAGATTTACTGGTAGGTATTCCAGTAGTATCTCAGGGTGTTCTGGGCTACACTCCGACACGACTTGTACCGCTTTTGGGGGTCTGACTTTTACCAACCCCCTAGGCCCGACATGCGATGCTCATAGACGAACGGACCGGACTGTACGGATATTGTCACTGACAGGCTCAGTAGGGCGTCAGGATGAGTTCGCTCATCGACGTCCCTTTTGGTCAATAGCTGGTGGCCCGTCACGTATGGCTAATACCTCTGACGTGCTAGTGGTTAAATCCACAGCCATAGTATTGACGAGTCTTTAGAGTCTACCACACTTTTAGTTACTCAAGCTTTCGGGCGAAACGCTGTAGAGGCCGTATGGAGATATGGCAGGGTCCGATCAGATACGTGCGGTATTGCATGGATCAGGATCGGACGGTTTGTACTAGTGGCCGTATGGTTATATGGCAGGGTTCGATCAGATACATGCGGTATTGTACGGATCAGGATCGGACGGATATTACTAGCTGGTTTTGGTTTAAGCCGGATCCTAGTATAGTACAGTATAGATTTTGTCTCATTTGCATTTGTATCCGGACGGAATACAGATGTGGGTGCGTATGCACAGTATGGGGTTTTCCTGTAATTTATTACGGGACCAGTTTTCTGGAGTTGCCAGTTTGCATTCCGTTCCGGCCGGTTTTCCTTTGTTCTTTCCCGGCCGGACTTTTCCGATGGAGGGGGTTATTTGCAATTGTGCAAATAACTTTTGAGGAGGGGGTTTCTTGCACTTGTATTCATTATGATAAGCATCTTTTGTTTTTCTTTCATAATGGTGCTTTAATGAGATTTGAGAGGATATGGGTTTGATGTGAAAAAGGGTATGGTTGATGTTTGTTTATGGTCACCTTCCTACTTTTCCTACACTCACCTCCCTTCATGGATTGGTTTTGATCCCTCCACCATTTCCAAATTGGAGTGGCCGGCCATTTTTTTGAGAGGGGAAGAAAAATGAGAGAGTTTCATTTGTGAGCTTGTGGCATATTTCCTTCATCTCATTCTCATGTAATGAAAAATGAAAGCACCATTTTTCATACCTTCATTCCTCCACATCCATGGCAACCAATACCCCAAAGTGAGACATGCATTCTACACTACATTCTACAGCATATCTTGAGCATGTCGAGTTGCCGGCTTCATGCCCGAGTTGCCTCGGTATTGAGGCGGGAGCCCGTAAAAGACGCAGGCGATGTGGTGCCCTTCCGGCGAGGAGGAGACGGACGGAGATCCCGCGAGGAGATCGGAGTGGAGATGAAGACCGGAGGACTCGGATCAGTCGGTATATCTCTAACCCATCTTCTAGTAGCTTAGACTTGTTAATGGTTACGATCCGGATGTTTAGTGCGCGGTGGTGCCGGTTTGCTAAGTCCGCAAAATTAAAGTTTATCACCGCTTCCGCATTCGGCCGTCGGATTGACGGCCAGGGCGCCGCCGTGCACTTACACTATCAACGTGTAATAGCGACCTGTCAGGTCACCTAAAGCAGTACACGATGATAAAGGTAAACCAGATAGCATACTATCATCTCGAGTAAGACTGTCCTACCGGGATAGGTCCTCCCTCAATCATTGCAATTACGTGCCTGTGATCCAATAATTGACTCTGAGGGCACTATCTCCAAAAATCTCCCACTTGCACTCAAGGCTAATTATTGCGATGTCGCATACTCACAGCCCGTGTGATACCGAACACCCAACTCCTCTACTTGTCAGTCTCACAAAACCCGTTTACGAAACTATTGCGTTCGAGGAATAGCCTCAGTGAGTGGATCCGCAGTGAAGTTTCTTTCTATATCTCTCTATATCTCAAGTTCGCGGAGAAAGCCATCTCCCGAAATGAGCAATACCTGTCTTGGAACGTCTTGATGTCTGATGGTACCTAGTTCATAAATGAACTCCAAATCCAGACTTCTTAGACTGTATCGTCAACTGAACTTAATCAGTATCCTGCGCCATGCCTTCCCTCAGTATCCACCTGGACCACATGTCCAATATACTGCCCCTCGTCAGACGGAAAACTATAACTCTGACAGCCACTCTGCCATCCAGGTCACCTTGGAAGCCTGGAATGATAACCGTCTCCTAAAGGAGGCTGTCGTTATCATATCCCTAGAACATCAACTTATGTTCTAAAGCTGCTTCCGACTGTTTCTCCAGGATTGGATCAATATCAACTTATTGCATCTACTGCAAGAACAACATCTGGTGTGGTACTTGACATCTCATGATTGACTCAATTGCCTAAGCAAGTGATTTGTCAATCATGTGTATCCCTCTCCCCTTTAGTTTGTAAGACACCTTTAGAGAGGGTGACTCCATCACCTGCAGGTACACTACCGTGCCAGGAGTCGTCCATTCTAAATACTCATAGAATGCTGTCAAGGTACCCAGATTGGGAAACTACCCAAATCTAGATCTAAAACCATAGATCTAGTAACCAGAATGTCTGATATAATATCCAAGTCCTGTGTGGAGAAACTACTGTGTGACAACCAAAGTATAACCGATCGTAGTATAGGAATATAACTTCCTACTCTGTGTATGTCATCCAAATACCATGACATCACACCCTACTACCTTCTCAACATATCCATCCCCTATTCTGATGAAGTCAAACCTATGACTGTCACATCAGAAATAGATGATCTATCTCCGCTGTATCTGCTTTAGTCTATAAATAGACATAAGCCACATGTCCACCAATGCTTCCGCTGCTCCCACTGACTACGACAACCCTCTGGCAGAGTCATATAGACGTACACTTCTAAAGCTAGTTTAGAACAACGCTATACTCATCCTCCTGCCGGGTCTCACAGTCTGGAACAACAGCAATGGTAAGTCTGGGTAAACAAGAACCTCCCTGCCACCGTCCTTGAGCATACCGAAGTACCTCTCGAGTGCCTAAGGTTACCCACCATATCTGCGGAGTGGCCAATGGAATGTTAAACCAGATTGAATCTTTAGGTTCTTATCAAATCTTCAGTAATCGTTTGCGGTTCTGGAATCACTTCCAGTTCTACCATACTCCCACTACTGTTTTCTGAAAAAATCCATTTTTAATAAAACTGTGGCGAGTCTAGAACAATATCACTATTGATCTTCCAGATGGTAGAAAATCAACCCTCGTCATAGCCTGGGTCAACCCACAAACAGCCATTACAGAAACGTGCCTTGAGTTATCCAGAGTCTGGTTTTAAGCATAAGCCGGACAACTCCCCGTACCTTAACAATGTCAATATATGAACTGTTCTATATCCAATATAGAAATGGAGGCACTGATTTAATTGGAACCAGATTCAAATCATGCAGCTGTCTCCAGTGCATGTCAACTAAATGGAAAGAGGCCGATCAGCGTTACTCAACTTAGGAATACTTCCAATTATGAGTAACCTGAAAGAGAAGCAAGTTCTCTTAATCAACTGAATACCATATACAAGTATCTACATCTTCGATCACCTTGAAGAATCCCGATACTTGCAATACCTGGTTCTCTACTTTATTCAAATACATATAACTTCTTAAAATTCAGACCCTGTGTTTACACGAAACACCTGTCTAAAAACTAGAGAAGTCATAAGTAAACTGAATATAGTACGAGAACCAACCCCTCTGTCCTGATGGACCCTGGACAACATACAATACCCTGTATAAGTCCCTTGAGACAGATAACTCATTCACTGCGTGTGGTAGGTTGAAAACTGTACTTATGGTTAAGATGAATTACACCGCTGTTTAATGCTCCTTACCTAACCATCCACTGATATAGGTAAATTTCACTGACATAATTTCAAAAAGTATATCTCACTCTATGAAAATAGACGTACAGATATATCGATTTGAAATTGGTGCATAACAGCGGATATTCAAAACCAAATATTTGCCGACCGGCAAACAGCCCAGGTGATTTCCTCAAATATCACCGATTACAACGAATCCCGATATAATGAGGATGATCACCCAATTCCCAATAACTTACTCCCACTCATCATCTGTAAAACCATACAGATGTGAGAATCATACCTGGTAAATACATACCCTGGAGTAAGTATCTAATCGGGAAATCAGTTTTCTTTTAACATTACACAGTGAAACTGAAATATTGAAATGTCTCGATGAGGTATCCTGGTATTCCTAGTAATGCCTCTTCCATTATCCAGATTCACAACTGTAACCTTGTAATTCTTTGCCATTTCTCCAAATCCCTTTATATGTCTTTAGTCATTACCTTCTGTACACCCCTTTAGGCCAAATGGTTTTCTTCCTTCCCTACCGTTCGGCACCAGCCTATGGTTTGGAAGAAGACTATCCAATAAGCATAATGGGTGTACTGTCCTAATCCTAGGAGCACTCGCAACGCGAGAGAAGGTGAAGATAAAAGACACCTGAATGTACTTTATTCCTATTTCTCTTGAACCAGGATCCATCCCCGAACTGGAATAAGTTCCTTTCGAGTTCGTATATAACCATACGATGGATTATCAAATAAACTGGGATCTTCGTAGTAATACGGAGTGTCCTGAAGAAATACAAAGGTGATTTAGGATTGGCGAAGAAATACTTGGTTTGTTCGTGAATAGTAGTCGCACTTTACTTTGCCCTCTTACTAATCCCTTGCTTTGTCTTAACTTAATACCTTCTGTACACCGTTTAGGCTAACTGGTTTTCTTCATTCCCTACCGGTCGGTACCAGCCTATGGTTTGGAAGAAGACTATCCAATTTGCGTAATAGGTGTACTACTCCTAAACCAAGGAGTACTCGCAACCTGAGAGAAGGTGAAAAGAAAAGACAACTGAATAGTCCTATCCGTTTTCTCCAGAACCAGAAACCATCCTCGAAGTCCTTCGAGTTCGTATATAACCATACGATGGTTTTGTCTAATGGAAGTGGACGTTCGTAATAATACGGGGTGTCCCGGAGAAAAGGGTAGAAGTAGGAGTGGCAAAGAGGTTTGCAACTCTGATAATCCAAAAGCCAGTGTTAAGAAAGTTCGGTTAACTTGGTCACTGAGTCATAGTCTTAGGGTCGGGTCAATGGTCGCCGTCAAAGAGAGAGAGAAAAGAAACACTCAGCGTGCACTCTAACCTAGATCAGAATGGTTATCACTTTTTCTAATCTGGAAACCTCCCACTGTCACCTCAAATTCTCCTCCAAACCTGAAAGAAGAATTAGTCGGGATCACCCGAGGAGTAAACCAACTCATCAGTGGGAATCGGGATCCAACTATCATTGCATGATAACGTGACGGAATCCGCTCACGTCATCACACTCCAGAAGGTATGCGCATATCTGGCAAGTTTCAGTTCTTTTGAAACTCCCGATGTGATTTTTACCCCTAGGACCCAAGTGACCTTGACGAATAATCAACAAATCAAAAGGTCCTAGTCAAGTTCAACCCGTCATTATCTTGATTGCGTTAAACCCACCCGCACGACCCTTGACGAATAATCAACAAAGTCGTACGACTGTCCTAACCAATCCATATATCCATGCGACAGAAAGCATTACAGAGCTACCGCACACTACGCCTCGGCGAATAGCAACGACAAACGTAGCGCGAATACTATGCAATACTAATCCGAAATGACGTATGGCTATGAATGGTTTTTGGCGAAAAACCTTTTACCGTAATGAACTTGATATCATTGAAGGAATTGGATAACTTTTTATAAAAATATAGTAACGAAAACCATTGCTAAAGAGGTCACTCCCGGTGAAGGGATCTCGGCTCTTTCCCCATGGAATGAGGTGCAGGATATTCCAACTGAATACCACGATGCAAAGCAAAAGTAATCGGCTATAGTGAAGTTATTGCCCTGACGCAAACTTCTGTCCAAGGGGTCACTCCCGGTGAAGGGATCTCGGCCCTTGCCTCGTCGACTGAGGAGCAGGATATTCCAACTGAATACCACTGTGCAAAACAAAAGTGAACGTCCTTGCAATAACAGCTTTTTGAAAAATTGTTCCAACAACATCAGAATAGGTTTGTTTATCTTGCATTGATCCGAATCAACGCAGTCCCATCAATTAATCACACCACAAAGAACGAAAATAATATGACGTATGTATATGCCATCCGCATTCGCCACTAGGTCCCGTTATTACTCGTTAGGTTAGCTAACAACGACAGAGCGGGGACTGGACTAGCGCGGATGCAAAACATATACAACATCTACTAATATATATACCAATATATTATATTCGCTCAAGGCGTGATAAGAATGCAACATCTCAGAAATGTACAGCATCACAGAACAATACAGATATCTGGGATCCCCGGGTTTCACAGAGCCGCTGCTGAAACCCGACATTCCCCTGGTCGTGTGGATAGCCGTGCAATGAAATCCTAGACCCCTACGGGCGCGGCAAGTCACCCGCCAAGACCTGAAGTGAGGCAGTCCCCTCCAGCACCGTGAATGGACCACCCAGCACTTCACGGAATCCGGTAACTTGGGCACCCCTCCTGGGTCAACCTGTACCCCCTACGAGTGCGGCGAATAGCCCGCCAATCCTAGAGTGAAGCCCCCTCCGTCTCAATGCCATGAGATGCGGGCCCGTTGCCCTCTAGAACCCGACTATCCGTGCACCCCTCCGCGGGGTAATCCTAGTACAGAAAGTAAAATATACATACACCGGGTACATCGACCGCAACCAGGTCGTGCCCTAAAAGAATAATACAATCAGGCAGTGACGGCAGTCCACATGTCGGACGCTCGCCCCGCAATATCAAATGTACATAATACAACAAAAACTGTACTAGCATTGCATCCAGGCTATCCCCCACGACCGATCCGCAACATCACAGCAAAAACACAAAACATCAACGTGAAAGTCACGTTCGCAAATCCGTCTAACCGGGCTATAGCAGTCAGACAAGATTTACCGATCAAGTGACATTCACGGTCGCAGATATAATGTAAATACTGTGAACCAATGTGTTTAAAATATCCGATCGAACAAAATATACCAAGTGGGCCCCAAAGCATTACTGTAGCACTTGCAGAAAATCTGGGCCCAAACAAAATATATCAAAACCCTTATTTCCAGCCCACAAGCCCACTGTAAAAATATGGTGAAGTAATTCCAACTTCCTGCGGTGGAACCGTGGTCAAAGAGGGGTTAAGGCCGCGGTTCCGCGGTCGTACGGAAGGATTAGGTTACCAAATTTTTCCAGTGTTCTTAGGATTCTCTGTACATCTTTCTGCAACAACCTGAAAAAATTTTTTGGACTCCAAAAAATTTTGACAGAAACTGATGTGAAGAAAAATACGGTTTTTGGGATTTTTGTTCGATCGGGTCTTTAAACATACTAGAGCAAGCTAGACTAGGTTAATGGCGTGGCTTTGATACCATGTTGCACCACGGCAGCGCCCCGGCCATCTTACCGAGGCCAAAATGCGGAATCAAAAATTTTCCTTACTTGGAAACTGGCGCTACCTGTTAGTGTATATGCCCTAGAGGCCATTACTGTATCATACTAGTATGTATATTACTTAATGGAAGCTTGGGATATTCACAGTTGTACAGACAATCTTGCTCAATATAGTAGTATGCTACTTGGTTTGTCTCTGCTTTAATGTGTACTTGTGTGTTTATTTATTATATCACCTATACGCATTAGTAGAGCCCTTTGGATCTTTGCTTGATTACCGGCGTTGTGATGGCGATCACACTCGTGGGGGCTGGGTAATCTACAAGCACATCCTTATACACATCCCTAGTCGTGGGAGTACCGAGATAGGGCATCGATACTCCGGAGTAGACTAGCGTATGCGCTTCTCATCCCAGCACGGGAGACGGTCTGTCCCACAGCCGTCGGTACGTCGTACTTGAGATAGTATGCAAGTGCTCGTTGGGTTACGAGTACACTGGACAGGACTCGTCAGGAACTGATGGTTGGTATTATACCTATCGTCAGTTATCAGTTTCCAGGTGACATGAGTACAGCTTAGTCCGCTGACTTGACACTGTCACTTCGCCTCGAGTGTGATCCCACTGTTCTTTGATTGCTACCCTACCACGGCTCTACTGAGTCGTGCAAACAGGTAGTAGTTGGGAGCAGTCCCGAAGCACTTGGAGGTGTAAGTCCATGTCACGCACCCCACTAACTTGCGGGGAGGCGGAATATATGAAAAACGATTATCAATGCTTCGTAACACGGACTTGAGCGCATGAATCGTAATCTAAACCATTGCTAACGTTATACTATAGGTTTAACTACTCGGTACCGGAGTTATACCTCATGTTACATGTCCTTCGGGTCTTCATCGCTGTCCTCCACTCCTCGTAGGCTCCTTGGAACATCGGCAACTTCACGGCCTCCTCGAATCAAAGACGATCCACCCGAAAGCTTCTACGCCAAGCTTAATCTCAAACTTGAGATAACTAGGTTGCTTAAAGTGCTAATCTAAGCTACCTAGAGGATATAGAGTGAGGTTATGGATGTTTTAGTCTATCTAACCCTTGATCTCAAAACATGAGAGGTTAGGGTTAGGGTTTCAAGAGAGAGTGAGCTGGAGGAGAGAGAAGGTGAGAATGATTATTCCTTCATAAAATCCTTCTCACTTGAATATATGATACATAATGAATTATCAAATAATATCAATTAATTGATTATTCACCATGTTTCATTTAATCAAGGAGAGTGATTCATCATGTGAGTCATTAGATCATTAATGAAGCATTAATGATATGATGAATCATATAAATGAGTCACACAAAGTAATCATGAAAAAGCCACCTCAACCCCTCATGTCACCACTCTTCTAGAACCTTCTCGACAAATTACGAGAACGCCCCTCCAATCCGTGAAAACACGGAAAAACTTTAGACTGTATAAATCCAATAACCGGATACTAGAATCTGGCTTAAACCAAAGCCGGCTAGTATAAACTGTCCGAAAAGTCGTACGTGCGAAAACACACGTACGCATCCGAACGCTTGTCGTAAAACCATACGACCTCTATATCATTTCGCCTGGAGCAGGGAAACTCTCTGTGTGGGACTCTAAAGACTCGACACTACGCTGGCAGTGGGTTTAACCACAGACCGCAAGCGGCACTAGCTGTACGTAACGGTCCCCAGGTAGATGTCGATAAGAAGGCCGATGAGGTAAATCATCCGAACTCCCACTGAGCCTGATGTGACAATCTCCGTACAGTCCGGTATGTTCGCCTAAGACTATCGCATATCAAGCCTAGGGGGCGGCAAGCGTCAGTCCCCTAATAGCTGTATAAGTCGTGTTGGAGCGAAGCCCATTACGCCCTGAGAAGCTACTGGAACCTACCAGTATATCTCGCTTTCCCTAGCCAGGGACTTTGCGTAATGGCTCTCTGACACAGTGCGATATCAACTCCCAATATCGGGAGAGACGAATCCTATCTAACCGCCACTGCCTCCAAGTGCTCGGGACTGCACCCAACTGCTACCTGTTTGCACGACTCCTTTGAGCCGTGGTAGGGTAGCAATCTAAGAACAGTGGGACACACTCGAGGCGAAGTAGCAGTGTCAAGTCTGCGGACTATGCTGTACTCATGTCACCTGGGAACTGTTAACTGACGATGGGTATAATTCTAACCAATCAGTTACTCGGCGAGTCCTGTCCGGTGTACCCGTAACCTTACGAGCACCTGTATACTATCTCCAGTACGGCGTATTGATGGCTGTGGGACAGACTATTTCCCCAACTGGGATGAGAAGCGTATACACTTAGTCTACTCCGGAATATCGATGCCCTATCTCGACAATCCAACTACCAGGGACCTGTATAGGATGTTGCTTACAGACTACCCAGCCCCCACTAGTGTGACTGCCATCACGACGCTGGTAATCAAGCAAAGATCCTATGGGCTCTACTAATATGTATAAGTGATACGTTACAAGAAACATATGCACATATTAAAGTAGACTCAAACCAAGTAGCATACTACCATTTTTAGCAAGACTGTATATATATAACTGTGAATATCCCAAGCTTCCATTAAGTAATATACAATCTAGTATGATACAATAATGGCCCCTAGGGCATATACACTAACAATCTCCCACTTGCACTAGGGCCATGAGCTGGCATATCGTAGACCTATCATCTCGAATAGCCTCTCGAACTGCGTCTGAGGAATGGCCTTTGTGAATGGATCAGCAATGTTATCCTCTGTCTTTACTCTCTTCACCTCGATCTCCCGGCGATCTATGATCTCCCTGATCAGGTGATACCGCCTTAAGATGTGTCTGGACTTCTGATGGGACCTGGGTTCCTTCGCTAAAGCTATAGCGCCGTTGTTGTCATAATACAGAGGTATTGGATCAACACTGGTAGGAACCACCTGAAGTTCTGTGAGGAACTTCTTCATCCAGACTGCTTCTTTTGCGGCATTGCAAGCAGCTATGTACTCTGCTTCCATCGTTGAGTCTGCAACGGTCTCCTGCTTGGAACTCTTCCAATAGACCGCCCCTCCATTGAGGGTGAAGACAAAACCCGACATGGATTTGGAGTCATCTTTGTCATTCTGGAAGCCGGAGTCGGCAAAGGCCTCCATCTGAAGGTCTTTTCCGACATATACCAAGAACATCTCCTTAGTCCTCCTCAGGTACTTGAGAATGTTCTTTACTGCTATCCAGTGATTCTCCCCTGGGTTTGCTTGATACCGGCTTACTACGCTCAATGCGTATGCTACATCTGGTCTGGTACATAACATCGCATACATTATAGAGCCTACCGCAGAAGCGTAGGGTATAATCGACATGCGATCCCTTTCCAAATCAGTCTTGGGAGACATATCTTTGGAGAGGGTGATTCCGTGACAAGCCGGTAGGTTACCGCGCTTAGAATCTTCCATACTGAATCTTTTCACTATGGTGTCTATGTACCTGGACTGTGAAAGTCCCAATATCCTTTTTGATCTATCACGATAGATCCGGATCCCTAGAATGTAGGTGGCATCACCTAGGTCTTTCATGGAGAATTTATGTGACAAGAATCTTTTGACTGACTGTAACATAGGAATATCATTTCCTATTAGGAGAATGTCATCCACGTACAAGACGAGGAATACTACAGCTCTCCCTACAATCTTACTGTATATGCATGGTTCATCTGGATTTTTGATAAAGTCAAATTCTTTGACGGCATCATCAAAACAGATGTTCCAACTCCACGATGCCTGCTTTAGTCCATAAATGGACTTAAGCAACTTGCATACTTTACTGCTGTTCCCACTCTGAATGAATCCTTCTGGCTGATCCATATAGACACTTTCTTCCAAATTTCCATTTAGAAAAGCCGTCTTTACGTCCATCTGCCAGATTTCATAATCATGGAAAGCAGCAATAGCAAGAAGGACCCGAATAGATTTAAGCATAGCCACTGGAGAAAAGGTTTCGTCATAGTCCAAACCAGGTCTTTGACGGAAACCCTTTGCAACAAGTCTAGCTTTATAGGTTTCAACCTGTCTATCTACACCAATCTTCTTTTTGAAGATCCATTTGCATCCTACGGGTTTTTCCCCATCTGGAGCAATGTCCAAAGTCCATACTTTGTTGGTGTACATGGACTCCATTTCGGTCCGCATTGCATCTAGCCATTTTACTGAGTCACCGCTCTGAATGGCTAGCTGGAAGCTAGTAGGCTCATCATAATCAATAGTGCAATCCTCTCTATCCCCGTCTATGAGAAAACCGTAGTATCTCTCGGGCGGATGAGATTGCCTACTACTCCTGCGGAGTGGCGTCGGGATGTCCTACTCTCCTGAACCTTCTTGTTCTACCAAGGTTTCAGTAATAGCTTGTGGATCTGGAATTTCTTCCAGTTCTATTGCGCTCCCACTCTTCTGATTTTCTAAAAATTCAGTTTCTAAGAAGCAGGCATGACGAGAAACAAAAACCTTTTGTTCCTCTGCGTAATAGAAATAATATCCCTTGGAGTTCTTTGGATATCCTACAAACTTACACTTTACTGAGCGTGCCTCGAGCTTGTCCGCATGCTGCTTTTTTACAAAAGCAGGACATCCCCATGTCTTAAAATGTTTTAGACAGGGTTTCTTCCCACTCCACATCTGATATGGTGTGGTTGGCACAGTTTTGGTAGGAACTTGGTTCAAAAGATATGCAGCTGATTCTAGTGCATATCCCCAGAATGATCGCGGTAACTCAGCTTTACTCATCATGGAACGAACCATATCCAATAGGGTTCGATTCCTCCTTTCTGATACACCATTGTGTTGTGGTGTGTATGGAGGAGTAAGTTGAGAGAGAATTCCATTCTCTTTTAAGTAACCCAGGAACTCGGCGCTTAAGTATTCACCACCTCGATCAGATCTCAGTGTCTTGATACTTTTGCTGGTTTGTTTTTCCACTTCATTCTTGTACTCCTGGAATTTCTCAAAGGCCTCGGATTTATGCTTCATTAAGAAGATATGTCCATACCTAGAGAAATCATCCGTAAAAGTAATGAAGTAGGAATAACCACCTCGCGCATGTGTAGACATTGGACCACACACATCACTGTGTATGAGTCCTAAGAGCTCGCTTGCTCTTTCTCCGTGTCCAGTGAACGGAGTCTTTGTCATCTTTCCCATGAGACAAGATTCACAAGTGGCATAAGACTGATACTCGAACGGATCCAAGTATCATTCTCTATGTAACTTAGTCAATCTTCTCTCATTGATGTGACCTAGTCTACAATGCCATAAGAAAGCCTGATTTGTTTCCGGAGACTTTCTTTTAAGTGTGTTCTGGACACTGAAAATCTGAGCTTGATTTAATACGTATATTCCGTTCTCTAATGTACCTGACCCAATCAAATCTTGATTTAGGTGGATGTGAACCACATCTCTTGTAAAAGTAAAATCATATCCTTCCTTAGAAAGTAAGGGTACAGATATGATATTACAAGTTGTACCTGGTACATAAAAACAGTTACGCAGAATCAATATCTGCCCAGTTGTCATCCCAAGATGATATTCCCCTACGGATTCAGCGTTCATGCTCATTCCGTTAGCAACTGTGAGGGTCATATCTCCTATCCCGATAACCCTACGATTTCTCAGAGCCTGTAATGAATTACAGATGTGAGTTCCTGATCCGGTATCTAATACCCAGGAAGTAGGGCTAACTGACATACAGTTTTCTATCATAAACACACCCGAAGTCGAAGCCACAACATGCTTCGTATCCTGGCGACTGGCTTCTAAAGCCCTGCAATCACTCTGCCAATGCCTAATCCCATAGCAATAGGAATGTCCCTCAATAGGGTGGTCCAGCTTGTCATAGGCAATGGACATCTGGACAGACTTTTGCCAGTCATATAAGTCAGATTCAGTCAAATTATTATCTAGATGTAACCTATGTGTGGTCACAGGGTCGCTGCAATTTAAGAGAGAGAAGAAGATACTATTAGCATGATGCTGTTGCAAGTTTAGAGTGGTTTAATTTATCTAAACAGGATGGCTCCCATTGTTTCTCGAATCCCTCCTCAAACCATAAAAGAAGAATTAGCCAGGACAATTCTCACCGTACAATACTTGCTTAACCGTTCAGCCAGGTCAGTGTCGATACTTCGAGGGAGGTTTTCCAACGCTTTTGCGAAGTTCCTTAATTAAATAACCTCTTTTCTCTGGGGGGCGTAACCCCGCTGACACCTTTCTAGGCACCTACTTGGTTTATAGCATTGATCGTTAAGTGACGAATCTTCTGATAAGTAGTATATACTCACAGTAGGATCGGGATCCAAAATATCATCGTATGATAATGTTGAAGGAATCCTACCAATATTCATCAAACTCCAAAATGGTATGCACCTCTCTGCAAATTTCAGTTTCTTTAGAAATTCCCGATGTGGATTTTTGCCCCGTGCTCTTATGACCTTGACTAAGGGCCAACAAATCATAAGTCACATGTCAAGTTCTACCCGTCATTGTCCAGGTTAATTTGAACCCACCCGTACATACTCTTGACTAAGGGCCAACAAAGTAATACGACTGTCTCAAACCAACGCATCTATCTATGCAACAAATGAATACCCCAGCAGCTACCAAACACTATGTCTTGACTAAGGGCCAACAAACATAGCTTGAATACTACTGACCATCCATAAGAAATGACGGAGGGCTACGAATGGTTTTGGCAAAACCGTGAACGTAGTGAACTTGATATAATCGAAGGAACCTGATACTTTTTAAAAAGAGTGGTTAAAGCTCCGCAATTAAAAAATCCGATCTTTTAAAATAACCGAGTGGTTTCTTTTAAATTTGTTCCAACGATTAAACTATGGTTTATTTTTCTTTGCATTATAATAACGCATCCCATCATTAACCTATCATTGCAGAAAACAACGAAAATACAACGTCCTCTTATGCCATCCGCATTCGCCACGGGGTCCCGTCATCACCCGTTAGGTTACTTAACTAACGACAGAGCGGGGGCTGGGCTAGCGCGGGTGTAAAACATAAGTGACGTCTAAATAGTTATCATATATAGATATTGTACATTCGTCAGACGCAATAATAAGCATTCCAGATCACAGATAAACTTTATTGGATATGCAAGTAATCCGCGTTTCTTTGAGCCTGCAATGAAAGACGGATTACACAGTTGTGATGAATAGCCATTACCCCACCCCAGACCCCTACGGGTACGGCAAACTACCCGCTAAGTACCAGAAGTGAAGCGGTCTGCCTCAACACTTCAAAATACCCGGTAGTTTGTGCACCCCACCTTGGGTGTATCCTAGGAGCAAAAACAGTAAAAAGAAATAATACAACGGTGGCTACAACCGCAACCTGGATGTGCCCCGCAAAATAATATTACAACTTATTACAATTACATCGAATGAATTAATACAATAACCCATCACAAAACCCGGCTATCCACCACAACAGTCCAATACAGTTTATATACACAAACAGATAAAATCCATTACAGAAATGTGCAACCCCTTGCTAACCGACATACTAGCAGTTAGGGGAGGTTTACGAACACATTAAACATTACAGATAAAGATCCAATTAGCAAATAGTTTAGAACATCGATCGATTACCTATATCCGTGTCTACCCTCAAAAGCAAATCATCACAGAGGCAACCTGGACAGAAACAGTATATACAGGAAAACAAAAAACCCAAAATAATGAATTACTGTGAAACTCCGAGTCAACTCGGCGTTGACTCGGCGGCGGTTCAGCGGCAAAAGCTCTCTATTGCCGCGGAAACGCGGCCGTTTAGTCGAGTTGCCTCCTCGAATTTTCCCAGATTTCTTTGCATTCCCTGCTGTGAATTTTAAGGTATGTCAAAAAAATTTTGCGACACATTTAAAATTTACAGAAACTGTTATGGAATAGGGTTTTGTTTTCCGTGTTTTTCGTCGATCGAACTTCTAATCAATTGCTAACAAGCTAGTAATGGTTTAACCTGGCTCTGATACCACTGTAAGTCCATGTCACGCACCCCACTAACTTGCGGGAAGGCGGAATATATGAAAAATGATTATCAAAGCTTCGTAACACGGACTTGAGCGCATGAATCGTAATCTAAACCATTGCTAACGTTATACTATAGGTTTAACTACTCGGTACCGGAGTTATACCTCATGTTACATGTCCTTCGGGTCTTCATCGCTGTCCTCCACTCCTCGTAGGCTCCTTGGAACATCGGCAACTTCACGGCTTCCTCGAATCAAAGACGATCCACCCGAAAGCTTCTACGCCAAGCTTAATCTCAAACTTGAGATAACTAGGTTGCTTAAAGTGCTAATCTAAGCTACCTAGAGGATATAGAGTGAGGTTATGGATGTTTTAGTCTATCTAACCCTTGATCTCAACACATAAGAGGTTAGGGTTAGGGTTTTAAGAGAGAGTGAGCTTGAGGAGAGAGAAGGTGAGAATGATTATTCCTTCATAAAATCCTTCTCACTTGATTATATGATACATAATGAATTATCAAATAATATCAATTAATTGATTATTCACCATGTTTCATTTAATCAAGGAGAGTGATTCATCATGTGAGTCATTAGATCATTAATGAAGCATTAATGATATGATGAATCATATAAATGAGTCACACAAAGTAATCAAGAAAAAGCCACCTCAACCCCTCATGTCACCACTCTTCTAGAACCTTCTCGACAAATTACGAGAACGCCCCTCCAATCCGTGAAAACACGGAAAAACTTTAGACTGTATAAATCCAATAACCGGATACTAGAATCTGGCTTAAACCAAAGCCGGCTAGTATAAACTGTCCGAAAAGTCGTACGTGCGAAAACACACGTACGCATCCGAACGCTTGTCGTAAAACCATACGACCTCTATATTGTTTCGCCTGGAGCAGGGAAACTCTCTGTGTGGGACTCTAAAGACTCGACACTACGCTGACAGTGGGTTTAACCACAGACCGCAAGCGGCACAGCTGTATGTAACGGTCCCCAGGTAGATGTCGATAAGAAGGCCGATGAGGTAAATCATCCGAACTCCCACAGAGCCTGATGTGACAATCTTCGTACAGTCCGGTCTGTTCGCCTAAGACTATCGCATATCAAGCCTAGGGGGCGGCAAGCGTCAGTCCCCTAATAACTGTATAAGTCATGTTGGAGCGAAGCCCATTACGCCCTGAGAAGCTACTGGAACCTACCAGTATATCTCGCTTTCCCTGGCCAGGGACTTTGCGTAATGGCTCTCTGACACAGTGCGATATCAACTCCCAATATCGGGAGAGACGAATCCTATCTAACCGCCACTGCCTCCAAGTGCTCGGGACTGCACCCAACTGCTACCTGTTTGCACGACTCCTTTGAGCCATGGTAGGGTAGCAATCTAAGAACAGTGGGACACACTCGAGGCGAAGTAGCAGTGTCAAGTCTGCGGACTATGCTGTACTCATGTCACCTGGGAACTGTTAACTGACGATGGGTATAATTCCAACCAATCAGTTCCTCGGCGAGTCCTGTCCGGTGTACCCGTAACCTTACGAGCACCTGTATACTATCTCCAGTACGGCGTACTGATGGCTGTGGGACAGACCATTTCCCCAACTGGGATGAGAAGCGTATACACTTAGTCTACTCCGGAATATCGATGCCCTATCTCGACAATCCAACGACCAGGGACCTGTATTGGATGTTGCTTACAGACTACCCAGCCCCCACTAGTGTGACTGCCATCACGACGCTGGTAATCAAGCAAAGATCCTATAGGCTCTACTAATATGTATAAGTGATACGTTACAGAAACATATGCACATATTAAAGTAGACTCAAACCAAGTAGCATACTACCATTTTTAGCAAGACTGTATATATATAACTGTGAATATCCCAAGCTTCCATTAAGTAATATACAATCTAGTATGATACAATAATGGCCCCTAGGGCATATACACTAACAGGAGGCAGTGACGGTTAGACAGGATTCGTCTCTCCCGGTATTGGGGGTTGACATCGCGCTGTGTCTAGGAGATCCATTACACAAGTAGTCCCTGGCCAGGGCAAGCGAGATATACTGGTAGGTTCCAGTGTTATCTCAGGGTGTTCTGGGCTTCACTCCGACACGACTTGTACCGCTATTAGGGGTCTGACGCTTGCCGCCCCCCAAGGCCCGACATACGATGTATCAGACGAACAGACCGGACTGTACGGAGATTGTCACATACAGGCTCAGTAGGAGTTCGGATGGGTTTACCTCATCGGCCTTCTTATCGACTTCTACCTGGGGACCGTTACGTACAGCTAGTGCCGCTTGCGGTCTGTGGTTAAACCCACTGCCAGCGTAGTGTCGAGTATTTAGAGTCCCTCACAGAGAGTTTCCATGCACTAAGCGAAACGTGTAGAGGCCGTATGGTTTTACGGCAGGGCTGCGATCACTTACGTACACTTGTGTGCGTATGGTGTTCGGGCAGGCAGTACTAGTAGGCTTTGGTTTAAGCCGGATCCTAGTATTGCATGGATGGATTTGTTTTGTCTTCTGTGCATCCGCATTCTACGGAATACGGATGCAGGTGTGTATGCACAGTTTTTCGGAGTGATGAAGGAGGAGGTGCCTCATTAGGGTTTTGGCAGTTGGTTCGGCCAAAACCGTTATGTGGCAGTCTCATTAGGGTTTTGACAGTCGATTCGGTCAAAACCATTTTGAGGCGGGCTCATTAGGGTTTTTGACAGTTCGTTTGGTCAAAACCATTATGAGCCGCGAACATCATTTACTAATCCTATTAGTGATAATCTTATGATGGCTAATTGCATTGACCATTTGACCCCGTTGACCTCTCTTGACTTTGTTGACCGGTTGACCGGGTTGACCATTGACTTTCAAGAGGGTTCCACACTCTTCTTTTTCTTTTCCTTTTTCTTTTGGATTATGATAATGGTCATTTCAAAGTAGCCATCAACTTTATCTTGATGGGATTAGTAATGATGTTGTTTTGCATTATTTGCAACCATGGTTGTTTTTCTTTTGATCATAATATTATTCTCATTCTCTCTCTTGAAATGAGAAGCTCCATGGTTGCTAACCTTCCTCCTTCTTCTTCCTCCTCTTGATTTTCTCCTTTGATCTCATGTGTTGAGAGAAAAAGGATTCCACTTGATAAACACATCCATACATCTCCTCTACACATCCTAGGGCTTCTAGATTAGCAATCTCCTTGCCCTAGTTACCTCGGCTTGAGGTGGAGCTCGGTGTACATCTCTCAGGTGGATCGTCTTCGACTCAAGGAGGCCGCGGAGGTGACCAAAGTCCGGATCAACCATTGAGCAAGCAAAGAGAAGAACGATAAGAAGAGAAGAACAACAAGAAGAGAAGAACAACAAAGAAGAAGAACAACAAGAAGAGAAGGAGTTCAAGTTGAGGTATAACCCCTAACCGAGTAGATACATCTCATGTTAGGATGCTAGTGTATTGTTTAGCAAAGATCCGGCTTTTACGGTCCATGTTACAAAGTTTAGAAAAAATTTTGTTTTACCGTTTCCGCAACCCCGAAAGTACCGGGAGAGGTAACGTGGACCTAACAGTGGTATCAGAGCCTAACTAAACATAAACTAGCTTGGTAGTGAAGTGTATCGAAGTTCGAAACGGAAAAATCGAAAAAACCAAGTTACGAAAACCTAAGTTTCTGTTAAAATCTTTTCTGGTCAAAACAACATTTGTCATACTCCTAAAATCATCTCAGGGTTTTTAGAAGAAAGCCACTAAAAACGAGCCAGTAACTCGACCAAAGTGTCGCGTTTCCGCGGCAATAGCAAGCTATTGCCGCGGAACCGCGGCCATCTTGGTGAGTTGCTGGGTCGATTTTGGTGCAGTGTATTTCTGACTTGGATTTAGGATTTTTAAGATGGTTTATATGTGCCCAGATTTTCCAGAATAGAAATTTGTTTTTGGGGGCCTATAAATCCGTATTTTTCCGAACTTCAATATACTTTGACAATAAAGGTTATATCTGTGATGTTCTTATGTATTGAACGTCGGCTAATCGCTATATGTCGATTAGTCGGGGTTATACATATCTGTGATCTGTGATTGTTGTTGATGGTTTGTGTATATGAACTCGTTGGATTGTCGCGGATAAATAGCCGGGGTGGATGTGAGATAAGAGTTTCTTTTTCTTTCATTCATGTAATAAATTTGTAAATTGATGTAATACTATTTGTATGGCCGCACAACCGGGTCGGGGTTGTAGCCGTCATTGTATAATTCTTTTTACTGTTTTTGCTCCTAGGATAGACCCATGGAGGGGGTGCACAAACTACCGGGTATCTCGAAGTGCCGAGTGGCCTACTCATGGCGTTGAGGGAGGTTGCTTCGCTTCGGGTACTTGGCGGGTAGTTTGCCGCACCTGTAGGGGTCTTGGGTGGGGTATTGGCTATTCATCGCGACCGTGTAATCCGCTTTTCGTTGCAGGCTCGAACGAATCGCGGGTTCCTAGTTTATCCAAAGTGTTCATCTGTGATCTGGATTGGCTATCATTGCAGTATATCTATATATAATAACTATTTAGGCGTTGCTTATGTTTTACAGCCGCGCTAGCCCAGCCCCCGCTCTGTCGTTAGTTAAGTAACCTAACGGGTGATGACGGGGCCCCGTGGCGAATGCGAATGGCATAAGCGTACGTCATATTTTGGTTGTTTTCTGCAATGGTAGGATTTAAATGATGGGACGCATTAAAAGAACTAATGCAAGAAAATAAACCTAAAAGACGTTGTTGGAACAAGTTTTTCAAAAAGCTGTTATTGCAAGGACGTTCAATTTTTGTTTTGCATCGTGGTATTCGGTTATGAATGCCCAGCACCTCAGTCGACGAGGCAAGGGCCGAGATCCCTTCATCGGGAGTGACCCCTTGGACAAAAGCTTGCGTCATGGTAATAACTTCACTATAGTCGATTATTCTTGTTTTGCATCGAGGTATTCAGTTTGGAATATCATGCACCTCATTTGACGAGGAAAGAGCCGAGATCCCTTCACAGGGAGTGACCTCTTTAGCAAAAGTTTTCGCCACTATATTTTCAAAAAACTGTATCATGTTCCTTCAACGATATCAAGTTCATTACGTTAACGGATTTTCGCCAAAACCCAGTCGTAGCCCTCCGTCGTTTCGGATTGATATTGCTTAGTATTCGTGCTACGTATTTCGTGCTCAGCCGAGGCGTGGTGAACTGTAGCTATGTAATATTTTTCTGTAGGATACAAAGTGATTGGTTAGGACAGTCGTGCGGTCATTTTGGCTCAGTCAAGGACTCGTACGGGTGGGTCTAATGCAGTCAAGATAATGACGGGTTGAACTTGACTAGGATCCTTTGATATGTTGGCTCAGTCAAGGTCACTTGGGTCCTAGGGGCAAAAACCACATCGGGAGTTTCACAAGAACTGAAACTTGCAGATTTAGCATACCTTCTGGAGTGTGGTGACTATAGTGGATTCCATCTAGGTTATCACACAATGACAGTTGGATCCCGATCCCACTGATGAGTTGGTTTACTCTCGGGAGATTATTTCACTTAACGATCAATGCTATAAACCTAGTAGGTGTCTAGAAAGGTATTAGCGGGGCTACGTCCCCAGGAAAAAGAGGTTCTTTAATTAAGGAACTTCGCGAAAGCGTTGGAAAACCTCCCTCGAAGTACCGACACTAGCCTGGCTGAAAGGTTAAGCAAGTATTGTGACGTGAATTAAAACCCGACTAGTTCTTCTTTTAAAAAGGTTTTAAGAAGAATTTGAGGAAACAGTGGGAGACATCCTGGTTAGATAAATTAATAAACCAATCTAATCTTGCAAGAGCATACGCTGAGTGTTTCTTTTCTCTCTCTCCAGGCAGCAACCTTTTCACGCCCTAATCAAGATAATAAAATGTATCGCTTGACCGATCCGAATTCTTATTCGGGACTGGGGAAAGTTGGTTCAGCTCTAACTTGTGACAACAGTCATGAGAATGGGAAAGGGGATTGTATGGATTTCCAGGACACCCAGTTGAAGAAGAAGCATGGTTTTGCATCTACTTCAGGTGTTCTTGTAATTGAGAACTGTTTTACGGTCAGCCCTACCTCCTGGGTACTTGATACCGGATCAGGATCTCATATCTGTAATTTATTGCAGGGACTGAGAAAAAGTAGGAAAGTTGCACCGGGTAATATGTCGCTCAGAGTAGCGAACGGAGCACAAGTTAATGCGGCAGCCGTCGGTGAATATCACCTAGTATTGCCAAATGGCAAGACTATGATTTTGAACGATTGCTACTATGTACCCTCTATGTTTTGCAACATCATATCAGTTTCTTTACTCGATAAAGATGGATATAACTTTGTTCTTGAAAAGAATATCATGAACATTTACCTTGATAAGGTACTGGTTGCAGAGGGTACACTGTGTAATGGTATCTACGTTCTAAATCAGAATACAGTTCTCAATATACAAAACACACGCAAGAAGAAGAATTCAGATACGAATGAATCCTACTTGTGGCATTGTAGACTTGGTCATATCGGAGAGAAAAGACTGATTAAGTTGCATAAAGTTGGACTCTTGGATGCGTTCGAGTTTTCATCTTATGAAACTTGTCAGTCTTGTCTCAAAGGGAAGATGACCAAATCTCCGTTCACCGGACATGGAGAAAGAGCAGCAGAGCTCTTGGGACTCGTACAAAGTGATGTATGCGGTCCAATGTCTATACATGCAAGGGGTGGGTTCTCGTACTTCATCACATTCACTGACGATCTCTCTAGGTTCGGATATGTGTATCTGATGAAACACAAATCTGAAGCTTTTGAGAAATTCAAGGAATTTAGAAACGAAGTAGAGAACCAGACAGGCAAAAGTATCAAGATCCTCCGGTCTGACAGGGGAGGGGAGTACTTAAGCACGGAATTCCTAGATTACTTAAAAGAGAATGGTATTCTCTCTCAGTTTACTCCTCCTTATACACCACAGCACAACGGTGTATCGGAGAGGAGGAATCGTACCCTTCTGGATATGGTTCGCTCCATGATGAGTAATGCCTAGTTGCCTCTTTCATTTTGGGGACATGCGCTGTTGACAGCTGCATATCTATTGAACGATGTTCCGTCTAAATCTGCCTAAGACACCGTTCGAGATATGGAATGGTAAGAAGCCGTATCTTAAACGCATTAAGATATGGGGTTGTCCGGCCTATGTAAAAGTACAAAATACGGACAAACTTAAGGCACGTTCAGTTCTATGTAAATTTGTGGGATATCCTAAGAACTCCACAGGATATCTGTTCTACCACACCGAGGAACAGAAGGTGTTTGTATCTCGCCACGCCACCTTTTTAGAGTGGCAATTTCTTGCAAAAGAAACAAGTGGGAGTTCGGTAGAACTGGAAGAAATTCAGCGACCAAAAAATAAAACTGAAAATTTGACAGAAGCTCAGAATTCAATAATCCCAGAAGAACCTCAGCCACTCCGCAGATCTGGTAGGATTTCTCATCCGCCCGAGAGATACTATGATTTTCTCATAGACGGGGATCGAGAGGATTGCATCTTGGAAGAAGATGACCCTACCAGTTTCAGGCAGGCCATTATCAGTAGGGACTCTGATAAGTGGCAGGAAGCAATGCAATCCGAAAT
Source organism: Agapanthus africanus (assembly GCA_030015575.1). Taxonomy (NCBI): domain Eukaryota; kingdom Viridiplantae; phylum Streptophyta; class Magnoliopsida; order Asparagales; family Amaryllidaceae; genus Agapanthus; species Agapanthus africanus. The sequence continues at coordinate 590,436,994 of JASDDO010000014.1, forward strand.
GGAGTCCATGTACGCCAATAAAGTGTGGACCTTGGATATTGCTCCACCTGGGGTAAAACCCGTTGGATGCAAATGGATCTACAAAAAGAAACTTGGTGTAGATGGGCAGGTGGAAACCTATAAAGCTAGACTCATTGCAAAAGGTTTTCGTCAAAGACCTGGTTTGGACTATGACGAGACTTTTTCTCCAGTGGCTATGCTCAAATCCATTCGGATCCTACTTGCCATTGCTGCCTTCCATGACTATGAAAACTGGCAGATGGATGTTAAGACGGCTTTCCTAAACGGTTGTTTGGAAGAGTGCGTTTACATGGATCAACCAGAAGGTTTCGTAGACAGTGGGAGCAGCGGAAGGGTGTGCAAGTTGCTTAAATCCATTTATAGATTAAAGCAGGCATCGCGGAGCTGGAACATCTGTTTTGATGAGGCAATCAAGGAATTTGATTTCATCAAGAACGAAGATGAACCCTGTGTATATAAGAAGATTGTAGGACGAACTGTCGTATTCCTAGTCTTGTACGTGGACGACATTCTTTTGATAGGAAATGATATTCCTATGCTACAATCGGTCAAGCTATTTTTGTCACAAAGGTTCTCCATGAAAGACCTGGGTGATGCCTCATACATTCTGGGGATCAAGATCTATAGAGATAGATCCAAGAGACTATTGGGACTTTCGCAGTCCAGGTACATAGAGACCGTACTAAAGAGATTTAGTATGGAGGGTTCCAAGCGCGGTAACATACCCGCATTGCACGGAATTACCCTCTCCAAGAAGATGTCTCCTAAGACTGACGAGGAGAGGGTTCGCATGAGCACTATACCCTACGCTTCGGCGGTAGGATCTATAATGTATGCGATGCTATGTACAAGACCAGATGTAGCTTACGCGTTGAGCACGGTAAGCCGGTATCAGTCAGACCCAGGGGAGGACCACTGGACAGCAGTGAAGAACATTCTCAAGTACCTAAGAAGGACTAAGGAGATGTTCCTGGTTTACGGTAATGGAGACCTCAGGGTCGAGTCCTTTACCGATTCAAGCTTCCAGAGTGACAAAGATGACAGCAAGTCCGTCTCGGGTTTCGTGTTTACCCTCAACGGAGGGGCGGTATGTTGGAGGAGTTCCAAGCAGGATACCGTCGCAGACTCGACGATGGAGGCTGAATACATTGCTGCAAACGATGCCGCAAAAGAGGCGGTTTGGATAAAGAAGTTCATTAGTGAACTTCAGGTGGTTCCGTCCATTGTTGACCTAATACCTTTGTATTGCGATAACAATGGGGCTATAGCTTTAGCGAAGGAACCAAGGTCCCATCAGAAATCCAGGCACATCTTAAGGCGGTATCACCTGATCAGGGAGATCATTGATCGACAGGAGATCGAGGTGCGGAGAGTGGACACAAAGGACAACACTGCGGACCCATTCACGAAGGCTTTACCCCAGACTCAGTTCGAGCGGCTGATCGAGATGATAGGTCTTCGATACGCCAGTACATGGCCTTAGTGCAAGTGGGAGATTGTTAGTGTATATGCCCTAGAGGCCATTACTGTATCATACTAGTATGTATATTACTTAATGGAAGCTTGGGATATTCACAGTTGTACAGACAATCTTGCTCAATATAGTAGTATGCTACTTGGTTTGTCTCTGCTTTAATGTGTACTTGTGTGTTTATTTATTATATCACCTATACGCATTAGTAGAGCCCTTTGGATCTTTGCTTGATTACCGGCGTTGTGATGGCGATCACACTCGTGGGGGCTGGGTAATCTACAAGCACATCCTTATACACGTCCCTAGTCGTGGGAGTAACGAGATAGGGCATCGATACTCCGGAGTAGACTAGCGTATGCGCTTCTCATCCCAGCACGGGAGACGGTCTGTCCCACAGCCGTCGGTACGTCGTACTTGAGATAGTATGCGGGTGCTCGTTGGGTTACGAGTACACTGGACAGGACTCGTCAGGAACTGATGGTTGGTATTATACCTATCGTCAGTTATCAGTTCCCAGGTGACATGAGTACAGCTTAGTCCGCTGACTTGACACTGTCACTTCGCTTCGAGTGTGTTCCCACTGTTCTTTGATTGCTACCCTACCACAGCTCTACTGAGTCGTGCAAACAGGTAGTAGTTGGGAGCAGTCCCGAAGCACTTGGAGGCAGTGACGGTTAGACATGATTCTTCTCTCCCGGTATTGGGGGTTGACATCGCGCTGTGTCTAGGAGAGCCATTACACAAGTAGTCCCTGGCCAGGGCAAGCGAGATATACTGGTAGGCTCCAGTGTTATCTCAGGGTGTTCTGGGCTTCACTCCGACACGACTTGTACCGCTATTAGGGGTCTGACGCTTGCCGCCCCCTAGGCCCGACATGCGATGTATCAGACGAACAGACCGGACTGTACGGAGATTGTCACATACAGGCTCAGTAGGAGTTCGGATGGGTTTACCTCATCGGCCTTCTTATCGACATCTACCTGGGGACCGTTACGTACAGCTAGTGCCGCTTGCGGTCTGTGGTTAAACCCACTGCGAGCGTAGTGTCGAGTCTTTAGAGTCCCACACAGAGAGTTTCCCTACACTAAGCGAAACGTGTAGAGGCCGTATGGTTTTACGGCAGGGCTGCGATCACTTACGTACACTTGTGTGCGTATGGTGTTCGGGCAGGCAGTACTAGTAGGCTTTGGTTTAAGCCGGATCCTAGTATTGCACGGATGGATTTGTTTTGTCTTCTGTGCATCCGCATTCTACGGAATACGGATGCAGGTGTGTATGCACAGTTTTTCGGAGTGATGAAGGAGGAGGTGCCTTATTAGGGTTTTGGAAGTTGGTTCGGCCAAAACCGTTATGTGGCAGTCTCATTAGGGTTTTGACAGTCGATTCGGTCAAAACCATTTTGAGGCGGGCTCATTAGGGTTTTTGACAGTTCGTTTGGTCAAAACCATTATGAGCCGCCAACATCATTTACTAATCCTATTAGTGATAATCTTATGATGGCTAATTGCATTGACCATTTGACCCCGTTGACCTCTCTTGACTTTGTTGACCGGTTGACCGGGTTGACCATTGACTTTCAAGAGGGTTCCACACTCTTCTTTTTCTTTTCCTTTTTCTTTTGGATTATGATAATGGTCATTTCAAAGTAGCCATCAACTTTATCTTGATGGGATTAGTAATGATGTTGTTTTGCATTATTTTCAACCATGGTTGTTTTTCTTTTGATCATAATATTATTCTCATTCTCTCTCTTGAAATGAGAAGCTCCATGGTTGCTAACCTTCCTCCTTCTTCTTCCTCCTCTTGATTTTCTCCTTTGATCTCATGTGTTGAGAGAAAAAGGATTCCACTTGACAAACACATCCATACATCTCCTCTACACATCCTAGGGCTTCTAGATTAGCAATCTCCTTGCCCTAGTTACCTCGGCTTGAGGTGGAGCTCGGTGTACATCTCTCGGGTGGATCGTCTTCGACTCAAGGAGGCCGCGGAGGTGACCAAAGTCCGGATCAACCATTGAGCAAGCAAAGAGAAGAACGATAAGAAGAGAAGAACAACAAGAAGAGAAGAACAACAAAGAAGAAGAACAACAAGAAGAGAAGGAGTTCAAGTTGAGGTATAACCCCTAACCGAGTAGATACATGTCATGTTAGGATGCTAGTGTATTGTTTAGCAAAGATCCGGCTTTTACGGTCCATGTTACAAAGTTTAGAAAAAATTTTGTTTTACCGTTTCCGCAACCCCGAAAGTACCGGGAGAGGTAACGTGGACCTAACACTACCGCGGACAATAAAACCCGGATCGTTAACCATTAACCTATACTAGCTAACAAGAGATGGGAAGAGAAGTATACCAAGTGATCCGAGTCCTCCGGTCTTCTCTTCGTCGTCCCGATCTCCCGCGGAAAGTCCTGTCTCCATGTCGTCGCCTCCTCGCCGGATGGGCACCACGTCTCCTGCATCTTTTACGGGCTCCCACCTCAATACCGAGGCAACTCGGGCACGAAGCTGGCAAGTCGACGTGTCCAAGATTTGCTGTAGAATGTAGTGTAGAATAGTAGTCTCATTTGGGGTAGTGAAGTTGCCATTGGTGATGGAGGAATGAGCTTAAGGGAAAATGGTGCTTTCATTTTCCCTAAAACAAGAAGAAGAAGGAGATATGCCACACCTCTCCAAATGAACCTCTCATTCTCTCTTGAACAAAATGGTGGAGGAGAGAAAAGAAAAAGCACAAGGGAGGTGAGTGTAGGAGAAGAATAATGGTGACCACACCCAAAACCATGATAACAATATTAAATCAACTTTCATCTCATTTCTAATATCCATTAAAGCAAATGAGGTGATGGAAAAAGAATATAATCATGAAGGAACTATCATGAAGCCATCATATGCAAGAAACCCCTCCACAATATGTTATTTGCAAACTTGTAAATAACACCCTCCATCGGAAAAGTCCGGCCGGGAAAGAACAAAGGAAAACCGGCCGGAACGGTATGCAAACTGGCAACTCCAGAAAACTGGTCCCGTAATAAATTACAGGAAAACCCCGATACTGTGCATACACACCCGCATCTGTATTCCGAACGGATACAAATGCAATGAGACAAAATCTACACTGTACTATACTAGGATCCGGCTTAAACCAAAGCCGGCTAGTAATATCCGTTCGATCCTGATCCGTGCAATACCGCACGTATCTGATCGAACCCTGCCATATAACCATATGGCCACAAGTACAAACCGTCCGATCCTGATCCGTGCAATACCGCACGTATCTGATCGGACCCTGCCATATCTCCATAGGGCCTCTACAGCGTTTCGCCCGAAACTTGAGTAACTGAATGTGTGGTGGACTCTAAAGACTCGTCAATACTATGGCTGTGGATTTAACTACTAGCACGTCAGAGGTATAAGCTAATACGTGACGGGCCACCAGCTATTGACCAAAAGGGACGTCGATGAGCGAACTCATCCTGACACCCTACTGAGCCTGTCAGTGACAATATCCGTACAGTCCGGTCCGTTCGTCTATGAGCATCGCATGGTGGGCCTAGGGGGTTGGTAAAAGTCAGACCACCAAAAGCGGTACAAGTCGTGTCGGAGCGTAGCCCAGAACACCCTGAGATACTACTGGAATACCTACCAGTAAATCTCCTGCCTCGGCCGAGGGCTTTGTGTAATGGCTCTCCTAGACACAGCGCGACCTCACCCCCAATACCGGGAGAGACGAACCCCTGCAGATCCACTCACTGCCTCCATGTGGCTCGGGACTGTACCCAACTAAAACCTGTTTGCACGACTCCTTTGAGCCGTGGTAGGGTAGTAATCAAAGCACAGTGGGAACTCACACGAGACAAATGACGATCTCAGGTCGATGAACTAACATGTACACATGTCACCAGGGAACTGCTATCTGACATCTGGTATAAGACCAACTAGCATGTTCCCGGCGAGTCCTGTCCGGTGTACTCATAACCCAATGAGCACCTGTATACATCTTAGGTGAACCAACTGACACCAGTGGCTTGTGAGACCGGCCACCGCCCCTCGTCGGGGTCTCGACTGTATACACTAGTCTACTAATGGAGTATCGATGCCCTGTCTCGAAACTCCCACGACTAGGGACCTTTTAAGGATGTGCTTATAGACCCCAGCTCCCACGTATATGATCGCCATCATACTGCTGGTCGTCAAACAAGAATCCTAGGGGCTCTATCAACGTGTAATAGCGACCTGTCAGGTCACCTAAAGCAGTACACGATGATAAAGGTAAACCAGATAGCATACTATCATCTCGAGTAAGACTGTCCTACCGGGATAGGTCCTCCCTCAATCATTGCAATCACGTGCCTGTGATCCAATAATTGACTCTGAAGGCACTATCTCCAACAGATAGGCCAGTTCCCTACCGGTACGGACGGGCACAAGTACGTCCTTATCGTAGTGGATTACTTCATGAAATGGATTAAGGTCGTCCCCATCAGGAAACCGGATGCCACCACGACCATCAAGTTCCTGCAGAACAACGTGATGCTTCGCTTCAGCATCCCGAGGTGTATCATCACCGACCACGGAACAAACTTCGAGAACGAGAAAGTGAAGAAATTCTGCAATGAGTATCACATCCTCATGAAGTTCGCCGCGGTTGCACATCCCCAATGCAACGGGCAAGCCGAAGCTGCTAATCAGGACGTCCTCCGAGGTCTCCGGACCCGCCTAGAAGGACGCCAAAGCAGTTAGGTCGAGGAATCACCCCGGATCTTTTGGGCCCTGTGCACGTCAAAGAAGACCCCCCACCGGGGAAACCCCTTTCAGCTTCTGCTACGGGACTGAGGAAATGGTCCCAGCGGAGATCGGGCTACCCAGTTACCGGGTCGAACACTTCGACGACGAAGCCAACACCACGGCCCTCCGGACCAACCTAGATATCTTGTTGGAGAAACGAGACCGGGCTCAGATCAGAGTTGCCGCTTATCAGCAGCAAACCGCCCGATACTACAACGCGTGAGTCAAGCGCTGCTTCTTCAAGACCGGAGACCCAGTCCTAAGGCGAAACGAGTTCGTCGATCAAGGCAGGCTGCATAAGTTTTCCCCTAAATGGGACAGCCCCTTCCTCATCTCCGAGGTCCTTCCCGGCGGAGCCTACCGATTGCAAGACGCGGAAGGGCGCAAGTTTCCACGTCCTTACAACGCTGAGAAACTCAAGCTATACCAGTGAAGGGAATATCCACGAGTGTGTATTTCTTCTTTCACAAGAACAATGTAAACTCTTCTAATGTCCTTTCTATTTAAATAATACGAAGAGAACGCTAGAACGTTGCGAAAAGAAGAATTTTATTCATTCAAAAAGGTAATATGGGCTCCTCAGCCTTACAAAAAAAGGGTTACAACAGAGGTGGAACGGGATCAAGGAAGTACTCCCGGTGATACTCAGAGTAGATTTCAGTCAGCCGGGCCCTAGACGTTGTAGCCCGCTCCTGCCGACGCTGCACGCCGACCCGGGACACCATGGAAGCACCCGACCCTCCGCCCTCTGAGCCTTGGCCCACGAGGTACTTTGTTACGCCCCTCATCCCACTATACGGGCAGAGGACACGACGAGGCCGCTACGTATTTACTGTGAAGTAAATACGCTAAGCGTATCTAAGCAATATAAAAATAAACCCCAAGAGATAAGATATAAATAAACAACAACTTTATTTATTCACATTCTTTTTGTACAATACATGGAAAGTAAATACAACTGAAATAAAAGGCAATGCCTAAACAATGGCATAACAGAAAAGAAAAGTACTGAAATGGAAAGTGTACAATGACTAGAGCTCGGGGTCTTCACTGAACTGGTCCAAGTCTTCAGTAGTGGGCTCGATCTCTGACGGGTCCAGATCACCTGACGACATTCAAAGAAGAAAGAAAGAGAATGTCGTCAGCGAACAGGTCGCTCGGTAAGTCCCAAAGATAAGGGATAAATAGAATAGACAGAATAAGAATGGGTAGCTTTTAAAGTTCTAGTATATTGTTATAATGTTGTGTTAACGCTGTTTTTTGTAGCTTGGTACATAAGAATGCCAGTGTATACGAGATGAGTCTCTATATGCCAGAGACTAGAGGCAAGTATAGTACAAGGAACCGTTTATGCCACGGTACAATAGCAACCGGATTCATGTTAGGTGTATTAAGTCTTACTGTCTCGTGCCACTTCTAACACCTTCCGTACCAATCTACCCCTTAAACCCCGAGTTGTCTTATTTGTATTGTATTGTATTGTAAATTGTACTGATTGTATAATTGGATGACTGGCTGAAACCATGATATCAGTAAACGGATATAACCGTAGAATCAAGTAAATGGAATAACTGGAGAACCATGTAAATGGAATGTATATCCATGGTTCGGTTCAGTCAAGTTGTATAGATTGATAATTGGATTCATGGATTCACGTTGAATTGTAATATTGAAGATTGTAGATTGTAGATTGTACTTGAATCATATTCAAGTTAGATTATAATGAGACTCATTCTGAGTCAGACAATTAGAAAAGTAAATTGAAGTCCTGATTATTTTGATGTTATCGGTAACCGCTGCACATGGACGGCAGGATTTGTGTCTTTTTCAAAAACGATTACCGTATTGATAACACCATTATTAAGTTGTCTACCTTAAATAGGCAAGCACCAACTTCTTTGGCTCCTTGAGGCTCAAGAGATTGGTCCCGCTTAAACTTATGTTTACTAGGGTCCTTAGGGTAATTTATTGAACTCGAGGGGTTTTTATGTAAAAATACTTTTATATACTTTTCAAAATACACCCAAAGTATTTATTATTCGTCTTTAGAGTTGTAATGAATATAGATTTTATATTGTAATATTTCTAGTGAAAATATCCTAATTTCATAAATAAAGGTATTTATTTGTAATATTGATTTGTATAGAATTCATCGTATTTTAGTGTAAAATGATTCTTGTGACATTTTTAGAAAAAAGTGGAATATTTATAATAATTCAAAATAGATATTTTTATGTTACATATACATATATTAATATGAAAATAATTTTTTGAATATATAATATTCTAGAAATCTCGTTTTCTTAAGATGTCGTATTTTAAATCTTTCGAGACCGAATGCTCCTTGCGAAGGTCTGCATCTCGCTCTAATAAGCCCGAGGATGTGCGATAATCCGCACCATCCTGAACGGGTTCCCTAAATGGGTTATAGCGGCGCTTAGCAAAGATTGTATAAATACTAATTCTTTTAGAAAACGGTTTTATTAAGTAAATGTGTAACGTTCTGAAAATCGTTTCGGTGAAATTTCGGAAAATCGGTAAAATAAGGGGGTTTTCCGTAAAAAGTCAAAATATAAATATCTTTTATTATAAAATTAAATATATATATTCTAGATATGTAATTGCTAGTATTTGGTGTTTATTGAGCCACTGGTAAAATTTCTAATTTTCTGAAATTTTTTCCGAAATTAATTATTTTAATATTATTTTAAGCTGTTAAAAATATATTAAATTAGCGATAAATACAAATTTGAATGGGCTAATTACAAACTTTAGAATCATGAAAACTAAAATCTAGTTAGTAATATAAATTTTTAGCGATTTATTTCAAGTTCTAGTTGGTTATAATCAAAGGAAATAAAAATTTAATTAAACTAAACTAAAACTTGTAATTTGGTAACTTGAGGGGTTCTTTTTGCATGAAAATTTCTTGTACACCTCACACACATCCTCACCACTTGTGGCCGGCCCCACCACCACCAACAGCATCCCAAAAATTTTCCCTCTCTTGTTGTCTTCATTCATGTGAAGAAATGAGTTAAAATAAGGGTTTTTATATATATTAAGTAGGTGGGGGTATTGTGGTAATTTGTGAGGGCTTTGACTTGGATTTTTTTTCTCCACTCCTTCACACTTCTCCCCATCCCAGATCTGGCCGAGAATTCCCTTTGCTGCAGCCGCTATCTTTCCCCCAATTCTCCATCTCATTTTGCTTCAAAATTCATATCAAAATCCATCAAAAAATCCACAAATCCTTCACCAATTCAAAGCTAATTCCTATTCTACCTCTTCTAACACCCATATTAGTTTAAAACAAGGTGAAGGATGGTGTCTTTGGAGGATAGAGAAACCTAGGGTTTAAAACTTTGGAGGTAAAACTCTAATCTAATGTTTAAATTGTAGTTTGTATATGCTAATTTAGAAATTAGAAGTGTTAACTTAGTTGTGGTGGCTTGTTTTAGCAAAATCAAGAGAAGGGGTTGATTTGGAAATGGGAATTGAAGCGTTGTAAATGGGTTATTTGAGTGTTGTAGCTAGCTAGTAGTGTGCATTGGGTGATTGTGCGATGTTGTGACCATTTTGTCGCAAATCCGCGATGTTTGCGCACATTTTCTATTATCATGCTTACTAGGTTTTTGAAATTGAATTAGAATGTCGGATAAAAATTATGGTTAGGGTTTTTTATCACCTCATTAGCAATATAATGTGTAGTTTAATACTTTAGGGTTATGCAAAACCTAGGCTAGTTGTTGAATTGTGAATCTTGCTTTAAAAATTTTAAAATTGATATCTTTGCAAACTAGAAATTTTGTTTTAATACAAATTGATGAGATTAAAATATGGAAGTGATTTGTATGACCTAGTCATGTTATTTAATGAGCATTATGGCCATTAGAATTGTTAAAACATCAAGTGTTGTACTAAAACGGTAAATTTTGCTTGCTCGGTTTTCGGAAAAATAGCTTTTAAAGTGAGTTTGGGGTTTTTGTGAATTTTAAGCTATTTCATATTATAATTAGTGTTTGTGAATGTACAAATGGGTGCATTTAGGTTCTTCTCGATGGGTTTATGTTTGTATATCGACATCGAGGGTTGGTTTGGCTATTCTTGCATGCGTAGGCGATAGGTTTTGACTTATACGTGATGCGCGTGCCGATTTGGTTTTCATATGCCGTTTCGAATTCGAATTGGGTTTTTTTATGCGATACGATACGTTGTGACATGTAGGTACCCCATGTGGACTTCGAGACGACAAGCAAGCGCGTGGCGACGTCGGCACCGGTGAGCGAAGACCAGGTGAGTAGATTTATATCTACGGGAAGAAGTCGGGTGGACGGCGTATAGCACCCCCGCAATGTTGTGAGAAATGAGGTGATATGGTAACGATATACTTTTATATGTTATTATGTGATATGAACACCTAGTAAGAGAAGCCTTAGGAGTTATGGGTTTAGGGTTAGCGAGAATTGAAGAAAGGACTTTAGCGGATTTCTTAGTCACGAAACCCTAGAGTAAGGATTTGCATACACGCACACATATACACTTGCATATATCATTTTCTTGTGTATATATGGGAATGTGTATATATGTATATACGCATGGGTATGGGACTATGCATATATACATTCATATACACATGCATGAATGTTAAGGATATTGTATGATATTTGGAGATGAATCGATGAGATTGGGCTTGAGGCCATGAGATCAGTGATGTGATATGGTCCGTATTTGAGATACGACATGATATTTTAGCAGGTTCTTTAGGCGTGGTGTTTTCATACACAAGCATGCATTTCATAGATGGTATCAGTATTGTACTAGATGTAGATCAGTACCCCGATCATGATATTTGATAAAGAGGATATCAAATGATTAATGTTATAGATGTGACATTTGACCCGTACCCAGATTTGGGAGGCCGTAAGACGGATTTACCGTACGAGCTATATATTGACGATAGATCAGCACTCTTGATTCAAGGATGTCATATGATATGTTGTATCGTACATGATATTATTGAGGTGGGATCACCGACTATTATGCATGTATATATATATATATATATATATATATATCGACTCAGATTTAGGTGGTTTCCATACCCCTTTCGATTGGTTGTTAGTTAGACCTATAGTTTACCTAGTAGATGTTAGACTGGACCTGAGTCATACCTATTTCCAAAACTGACGAAACGTGAGAATTTTAAAGACATACCAAGGGATACTACGGATATTTTAAAAGACGTATCTTTTCTTAAAAACACTATAGTCCTTATTTTCAAACACCACGATTCATACTATTTCAAACGGCAAAACAGTATATCACATGTATAGTAAGGTAGATTCCTTGTTGTTACGTTATTATTCATGTTCCGCATATTATTGTTGTATTTACTATTCATTTTCCTTATTATATTGTTATCGCCTTATTGCATGTTATTGTGTATGTAGTAATTATGAAACCATGCTGTTAGGACACCAGCACCATTACCGATGACTCGTATGCTCCACGTACACTCGCTTGCCGGCTCACACACATCTTCATCGGTAATTTCCATGTCACGTACACTTTAGAAAATACTATTTCAGTGACATAGCTTGCTAGCTGATAGTTGTAATATGTTATAGTTTCCATATGCTAGTTTAATTATTGCATTCATTGCATGATATCAGATGCATCCATATAGTCATTGGTTATGCAGTATTATGGAGATTTATGCCGGTATTCACTGTTTATTAGTATTATGATTTTGATGATTTCGGATTTACATGAGATTTCTGGATTTAGGGGAAAACCGCAAGAATTTAATAAAAGCTTAGTATCATCATTTTAAAATGCAAATTGCGGTTTTCTCGTGATGTATGAGTGTCCACCATGATGTTTTCTCGGTTCTGAAATGGTTTTCGAGACCCGATTCGAAGAGTTGGATGAACCGTCTGCGGGTACATGGTGGACCCGGTATGGTATCCCGGGGCAAGAAGTTCGAGTAGTAGACGATGAGCCCGGCAGGGGCAGACTGCCTACCGGTGATTTTACCTGGCTCGGTGGATATTCGGAGGATACCGTTCGTGGCCGTGAGATTGATGATATGGGCTGATCCATTCTGCCAGAGCCCGCGGGCCGATCTCGCAGATGATACGGATGCCTGAGATATTGATATTTGAGATATTGAGATTTGATGCCGTGATACTGAGACTTATGTTTTGTGTCGATGCTTGACACTGATTTCTCTGTTGCATTCATTGATGATACGTGATTGACATACATATAGAAATCTCATTGATTAAAGAAAACAGTTGTCTCACTCATGATAGATTCTGTTTCCATTCGTAATGCATCCATACATCATATATCTGATATGTTGCTATCTGAGGCACTGACACGAGCAGGTAGTATTACACTATACATAGCTGGACTAGGATTTTTATTTGAGCATATTACCTGATATAACCTAGGATAGTGTTATGCATGCGATTTCTACTCGTAGATGTTTTCTACTCACGAGTTGGCAACCCACCCCCGTTGTGCCACAGTTCCTTACAGGTTTTGCCGTACAGGTTTCGTTGTGGCTTTGCTGGCACACTGTTCCTTCCGGGTGATTGCTTTGGTAGGTGGGTTCTTTGCATCAGGACCACCATTGTTTATTTATTATTTCTGTTGTATCTATAAAAGTCCATCAAGCAGATTGTATATTTGAGAGAGATAGAAGACCAGATTTGTTATTCTTTCGACCTTAGAGTCGCGCGTTGTATTATTTTGGGTTTTCTTGTTGATTTTGGGTTTTCTTTTGAGTTTTGATCCTTGCCCTTAGCGCTGTATATTATATTGCTTGCGTGGTTGTGACTGTCGATTGACGAAGAGATAGCTCCCGCTTGAGGATGCCTTTTTTATTGATTTCGTATACTATTCATGTTGTATCCCATTTGGGGCCAGTATTTACAAAGGAGACTCTGCCGAAATTTTCAGAAAATACTTGGATTTTAAAAATACATACTTCGGCCTATGTTGATTAAAAGTACTTTCTTTAAATTGGTTTTTCCATCACTCTACCGTTTCTTTTGGTTTTGATTCTGCGTTTTGGCTTACTTAGATTACGTACGCCTCGAGACGTTCGTAATTTAAGTGTCGGTCATGTTCCGTACTTTTCGGGTCTTGACAAAGTTGGTATCTGAGCGTTAGGTTTTAACTTCGGAGTGTAGGATGACCCTTAGTTGATGGAGTAGGTAGCTTGAGTAGAGTGACGTACCGTACATATGGTTCGCGGCATATTTACGATACGATACTCCGCTTAAGAAGCCTTAGGATGTACATTTCCTTGCCCAGTATTATATTCATTCCTATGATTTAGCCTCATCAGTACCAGTTTATGGTTTTTTTATCACGGTGGTACGGGCATGGAGAGCTACGGCTAAAGTTGCGGTCAGCATGAGCTCGTCATGGACGAGGACTGACCAGAGCGTGATTCCAGGGGAATATGATTGCATAGAGGCGTTGTTTTATTATGTTTTCGCACCACGAGCGTTTGATGGATCGCTTTTATGAGATTTCTCGGACGTGCAGATCAGCACCAGAGGATTGGGCCACTTCAAGAGGCCTGTCAGATTGTGATGACCGTTAGAGCACAGATTATTTTGATGATTGAGGCACTGTTCAGCATGCGGATGAATGAGCCAGTGATTTTGGCGAATGAAAAGATGTCGCCCCAGATGTTTGAAGCTAACGCCGCACGAGTTATACTTCGAGATATGATAGGAGATTGCTAGTCACAAGAGATGAAAGACTAGGACATATGATTCATTGCCTACCCCGATGCGAGGTCATCAGACTGATTGATTCCAGCTAGAGACGACTTCACGCAGATACGTTGAGAGTCGATAGAGACGATCGAATGTCAGGAACCCATTTTCCAAGTTTAAAGTATTTGGAAAACAATGCAAGCAATTCTACGGACCCTCTAGAAGAATGAAACCCTAACTCGATTTAATGACCATGGGACGTCGGTGAACCTTAGGGTTTGCGGCAGTTTAGCGGTGCCATTAGTGAGGCTTGGGTCTACCCTTCTACGGTTGGTCCATAGGTGTTGTGGCATATATTCGATACTATTAAACTGTACCCAAGATGTTAAGCTCTTGGGGGATTATGAGGTTTTGACAAATCGATCGGATGGTTTGACTTCATTCGGATACCATGTGATGGGATGCATTGCTTGGGAGGCTCCAGATACGAGTGTAGCCGTTGGAGCGCAGTCCATGCAGCCAGGAAGAGACGAGTCCGAAGCGGTCGACATTTGAGAAAAGTGGAGTAAGAGGTTCGTACGAGATCTTGACGAGCTGACGTTCCACTCCGCCGATATCAGAGATGTGATACGCAAGCAGAAGTGTTGAATATGGATATATATTCCAGGAGGAGTCGTGATGAGTATGCAGCGGTTCCGGAACAAGAAATAGATATAGTAAAAGGATGATAACTTCCGGGCAGTTCTGCAGAAACGAGACGTGGAAGAGACTTCGACAGGACCTTTCTAGAAATACTGAACGAGAAGACCTGGACCCAGGAGCGGTCATATGATGCACACCTAGTAGGCCAGAATTCGGCATCGTCGACGAGACATGTTATGAGTAACCATGATAGTTGACCAGAGATCTTTAGAGGATGTTTCAGAGCGGACTGCTTCCGTTATCGTTTCTATATTGGACCGTTGAGCCGAAGAGCTATGTACTTAGCAATCTGCAGTGAGAGGCGAGAGCCTAAGGGCACTAGGCGACATGCCATGATCAGAAGGCAAGTAGATATCTTGCTCTGCTAGCATTGGATGCACCGACACCTTCTCGATTTTGAAGGACGGACATATCGACAACAATATTTATGAGTTGTGATTTTGTGATTGACTATCATGTATCCGTCACTTTGGATTTCGGTATTTTTGGGTGATTTATTTCATGATTGAGTTTTGATGACCGAGTTTCATGATATGTGATTTCATGCCTAGGGCATGTATATGATTTGACTTATGCTTTCGGCATAGTTTTCATGCACTTCTAGTATTCGATTTGCTTTTGTGCATGACGATGCACAGGATGGTGAGATTTTATACCACGGTATACCTGATTGGGATTTTGATTGAAGTGTGTTGTATACCGTCGATTTCGATTATGATATTCGACATTCGTTTTCATGCACATTGTGCACTTGATTTGGATTTTGCGCATACTTAAGGCACTTGATGCGATTTAGGTGCACACCAGATACACTAAATCGAGATTTTTCGTGCATATCAGATGCACCTGGTTTTGCTGTCAGGCACCACGTTGCCTCTGATAAGTGTTTCGTGCACACCCGTTGCACTTAGATGTTATTTCTGTGCACATGTATGGCACATTCGTGGATTTCGATTTCCGTGCGCACCAGACGCACGTGGCATTCATATATATATTTGGGATTGATTTCTTTTGGAGCAGTATATTTTATGATACTTGCTATCTGGTTTAGTACTGAGAAGGACTAGTCAGAGAACAGTACCTGAGTATATTTTTGTATGCATTGATAGTTATCGAAGGGATTTTCAAAGAGGAGTTATAGTCTCGGTATTTACCTACGTGTCAGTGATGACAAGAAACTGTTTAAAAGGGAAACCTTTCTAAAAGTGTTTTCAAAACGGCGGGACGTGCATATTAAACAAAGGATATATATATGTATATTTATAGTTATTTTTTTACGATAGGCGTCCGCCACTGTTCAGTGTTATGCGCATCGCACAACGACTTAAAAGGGTTTGACATGCATTTCCTTCAGATATTTATATGTATAGCGTTGATGTATATCGTATTGGTTTTCGTATTGGATTTATTGATGTCTTCCCCATGACTCCGATGATTGCGGGATACTTGACGGAGTTTTGATTTTGAGTTATACACTCTTTTTCAAGCGCATGCATTGCGCTACGATATATGTTTTATGTATTTATGATTTCGGAGCCCCGACGACTTGATTGTTTTGCTGAAATGTTTTAGTATTTGGGGGAGTTTTTAATTTAAATTCGGGGACCGAATTTCCTTAAGGGGGAAGATTGTAACGTTCTGAAAATCGTTTCGGTGAAATTTCGGAAAATCGGTAAAATAAGGGGGTTTTCCGTAAAAAGTCAAAATATAAATATCTTTTAATATAAAATTAAATATACATATTCTAGATATGTAATTGCTAGTATTTAATGTTTATTGAGCCACTGGTAAAATTTCCAATTTTCTGGAAAAACAATTCCGAAATTAATTATTTTAATATTATTTTAAGCTGTTAAAAATATATTAAATTAGCGATAAATACAAATTTGAATGGGCTAATTATAAACTTTAGAATCATGACAACTAAAATCTAGTTAGTGATATAAATTTGTAGCGATTTATTTCAAGTTCTAGTTGGTTATAATCAAAGGAAATTAAAATTTAATTAAACTAAACTAAAACTTGTAATTTGGTAAGTTGAGGGGTTCTTTTTGCATGGAAATTTCTTGTACACCTCACACACATCCTCACAACTTGTGGCCAGCCCCACCACCACCAACAGCAGCCCAAAATTTTTCCCTCTCTTGTTGTCTTCATTCATGTGAAGAAATGAGTTAAAATAAGGGTTTTTATATATATTAAGTAGGTGGGGTATTGTGGTAATTTGTGAGGGCTTTGACTTGGATTTTTTTTCTCCACTCTCTCACACTTCTCCCCATCCCAGATCTGGCCGAGAATTCCCTTTGCTGCATCCCCTCTCTTTCCCCCAATTCTCCATCTCATTTTGCTTCAAAATTCACATCAAAATCCATAAAAAAATCCACAAATCCTTCACCAATTCAAAGCTAATTCCTATGCTACCTCTTCTAACACCCATATTAGTTTAAAACAAGGTGAAGGATGGTGTCTTTGGAGCTTAGAGAAACCTAAGGTTTCAAACTTGGGAGGTAAAACTCTAATCTAATGTTTAAATTGTAGTTTGTATATACTAATTTAGAAATTAAAAGTGTTAAATTAGTTGTGGTGGCTTGTTTTAGCAAAATCAAGAGAAGGGGTTGATTTGGAAATGGGAATTGAAGCATTGTAAATGGGTTATTTGAGTGTTGTAGCTAGCTAGTAGTGTGGATTGGGTGATTGTGCGATGTTGTGACCATTTTGTCGCAAATCCGCGATATTTGCGCAAATTTTCCATTTTCATGCTTACTAGGTTTTTGAAATTGAATTAGAATGTGGGATAAAAATTATGGTTAGGGTTTTTATCACCTCATTAGCAATATAATGTGTAGTTTAACACTTTAGGGTTATGCAAAACCTTGGCTAGTTGTTGAATTGTGAATCTTGCTTTAAAAATGTTAAAATTGATATCTTTGCAAACTAGAAATTTTGTTTTAATACAAATTGATGAGATTAAATTATGGAAGTGATTTTTATGACCTAGTTATGTTATTTAATGAGCATTATGGCCATTAGAATTTTTAAAACATCAAGTGTTGTACTAAAACGGTAAATTTTGCTTGCTAGATTTTCGGAAAAATAGCTTTTAAAGTGAGTTTGGGGGTTTTGTGAATTTTAACCTATTTCATATTATAATTAGTGTTTGTGAATATGCAAATGGGTGCGTTTGGGTTCTTCTCGATGGGTTGATATTTGTACATCGACATCGAGAGTTGGTTTGGCTATTCTTGCATGCGTAGGCGATAGGTTTTGACCTATACGTGATACGCGTGCCGATTTGGTTTTCGTATGCCGTTTCGAATTCGAATTGGATTTTTTTATGCGATATGATACGTTGTGACATGTAGGTACCCCATGTGGACTTCGAGACGACAAGAAAGCGCGTGGCGACGTCGGCACCGGCGAGCGAAGACCAGGTGAGTAGATTTATATCTACGGGGAGAAGTCGGGTGGATGGCGTATAGCACCCCCGCAAAGTTGTGAGGAATGAGGTGATATGGTAACGATATACTTTTATATATTATTATGTGATATGAACACCCAGTAAGAGAAGCCTTAGGAGCTTATGGGTTTAGGGTTAGCGAGAATTGAAGAAAGGACTTTAACGGATTTCTTAGTCACGAAACCCTAGAGTAAGGATTTGCATACACGCACACATATACACTTACATATATCATTTTCTTGTGCGTATATGGGAATGTGTATATATGTATATACGCATGGGTATGGGAACATGCATATATACATTCATATACACATGCATGAATGTTGAGCATATTGTATGATATTAGGAGATGAGTCGATGAGATTGGGCTTGAGGCCATGAGATCGGTGATGTGATATGGTCCGTATTTGAGATACGATATGATATTTTAACAGGTTCTTTAGGCGTGGTGTTTTCATACACACGCATGCATTTCATAGATCTTATCAGTATTGTACTAGACGTAGATCAGTACCCCGATCATGATATTTGATAAAGAGGATATCAGATGATTAATGTGATAGATGTGATATTTGACCCGTACCCTGATTTAGGCGGCCGTACGACGGATATACCGTATGAGCTATATACTGATGATAGATCCGCACTCTTGATTCGAGGATGTCATATGATATTTTTTATCGTACATGATATTATTGAGACGGGATCACCGACTATTATGCATGTATATATATCGACTCAGATTTAGGTGGTTTCCATACCCCTTTCGATTGGTTGTTAGTTAGACATGTAGTTTACCAAGTAGATGTTAGACTGGACCCGAGTCATACCTATTTCCAAAACTGACGAATCGTGAGAATTTTAAAGACATACCAAGGGATACTACGGATATTTTAAAAGACGTGTCTTTTCTTAAAAACACCGTAGTCCTTATTTTCAAACACCATGATTCATACTATTTCAAACGGTAAAATAGTATATCACATGTATTGTAAGGTAGATTCCTTGTTGTTACGTTATTATTCATGTTCCGTATATTATTGTTGTATTTACTATTCATTTTCCTTATTATGTTGTTATCGCCTCATTGCATGTTATTGTGTACGTAGTAATTATGAAACCATACTGTTAGAACACCAGCACCATTACTGATGACGCGTATGCTCCACGTACACTCGCTTGCCGGCTCACACACATCTTCATCGGTAATTGCCATGTCACGTACACTTTAGAAAATACTATTTCAGTCACATAGCTTGCTAGCTGATAGTTGTAATATGTTATAGTTTCTATATGCTAGTTTAATTATTGCATTCATTGCATGATATCAGATGCATCCATATAGTCATTGGTTATGCAGTATTATGGATTTATGCCGGTATGCAATGTTTATTGGTATTATGATTTTGATGATTTCGGATTTACATGAGATTTTTGGATTTGGGGAAAAACCGCAAGAATTTAATAAAAACTTAGTATCATAATTTTAAAATGCAAATTGCGGTTTTCTCGTGATGTATGAGTGTCCACCATGATGTTTTCTCGGTTCTGAGATGGTTTTCGAGACCCGATTCGAGAAGTTGGATGAACCGTCTGCGGGTACATGGTGGACCCGGTATGGTACCCCGGGGCAAGAAGTTCGAGTAGTAGACGATGAGCCCGGCAGGGGTAGACTGCCTACCGGTGATTTTACCTGGCGTGACGGATATCTGGAAGATACCGTTCGTGGCCGTGAGATTGATGATATGGGCTGATCCGTTCTGCCGGAGCCCGCGGGCCTATCCCGCAGATGATACGGATGCCTGAGATATTGATATTTGAGATTTGAGATTGAGATTTGATTCTGTGATACTGAGACTTATGTTTTGTGTCGATGCTTGACACTGATTTCTCTGTTGCATTCATTGATGATACATGATTGACATACATATAGAAATCTCATTGATTAAAGAAAACAGTTGTCTCACTCATGATAGATTCTGTTTCCATTCGTAATGCATCCGTACATCATATATCTGATATGTTGCTATCTGAGACACTGACACGAGCAGGTAGTATTACACTATACATAGCTGGATCAGGATTTTTATTTGAGGATATTACCTGATATGACCTAGGATAGCGTTATGCATGCGATTTCTACTCGTAGATGTTTTCTACTCACGAGTTGGCAACTCACCCTCGTTGTGCCACAGTTCCTTGCAGGTTTTTCCGTACAGGTTTCGTTGCGGCTTTGCTGGCACACTGTTCCTTCCGGTTGATTGCTTTGGTAGGTGGGTTCTTTGCATCAGGACCACCATTGTTTATTTATTATTTCTGTTGTATCTAGAAAACTCCATCAACCAGATTGTATATTTGAGAGAGATAGAAGACTAGATTTGTTATTCTTTCGACCTTAGAGTCGCGCGTTGTATTATTTTGGGTTTTCTTGTTGATTTTAGGTTTTCTTTTGTGTTTTGATCCTCGCCCTTGGCGTTGTATATTATATTGCTTGCGTGGTTGTGACCGTCGATTGACAAAGAGCTAGCTCCCGCTTGGGGATGCCTTTTTATTGATTTCATATACTATTCATGTTGTATCCCGTTTGGGGCCATTATTTACAAAGAAGACTCTGCCGAAATTTTCAGAAAATACTTGGATTTTAAAAATAAATATTTCGGCCTATGTTGATTAAAAGTACTTGCTTTAAATTGGTTTTTCCATCACTCTACCGTTTCTTTTGGTTTTGATTCTGGGTTTTGGCTTACTTAGATTACGTACGCCTCGAGACGTTCGTAATTTAAGTGTCAGTCATGTTCCGTACTTTTCGGGTCTTGACAAAATGGTATTTATTTGCAATGATGTCGTTTTCCCGTATTTTATATTCCCAAGGGTATTTTTCTATTTGCATATGAGTGTGTGAGGAGGTAGGTCATTACCTCGTGATCTACTTAAAGGTATAGCACGTTTGGTGATGTTAAATGTAGAATTGAAACTATGTGGTATTTAAATGAAAAATACGGTAAAATGAAATAGCAATTACTTTATGATATGAAACTTGATCAATATGGTTGATTAGTGATTAATAGTCAACATGTAATGGTTTAAGCATAATTGTATTAAAGAAAAGTGAGGTTTTATAAAGAAACCGAATCGGAAATCAGATTTGTTCCGATTCCGTCGGATTTTGTAATTCCGTATTTTTAGAAAGAAAAAGGAAGATAGAAATGGGACTTACGGGTTTAGGACAACAAGGAGAGGGAGATGGATTGGGAGGAGTCTCTGGTGCGTCGTTTCGTCGTCGGGAGCTCTTAGGATGGTCGCCGGAAGTTCGCCGGAAAATTCATCGTAGCTTCGCTTTTTGCTCGTTTTCAAAGTACACAAGGTTTCTTGAAAATTCCTGAGAGTTGGCTCAGAGTTTGGGGTGAATGGGTAGTGTGTAGGGTTGATATTTATAGGGTTAGGCTAGGGTTAGAGTAGATGAAGGGTTTTAATTTTTAAAAAATGTAAAAATGTATTAAAAAATCATTAAAAATGGAGTAAATGGGGGTTAATGGTGTCTTTGGAAACGATCTCAGTAAATGAAGCATGCATGGGGGTTTAGAAGCCCAAGAGCCACAACTCTTCAGTTGACAACTCGGCCGAATTGGCAACTCCGGCCGGCGGCGGCGGGCCGAGTCGGCCGATCCAAGCCGAGTTCGATGGTCGGAGGGTATCTCGCCGTTTGGTGATCTCACTGGTACATTTAGTTTTTCTAGGGTAGTGGGATTTTTGGGAGTTAACACGTGTTGACTGGTGGTATTCTAAAAATTTCAAAACAAAATAATATTAAAAATAATATGGGGTATGGGATTTGAACTCTGGTTGCTTGGTTTAGCAATGCAAGGTATTACCAATGAGCTGCAAGCTCCTTCTTGTAATTATGGAGCTAAATAATTACTTAAAGTAATAACAGTAAATGTAAATACCCCAAGTATACATTAATTTTAAAGAAAATTTTTTGTACACTAAAAATGGAGTTGTTACATTCTTTTAACTTGTAATTAAAAAGCAAAATAATTACTTATATCTTGTGCTCAGGCTAAAATACCCCTTTATGGATTTTGAAAAATTTGTATAGGAAATTTAGGGTTGTTATATACCTTATCTTGAAACACTCTAGAATCATAGCCAAGGATCGGTCGTGCCTGGCTTTCGAGATGAGGCCGAATGGGTAGATCGAATGTACCTTATCGAGCGCCTCATCCAGAAGTTCCTCAGTGAAGGGGTTGTCCAACCCCGTAGACCTCCTCCAGATCGCGGACATCAACATCAGAAGCAAAAACCAACGCCGAGGGAGAAGCCGGGCGAAGTGATCCTCGAGGCGCTGAACCACTCTCCTGTAAGTATAAGAATGAGTAGAACACTTTGTCTCACTTCGTCCAAAGTCATGAACGAACGGTTAATGAAGTTGCCTTTTGGAATGATATGAAATGAGAAATGAGCTATGAAATTTCCATACACCAAATCACATAAACTTTTTAATCAACAACCATCTCCCCTTGCAAATGAGGGGCCGGCCATTTATCAAGAGGGGGAGGTGAGTGTAGGAACAAGGGAGGTGACCACAAGGTAAAAGATCTTAATCAAATATCCTTCATGCAAACAAAAGGAATTAATGGTAAAGGGTGACTCATAAAACACATCATCAAAAACATTAAATGAAAACTAATGAGTCATAAGCCTAGTCATCAACCATTAATGCAAATGAGTGACTCACTAATCCTAGTCACCAATCTAGAAGCTTCCATACTCATGACTCACCCTCAAGAAAAGATAAATCCGTATTAAACCGAATGTTTAAATACGGCCGATAGAAAACTGGAAACTGACAACTTCCAAAAGCGATCCCGAAACGAATTTCAGGATAACCCCGTAACAGTATAAACATACCCGCATTTTTATTACGACCGAATACAAATGCAACTGAGACAAAGATATTATATCTATACAGTATAATACTCGGATCCGGCTTAAACCAAAGCCCACCAGTATTATCTGCCCGAAATATAACACGTGCGTAAACACACGTGCATTTTTCGAACCCTGCCATAAAACTATACGGCCTCTACAACGTTTCGCCTGAACTTGGGAAACTATCTGTGAGGGACTCTAATGACTCGTCAGTACCCTGGCAGTGGGTTTAACCATAAGCCGTCAGCGGCACTAGCTGTGCGTAACGGCTGCCCATGTATTGACCTCAAGGGAAGCCGATGAGCGAACTCATCCCGAAACCCTACTGAGCCTAACAGTGACAATGTATATACAGTCCGGTCCGTTCGTCTATGAGTATCGCATATCCGGCCTAGGGAGCTAGTAACGTCAGACCCCCAATAGCGGTATAAGTCGTGTCGGAGACAAGCCCTGAACATCCTGAGAAACTACCGGAATACCTACCATTAATTCTCACCTGCCTTGGCCAAGGACTTGGTGTAATGGCTTTCCTAGACACAGCGCGATCTCCACCCCCAATACCGGGAGAGACGAATTCCCTGCCGATCCGCTCACGTGCCTCCATGTGGCTCGGGACTGTACCCCAAAACTACCTGTTTGCACGACTCCTTTGAGCCGTGGTAGGGTAGAAATCAAAGCACGGTGGGAACTCACACGAGACAAATGACGACCTCAGGTCGATGAACTAACCTGTACACATGTCACCAGGGAACTGCTATTTGACGATATGTATAATACCAACTAGCAGGTTCCCGGCGAGTCCTGTCCGGTGTACTCATAACCCAATGAGCTCCTGTATACATCTTAGGTGATCCAACCGACACCAGTGGCTTGTGAGACCGGCCACCGCCCCTCGTCGGGGTCTCGACTGTATACACTAGTCTACTCCGGAGTATCGATGCCCTGTCTCGAAACTCCCATGACTAGGGACTACTATTAAGGATGTGCTTATGGACTACCCAACTCTCACCAATATGATCGCCATCATACTGTTGGTAGTCTAGCAAGATCCTAAGGGCTCTATCAACGTGTAATCGTGATCAGTCACCTGAACCTATACACGACTGATAAAGGCAAACCAGATAGCATACTATCATCTCGAGTAAGACTGTCCTACCGGCATAGATCCTCCTCAATCACTGCAATCACGTGCCTGTGATCCAATAATTGAATTTGAGGGCACTATATCCAACAATCTCCCACTTGCACTTAAGGCTAATTATTGCGATGTCGCATACTCACAGCCCGTGTGATACCGAACATCCAACTCCTCTACTAATCAGTTTCACAAAGCCCGTTTGTAAAACTCTTGTGTTCGAGAAATAGTCTCAGTGAGTGGATCCGCCCTGATGTTTCTTTCTGTGTCTATCTTAATCTCAAGTTCGCGGAGAAAGCCATCTCCCGAATTGAGTAATACCTGTCTTAGAATATGTCTGGATATCTGATGGGACCTAGTTCATAAATGAACTACAAATCCAAACTTCTTAGACTGTATCGTCAACTGAACCTAATCAGTATCCTGCACCATGCCTCCCACGGAATCCTTTTGGACCACCTGTCCATAATAATGTCCCTCTTCGTCAGAGGGAAAACTATAACTCTGACAATCACTCTGTCATCCATGTCACCTTTGAAGCCTGGAATGATAATCGTCTCCCGAAGGAGGCTGCCGTCATTAAATCCGTAGAACATCCACTTATGTTCTAAAACTGCCTCCTTATGTTTCTCCAGGATTGGATTAATACAAACTTATCGCATCTAGTGCAAAAAACAACATTTGGTGTGGTACTTGACATCTCCCGATTGACTCAATTGCCTAAGTAAGTGATCTGCCAATCATGCACAGCCCTCTCCCCTTTAGTCTGTAAGACATCTTTAGAGAAGGTGACTCCATCACCTGCAGGTACACCACCATGCCAGGAGTCATCTATTCTAAAAATCATTAGAATACTGTCAAAGTACCCACATTGGGAAACTACCCAAATCTAGATCTAGAAACCAGAATGTCTGATATTATATCCATATCCTGTCTGGAGAAACAACTGTGTGACGACCACAGTACAACCGATCGTCGTATAGGAATTTTACTTCCTACTCTGTGTATGGCATCCATAATACTGGGACATCACACCCTACTACCTTCTTAAAAGATCCATCCCCTATTCCGATGAAGTCAAACCCATGACTGTCACATCAAAATTAGATGATCTATCTCCGCTATATCTGCTCAAGTCTATAAATAGACATAAGCTACTTGCCCACTATGCTTCCGCTGCTCCCACTGACCATAACAACCCTCTGGCAGAATAATATATACGTGCACTTCTAAAGCTAGTTTAGAACGGCGCTATACTTAACCTCCTGCCGGGTCTCATAGTCTGGAACAACAGTAATGTCAAGTCTGGGTAAGCAAGAACCTCACTGTCACCGTCCTCGAGGCTACCGGAGTACCTCTCGGGTGTCTGAGGTTACCCACCATATCTGCGGAGTGGCTATTGGAATGTCAAACCTGATTGAATCTATAGGTCCTATTAAATTTTCCGTAATCGTTTACGGTTCTGGAAGCACTTCCAGTTCTACCATACTCCCACTACCGTTTTCTGAAAAAATCCATTTTACTAAAACTGTGGCGAGTCAAGAACAATATCACTATTGATCTTCCAGATGGTAGAAAGTCAACCCTCGACATAGCCCGGGTCAACCCACAAACTGCCATTACAGAAACGTGCCCTGAGTTATCCAGAGTCTGGTTTTAAGCATAAGCCGGACAACTCCTCGTACCTTAACATCGTTAAGATATGAACCATTCTATATCCAATATAGAAACTTTGGCACTTATTTAATTGGAACCAGATTCTAATCATGCAGCTGTCTCCAGTGCATATCAACTTAATGGAAAGAGGCTAATCAGCATTGCTCAAATTAGGAATACATCCAATTATGAGTAACCTGAAAGAGAAACAAGTTTCTCAAAACTATTACTATCAACTGAATACCAATCACAAGTATCTACATCTTCGATCTCTTTGAAGAATCCCGATACTTGCGACATCTGGTTCTCTACTTTATTCTTATACCTACAACTTCTCAAAACATAGACCTTGTATTTCTACGAAACACTTGTCTAAAAACTAGAGAAGTCATAAGTAAACATAACATAGTATGATGACCTACCCCTTTGTCCTGATGGACACTGGACAACATACAATACTCTGTATAAGTCCGCTGAGTTGAATAACTCAAAACCTATGCATCGTAGGTTGAAAACTGTACTTATGGTTAAGAACTACTCCGCTGTTCAATGCTCCTTACCCAATCGCCAACTGATATAGGTAAATATCATCGACATAATATCAAAAAGTTATATCTCACTTTATAAAAATAAATGTACAGATATATCATTTTGAAATTGGTGCACAACAACGGATACTCAAAACCAAATACATGCCTGCCGGCAATAACCTAGGCGACTTCCTCAAATATCACCAATTACAACGAATTCCGATATAATGAGGATGATCACCTAATTCCCAATAACTCACTCCCACTCATCATCTGTAAAACCATACAGATGTGAGAATCATACCTTGTAAATACATACCTTGGAGTAAGTATCTAATCGGGAAAACTGTTTTCCTTTAACAATGCACTGAAACATGAAAATGTTTCGTAGGGGTATCCTGGTATTCATAGTAATGCCTCTTCCATAATCCAATTCATGACTATAACCGTATATTTCATTGCCATCTCTCCAAATCCCTTTATTTGTCTTTAGTCGTTACCTTCTGTACACCATCGTTAGGCTAAATGGTTTTCTTCCTTCCCTACCGTTCGGCACCAGCCTATGGTTTGGAAGAAGACTATCCAGTAAGCATAATAGGTGTACCCTCCTCAACCTAGGAGTACTCACATCTTGAGAGAAGGTGATGATAAAAGACAACTTAATAATACCTTATTCTTTTAAAGGTGAAATAGGAGTGGCGATGAAGTACGCGGTTTGGTCATGAATGATAACAGTCGCAATTTACTTTGCCCTCTTTCTAATCCCTTTATTTTGTATTTACATATTACCTTCTGTACACCCTACTTAGGCTAATTGGTTTTCTTCATTCCCTACCTTTCGGCACCTGCCTATGGTTTGGAAGAAGACTATCCAATAAGCGTAATAGGTGTACTCTCCTAAACCAAGAAGCCCTCGCAACCTGAGAGAAGGTGATAATAAAAGACAACTGAATAAACCAATTCTATTTCTCCTGAACCTGGATCCATCCTCGAAGAAGTCCCTTCGAGTTCGTATATAACCATACGATGGATCTATCCAATGGAAGTGGATGTCCGTAGTAATACGGGGTGTTCTGAGAAATGCAAAGGGTAGAAGAAGGAGTGGCAATGACTTATGCAACTCAGACAATTCAAAAGCCAGTATTTTAAGAAGGTTCGGTCAACTTAGTCCCTGAGTCATAGTCTAGGGTCGGTCAAAGGTCGCTGCCAAAGAGAGAGAGAAAAGAAACACTCTGCGTGCACTTTAACCTAGATCAGAATGGTTATCACTTTATCTAATCCGGAAACCTCCCACTGTACTGTAAAATTCTCTTCCAAAACTAAAAGAAGAATCAATCGGGATCACCCGAAGAGTAAACCAACTCATCAGTGGGAATCGGGATCCAACTCTCATCGCATGATAACGTGACGGAATCCACTCACGTTATCACACTCCAGAAGGTATGCGCATGCCTGGCAAGTTTTAGTTTCTTTAGAAACTCCCGATATGATTTTTACCCCATGTTCTTATGACCTTGACGAAAGCCAACAAATCATAAGTCACATGTCAAGTTCTACCCGTCATATTCTTGTCAATTTGAACCCACCCGTACATACCCTTGACGAAAGTCAACAAGGTAATACGACTGTCCCAAACCAACACATCTATCTATGCAACAAATGAATACCCCAGCAGCTACCAAACACTATGCCTTGACGAAAGCCAACAAACATAGCTTGAATACTACTGGCCATCCATAAGACATGACGGAGGGCTACGACTGGTTTTTGGCGAAAAACCTTTAACGTAATGAACTTGATCTCGTTGAAGGAACCTGATAGCTTTTTATAAAAATATGGTGGCGAAAACCTTTTGCTAAAGAGGTCACTCCCGGTGAAGGGATCTCGGCTCTTTCCTCGTGGAATGAGGTGCAGGATATTCCACTGAATACCGCGATGCAAAGCAACTTGTAATCGACTATAGTGAAGTTATTACCCTGATGCAAACTTCTGCCCAAGGGGTCACTCCCGGTGAAGGGATATCGGCCCTTGCCCCGTCGAATGAGGTGCAGGATATTCCAACCGAATACCACTATGCATGACAAAAGGAAACGTCTTTGTAATAACACTTTTTAAAACTGTTCCAACAACATCCAAACAGGTTTGTTTTCCTTTGCATTGATCAGAATCAACGCAGTCCCATCAATTAATCACACCAGAAAAGAACGAAAATAAAATGTACGTATATGCCATCCGCATTCGCCACTGGGTCCCGTCATCACCCGTTAGGTTACTTAACTAACGACAGAACGGGGACTGAACTAGCGCGGGTGTAAAACATATACAACATCTACCAGTATATATACCAATATACAATAATCGCTCCAGGCGTGATAATATGCAACATTACAGAAAAGTAATAAGCATCACAGAACAATACAGATAATCTGGGATCCCCGGGTTTCACAGAGCCGCTGCTGAAACCCGACGTTCCCCTGGTCGTGTGGATAGCCTGTGTAATGAAACCTAGACACCTACGGGTGCGGCAAGTTACCCGCCAAAACCTGAAGCGAGGAAGCCCCCTACAGCAAAGTGAATGGACCACCCTGCATTTCACGGAATCCGGTAACTTGAGCACCCCTTCTTGGGTCAACCTGTACCCCCTACGAGTGTGGCGAATAGTCTTCCAATACTAGAGTGAGGCCCCTCTGCCTCTCAAAGCCATGAGATGCGGACCCGTTGCCCTCCAGAACCCGGCTATCCGTGCACTCCGTCGCGGGGTAAACCTAGTACAGAAATGAAAAATATGTACAACGGGTATATCGACCTCAGCCCGGTCGTGCCCCAAAAGAATATTATACAAACTGGCAGAGATGGCAGTCTACATGTTGGACGCTCGCCCCGCAATATCAAATGCACAAATAAACTCAAACTGCAGTACCATTGCACACTGCTATCCACCACGACAAATCCGCAACATCACAGCACAACACAGAATATCAACACGAATGTCACGTTCGCAAATCCGTCTAAAAGAACTATAGCAATCAGACGCGGTTTACCGCTCGAATGACATTCACGGTCGGAGATATAATATAAGTACTATAAACTAACACGTTTAAATTTCGATCGACAAAACTTCCCGAAGTGGGCCCCACATACATCTGTTGTACATTAACAAAAACTGGGCCCAAAAGAACAGTTCCAGAAACCACAATTTCCCATGTATAAGCTACTGTAGAAATTTGGTGCACTGTGGCTACACTACGGAGGCGGATCCGCCGCTAAAATGTGGTTTTGGCCGCTGATCCGCCGCGCTACAGTAAAATCAGCCTACCAAATTTTCACAGTTTTCTTAGAAAAGCCTGCTTGATTTTCTGAGATGCTCAAAATGATTTTTAGACCAGATTTAAAATCAACAGAAACTTTAACACTTGAAATTGCAATTTTGAAAATTCCGCTCGATCGATGTTTTAAACGCGTTAGAACAAGTTAGTAAAGCTTAATGGCGTGACTCTGATACCATGTAAGTATACGGTAGCGCCCCGGCCGTCAATCTGACGCCAAATGCGGAACAAAAACTTTTATAACTGGCGCTATCGCATACTATAACCCGGATCTGCCATTAACGCTAAACTAACAAACTACAAAGAGGGTAGAAAGGTTATACCGAACGATCCGAGTCCTTCGTTATTTAACCATCATCCCATGTCACCAGGGAACTGCTATCTGACGATATGTATAATACCAACTAGCAGGTTCCCGACGAGTCCTGTCCGGTGTACTCATAACCCAATAAGCACCTGTATACATCTTAGGTGATCCAATTGACACCAGTGGCTTGTGAGACCGGCCACTGCCCCTCATCGGGGTCTCGACTGTATACACTAGTCTACTCCGGAGTATCGATGCCCTATCTCGAAACTATCATGACTAGGGACCACTATTAAAGATGTGCTTATGGACTACCCAACTCTCACCAATATGATCGCCATCATACTGTTGGTAGTCTAGCAAGATCCTAAGGGCTCTATCAACGTGTAATCGTGATCAGTCACCTGAACCTATACACGACTGATAAAGGCAAACCAAATAGCATACCATCATCTCGAGTAAGACTGTCCTACCGGCATAGGTCCTCCTCAATCATTGCAATCACGTGCCTGCGATCCAATAATTGACTTTGAGGGCACTATATCCAACATCTCCGGTACTCCTCCTCGGCCAGAGATTGGTCGTACAAGGAGACATCACCAAGAGTGATAATCTCTTCGATCAAATACACGCGCCCAGTCATCTCGAAAGTAAGCAGCGCTGAAGGAGCCACCATCTCCTTCCTTATTTATAACTCCAAACAGTATCTTCAAAGACCCGGATTCTCGCGCGCACCAGCGCGAATCTTGGGAATCGCAGCAACTAATCCAATGCCACTCCGCCACGAGGAGAAACTGACGTGGTTTCCCGAAACGTTCCGCCTTCCCCCGTATATTCGTGACACGTGTCGTCCGTGGTTATTACCCTTCCCGATGCTCATACTTCAGGAGGGTCGGGCGAACCCTTGCGCTACCGGGCAACAATCCTGCTCGGTCCATCCTTAGCAGGCCTCTTACGGCCCCTCCCACGCTAAGGATCAAAAGTCTTCGTCAAGAGGCATCCGAGCGGCTACCCTGCTCGGCTATCTCCGGCTGGTAGTTCACTTCCATACAGCGCCAGGGATCGAAACCCTTGCCAAGAGGCAACCGAGCAGCTTCACTGCTCGGACCGTCCTTAGCAGGCCTCTTACGGGCCCTCTCGTGCTGAGGATCGAAGCCCTCGTCAAGAAGCAGCCGAGCGGCTACCCTGCTCGGCTATCCCCGGCTGGTAGTTCACTGCCACACAGCGCCTGAGATCAAAGCCCTCTCCAAGAGGAAACCGAGCAGCTTCACTGCTCGGACCATCCTTAGCAGGCCTATTACGGCCCCTCCCGCGCTAAGGATCGAAGCCCTCATCAAGAGGCAGCCGAGCGGTTACCCTGCTCGGTTATTCCAGGCTGGTAGCTCCCTACCCCACAATGCCAGGGATCAAAGCCCTCGCCAAGAGACACCGGGCAGCAACCCTGCCCGGCCCAGTCCTTAAGGATCAAAGCCCTCGCCATGAGGCACCGGGCAGCAACCCTGCTCGGACCATCCTTAGTAGGCCTCTTATGGCCCCTCCCGCGCTAAGGATCAAAAGCCCTCGCCAAAATGCAACCGGGCCCGCCCTTGCTCGGTTATCCCTGGCTGGTAGCTCCCTACCCTACAACGCCAGGGATCAAAGCCCTCGCCAAGAGGTACCGGGCAGCAACCCTGCCCGGCCCCGTCCTTAAAGATAAAAGCCCTCACCAAAAGGCACCGTGCAGTAACCCTGCTCGGCCCATCCTTAGGAGGCCTCTTACGGCCCCTCCCACACTAAGGATCAAAAGCCCTTGCCAAGAGGAAACCAGGCCCGTCCTTTCTCGGTTATCCCTGGCTGGTAGCTCCCTACCCCACAACGCCAGGGATCAAAGCTCTCGCCAAGAGGCAACCGGGCCCGCCCTTGCTCGGTTATCCCTGGCTGGTAGCTCCCTACCCCACAACGCAAGGGATTTAAGCCCTCACCATGAGGCACCGGGCAGCTAAATTGCTCGGTCCGTCCTTAGCATACCTCACCGTGCCTCCCGCGACTAAGGAACAAAGCCCTCACCAAGACGCATCCGGTCTATCTACGTCTGAGTGATCTCCACCTCGACTTCGGGGCCATGGAGATACCGTCTCCCTACCGGTCTTTGCACACTTGGCAAATGAACAGATTCAACTCGACGTGTGATCGCTAGACAAAAAACGGGCCTAACACGAAGGCAGTACTGTGAAAATACAAGTGTTTACCGACAAAGGAAAATACGCGCGCAAATACTCCTGCAAAAAGTTTTTATTCACAAAGCCAAAAGTCTTTACAAGGGTATTGTGGGCTCCCCAGCCTTATCAAATTACCCGGAGGCTTACAAAAGAGAGAGAAAGAAAAGCCAAAAAGTTCAGGTCGCAAGCCCCTCCTAGACCTCACTTCCCTCATCACCATCGGCCGGAGCCATGACCACCGAAAGTGGGACCCGAGCACGGAGCTCATCGTCGGCAAACTCAGAAAACTGATCCTTGACGGCATCAAGAGCTTTGTTCCATGCAATGGCAGAGTCCTCGCTGAGGTCGACGTAAATCTGGTCCGACCCCTTATAATCAGTCACCGCCTTTCTAACCCGAATCTCGGCAACCTCAGCCGCCTGAAGTGCCGCCTCGGCATCCCGCCTGCTGGCATCCCT
Source organism: Agapanthus africanus (assembly GCA_030015575.1). NCBI lineage: Eukaryota > Viridiplantae > Streptophyta > Magnoliopsida > Asparagales > Amaryllidaceae > Agapanthus > Agapanthus africanus. The sequence continues at coordinate 590,469,716 of JASDDO010000014.1, forward strand.
GTTCACACCATAATATTGTATTTTTTATTCCCCATTCTTATGCATTTTATAATGAAAACAGGTGCTTTTGACCCATGTCTGCTACATGTTACAGGTTACAGGTTCTTGGACAGAAAACAGTGAAAACGATGTAAAGACGATGAAAAAGTGGACTTTGACCAACAAACAGAAGATTCTTGATCAAGCCTACATAAGGAACAATTCACAAAGCAAGATTCAAGACATCGACTCAAAGCGAACGGGTTAAAGTCCACAACAATGTTCATTGGAAATCTGGAAGAGAAACAGAAGCCCAAATGGAAAAAGATAGACAGAACTAAGTAGCCCAAGATGACAAGAAACCAGCCCATAAAGCCCAAAGCCCAATTCTTCCTTTTGCCCGCGGAACCGCGGCCAAACAGGGCCTTGGGCCGCGGTTCCGCGGTGGGTCTGAGGATTTGATAGCATAAAATTTTACCAAGTCTTCTGTGGCTCTGAATGGGTCTGCCTAGGGGTATTTGTGTAAATGTAGACATGCGGTTCAAGATGTAACCTAGGGTTTCTATTTCCTATAAATAGGGACTCTAATTCATTGTAAACTTTATGCCTCCCTTTATGAATAAAATTTAGAAATCTTTTGGAGAGCATCGGTGCCTCTCTTTAATTCAGAAATTCAGATCTGACAACCCTACTTTGATGTTTGGAGAGAGCCATCTGTAAGTAATTTAATTTCTTGCCCTAGAGTAGATTTTAATTGCTTGCCCTAGGTAGATTTAATTTCATGCCCTAGGAACTTGTTTAGGGTTTAGCTTTTGGGAAGGATTTTGAGAGATGAGATCTCTCATCCCTTTCTTACCCATCAAATATTTACAATAGGACTCCATGCATACATGCACATACCGCTCCCTACGGCACTCTATCCCTCGAGGTAGCGGTGATACCGTAGTATAAAGGCCCGGGTGTGATGTTTTCCATGGAGGTTAGGGTAAGGATCTCTAAAGGAAGGACAAGAACCTAGAGGAAGGAACACCTTCCCGAACGGATCTAATCCACTTTATTGATAATTACCATAACTCCTCACAGATCTTCATTCGGGTAAAGAAAGCGTTGAGATTTACTACCATTTCCAAATCATCCCTAAACCTAGCCCTAGCAAGAATAGATTTAATTAATTGCACTAGAATAATTAGGTTTTTAGATTTAATAACTCCGAACACCCTTCGGAATTAACTCGTTAGCGCGATTAGGAAATTCACAACATCCCTGTGGACCGACCCGTACTCACCGGCTAGCTGCAAAGCGACGCCGTTCTTGATTGCGGTTTACAAATATTTTTGATCTATCTTTTAGAAAGCGCAAGCACGCTGAATCTTTCTCAATCAAATGGCGCCGTTGCCGGGGATGGCGTAGAATTTTCTTTTCGCGATTTCGGGTTAATCATAAATTTAAAAAAATCATAAAAATCTGAAAAAATCATAAAATATAAAAATATATATCATTTGTTATTTTTGGAAGGGATACTTTGTTGTTTGAATTTTGCAGGATATACGAAAATCGGATCTGGAAATCTACAGAGATCAAAACAGGAAAAAACAGATCGGAACAACAGAAAATCACAACAACCGAAAAACAGAAGAAATTTGGAGGACCGAGTCTACAAGTTAACCGTGGTGATCTGGTTAAAAAAAAAAAAAAAACTGGCGATCCTACTAAAGCGCGGCGGAACCGCCGCGCCAGCCCTCTGTTGGCCGCGGAACCGCCGCGGTCTGGTCGAATCAGGGCTAAAAAAAAGGTGCAGAAGCGCGATAAAAAAAAAAAAAAACTGCTCTGCCACTGGAAATTTCTGTGAGTTTTCTCTCTCTCCTCCTCTGCAAATCTTGATATATCTTCTGTAAAGTTGCCTGCAGGATTTCTTTGCGCTCAAATTTTTTTTTCCTTCCAAATAACGATCTTGTGCAGGATTCTTTGCGCCGCGCATAAAATAAAAATATTTGATTGCAAGTGATTTACTGTTTTGCATATCTTTAATTGGATTTTAAGGGGCCTTTTGACTAATTCAGATTGGGTGGGGATTTCATCACCCTTCCCAGGACCCCAGAAATCACATAAGGCATTTGCATTGACCAATCTTTAATTAAAAAATACTAGACTCAGACCTAAGGACATCGAACTCAATAGGAAAAGGACTAGTATAGGCATCGACCGTTTATCCTAACTGACATTGCGGTGTCTAGGCTAGTGGTTATTAATTAGGCCCACTGTAGTGGTGGTTCCTTCCTACTTACCTGGCCGTACTTGTCCGTGAAGAGGCGGTTTGAGGTCCTATTTCTAGCCCTAGTTAGGAGCTGTCTAGTAAACCTAGGCGACCCTAGATCTAGGTCTGATTGTGCATTTCTGGTTGATAACATTTGTGTTTAAGCCCTTTATCGATATTTTTTTTTCTGCAAACAGTCTCAAATAAAGAGAAAAAGAAAAAAAGGAAAATTTTTATAAAAACTTGCAAAAATTTTGTCGCTAAGAAATCCTTGCACCCCACTTGCACCACCTACCTTCTTTCTTTCCCTCTTCTTCTAACATGGGTACTCCACATAAAAAATCATTAACCGAACTTTGGTATCCCGAACCTAATTTTGCGTCATATGTTAATTTGTTCGGTCAATTTAAAAACGATCCTTCCTTGCCAAAAATTTCGTTGAAAGATCAAATAGAGGCGTCTAGGAGAAATAGTTTAACTTTTCAACCTACCTTGTGTCAACCGAGTCAACCTTTACCACCTACATATGTTGATACCACTTCGTTAAGTCCTTCTGTCACTCCTAGGCCGATATACATTGCTGAGCATATTGCTCAATCTCGCAGTCGATCTTTCACCCCTCTCCACTCGTCTAGTTCTAGGGATCAACACGACTATTCACCTTTTTACTCATATGTTGACCCTACCCAACCACCCACTTCCTACAAGTCATACCCGACCTTCCCACCTTCACTAGACACTGTTTCGACACAGCCATTAGGGAGTTTCACATATCCAACCAATTTTGAATCTTTTACTGAAACCCCCTCACCACCTAAGTCTAGTTTGGAAGAGTCGTTGGAAGCGTACATTGCAGCAACGAATAAAATGACTAGGAATGTGGAAGCGTCCGTGGCCGCCCTTATGCAACCTAGTGAACCGGTAGCTAGTTTCCCGCTAGCTCAAAATTTTTTAATGTATAAGGAGGCGGTTGGACAGAATGAGAATGAGAGAGGATTTTCAAATCAAACCTACCCGTACCCAATTGAAGCCCACAACTCCGGTTTTCCATCGATTGTTCCAAATGATTCACCAGTTGAAAATAAAAACGAGTTGTGTGATTTTGTAGTGTTTGATTTGCCAGATTGTGAGGAACCCCTTTCGAGTGAAACCGCACCTAATCCTTTCGATCTTTACACCTCCCATCTAGAACCTAAATCGATACACATCCATGCTTTTGAGGAGGTGTCTAAAGAAATTGACTTTCACTTGATTGAGGATATAGACGCCGGGAATATTTCGGATGATGAACCTGTCGATTTAATTGAAATTTTATGTTCAAATCATCATCCCGAGTTATTAAATGTTTCTCCCGAATCTCATATGCGTCTTGATTTTGATGATAATGGCATGGATGAATTGAATATTGAGGAGAATTATGAGGATAATATTGAGGAGAGTAGTGAGGATCATATTGAGGTTGAACCATTTTTCTTTGATGTGTCGGATTTTCCAATTCATCCTCTTGAACCTTTACCTAAATCACCCTCCCTCTTTTCCATCGTTCCGACCACACTTCATTTCACGCTTGACGACTGTGAGCTTGAAAACCTTTCCTTTGAATCTGACACAGTTCCCACAGCCGATGACACTTACGAGTGTTTCACTTTTTCGGACGATGTTGAAGTCTTACCGCCCGAGTTTGAGTCCTTTGCATTTTCAGATGAGTTAGTTAATCCTTCAGACTCGGTTGCTTACAGTAGTTTTGAACCATTAATGGAATCTTTCAAGTTTGAAACAGTTTACTACGGTGAGAAAGATACTATCCCTAATTCACTCCCTTTCGTCTTTCCCATTGTTCCGACCGAACAAGTGACCGTTACGCTTTCATCTACTATACCAAGTTCGGCGTACCCATGTTTTCTTGCGAATCTTGAGGGATTTGATCCCATTTCTCGACGAGTTGATAGGTTAGCGCAATCGCTTTTAACATATCGGTCATCACATATTGCGCTAATTTATTCACTCAATTTACACCCTCAAGATCGTACTCCACTTCCTTCTTCTTTCCGCCATTCTTCTCCCCCACCGAGACCATATTCTCTTCTTCCTACACGGTCTCGCGTGCTTCTCATTTTCTTGCACCAACTCTACCATTTCCACGATAAGATTTTTGAATGGTTGGTGCTAACCTTTGGCTTGTGTAAGGCCAAGCTTAAGTTTGGGGGAATCTTTGTATATATGTATATATATTTTTGTTTCCTTTTTCTATAAAAAATAAAAAAAAAATTTCAAAACATTAAAAATACAAAAAAAATGTACATAAATAAACAGGGGAGTACCGGTATTTTGACCCTCTTGGTTTAGCATGACAGTGAGGACACCGTCAAGTTCAAGTTTGGGGGTATGCTCGGTACGTCTTCTTCCTTCGCATTCATTTGTACATATTTTTGCATTTGCATACTTATTTGAAAACCCATAAAAATTTGAAAAATTTGAAAAATTATAAAAATTATTGTATTCAATTTTGGCTAATTGACTTGAGTTTGACAGATAGGTTAACTGGCTAGGAACAACTAGATCTTAGACTTAGTGAATTAAAAACCCTAAAAATAACCTTCCTTAAAGTTTAACGGTAGAAAGTATATGCCTTGTAGTTTATTTAGAAATAGGTAAATTTTGAGTTCACTTCTTGGGCTAAGTCAAAATGAGGGAAAAGTATTGATGTTCTTATTAGAGTATAAGTTTGAAAAATAGTTCCTAGCTTAAGTCTAAATTCTGAAAACGTATACCCTATAATTTGCACAATCACGCACCTTGAAACTTGGAATAGTAGAAGAGACCTTGAAATGCTCTTGTCTAAAGTCCTTAGTATGAAAAAGTGTGAATAAAGAAAAAAATGGACACTGGTTTTTGTGATTATTTAAGGCTGCAAAAATAGAAAAATATTTAGCGAGGGTGCTTCATCACCTAGTGCCTTAGACCAACTGGTTTGGGAGTCACTGCTAAAGCCTTGGGTGTTGCAAAGACTAGGAAGTATGCTTTAAAGTGCAAACGCATTTTGTAATCGGTCGTTGGTACCTCAAGAAGTATTAACGGACGCATGAAGGATGTGCAAGCAAATTTCATTTAAAAATTCACCTACTAATGAGTACTTTGGACAACAGACGAGAGTATGATTGCTTGATTTGAATTTCCAAGTGTAGGGGTGATTTATACACACACGTAGGGATATGTGATTAGAGTTTAGATAAGAGAAATGAATGAAGAATAGAACTTGTGTCTTTAATAGAGTTGATAGAAATTCCTAAGTGGAGATGTAACCCTGGAAGGAAAACTTAGGAAATGCCGAAAGCTAAGTAAGTCTATAGGATATATATAATCTTAAGTTAAATAATGAGGAAGTGTGAAGAATGTGGGTGGATAATTTGCGAGTCAAAAGATAATAGAATTCCTTGTTAGAAAACCTAATTGGAGAACAAAAGTCAATGGGCCGAGTTGATAGGATTTTGTGGGTGTAATCCGCTGAAAACCCTCAGGAGACAACACTCCTCCTACTAGGGACACCTAGAGGTTTAACGGCTTGTTGCACGAGCACAGTGCAATCGCGTCTCCCTGCGAAAGTGCGGTTAGGATTTTTGTAGAGAATAAAACAATAAGTTTGCTCGAGGACGAGCAAAAGATAAGTTTGGGGGTATTTGTTCACACCATAATATTGTATTTTATATTCCCCATTCTTATGCATTTTATAATGAAAACAGGTGCTTTTGACCCATGTCTGCTACATGTTACAGGTTACAGGTTCTTGGACAGAAAACAGTGAAAACGATGTAAAGACGATGAAAAAGTGGACTTTGACAAACAAACAGAAGATTCTTGATCAAGCCTACATAAGGAACAATTCACAAAGCAAGATTTAAGACATCGACTCAAAGCGAACGGGTTAAAGTCCACAACAATGTTCACTGGAAATCTGGAAGAGAAACAGAAGCCCAAATGGAAAAAGATAGACAGAACTAAGTAGCCCAAGATGACAAGAAACCAGCCCATAAAGCCCAAAGCCCAATTCTTCCTTTTGGCCGCGGAACCGCGGCCAAACAGGGCCTTGGGCCGCGGTTCCGCGGTGGGTCTGAGGATTTGATAGCATAAAATTTTACCAAGTCTTTTGTGGCTCTGAATGGGTCTGCCTAGGGGTATTTGTGTAAATGTAGACATGCGGTTCAAGATGTAACCTAGGGTTTCTATTTCCTATAAATAGGGACTCTAATTCATTGTAAACTTTATACCTCCCTTTATGAATAAAATTTAGAAATCTTTTGGAGAGCATCGGTGCCTCTCTTTAATTCAGAAATTCAGATCTGACAACCCTGCTTTGATGTTTGGAGAGAGCCATCTGTAAGTAATTTAATTTCTTGCCCTAGAGTAGATTTTAATTCCTTGCCCTAGGTAGATTTAATTTCATGCCCTAGGAACTTGTTTAGGGTTTAGCTTTTGGGAAGGATTTTGAGAGATGAGATCTCTCATCCCTTTCTTACCCATCAAATATTTACAATAGGACTCCATGCATACATGCACATACCGCTCCCTACGGCACTCTATCCCTCGAGGTAGCGGTGATACCGTAGTATAAAGGCCCGGGTGTGATGTTTTCCATGGAGGTTAGGGTAAGGATCTCTAAAGGAAGGACAAGAACCTAGAGGAAGGAACACCTTCCCGAACGGATCTAATCCACTTTATTGATAATTACCATAACTCCTCACAGATCTTCATTCGGGTAAAGAAAGCGTTGAGATTTACTACCATTTCCAAATCATCCCTAAACCTAGCCCTAGCAAGAATAGATTTAATTAATTTCACTAGAATAATTAGGTTTTTATATTTAATAACTCCGAACACCCTTCGGAATTAACTCGTTAGCGCGATTAGGAAATTCACAACATCCCTGTGGACCGACCCGTACTCACCGGCTAGCTGCAAAGCGACGTCGTTCTTGATTGCGGTTTACAAATATTTTTGATCTATCTTTTAGAAAGCGCAAGCACGCTGAATCTTTCTCAATCAATCCCTCACCCTCTTCATGGCTTCAAAGCGATCATCCAGTTCCATCAACTTCGCCTCGATGACTCGGTGGGACTCACTTAGACGGTGATAGGACTCCTGGCACTTTGAGACGGCGAGCTCCGCGACGGCCGATCGGGCTACAAGAACGGCCATCCTCTCCCTCTCCAAACGCAGCTCAAGTCGTAGATCCTCGGCCTCCGAAGAAGACTCTCCCGCCGGCCTCGTAGCATGGGTAGCCCCCTCAGCCTCCATGCGAGTAACGAGGGCGCAGTGCTGAAGGACCTGAAGAAAAAACAGCAAAGAGACTTAGAGACACTCGAACTAAAGAAAGGACGCTCGAAATAACACATGAGGGAGTACGTACCTGCACCGCCTCCTGAGCTATAGCCGCCATTTGGGCCCTCAGGGTCCCCCGTGGAATCTTGCCCCCGGCCGACTCTTCCATTCCAGCAAGCAGGCTGGCAGCAATGGAAAGCCCGGACGGGACTACGAAACGGACGTCCCCCTCCTGCACAAGAATCCTCTCAGGAATCTCCATCGGTGGCGTGCGAGAGACCGTCCTCTTCCTCTTAAGAGGAACCCCATCTTCGTCCTCTCCTGCATCCCTCGTCCGGGGCTCGGGAACCCGTGGACGCCTTTGACCGCCGTCGGGGCAATCATTGGGAGCTCGTCGAGGCAGATGGCCCCGCCGCCGGTGGCACGTTTGGTGCGAAGCTCGGGTCAGCTGGAGGTAGGGCCGCACCGCCGGCCCCTTCCGGAACAGAGCACCGAGGGCACCAAGAGTCCTGGATCAATCCATTTGTCCTGCTAAAGGGAAAGGCAGGTTCGACTCAGAAGGAGAAGAAGCAGAAGAAAGAAAAGGAAGAATCTACGGGGTGCTCTCTAGACTCTACCCGCGCTATTTCTACGGACTCCTCAGAAGATGACACTAAACCTGATGGAGAGAAGTCCTCGAGAGTGAAAACGCAGAGATCCGACCTAAAAAGGAGAGCGTCGAGCTAACAAGACTCAGGACGAAGAAAATTTGTAGAGGTATGGGCCTCGATGGGGACCCCTCCTCTATTTATAGTTGCCGGCGTACACATCCTATGGCGACCGTCATCTCCCGCCGAAACGACTCAGTGCATTCGACGGCCACGATCGCTCCACCTGTCGCACGCGCATTGGCCGTATCCCATTAGACGCCAGAAGTCTGCGGCCCTTCACGTCAGCCAACCAGCGCCCGACACGTGGGATGTCGCTTCGGGGAACATACGCACGATCCGGCGCATCCTCTTTGATGCGAGATCTGTCCCCTGATCCGCTGACATCACCAATAAGATACAATTGATTGCCCGGGAACATACGCTCACGATATCTACGACGAGGAGCTCACCTCGGGTGACCCGGCAGACCACCCTCGACCCGACCCGTGAACAGGTCGGGACGATAGTGGGGGGCTAATGATGATGCTCGATATCGGTGATCTCCCAGATCGTGACACGTGGCTGATGAAGTGTCCCGAAGCCCGCAAGGAAGGACCAAGGGCAGCACGTCGGAGGAACACATGGGTCTGCGATCCATGGACGTGGCCGACCTTCTGGGCCGTCCACACCACTCCTATGCCCGCCTTGTAAACAACCATTGGCTCGCCTCCAAGCCTCCTGCACATTTGGCCTCCTCGACCCTCTCAGCTCGCCTCCGGGCTACCACAGAACCAAGATAGCCCGGCCTCCCACTCGGTCCCGAGCCCCCCGCCGAGCTCATCTTCCTCGGTCCCTTTGACCGACCAACGGCATCATTCGCAGGTGCTTCCGCCTCGCCTCCGCAAATCTCGCCATGCACGAGATATTCACTGCCCACGATCCCGCGTTCTACGCCATCACGATCCCCATTAACGAGCCTGTCTCGCCATTAATGGGAGATCCCGCCCATCACGCAGGAGTGACGTCGGGGCCGTAACGGCCGGTCTGATTCTCGCACCTGCCTACCTGCTGACACCGCTATATAAACTTCTCCTTCAGACGGTTCAAGTAAGTCATTTTTCCACTCACTAGGCCGTTACTCTGCTCGGATTTCCTGTCTAACTTGATCGTCGGAGGGTCCTCGGTGGTACAACCACCCCGGGACTTCCTTGCAGATAGCTCGGCCCCGACAACCTCAAATCCATTGAGATCCACACACTTCAGGAGCTATCCTCCAACTCAAATCTCGGCCGTCCATCATCGTCAACAGCAGATCAACGGAATGCAACATCTTGACGCGATTCCACCCGTGTCACTAACTAAAGAACTAATTGCAAGAAATTAGATGCAATTATTGATAAATTTACTTCTATGATAACCATTGATCTATTTATAAAATGAAAACAAAATATAATAAACTTAGATTGATTTTAGCCTAACCCTAGAGAAATATTGTCGACATTTTGTAGAATCCCTCTTCATTTCCAGAAACTGTCTTTAGCCTATGAAGCCCATAGTTATGACACTAATCAAGCCCAAATGGAAGTGATTTGCGTCAATTAATACACCCTCTTTCAAAATTGACCCTCTTTCATGATAAAGGTCAAGTGCTAAAATGGCAAAAAGATTAGCTAACTTAAAAAAAATTACTATGCAAAGTCTAATGGAATAACAGGGTGATATATATATGTTTCACTTTAGTGTGCGTCTGCAGGAACATGGTGTTTACTCATTAAACTAATGTACTTGAAAAAGTTCGAAACAAAGTATTTTTCTCTTGTTATTTATAATTAAGTAAACAAAGTATTTATAATTAAGCATACGCGGCACAATTTTATCAGAATTTGCAAAAATGTTTTTGCATTTAAGTACTTCCTCTTTTTCATTGGGCTTTGTATTTAAGTGGAAAAACGTTATGTAAGATCTAATGAAATGATATCTCGCATAAGCTCCATTATAGGATGCAATACCATACAGAGACACCGCTGGCCCTTTTTACCTTTTATAATTAGATATTTATAATTAGATGTTAATTGTTTATGAAATAAGGAAAACGTTTTGATTACTGATATAAATTATACACTCAAGGAATACATGTAATGTATGTTGTCTAGAAGTTAAAGGGGACTTGCGGGACTCAATGCTCCCTCAGTCGAATTATCAAAAGCTAGACACCATGCGAATTGCGAAAATTGAACTACATGGTACCAGGTTAGAAAATTACCGAAGGTTCTTCTCCTAATAATGCAAAAGATTTTTTTGGATGAAACATCCTTGAAATACGAAGATATCTAATTTTGCGATCAAAGTAGAAATATAAAGTTACAGGGATGAGAAATTAAAAAAGAGAAGAAAAACTCTCAAAAAGAACATGTCACATGATTTAGCTTTCAAAAGCTATTTATCCCACTTTCCGCCATTTTTACATTTCACAAACCCCTCAACCAAAATATTTACAAATCTCACCACCTCTTCATCAAATGGTAATCTCTAGCCTCGTCTCTGCTCACCTCGAGAACCCTATCAACTCTCCCAACTGCATTCTTAAAGCTAAGAGCACTCAAACTAGCCCTTGAATTCACATCCACAGCCTCATTATGCAAAGGAACCCTCCTCCTCATCTTCATATCCGAAAGCTCCGGACGATGCTTCGGGGTGCTTTGGGACCTCACCTTCGCATCGAAGCTCCGCGTGCTCGCCATGTAATTTGGGTAAAGATTCGGGCTGTCACATTCATAGTTCAAGAACCTCGGAGTGCTATTGGTCGTCACTGATGATCCCTCTTGAAGATTTCGGCATCTGATTGGCAATGGGGATGAGTAGGGGATTGAAGAGAAAGTATCCATTTTGACCGTCTTTTGGCTGCTCATTGAACCCTGTTGTTCCCTTTCCTGCAAATTGGCCAAAATAAAGAGCATTAATTATAGTCCGAGTTCAATATCAATCAGGATCCTCTGCATTGATAAATTAAGCGCACATCAAATCCGATTGGATTTGATAGTGTACCAAGAATCTGAATCCGTAGATTAGTATAGGATAAAGAATTTGAATGGGATATTAGTACAAGAGATCTTCTATGGTATGAGAGGGGCTGAGATAGCCCGCCGGCGAAGAGAAAGATTGGAGATTTCTTGTATTTGACGGCGGTTCGAGCTCTTATGAGAGCTTGAAGAGTTGAAGCTGCTTGCTTTCTCACTAGATAGCCTTTCACTAGAGCCTGCAGCTTCACTAGTGATCTGAGAGCCTTGAGGGCTTTCCTTGCCTGCATTCAGTAGAGTTCATACCATTGAAACAGAGGATTGCATCAAAAAGATTCTTAAAAATATCATAATACCTTTTTAAGGATATAAACTTACTATAAAAACAATAATTAATACCAGCTGAATTTTTCCCATACACCACAAACCGTTGAGGCCCAACAAGAGTTCTTTATTAAGTGGTGGTGATCCTCACTCTAGTTTGATGGAGTGTTTGTTTTCATAGTTATTTTTTATAAAATGTCTCTTCTGTTGCACCAAAACTCCGAAGTTAAAGATTTATTGTACCAAAACTCCGAAGTTAAAGATAAGAATTGAGAGTTTTATTTTTTATATTCTAACGCACCATTACAAGTCGAATGCCTTTTAGGCTGGGATTTTGTACAACATTAATTTATTTAAATAAAATCGTATTTAATACATATCCTGTAGGAATTGAACCTAGATTACTCGGATATCATATGATATGTACTTTCCATTGCACCAAAAGTTTGAAATTAAGATGAGGGTTAAGGGCTTTATTTTTATATTCTAACAACATTAACTCCAAAATATTGTTTCGGAATTAATTAGCTAAACTGCAAAATGAATTTCTTTTTAAATTTTGGACTCTTGTGAACTTCGGTTGAATCAGAGAAATATAAACCATGGTTATCTCAAATTTGAAGTTTCCATAACCAAAGCTTTTTAAATTCCAAACTACATTGCCAAAAATAACATGGTATGGTTAACATAATATGGTATAATTAGGATTTTGGAGTAAAGTTAAAATAATTTTATTAAACTCAAGTTATCCTAACCTAACTTCTTTCCCAACCAGGCCTAAAACTCTATATATAGTTTGCCTCTAACCCCTGTACCAACTTATACAATTTTTTTTTACGGCAATGAAGCTCACCAATGGCGTTTGTCCCTCTTCGAAACACTAAATGGTTCGATCCCGAGTCTCCCCACAAACTCCTAACGCCCACCATAAGGCCATGTGACCCGCACAACTTATACAAAAGTTGGTATTTTTATTCCTCCCTTTTTGAGGCCTTGCAAAATTATCCATTATATATAACCTATAACTCGTAAAAAGAGGCAGAATCTTACAGGTTTGGAGCGAAGAGAAAAATGGCAAAAATCAAAATATTAATGCGAGTCAAGTTAGAAGGCAAAGTGCAAAGTTTATTAAAGTGTTAATTGCATGGAACATCCCTCATGTCTACATTCTATCCTACTTAATTATCGTCCATCGGTCGCAGGTTTATCAGCACATAACATTCGTGATGTTAATTAGTCTCGAATTAATTGCTAATAAATCATTTGATATATATTAAATATACTTTGATCCGATCATCGACTAACTCAAGGATATCAAATTTCAAAAAATCCTTTAATAAAAAAAGAGGATTCAACAAGCATTAATTACCAAATAACCTCGAAACGCCGATTGAATCTTAACAGCAGCCCAGTCCTTCTGCTTACAACCACTCCTCCTTTTCGCACTCGTAAGCCTCACCACCGCAGCCGCCGCCTGCGCCGCCGCGACCGCGGCATCGGCAGCGGCCGCAGTGGCCGCGGCCACCACCATCGCATGCCTGCTCTGCTCATCACTTTCTCTCCCATGATCACCATGAAATGATTTCAACCATTCCTCCTTCTCCTCCTCTCTCTCCTTAGCTGAGCCCCCCTCCTTCTCCTTGAGACATCCCCAGCAACAAAGAAACCGACCCATTAAGAATGGAAGAAGAATGAACGAAGCTTGTGTATTAAAGGGAGAGAGAACTAAAGCGGTGCTCTCTGCTTCAAGTGAGGAAACAAACAAACAAATTGAAGCGGTTGCTTTAAATAAATAAGTTTTTCTTTCTTTCCATATATCATCCACCAAAATTTACCTATTTTTAAATATCATCCTCCAGAACTTTGGTATTCCATATAGAGCCCCTATTCGGCGATGAAGTTGAGTTTAGATAAACCAGAGTTTCATTATCTAAACTTAACCCTAAATCCCTTATTTTGGAGTTTAGAAAACACATGTTATCAAAACGCTGAAAGTTGAGATAGCCGGTGTTTCCTAAACTCCAATCTAACAATAGTTTTCTTCCTGAAAAAATGAGAAGAAAATACTCATTTTGGAGTTTAGAAAACCCAAAAAAAAACAATGGGGTTTAGATAACTCCATTTCAAAATATCTCATTAAAGTTAAAATTTAAAGTGGAGATGAGGCCTTGCAAACTAGAGATTGCATCCACTTTAGCTCGACTTAAAAATAAGCTCGGATTTCCTTAATAGTTGTGAAGAATACTTCGACATCTGCAGAAGAAGGCAGACGTCTGGATGTGCACACGCGATCATGTCAAAAACACAGAACAACGGAAGACGTCTGAAGGCCAGCAAGGAAGACATCTGCAGAAGAACTAAACCCAAGTACAGAGTATGGCCAAACATCCGACCAAGTGTGGTTCAGACGTTTAGGTAAGCCTGAATCCCATTCCAGACCATCAGCAGACATCTGGTGGCAAAAGACCAGACATTTGCATAAGGCACTGAAGAGATACAGAAATGAGACAGATGTCTGCACAAGTGTGGGTCAAACGTCTGGCGTCGCTATAACTGCTGCGAATATTATTTTACCAAATTGTGATTTATCTCTATTTTGGATCGGATTAGGGTTTGCCTATAAATAGGGACCTCTCATATAATGTTTGGACAGCCAAATTAAATAAAAAAAGTGAGATTATTGTATCGACACTAGTAAAATAAGAGGTTGCCCCTACGGATAACAACATCCGTAGGGGCAGTTAAAGTTTCGACCTACGGATTAATCCGTAGGGCAAAGTGGTTGCCCCTACGGTCGTTCAATATTTATTTAAAATATATTAAATTTTAAAGTGTTTTTTGCCCCTACGGTGGCGCAAACCAAGCACCTACGGGTAAATCCGTAGGGGCATATAAATAGGGATTTAAGAGATCGATCCCTACGCCGATTATTTCTTATTCTCTTTCTTTCGCTCGCGCGAAACCAAATTCCCAAATCGAGATCGTCGCCGCCGCCGCGCTGCAGTGATCTCGTCGTCGCCGAATCCAAGCCGAATCGTCGTCGCCACGCCTGCAGTGATCTCGTGGTCGCCACCGTGCTCCGTTCTCGTTGTCGCCACCGCCCTCGTCGTCGCCGATTACCTCTCCGTCGTCGCCTACAGGTAATTAGTTAAACATTATTATAATGATGTTAGGGTAGCGATCGATGAGGGTTAGGATTAGGTATCGGTTGTGGTTAGGGTTAGGATTAGGGTTAGGGTATGGGTTTGATCGGCGGTTGGGGTTCGACTGGTGTTGGGGTTAGGGTTAGGGTTAGGGTTCGGTTGGGGTTTGGTGTTGGGGTTAGGGTTCGGCTGGGGCTGGGTTGGGGTTAGGGTTAGGCCGGGTTAGGGTTTGGTGTTGGGTTGGGGTTCGGCTGGGTTGGGGTTAGGGTTAGGCCGGGTTAGGGTTTGGTGTTGGGTTGGGGTTCGGCTGGGGCTGGGTTGGGGTTAGGGTTAGGCCGGGTTAGGGTTTGGTGTTGGGTTGGGGTTCGGCTGGGGCTGGGTTGGGGTTAGGGTTAGGCCGGGTTAGGGTTTGGTGTTGGGTTGGGGTTCGGCTGGGGCTGGGTTAGGGTTAGGGTTAGGGGTGATATTGGAATCGAGAATATGGAATTTGAACACCCAAACTAGAATGAACAAATGTAACAAATCTACTCAATTTTGTGATCTTTGCAATACCTAGCTATAGTTTGATCCTCATGACTGCATATAACTGAAAAGGTTTGTGGTTTTGCAGGATGCTTCTATTATCAAGAATTTACATTGTGTAATTATCCTCATATATGATTTACAACTCTGTATGTGTCTGTGTGCATGTGCATGCGTGTGTGTGGAGGGGTTATTTGCCAGTGCATTTCAACTTGGCTCCTAGGCTTATGCCGTACCTCAGGAATGGGACACAATTCCCTATTGCAAAACTCTTTTTATCTCCCCCCTCATCAAGATGCTTTTCTGAGCTATGAGAGTATTTGGGGGACTGTACCTTTCTTTGCACTAGCTTAAACTGCATTATCCTTTCCTCTTTGTTGACTGGTTTGCTGGGGGTTCATCCCTTTGCACTAGCTTAAATTTCATCCCTTCCTTCACCAGGATGTGGGTAGGCTGGATACAGGTTCACTGTTAGTGATAAAATTTTGACAAAATTTCTAGCGATCCTTAATTTTTCTGTATGTAGTTTGATGTCGTTCCCAATAGACGGCTCTATTTTGACTACAAAATTTTTAATCCGTAGGGGCAGATTTAACTTGGCCCTACGGATTAATCCGTAGGGGTAACCCTAAAGGGTTACCCCTACGGGCACAGACGTTCAAGAATTAAAATATTAATTCTTAATTTGGTGTTTGCCTTAGGGTTAGGGTTGGGGTTCGGCTGCTGCTGGGGTGGGGCTGGGGTTAGGGTTTGCCTCAGGGTTGGTGTTGGGGTTTAGCTGGCCACGCTGGGGTTGGGCTGGGGCTGGGGCTGGGGGCTGGGGCTGGGCCACGCGGGGTTTTGGGATCTTTGTAATTTGCTTGCTCTGTTTGGGGTTTCAGTTGATCCTCATTAAAAAATTGGTGATTGATATCTTCATTCATATTATTATCTGTATTTAAAATTTTTGTGAAGCCTTCAGAGTTTGGGAAAATTACTGGGGGAATTTTTCCTAAAATGTCTTGAGAGGGGGTTCAAGTGATGGGATAATTTCATTTGGTAATCTTTTACTTATTTTACATCTCTTATTTTTTCATGCAAAAATCTGAATAGGTTTCTTGCAATTTTGCCTATCGATCAATTATTATATTTATTTCTATTTTTTGTGGATGATTTGGCTTCAATTGAATGGAGGCGATGATGGCTTGCCCTCAAGCTTCCACTTTTATGAGCTTTATAGTTATGAGATTGGCGAGGCAAGCTGGTTTGTAGCCATCTTATTTCTTTTTCTAAATTCAAATCCAAATATAAACTGTCTGATTGAGAGAGAGAGAGTATGGGAGATTATGTATTATTCAATGTGTTTGGAAGCTGGCATGTTCTGAGCGTCATCTCTGCATGAAAGCTATGGTTTTGCAAAGGGTTTGCCCTAACTATTTTCTGTGGGGAAGCTGAAGGCCTGAAGCTTCATCAAACTCAGGATTGGATTCTGGTCGGGTATTGTAAATTCTTGTGAAAGTTCCGTTCAAGATTTGTTCAGAGCTTGCATAACATCCAATATATGATACTCGATGATAATATGAAACCTTCATATTCCCATCGATACTCATATATGAAACTAAAAGCGCCACTTTGTCCCTACGGTGCCCGACATTTTAATTTAAAAATATTATATCTTAATTTGTTGTTTGGCCCTACGGGCACCTAAATGGGAATTGAATTAAAAAAGGCACAGAAATGCCCTACGCCTCGATATCTTTCCCTCTCGTTCCCAAAATTTTATCTCGTTCCCGTGTCTCCAATTTTCTCTTCGTCGCCACCGCGCGCCCTCCGTTCTCAGCCCGCCACCGCCCTCGTTCTTCCTCGTCGAGTTCCTCGTCGCCGATATTTGTGCCTACATTGATGCCTCAAGCAACGAATCAAATGATGTGGATCACAAACTAATTAAATAAATTTTGAATACCAATCTGGACTGGGATTTGAATACCAATCCTAGTTTGCTATATTATATCTTGAATTTGCACGCGCACATAATAAGAAGGAGAAGAGAATAATGTGGCAGAAGAAGAAGGAGAAGACAGTAATGTGGCAGAAGAAGAAAAAAATGACATTCCTCGTTCTCTGTTTCAGCATCAATCTTCTGATATGAACTAATGATGGTTTTCACATAGGCTTTTCCCATTAGAGACTTCTTAGTGTCCAATGGAAAGCATACATCAGATTTGTGCAGGTCGGGTTCTTCTATGACTTTCAAGAGTCTCAACTGATTCTGTTAATTACACTCTAGTTGGGTGGTACTTTTACCACTTCTCACTGCAGGCGCGCTCTCTAATATCTCTAATATTACATTCAAAATGGATATTAGAGAGCGCACCTGCAGTGAGAAGTGAGAAGTGGTAAAAGTATCACCCAACTAGGGTGTAATTTACAGAATCAGTTGAGACTCTTAAAAGTCATAGAAGAACCCGACCTGCACAAATCTGATGTATGCTTTCCATTTGACACTAAGAAGTCTCTAAAGGGAAAAGCCTATGTGAAAGCCATCATTAGTTCATATCAGAGGATTGATGCTGAAACAGAGAACGAGGAATGTCATTTTTTTCTTCTTCCGCCACATTACTGTCTTCTCCTTCTGCCACATTACTGTCTTCTCCTTCTTATTATGTTCGCGTGCAAATTCAATGACTATATTGAGAATATGGATTAATAGTGGGTAGGAAAAGTATTTCTCAAATGGCTTTTGCGTCTCAAAATAACAACCTTTATACTAAAAAAATTATATAGGGCATGTATATTGATTTAGAATGCTATATCATAAATATACACACATTTCTTTTGCTCTTAGTCGTCCAACTCATTATCATGGGCTGCTTGATGAGATTAGATTTGCGCCTGATGATCTACAAGAGCTCCTTCACTCCCTGTCATATGTGTAAGCAGCGCTATATGCGAGTTTACCTTGTTAGTATGTATGTACTGAAATTAATTAATATTATTCAAATTTTGATACATGCAGATACCAGAGGAGCACATCTTCTATCTCTGTAGGTAAGGCTTTGAATTTGTTGATTTTGGTGTTTCTTGTCAATTTTATAGACCCGTATGTGCTAAATATAATGTTCTGACAGTTGCTAGGGGAAGGCAACATTCGAGGCTGCTGACCCCAGTCCTGGACACCGCACACGGACGGCACCACGGAGGTTGGGAGAGAGGCCGAGGACTAGGCTCTAGCAGGGCCCATATGAGGTTGGACTCCACCCCGGTGGTTACTTCCTCCGTCTCCAGTGAGCGACGTATCCATCATGAACTGGATAGCTTGAGGGCCAGCGTTCAGGAGTTGAAGGAGATGCTGGTATGTATACTACTTTATAGTAAAATATCATTTCATATTATATACATATCAACATATCCATAATTAGTACGTAGCTTGAGCTTATTTGGTTTTAGACTTAAGTTTGATTAATCATACATACATATGTAATTGAAATAAACAACGCTTTTCCAAACTAGATATCCAAACAGGGTTTCGAAATAACTTAATAATGATACGAATTCGAATAATAAACAGTTCTTACACGCTTCTTACACACGTTATATCCAGACGCGACAGGGTAGATCGGCCGAGCCTCCACACGCAACTCCTTCGGCTGCGGCTCCGCAAGCCACTACATCGGCTGCGGTTCCGCAGACAGCTCATATAGCTCCACCGCCCACTCAGACTCCCGCAGCCGCGGCTCCGCAAGCGACTACCTCGACGGCGGCTGTGCAGACCACATGCCGCTCAGACTCCCGCTCGCGACAAATTGCATAGTTTATTGACCGAGGAGCAGGCGCGCGTTATTCTATCGTTATTCAGAGATGGAGCTGGACCGAGCTAGGGTAGATTTTTGGTTCTTTTTTTTTGAAACATGTATTTATTTATATCATACACATTGTACTACATTTTGAAACGATATTGATATTGGTTTGTATTTATATCATATTCTGTTTTTGTGTTTCTTTTGTATATTATATATATGCGTGAGATATGATTATGAATACTGCAATATATGATTTGATTGATGTATATATTATTGTGCACAGGGCGGGAAAAATCAAACAGCCCATTTTTTAAAAAAAATTTCAGACAATATGTACCTACGGATTAATCCGTAGGCAAACATGTTACCCCTACGGATACCGCCGTAGGGGCAAAATATCAGCAGTAACTGATATTTCCCCCAGATCTCAGTACCAGGGGGTTGGGAATGCCCCTACGGATATCTCCGTAGGGGCTACTGACTATCCCCTACGGCTTTCTTCGTAGGGGCTACATATCAGGAATCCTGAATTTATGCCCCTACGGAAACGTACCTACGCATATATCCGTAGGGGGTAGTACATGCCCCGACGGGTATATCCGTAGGGCAAAGTAATTTATTAAAATAAACCGTAAATAATATAAAATCTTATACCCTACGGATTCAGCCGTAGGGGCAACAGGACCTACACAGATATCCGTCGGGGCAAGAATTTGCCCGTAGGGGCAAGTTAAGGGCCTCAACTTGCACCTGCGGCCTTTGCACCTACGGGGTATTTTTTCGCCCCTACGTATATATCCGTAGGGGCAGTTGGTTGCCCCAACGGATTTATCCGTAGGGGCAACCCCTATTTGTAGTAGTGCGAGAGGGTGACGGCTTAGATCTAAAGAGATTTGATAGAAATCTTTTAGGGTTTGCTCGTGGTGTACTTGATTCAAAATTATAGTAGACATTGTAGATTCCGCTTTGCTGAGGATTAGCCATACGGTGGGTGAACATCGTTAATAAATCTCTCGTCTCGTATTTGATTCTTATTTATTTATTCTCTCATCGTTATTAATTTGTCTTTTGTTGTTAATTGTTTGGTTGTTATTACGTAATTTGGTTTGTCGTGAATATTGTTCCATGGAACGACTTCTCCCATCCCAACAACGTATCAGAGCCTAGGACTTGACTCTTGATCCCAACAACTGGTATCAGAGCCTAGAGCTTGACGCTTGATACCAACAACTGGTATCAGAGCGTGGTTAAGGAACTTAGGGTTCTTCGATTCTACGATCTAGGTTAATGGTAGGCAACAACGTTTGTGTCCTCTTTCCCAATTTCTTATATCATCGTTTTGAAGGCGTTGGTTCAGATCAAAAGAGAAGTTGTGATTTGCCGCGACATAGATGTAAAGATGGCGGAGAATAAAGTAAGGATCGAAAAATTCAATGGTCATAATTATGGTTGGTGGCACATAGAGATGAAGGACTACATATACTAAAAGGACTTGTATCTTCTGTTTCTAAAAGAAAACTTCGAGAATATGACTGATGAGGTATGGAATCTTTTGGATAGGAAAGCCTTGGCGACAATAAAACTATCGTTGACTCCGCAGGTGTTCTTTAACATCTCAAAAGAGAAGACAACCATGACGCTAATGATGACATTAGCGAGGTTGTATGAGAAGCATTCAACATCAAACAAGATATATTTGATGAAAAAGCTTTTCAACATGAAAATAGCAGAAAGTGGTTTGGTGACGAGCTAACTCGAATCAATTTCAATTTCGTTTGAAGATGAGATTCATGCCATTTTATGTCTACGTTCTTTGCCGGAGAGTTGGGAGAACCTCGTAATGAGGGTTAGCAACTCGATCTTAGGGGCTCTCATATTTAATGATGTGGTGAGTTGCATATTAAGAGATGCGATGTGAAGAAATACTGTGAGTGGGAGTTCGGGAACTTCTGCACTTTCAGTAGAGAATTGCGGCAGGACGATGGAAAGGGGAAAACAGAAGAAGGGCAAGTTTAAGAATCGAGAAAAATCAAAAGGGAAGATGGAACTGCGGAAAGGAGGGTCACCGAAAAAGCGACTATAGACTTTTGAAGAAAGACTCAGATGGGAATGCAGATGAAAAGGAAGCCAATATGGTGTTTACACATGAACAAGGGGAACGGGGACTTTGTCTATCGGCAAACGAGAGTACAAATGCGGATATCTAGTTCCTAAATTCAGGAGCATCCTTTCATTGCACTTAAGGTCGGCATTACTTTAGCGAGTATATTCAAGGAGACTTTGGACATGTGACGGTAGGAAACGGTCAGCCGTGTAAGATCGTTAGAAATGGACAATCATATTACAACCGTCAGTAGGAGGTCAATTAAAGTTGAAGAACGCGAGTCACATTCCAGATTTGAAGAAAATCTTAATTTCCATAAGTCCGCTGGACCACGAGGGTTACATGACGGTGTTTAGAAATTATCAGTGGAAGATTTTCGAAAGATCGTTGTTGGTCACAAGGGGAAAGATGAGTAGTTCATCGTATTCCTTCAGAGGGAGCAGTGGAGATTCGGTTGCATTAGCGATATATATATATATATATATATATATATATATATATATATATATATATATATATATATATATATATATAATTTGGAGACTTCGTTGTGGCACAAACTTTTGGGGTGTAAGAACGTCGTGCTCGCTGGACGGGTTTTTAAAACGTTGCGGAAGCAAAAAAACAAAAAATCCTAGTGAGCAAAACATCCTTAAACCTAGAATCTACACCATAGACACATTGCTTGCAAACTAAAAGTTAGAACAAAGAGATACAACTTTTGAAACGCCTTCATATGCTCCAATGGATGATCTTGGTTGCTCTCCCTTTCTTAAACTCTTTGCTAAGCTCTTTGGAACACCGGTTGAAGCTTGATCGCTGATCTTTCCGTCAAAGATGATCCATGTCGAGTAAGTGTGCAATTAAGCTACTACTTCACTCTCACAATTTGCTGAAGAGTAAGAAGAAGATGTAGTGTAGAAATAAACTCTCTCTTTGCTCACTTTTTTCTCTTCTCCATTTTTCTTCTTTCGGATGAAAGAGAAAGGAAAATGTGTTATGGGTAGTATTCTTTCCGATACCTTTGTCATGACATAATCCCTTTTCCTTCTCATCCTTACACGTGTTATAAAGAATGAGAGAATGCACCACATAACCCTTAGACATGCATAAATGAAAAGAGACAAAAAATACATAAGAAAAAGAATAATATGTTTAAATAAAATTAAACAAATTAAATGGTTTCATCACATGTAACCATACAATCTAGAGAGAGAAAATAATATAATACAAGTTTAATTATATGTATCATTATATAATTAATTATATCATTAAATTAACAATTGATTTAATGACCCGGTTCAATCATAAACCGGATGGTATTATAATCCGTCCAATTTAAGACATATGTCTAACCGGACCCCACACATATCGCCGTACGTGCACTACATCATTTCGCTCGAGTGAGAAAACCCTCTGTATGAGACTTTAAAAACTCAACAATACGCTGGCAATAGGTCAGAATCATATTCGATTGATCTGAAACACTTTCAGATCAATCCCCACTGGGTTAACCAACAAGCACGTTAGCGGTACTAACTTTACGTAACGGCTATCCAGGATTTGAACGAAGGAAAGGTCGACATGCAAGCTTGTCCGTACCCTACATAGCCTATCAATGATATTCACCATACAGTCCGGTCTATTCGTCTTAGACCGTCTCCTACCAGGCCTGAGAGGTGGATGTGAAAGTTCCTAGTGCCTTTGAAACTATAATCGCGGCCAATACGGAATCAAAAAACAAAAATTTTACAGGGAGTACTAGAAACTAATCCCTAACGATCGTTCCAAAACACCGAATTAGTAAACAAAGCAAGCAAGGTTATAGAATCTACAACCTTTGATGCGTGTCTACCCAATCATGGAAGACTCCTCTAAGCTCCTCGTAGGCCATCAGGAACAAGTTTAAGGGGCGATCGTCCTTTCCGAAGATGATCCAACCGAGAGAAACCGATTCAAGCTCCATCTTCATATAGTGAAACAACCGACGCTCCAAGCTTACTAGAAATGGAGAGCGGGGAAGAAGGAATTTTCCACTATTATTTTCTCTCAAACACAAATCTCAAGAGAGAAAAATGAAGCAGGAGAAGGAGGAGGAAGAAGAGGTTAGCCTTCACAAAAATGATATAGTCTTGGATGCATGAGAGAATGTCTTCATCTAATTTTACAACCATCAAAATAAAAATATCATAACTATTTTCTAATAAACAAATGAAGTCCATCCCTCTCTACATGTCCACAACCATACCCAAAACTACCTCACCCTCCACCTCATTTCCAATTGAATTTCTAAAAACAAATTCAAATAATGAGGTGTCCTCCTTCTATAAGTATTCTGTATAAATATGGAATACAACCCGATATACGTATTGAAATACATATACGCGTATCCGTATAAAAATACGAAAAGCCAAGAGAGAGAAAATGAATAGTGAACAAAAATACTAGAATATATATATATATATAAATTATTAAATCAAAACATGATTTAATAATCCAGTTTATTCCTATGCCGGCTAGTATTATCAACCGTCCGATTAAAGTCCGTATAGCAAATACACGTATT
Organism: Agapanthus africanus; assembly: GCA_030015575.1. Taxonomy (NCBI): domain Eukaryota; kingdom Viridiplantae; phylum Streptophyta; class Magnoliopsida; order Asparagales; family Amaryllidaceae; genus Agapanthus; species Agapanthus africanus. The sequence goes on from JASDDO010000014.1 coordinate 590,493,349, forward strand.
TAATTAGACCCATGCACATATCAATATACGACATCTATATCATATTACCTGAATCGGGAGAATCCTCTGTATGGGACTCTAAAGACTCGACAATACGTTGGCAGTGATTTACTGGATAAATCCAAAACCATAAGCATGTCAGCGGCACTAGCTATATTTAATGGCTATCCAGGTATCTGCAGAAAGGAAAGTCGACAATGAAGTTTGTCCGTACCGTACTGAGCCTGAATGTTGTACGGCTACGCCAGCGCTCCGGCCATCAATCCGTGGCCAAACGCGGAACAAAAACTTTTTAAAACCCGACACTAATGGAACCCAATTCCCGGATCGAACCATTAACCCTATACTAGTTAACTGTAAAAAGAGTTTAGAAAGGTTATACCGATCGATCTGTGTCCTTCGGTTTTCAACCTCTGTCTTAAACTCCTCGCGGCTTTCTCGATCAAGTTCGGTCTCCCTCGTCGAAGACGATCCTCGTCGAGAATTAGTAAAACGGGCTCCCACTTCAAACTGAAGCAACTCGGGTATCCAGTTTACTATCCTAGATACCCAAGATGAAGTACAGATAATGTGTGAATACTTTGTCTCAAAGCACCTAAGAATTTGGGTGGAGGTGAATGAAGTTGCCAAGAGATGTGAAGAAGTGTGAGGCATAAGAAATTGCTCGTGAAGGAAAAATAATGGGCTCTGCTATTTTCGAAAATGGTCACTGTGGTTTTGGTGTAGTGGTGAAGTAAAAAATGATAAATTAATCAACTTAAGAAATTACCCACTACAAAAAATCCACAGCCACTAATTTTCCCTCACAAAATATCTACCTCATCCACAAAATATTCTACACTAAACAAAAACCATTAATGCACAATTAATGCAAGCATGACACATTTCAAAGCCCACGAAATTTCCCAGTAAGAATTGCCACGAAATTTCCCCACCAAAAATCAGTCACAAAGATTTGCCAAAATTCTATGACTCACACATTTCATATTAAATAGTAAACTAAATGTTTAAACAAAAAGGAGAATGGCAACTTCAAAAGTAAACTCGTAACGGAATTATAAGAACACCTCTCATCTGTATATACATACCCGCATCCATATTCCGAATGAATACGAATACAACGAGACGAAAATAATCTAACAATATAATACTAGGATCCGGATTAAAATAAAGCCCACTAGTATTATCCGTCCGATCATGATCCGTGCACAAGTGCATGTATATGATCGAACCCTGCCATAAAACCATACGACCTCTACAACGTTTCGCCCGAACTAGGGAAACCCTCTGTGTGGGACTCTAAAGACTCGTCAATACGCTGGCAGTGTGTTTAACCACAAGCACGTCAGTGGCACTAGCTGTACGTAACGGCTGCCCAGGTATTGAGCGAAAGGGAGGCCGACAAGTAAACTCATCCTGAAACCCTACTGAGCCTGATAGTGACAATATTCGTACATTCCGATCCGTTCGTATATGAGTATCACATATCGAGTCTAGGGGGTGGATAATGTCAGACCCATAATAACGCGACATTTAGTGTCGGCATGAAACCTATCACCAACCGAGAAACTATCGATTATAGATCGGTAATTCTCGTCTACCCCGGCCGAGGATTTCTGGTGATGGCCACCCGTGCACTCCGCAACATCAACCCCCAATACCGGGAGAGACGAGTCCCTTGGCGATCCGCTCACTGCCTCCATGTGGCTCGGGACTGTACCTAACTAAAACCTGTTTGCACGAATCCTTTGAGCCGTGGTAGGGTAGTAATCAAAGCACAGTGGGAACTCACATGAGACAAATGACGATCTCAGGTCGATAGACTAACCTGCACACATGTCACCAGGGAACTGCTATCTGACAATAGCTATAATACCAACTAGCATGTCCCCGGCGAGTCCGTCCGGTGTACTCATAACCCAATGAGCACCTGTATACATCTTAGGTGAACCAACTGACACCAATGGCTTGTGAGACCGGCTATCGCCCCTCGTCGAGGTCTCGATCCGTATACACTAGTCTACTCTTGGAGTATCGATGCCCAGTCTCGAAACTCTCACAACTAGGGACACTTTAAGGATGTGCTTATAGACCACCCAACTCTCACGTATATGATCGCCATCATACTGAAGCATGTACACGATGATAAAGACAAACCAGATAGCATACTATCATCTCGAGTAAAATTGTTCTACCGGTATAGGTCCTCCCTCAATCGTGCCTGCGATCCAATAATTGACTTGAGGGCACTATAGCTAACAATCTCCCACTTGCACTTAAGGCTAATTATTGCGGTGTCGTATACTCACAGTCCGTATGATACCGAACACCCAATTTCTCTACTAATCAGTTTCACAAAGCCCATTTGCGAAACTATTGCGTTCGAGAAATAGCCTGAGTGAGTGGATCCACTCTAATGTTTCTTTCTATGTCTCTCTTTATCTCAAGTTCGCGGAGAAAGCCATCTCTCGAAATGAGCAATAGCTGTCTTAGAATATGCCTGGATATCTGATGGGACTCAGTTCACAAATGAACTCCAAATCCAGTAAACTTCTTAGACTGTATCGTGAACTGAATTTAATCAGTATCCTGCGCCATGCCTCCCTCAGTATCCGCTTGGACCACATGTCCAAACTACTGCCCCTCGTCAGAGGGAAAACTATAACTCTGACAGTCACTCTGTCATCCATGTCACATTGGAAGCCTGGAATGGTAACCGTCTCCCGAAGGAGGCCGCTGTTACTAAATCCCTAGAACATCCACTTATGTTCATACACTGTTTCCGAACGTTTCTCCAGAATTGGATTAATATATAAACTTATTACATCTAGTGTAAAAACAATATCTGGTGTGGTACTTGGCATCTCATGATTGACTCAATTGCCTAAGTAAGTGATATGCCAATCATGCCCATCCCTCTCCCCTTTAGTCTATAAGATACCTTTAAAGAGGATGACTCCATCACTTGCAGGTACACCATCTGCCAGGAGTCGTCTATTCTAAAACACCTTTAGAATACTGTCTAAGTACCCGGATTGGGAAACTACCCAAATCTAGATCTAAAACCATAGATTTAGTAACCAGAATGCCTGATATTATATCCATATCCTATGTGGAGAAACCACTGTGTGACAACCACAATATAACCGATTGTAGTATAGGAATTTCATTTCCTATAAAGTGTATGTCATCCAAATACCACGATATACCACCCGACTACCTTCTTAACAGATCCATCTTCTAGTCTGATGAAGTAAAAGCCTATGACCGTCACATCAAAAATAGATGATCTATCTCCTCTATACCTGCTTTAGTCTATAAATGGATATAAGCAACTTGTCCACTATGCTTCCACTGCTCCCACTGACCACAACAACCCTCTGGCAGAGTCATATACACGTGCACTTCTAAAGCGAGTTTAGAACGACGCTATACTCATTCTTATGCCGGGTCTCATAGTATAGAACAACAGTAATGGAAAGTCTGGGTAAACAAGAACCTCCCTATCACCGTCTTTGACGATACCGAAGTACCTCTCGGATGCCTGAGATTACCCACCATATCTGCGGAGTGGAGAATGGAATGTCAAACCCGATTGAATTTTTAGGTTCTATTAAATTTTCAATAATCGTTTGTGGTTCTGGAATCACTTCCAGTTCTACCATACTCCCACTACTGTTTTCTAAAAAAGTCTATTTTACTAAAACTGTGGCGAGTTAAGAACAATATCATTATTGATCTTCAAGATGGTAGAAAGTTAACCCTCGTCATAACCTGGGATAACCCGCAAACTTCCATTACAGAAACGTGCCTTGAGTTATCCAGAGTCTGATTTTAAGCATAAGCCGGACAATTCCATATACCTTAACATCGTTAAGATATGAACCATTCTATATACAATATAGAAACAGAGGCACTGATTTAATTGGAACCAGATTCAAATCATGCAGCTGTCTTCGGTGCATGTCAACTAAATGGAGAAAGGCCGATCAACATTACTCAACTTGAAGTGCATCCAAATATAAGTAACCTGAAAAATAAGCAAGTTCTCAAAACCATTAGTATCAACTGAATACCTGACACAAGTATCTACATCTTCGATCACTTTGAAAAATCCTGATACTTGCAACATATGGTTCTTTACTTTATTCTTATACCTATAACTTCTCAAAATTTGGACCTTGTATTTCTACGAAATACTTGTCTAAAACTGGAGAAGTCACAAGTAAATAAAATATAGTACGAGTACCAACCCCTTTGTCCTAATGGACACTGGATAACATACAATACTTTGTATAAGTCTCCTGAGTTGAATAACTCAGACCTCGTGCGTCATAGGTTGAAAACTGTACTATGGTTAAGAAGAATTACACCGTTGTTTAATACTCCTTACTTAACCATCATCTGATATAGGTAAATGTCATGGACATAATTTCAAAAATTTATATATCACTTTATAAAATAAATGTGCAGATATATCGGTTTGAAATTGGTGCATAACAACGGATATTCAAAACCAAATATCCGCCGTCAGGAAAAACCCCAAGTGATTTCCTCAAATATCACCAATTACAACGAATTCTGATATAATGAGGATATGATCACCTAATTCCTAGTAACTTACTCCCACTCATCATCTGTAAAACCATACAGATGTGAGAATCAAACCTGGTAAATATATACCCTGGAGTAAGGATCTAATTGGGAAATCAGTTTTCAATTAACAACACACAGTGAAATTGAAACATGAAAATGTTTCGAAAGGGTAGCCGGGTATTCCTAGTAATGCCTCTTCCATTATCTAGATTCATGACTTTAACCGTATATTTCCTTGCCATCTCTCCAAATCCCTTTATTTGTCTTTACTCATTACCTTCTGTACACCACCCTTAGGCTAAATGGTTTTCTTCTTTCCCTACTGTTCGGCACCAGCCTATGGTTTGGAAGAAAACTATCTAATAAGCGTAATAGGTGTACTTTCCTAATCCTAGGAATACTCGTAATTTGAGAGAAGGTAAAGATAAAAGACAACTGAATAATCCTATTCTATTTCTCCTGAACCGGAGAAATGCAAAGGTGAAATAGGAGTGGCGATGAACTACGTGGTTTAGTCACGAATGATAGCAGTCGCATTTTTATTTGTCCTCTTTCTAATCCCATTATTAGTCTTTACTTATTACCTTCTGTACATCACACTTAGGCCAATTGGTTTTTTTCTTTTCCCACCTTTCGGCACTTGCCTATGGTTTGAAAGAAGACTATCCAATAAGCGCAATAGGTGTACCCTCTCCTAATCCTGGAGTCCTTACAACCTGAGAGAAAGTAAAAGGAAAAGACAACGGAATAGTCCTATTCATTTTCTCCAGAACCGGAAACCATCCTCGAATCTGAAACAAGTTTCTTCGAGTTCGTATGTAACTATACGATGGTCATATCCAATAAGTGTGGATCTTCGTAGTGATACGGAATGTTCTGGAGAAAAGCAAAGGGTAAAAGTAGGAGTGGCAATGAAGTACGCAACTCAGACAATCCAAAAATTAATATGTTTTAAGAAGGTCCGGTTAACCTGGTTACTGAGTTATAGTCTAGGGTCGGGTCATGGTCGCTGCCAAAGATAGAGAGAGAGAGAAAAGAAACACTCAGCGTGCACTCTAACCTAGATTAAAATGGTCAAACACTTTATCTAATCAGGATGTCTCCCACTATATCCTCAAATTCTCCTCCAAACCTGAAAGAAGAATTAGTCGGGATCACCCAAGGAGTAAACCAACTCAACAGTGGGTATCGGGATCCAACTATCATCGCATGATAACCTAATGGAATCCACTCACGTTATCATACTCCAGAAGGTATGCGTATTCCTGGCAAGTTTCCTATATGTTTGAAACTGCCGATGTGATTTCTACCACATGCTCTTATGACCTTGACGAAGGCCAACATATCATAAGTCATATGTCAAGTTCTACCCGTCATTATCCAGGTTAATTTGAACCCACCCGTACATACCTTTGACGAAGGCCAAAATAGTAGTATGACTGTCCCAAACCAACATATCTATCTATGCAACAGAAAGGTAACAAATAGCTACCATACTCTATGCTATGACGAAGGCCAACAAATATAACATGAATACTAAGTGCTACCCGTCTGAAATGACGGAGGGCTACGAATGGTTTTTGGCGAAAAACCTTTAACGTAATGAACTTGATATCGTTGAAGGAACCGGATAGCTTTTTATAAATATATAGTGGCGAAAATCTTTGCTAAAGAGGTCACTCCCGGTGAAGGGATCTCGACTCTTTCCTTGTCGAATGAGAGGCAGGATATTCCAAACTGAATACCACGACGCAAAGCAAAAAGTAATCGACTATAGTGAAGTTATTACCCTGACGTAAACTTCTGCCCAAGGGGTCACTCCCGATGAAGGGATCTCGGCCCTTGCCCCGTCGAATGATGTGCTGGATATTATTCATAACCGAATACCGCTGTGCAAAACAAAAGAAAACGTCCTTCTAATAACAGCTTTATAAAATTGTTCCAACAACATCAATTAGGTCTGTTTTTCTTGCATTGATCTAAATCAACGCAGTCCCATCAATTAATCACACCACAAAAGAACGAAAATATGATGTACATATATGCCATCCGCATTCGCCACTGGGTCCCGTCATCACCCGTTAGATTACTTAACTAACGACAGAGCAGGGACTGGAATAGCGCGGGTGTTAAACATATACAACATCTATTAGTATATATATAAAAATATATAATAATCGCTTTAGGCGTGATAAATGCAACATCATAGATAAGTAATAAGCATCACAGATCAATACAGATAATCTGGGAGCCTTGGGTTTCCTTTGAGCCACAAGTGAAACCCGACGTTCCCCTGGTCGTGTGGATAGCCTGTGCAATGAAAACCTAGACCCCTACGAGCGCGGAAAGTTACCCGCCAAAACCAAAAGCGAGGCGGCCCCCCTTAGCAAAGTTAATGGGCCACCCAACACTTCACGGAATCCGGTAGCTTGAGCACCCCTCCTTGGGTCAACCTGTACCCCCTAAGAGTGCAGTGAATAGCCTGCCAATTCTAGAGTGAGGCCCCCTCCTTCTCAACGCCATGAGATGTGGACCCGTTGCCTTCTAGAACCCGGCTATCCATGCACTCCATTGCGGGGTAATCCTAGTACAGAAAATAATATACAAACAGGCAGTGAAGGCAGTCCACTTGTCGGACGCTCGCCCCGTGATATCAAATGTACAAATAAAACTAAACTGCACTGTCATTGCATCCAAGCTATCCACCACGACGAATCCGCAACAACAAAGTACAACACAAAACATCAACATGAATGTCACGTTCGCAAACCCGTCTAAAAGAACTATAGCAATTAGACAAGTTGTACCGCTCTAATGACATTCACGGTCACAGTTAGTAATGCAAGTACTGTAAACTTTAAACAATGTTAGAAATATTGACTTCGAAATAATCCCGAATAACCTCAAACAACTAGATAAAACCATATCCAAAATGGGCAAAACTAGCAATACCACTAAACTAATATTCCACAGACCAGCACACACCCAAAATATAAAACCCAGAAGACAATTCAAGACCGGCCAGGCCGGAATATTTCCATATGTGTCTGGGTCAAAATTGTAAGAATGGGTTCGTATTTGGGGTATTTTCTAGTGGTCATCTTAGAGTCTTCTTTAGTTGCTAAAATATTTTTAGACGACTCGGAAAAATTGACAGAGAATGGAATACTAGTTGGTATTGATTTGGAGATATTTCGGTTTCGATACTTTAATATCGTTTAAACCAACTAGTATGCGGTTAATGGGTTGGCTCTGATACCATGTAGGGCTACGCCAGCGCCCCGGCTATCAATCCGTGGCCAAACGCGGAACAAATATTTTTTAAAACCCGGCGCTAACGGAACCCGATTCCCGGATCGAACCATTAACCCTATACTAGTTAACTGTAAAATGAGTTTAGAGAGGTTATACCGATCAATCCGTGTCCTTCGATCTTCAACCTCTGTCCTAGGCTCCTCGCGGCTTCCTCGATCAAGTTCGGTCTCCGGTCTCCCTCGTCGAAGACGATCCACGTCGAAGATTAGTAATACGGGCTCCCGCTTCAAAACCTAAGCAACTCGGGCATCCAGTTTACTAGCCTAGATATCTAAGATGAAGTAGAGACAGTGTATGAATACTTTGTCTAAAAGCACCCAAGGATTTGGGTGGAGGTAAATGAAGTTGCCAAGAGATGTGAAGAAGTGTGAGGCATAAGAAATTGCTTGTGAAGGAAAAATAATGGTCTTTGCTATTTTCGAAAATGGTCACTGTGGTTTTGGTGTAGTGGTGAAGTAAAAAATGATAAATTAATCAACTTAAGAAATTACCCACTACAAAAAATCCACAGCCACCAATTTTGCTTCATAAAATATCCACCTCATCCACAAAATATCCTACACTAAACAAAAACCATTAATGCACAATTAATACATGCATGGCACATTTCAAAGCCCACGAAATTTCCCAGTAAGAATTGCCACGAAATTTCCCCACCAAAAATCAATCACAAAGATTTGCCAAAATTCTATGACTCACACATTTCACATTAAACATTAAACTAAATGTTTAAACAAAAAGGAGAATGGCAACTTCAAAAGTAAACTCGTAACGGAATTACAAGAATACCCCTCATCTGTATATACATACCCGCATCCGTATTCCGAATGAATACAAATACATCGAGACGAAAATAATCCAACAATATAATACTAGGATCCGGCTTAAACCAAAGCCCACTAGTATTATCCGTCCGATCATGATCCGTGCACAAGTGCACGTATATGATCGAACCCTGCCATAAAACTATACGGCCTCTACAACGTTTCATCCGAACTAGGGAAACCCTCTATGTGGGACTCTAAAGACTCGTCAATACGCTGGCAGTGGGTTTAACCACAAGCACGTCAGTGGCACTAGCTGTACGTAACGGCTGCCGAGGTATTGAGCGAAAGGGAGGCCAACGAGCGAACTCATCCTGAAATCCTACTGAGCCTGACAGTAACAATATTCGTACAGTCCGGTCCATTCGTCTATGGGTATCGCATATCGAGTCTAGGGGGATGGATAAAGTCAGACCCCTAATAACGCGACATTTAGTGTCGGCATGAAACCTATCACCAACTGAGAAACTATCGATTCTAGATCGGTAATTCTCGTCTATCCCGGCCGAGGATTTCTTGTGATGGTCACCCGTGCACTCTGCGACATCAACCCCCAATACCGAAAGAGACGAATCCCTTGACGATCCGCTCACTGCCTCCATGTGGCTTGGGACTGTACCCAACTAAAACCTATTTGCTTGACTCCTTTGAGCTATGGTAGGGTAGTAATCAAAGTACAATGGGAACTCACACGAGACAAATGACGATCTCAGGTCGATAAACTAACCTGTACACATGTCACCAGGGAACTGCTATCTGAAAATAGGTATAATACCAACTAGCATGTTCTCGGGGAGTCCGTCCGGTGTACTCATAACCCAATGAGCACCTATATACATCTTAGGTGAACCAACTGACACCAATGGCTTGTGAGACCGGCCACTGCTCCTCGTCGGGGTCTCGATCCGTATACACTAGTCTACTCTTGGAGTATCGATACCCAGTCTCGAAACTCCCACGACTAGGGACACTTTAAGGATGTTCTTATAGACTACCCAACTTTCACGTATATGATCGCCATCATACTACTGGTAGTCAAGTATGAATCCTGTGGGCTCTATCAACATGTAATAGTGATCTGTAATGTTACCTGAAGCATGTACATGATGATAAAGACAAACTAGATAGCATACTATCATCTCGAGTAAGATTATTCTACCGGTATAGGTCCTCCCTCAATCATTGCAATCACGTGCCTGCGATCTAATAATTGACTTGAGGGCACTATAGCCAACAAATGTGACAATCTTCGTACAGTCCAGTTTCTTCGTCTAAGAGTATCGTATACCGAGTCTAGGGGGTAGATAACGTCAGACCCCTAATAACCTGATATGTCATGCTGGAGTCAAGCTCATCACCAACCGAGAAACTACTGAACTCCTATCAGTAAATCTCATCCACCGTGGCCACGGATTTAGGATGATGGCCAACCGAATACGGCGCGACATTGACTCCTTATACCAGGATAGACGAATCCCTGACAATCGCTCACTACCTCGATATGGTTTGGGACTGTACCCAACTAAAACCTGTTTGCATGACTTCTTTGAGCCTTGGTAGAGTGGTAATCAATGTACAGTGGGAATTCACACGAGAAAAATGAAGATCTCAGATAAAAGGACTACCATGTACTCATGTCACTAGAGAACAACTATCTAACGATATATATAATACCATCTAGAAGTTTTCGGCGAGACCTTCCAGTGTACTCATCTCCAGTGAGCACCTATCACGACCCGAAATATTAACTCGTGACCAGCAATTAAATCACGCAACGTCTAAAGGTGTAACATAATTCAAGTAAGCTGAAACCCAAAATCTAAACCTTTTTAAGAAAATAAAGGAGGTGAAGTTTTGAAATAAAGGTATAATGAAATTAAGTTTTCTTAATGCATAAAAAGAACATGAAAATGCAAGTGAAATTTGCTAGTTTGAAAACATGTTTTGTCTTTTAAAAATTTGGGCAGCACCTCCTTTGTATATTTTGATCCAAAACCACAAATACATAATAAGAATAATGGCATCCCCAAGCAGGAGCTAACTCTTCGCCAAACGGCGGATCACAACCAAGCAAAGCTGTATAAATAAGTATACGACGCCCAACGGCGAAGATCACCACAAAAGATAAAGAAATCAGCAAGACATCAAAACCATAAGTAGCGGAAAACCCCTCGCTCTAAGTCTCACAACCACAATCCCATTAAGTCTCATTACTTATACAATTTACTAATTTTGATTGATGGAGTTAACTAGATACAATATGAAATATAGATACAAGAGTGGGTACAATACAAGTGTCCCACCTACCAATGCAAAATACCCAAATGCAACTGTGTGCCAGCGAAGCCGCTACTGATCCAAGCGGTCAACCTGCAAGAACTGTGGCACAACGGGGGTGAGTTACCAACTCATGAGTAGAAAAATATCAACAGATAAAAATCGAATAAACAACGACTCCTAGGTCAACTATATCATAAAGGTAATACTATGATATCTAGGGTGACCGGGTCTGTATATGTGCCAACAAGGTAGTCAATGCCTATAAGCATGTGGATAACATCCAACAGCAATATCAATGCATGTATGCAAGTAGATCTCGTCCATGTGTCACCCATTGACACAACAACATCATGCATGTAAATATCATAAAAGCATATGCATGAAAATATGAGGATATAAATCAACATGTGTCCCTCACGACACCTCCAAATCAAGGAACCTGAGTGTCCAGCATCGACACTCGAAACATCATGAAAACCGTATCCAGCATCGACACGTAAATCCTCATATATCAGAGGCGCCGCATCCTCAGATCGGCCCTCCGGCGCCGCACACCCTGGTCGACCCTCATATCCATCTCGCTACTCCGGTCGGCATCCTACGGATAACCGCCGAGTCCAAATACTATCACCGGTAGGTAGTGCTCCCCTGCCAGGCTCACCATCTAACATATACAAGTTTTCTTGCCCCGGGGTACCTCACCGGGTCCACCATGTACCCGCAGACGGTGCCTACCGCTCCTCGAATCGGGTTTCACATGCCACTCTGAGAACCGAGAAAACACATGGTGGACGCAATAAAATATCATATCAAGAGAAACCGGGTGTTTAAAACAATACATACTTTCTTTTAAAATGACCACGGTTCTCAAATCCAGAAATCTCATGAAAACAGCATATCTCAATGCGTAAAATCATAAAGCAAGATGTATATGACATATGATGGAAATGTAAGCATATCCGTATATCATGCAACATGGAACAATGATGTATCATATTAAGGGAAAACCGCTTCTTTAAATGATTCCAGTTTTGAAAATATGTCTTATGGTTCCCAATATCTCGAAAGTCAAATGCAACATCGTAATAAAGTGCACAGGTAACTATAGCAAGTAAATCATGCAAAGAGTCAAATCATGGTGCAGCAATCCTACTGTGTAGTGACATGGTAATTATCGATGATGAAGTGTGTGAGCCGGCAAATCTGTGTACGTGTAACATACGCATCATCGATAATGGTGTAAGTGTACTAGCATAAGTATATGCAATGCAATGAGTATAACATGAATGCTGCATAAGGTAAATCATCAGCTAAAAGGTATAAGGTATACATATATATCATATGTCTGAGTCGGTGAATCTATCAATCGGCATCTAGCCTCACAGCACCATGTACGGTATAATCCATCGTACGGCATCCTCTAGTCAAGGGTATGGATCAAACCTCAAGTCAAATTCATCACGTACGGAAAATCATCGTACGACGGCATTAAGCTATCAGGGATCCTATCATCCTATAAGACGAGGAGGGTACAGACCTAACGTCTCGTACGGCTATCACTCACGATTCACAACATATATAAATATCTCTATATACCTATGTCCCAGGTCGCATCCGCAATAATCTCATATCAGGGGACCGACATGGTATAATTCATCTCAATCGACTCGCATCCGTATACCATCATACCATCAAATCATCATATCCGTCTTATATTCTTTCATCGCATTTATATCTCACATCAAGTCGAGTTTACATAAACATTTTATCTCTACTAAGTATAAGTATCTAATCTAACATACACACCCGAACTATACAAGTAGATTTTAAAAGAAGCAAATCGTAGTTTTGAAAATAGGGGTTATGGTGTTTTTAAGGAAAAGATATCATTTGAAAATCCGTAACGTCCCTCAAGGTAACTGTTTAAAAGATTCATATGATTCTTCAGTTTAGAAATATGTATGGTTCGGATGACACATCTACGTCGACTATCTAGCCCTATAGTACCCTAAACGGCAATATCATCAAATATCATCCTCAATTCCCGTCATTTCATATTAGCCGTAGCATATCACTTCTAATTGTCATTTAGCTTCCAATATAGTTTCACTAACTATCTTTTAACTCTAACCCTAGTTTCCTAATCTAGGTTCCCTTAACCATATTCTATAAATCAGTCTCCATCAAAACTTTGCGGGGGTGCTAAACGCCATCCACCCGACTTCCCCGGTGGATATAGATCCACTCACCTTGGTCTTCGCTTGCCGAAGTCGATGACGCCATGCACCGTCGCCTCGGAATCCATACGAGGGTACCTACAATAACAACACATATTGCAACGCTATTAAAATCAAGTTCTGAAATCCAAAACGGCACGCGCATTGCTCATAGGTTAGAACCTATAGCTTACGCGTACAAAATCAACCAAACAACCCCTGTTGTTGATGTACGAACATCCAACAACCAAATACAAATCCAAATATCCAGAATTAGCATTTCAAAATACGGAAAACATAACCAAAATCACACTAAAAAGCTCCCAGATTTTGACTCAGGTCAAATAAAGCCAAGCAAACAAGTCTAGGGTGATGTATATAGTGTATTTGAGATACTGGACCAACCCCGACACCCCACCCCACCAAGTGGCCGGCCACCTAGACATAAAATCCGATCTCCTCGGCCTCCATGGCTCCAATAGGGTTCGTTCTGTCATGGTGGTCTCCTGGTAGTGTATCTAGGTCTCTGGTATTGTTTGTTACTCTCAAAAATCTTCCGGGTTGCTCTAGATTTCCCTGCACACCTTTTATTTCCACAAAACCGACATGAACTCAAATCCCAAATCCGTATTTTGGTTTCCCATACTCATTCTCAGGTATTATACAGCCTCTCCACAGCCACTCAAACATCATCAATCAACAATTTCACTCAAACCCTCACTAGGGTTTTCTAATCTCTACAAATCACCACTAAACAAGTTCTAAGTTAAACTAAAACTAGGAATTCAAACTAAACTAACATGGAAAGAGATATACCTCATGGATGTCTCTTAAGAAAACCCTAGAAGTCCCAAAGTTGCCAAAATCTCATTTTTCTTGGTTCAATGTGAAGAGCATGAAGATGGGATCATTTTTTGTGAAAGGGGTATATGGTTTGGATGGAGTTTTGGAGATGGATTTAGGGTTTGAAGGTGGAGGGAGAAGAGAGTGAGGAAGATGAAGAATGAGATGCAAAAATAATGGGGAAAAAGGTATGAGGCAGCCCCCCTCTCAATTATTCTCACTCTTTCTCTCTCTCCAGGTCATCATTATGTCTCCTTTCTCTCTCCTCACTCATCATGACACATTTTTCTTTTCTTTTTCTTTTCTCACTACCATTAAACCATAACACATAACCCAAATGAAATGAAACAACATGTGACCAAATGAAACATGTCATGGTGCACTAACCATGAAAACTGTAGAAACACGGATTTGGCCTAATCGCGATTAGCAGTGCACTAATCGGGTTTTTATCAAAACTACATATAATAAATTTTAAAAATGCCAAATCCTTTAATTATATTATTAAATGAATAAATCATTTTAATTTCCATTTATTTCACAATTATTGGTATATATTTATACCCATTTTCGAAAACCCCAATTTCGCAAATCGGGCAGTTTTCGGGAAAAATATTATTTTAATATTAAATTCCAAAATAATATTTTATATTTTCTGAAATGTTACAGTCTTCCCCCCTTAAATAAATTCGGTCCTCGAATTTAAATTTAAACCCCCAAAATCTAAAACATTTCAATAATTAGCTTAAATCAACGGGGCTTCGAAATCACGGAAGATGCAGAAAAAACACAGCGCGTCAAGTGCGCATGAAAACGAGTACAAAACTCAAAATAGAACTCCGTCAAGCGTCACGCAAATCATCGGATTTGCACGCATATCCTCGGAGTTACAATAGAGATACAGATCTCGAAATCTACTACTGAAACCCAATATACACTAGTCAAATACTATAATACGTGTATAGTACGCATCCTTGGAAAACTTTCAAGAACTGAATAAAACTCATGCAAAAATCTTTTCTAAATCGCCGCGTGAATGCGTAACTCACGGCATAAGTGACAGATGCTCATTTTAAAATAATAATATATGTCCATATATGTTTTCTAAAATACACGTTCCGTCATTTTCAAAATAACCCAAAAGGTTTTCCTTTATAAACGTTCGTGTCGCTCACGGGCACGTAGGAAATAGCGAGACTATAGCTCTTTTTCAAAAACCTCTTGGTAAACTTTTAATGCATGCAAAGTACTCAGGTACTGTCCTCAGATCAGTCATGTTCGGCTACTTCATAATATAGTGCCTATCATGAAAACAAGGTGCTTAAAAACAAAATCAGCCTCAAAAGGCGTATCCAATAATCACATGCGTCTAGTGCGCATGGAAATCAAACCCAAATACAAATGCCACAATAGGCACAAAAGCAAAACTCAGTGCAACGGGTGTGCACGAAAGCATCTGTCCAGTGCAACGGGTGTGCACGACAACAATATCTGGTGCATCTATAGTGCATCCAGTGCAACTAACATGCACGAATGAAAATCCCAATTGAGTGCATCCGGTGTGCACAAAACCACATCTCATATCATGAGCCCAATATGCGCAAAAATCCAACCAAAGCGCGTCGGGTCCGTAAAAGCATATAGTGCAGTAGCATGCACGAAAACGAACGGCAAGTGTCAACGCGCACGAAAACACAAATCTGGCAACACAAATGCTCAAAGATATAAATCGGGTGCAACCAAGGTATGGGGTATAAATCCAGGGCGACAAATGCACAAATACCTGTCCGGTGCAACAAATGCAGGAAATGCAAATCTAGTGCAACTAATGTACGAAATACGAATCCGGTGCATCCAGTGCATGAAATACTAAATACAGTGCATCCCGTGCACAAAATACCGATCAATAACTCAAATGCGTGAACAGCAACACCGAGTGTACCAAGGTGTATAAGATCATAAACGTGTGCAACTGCGTGCACAAAACACATATCAATGCACTACAAGCACATATAAGCTATACTGAGTGCAAAAAATCAAATCGAGTGCGTACCACACGCACAAAAATCGAATCAACTGTATGAAATCCATGAAAACATAAATATGTGCAGCCAAGGCACAAAACCGATATCAAGTGCAATAAATATGCACAAATCAAAAACCAACACGATGGTGTATAAAAACATATCTCAAGTGCAATAACTATGCACAAAATGTAAATACCCAGTAGGTGCAGCCATGGTGCACGAAATCAATATCAGGAAACTCGTCATCAAATCTCAAATCCAAGCGATATAAGCGTGATACTCAGATCACCAACGCAAATCGCAACAAAGGACATTGAGCTACACCTCCTACAATGTCGAAAAAAGAATCGGTGCGCCTAAAATCGGCAGAACAAGAATATCCGCTCGCCTCCTGCTCACGGTCTGGCGTCCTCTATCTCTGGGTACTCATCTTCTCCTCGGATTGCCAATCTCGCAATCCATCGGCTCATCGGCCCTGTCAGGTGTGCTAACGGGGACGATTCCGTTCTGGCACTTCTCTGGTCATCTCCCGGTCAATCATCACGACCACTCGTAAGGCAGCACGTCACTGACATTGGCATCTGGTCCTCTGAATACACATGACACAACTAATCTTGGGTGCAAATCTTATTGCAGCAGTGTCTTGGAAGGAATCCTGCTCAAGGTCTCTTCCGATCTCGCCTATGCCGAACTGTACGGAGGATGGTGCTCTTACAAAATCTTTTCTCGTTTTCTGGACATCTGCATTTCAGCACAACGTTCCACGGGAATTGGCCGTATCCCAATGCCTCTGTATGCATATCAGATCCTCCGGCATCAACGGGGAGTAACAAAAGCTCGCCAGCATCTCGCACGAAACTCTGGTTCCGCTCGCCTTTATCATCGTCCATCTTGACGTCACGTTATGCTATCTGCGAGCTGCAACTGTCCTCGGCCACGGTCAATCCGGAGTCTCTCACATGGACTCGAAGTCACGAACTCAGTATCTTCATCACTCTGTAGAAGATATCTGTCCGAACACGTCCTCGGGAACTCGTCCCAACCATCGAAGGAATACTCAATACTTGTCCGTTCTCGATCAACTCACAACGCATCTGGGTGAGGTCCTCTATCCGAAACTGGTCAGCTTGCTGATCTCTTACCACATGATATCTAGACGACGTCAAACTTTTTGATCGAGTCATCGAGGTCCCAAAATTTCCCGAAGGCTCAACACCTGACCGCAGTCTAAAAATATCTGCTACATACCACAACACCTCTGGACCAGCCGTAGAAGGGAAAACCCAAGCCTCACTGATGGCACCGCTAAACTGCTGCAAACCCTAAGGTTCAAAAGCGGTTCCATGGTCATCATGTCGAGTTAGGGTTTCATTCTTCTAGAAGGTTGATCAGTCGAAAATAATTTATTTTTAACACGGCAATTTCCCCATCTTTTGCACTCATTTAGAAGTGTTCGGTACTCATATTTCACATATTAGCAAAACAGTCCTGAAATATCAGATTACATGTATTATACTCTAAAACCGGCACTATAAAGGAAATTGACTGCATTTCCTGGCATCGCATCATCCCTATATTGCGCAACACTTGTTTTGAGATCTGTGCAGGATAATCCGGAAGAAAATCCAAAATTGTCATTTTTGCTGATCAAACATTACGCCAACTCAAAGACCTGAGATCTGGTAGAAATCCAGAAGGAATTACACAATTCAACATATCAAAGAAAGGCCCACAAGTCAGCCTAAATCAGCACCAGAGTTTTCAAGCCATGAAGCCTCCAAAGCGCCGCGGAACCGTGGCGGGAGCCGGCTTGCGCCGCGGTTCCGCGGTGCTTTGGACACATCAGAGCTTAATTTTCAGTGCAGAATCTCAATATCAGGGCCCACATTCATTTCTGATATGTCAAATTCTAGAATTCTCTCGAAGCTACTGCCAGATCAGCAAAGATCATTAAGCAAGGCTAATCCTAATTAAGCTCCTAACTAATCTTTTCTAGAAGCTCCCTCCTAACTAATCACATCTAGAAGCTTCTCCTCTAACTAAATTTTGGAGGGAAATTCAAATTTCCTCAACAAACTTTAGGAGGGAAACTTAGAATTTGAAATCTTAGATCTAGGGTTTAGTTATCTATAAATAGGAACCTAGATCTAAGGGTTGAGGTTGTTCTTTATTGGTGGTTCATCAATAGTTCATTAGTTCCTTAATCTTTACCTCTTTCTTCATCTTCTTCCACAAGTCTAGTGACAAGACTTGTGCGAAACCCTAACCCTAATTCCACTCCAAATTCAAGATCTTGAGTACCAAATCAAGCGAGAATCCTTCAACCTTTTAGGAGCTGAGCCGATCTTCAATCGGGCAAGTGATCTAAGCCGATCCGCGACTCACGGAGACGAGCGAAGCCAAATCGATGATCGAGTTCTTCCTCTTGTAGTTCTTGAGCGAATGTAACGAAATTATTGATATAAATAAAAGGTGAAATTCTTGAATCTTGCTTTCTTTTAATTCTTGCATCATGATTAGATCTCAATTTGTAATTGTTGTTCTTGTTGTGATGTTTGAGTAAAACTCCGCTCGTTAAGGAGCCGAGACGATCAATAGAAAGATGATGTAACAAATCTCAAAACGATTTTTAAGTCCTACGAGTTTTGTAAACCCTAGCAAGTTCAAGAATCGATGACCTAGTTTCGTTGCGATGCTTTCTTGATTGTGATCGCTCGAAATTAGGGATCTACGATCGTTTCTTGAAATTACTAGAGGCTAGCACATGAATGATATCGATGAATGAACAAGGGATAAGATGAAACCCTAGTTTCACTAGAAATCCCTAATTCTTGTCGATCATCATCGATCTAGTATCAATTCATCGAAGGATAAGAATACGTAATTGTAAGATTACATCACATCTATAGATCCGATCGATTCCTACGAGTCTCATTTCGATTCTTGATATTTGGTTGGAAAAATCATCAAACTATCAATTCTTGATTCTATCTTTTTTCTTGTTATTAGATCTATATTTTTCTAATTCTTGAGCTTCAATTTCAAATCATGAATTGTTTTGTTTTGTTTTCTTTAAAGTTTCGACTCATCTAATTCAAAAGACAAACGATTACACTTTCCCTGTGGACGATCCGCACTCATTAACAATCTACATCCGACACCGTAGTTGATTGCGGTCAAATAATTTTTGGTTGTGATTTCTTTACAATTTCCAACATACACAATCCGAAATCTTTTCAATCAAATGGCGTCGTTGCCGGGGACTATTTGATTCGATTTACACAAAACAAGAAATATTTTACAATCAAATGGCGCCGTTACCGGGGATAGTGCGCTAATTGTTCGTATTTTGAAATTTGAGTTGAAAATTTTATTCCATCTAAATTTTGTGATCTAAACTCGCACAAACTCTAATACGTGTGTTGTGATTTGATTGCGAGGAAATCTGGAATCATTGGAGCTTGGATAAAATTTTTGTGAATATTCCAGAGGACTCAGGGAGTATACAGGATCTCTCTGTATGATTTTTGTGCACAGTACTGTTCATTACGCGGCGGAAGAGCGGCATTAGGCAGCTATTGCGGCGGAACCGCGGTGGTCTTAAGGCTTCTCTGCACAAAATTTTCACAGTAACTTCTAACTTTCTTATCTCTCTCCTAAATCTTCTCCAAATAACACTTTTCTGCAGGTTTCTTTGCAAATAATCGCAGCGCCGCAAAAAGTAAAATAAAATTTGTGCGTGTTTTTGATTCTTTTGGTTGTTTGCATATTAATACGGAATTTAAGGGGCACGACCAAATCCAAATTAGGTGGGGAGTTCATTACCCTTCCTAGGCCCCGAAAATCGCAAAACTTGCATCCGCATTTACCCTAATTAACTAAAAAATATCTAGAGATGACTCTAAGGACCGTCGCGCTCACTTAAGACAGAAGAAGGCCGTAGGTAATTCATTGCTTATCCGCGTTTTCTTGTGGTGCCTAGGAAAGTGTGTCGAAGGCTAGTGGTTATTAATTAGGCACACTACTTACGTAGTGGAGTACCTTCCCACTTACCTGGTACTTACCTGACCACAGGGGGACAAAGAGGCAGTGGAGGATTCTATCCCGCGACTTGTCTTTTGGCAGTTAGGAGCGGTCTAGAGTTTGACCTAGGTGACCACTAGATTCTAGGGTTTTGCTTGTTGCATTTGTTGTGTAGCATCGTTTTTTCAAAATCCGTATCCTTTTTCAAAACAAACACCGCATTCATATCATTTCCCCTAATTATAAATTCACGCTGCCACTTGTACTAACCCTTTTTAGTGCAAGATAGGCTGGACACGGGTTTCTAGTGCCCGTTAGTCCGCGTTTCCTTTCATTGAACCAAAAGTCGGTATTTCTACATTTACCTTTCTTTGACCCACCACCACACCTACATCGATGGATCCACCTCCATCGAACTTCTTTTCCACTACCCTGCCGCCGTCCGTTGGTACGCAGAATCCACCTCGCATCTCTCTCCAAGAGAGGTGCTATCCAACACGAGGCCCACTTTCCACCTGTCTTTCCATTCCACCAGCCAACGGGGAAAATTTTCAAGTAAAACCCCAATACATCAACCTTCTACCAAAATTTCACGGTCTCGAGTCTGAAGACGCATACGTGTTTATCACGAAATTTGAAAATGTATGCGCAATGATGGGTACTTCACAGCTTTCTGTGGATACTTTACGTCTTCGTATTCTCCCATTTATTGTGCGATTTAGCCGAGAAGTGGCTATATAACACTACCGCACATTCCATTTCAAATTGGGACGAATTCGTTAAAGTATTCCTTAAGAAATTCTACCCACATCAAAAGACAGCTCGAGTCCGTAGCGAAATCTATCAATTCACCAAGCTTCCAAAAGAAACATTTTCAAAATGTCTTGAACGTTTCAAGGATCTATTAGTCCAATGTCCACATCACGGCATCCCGAGATGGGAACTGTGCCAAATCATTTATGAGGGCATTACTCCTAACACAAGACAGACACTTGAATCCATGTGTCAAGGCAACTTCATGACCAAAGATGATGGGGAAGCCTGGAAATTTCTAGAAGATTTCGCTGAAAAATCTTTACAGTGGGAGGGTGTGAGTCAATCGTCTAGGGATGGCAATGATATTTCCATAGGAGTTAGAGCTGACATTGCAGCTATCAATAAGAAACTCGAGAATATGGAAAACAAATTTTTAGCTGCCGCCCTAAGTCAAATATCACTCTCCAAAACTGTATGTGGATGCTGTTCTGATCCGTCTCACTTGACGGAAGAATGTCCGTTTCAAGGTCCTGAGCATACCAATGCCGCATTTCAAAGACCTAGAAACGATCCATCTTCCTCCACATATGATCAGGGTCGGAGGAATCACCCAAATTTTGCTTGGAACCAATTACAATTTCAAAACACGGTTCCAACCCAAAACAATTTCCAAGGGGTCCCTCCACCACAACAGCAGCCACCACTTCAATTGAGTCAGCACCCCTTCCTAGCACAAAACTTTCAAAATCCGGCCAACACTTTTGCACCGTCTAGTCCTTTGCAATTGACCGGTACAGATAATACCTCTGCATTAGCACAAACCTTGGATACTTTCATGAAACAATCCATCCAAGGGACGGCAAGTTTGCAATCTTCCGTCGAGAATGTGATGAAGATCATTATCTCTCAAAATGAGAACATCAAATCGATGGAAGAACAAATTGCACAACTAAAAGCCGAAATGCGTGCAAGAGAGAAAGGGAAACTTCCAGCTCAACCCTTACCTAATCCTGGCTATTCACATCATGTGGATGAGATCACGTTGAGATCTGGAAGAGTGCTTGACCATCACCTTGGGGAAGAGTTTGATGATACTGATAAATCAATCAATAACACCCCGGCTGAGACCTTTCCTCACACACACACTTCTAAGTTTGACCCCAGTTCTTCTACCCCTCCACCTTCTTCCGAGCCTATTCTTCGTTTCCCAAAAGGCTCGCCACTTCAGCCCACCTCTTTTACTCCTCCACGGACGATCCCCACTTCTATTTTGGGATCGGTTCCACACACACTTCCTTCTCCTATGATGGACCCAGCGCTTATTGCTAAAGCACCTTATCCTAATCGGTTAAGGGCTAACACACCGAGTCCACATATGGATAAGATTATGAACATTTTTAAGCAAGTAAACACCAACATCCCTCTCCTAGATGCCATCCAACAAGTTCCGTCCTATGCGAAAACTCTTAAGAACTTGTGCACTAGGAAGAGGAAGACTCAAGCGCCCAAGAAGATTTTCATGGAAAAAACAATAGACACGGCTTCCCCCAACAACTACCGAGGAAACGTAAGAATCCTGGATATCCTACTATTTCCGTTTCTATTAGGGAAAAACACATCAACCGTGCTCTACTAGACCTTGGCGCTAGTGTTAACTTGCTTCCATATTCAGTTTATGAGCAATTAGGAATCGGAGAGTTGAAGCCAACCAATTGCACTCTCCAGATGGCTGACCGATCAATCACCAAATCTAGGGGTGAACTGGAGGATGTGTTAATAAAAATCGGGGAATTCATATTCCCTGTGGACTTTATTGTAATTGATACACAGCCTGTAGCGAACCCACGGAATCAAATTCCGGTGATTTTAGGTCGCCCCTTTTTGGCCACTTCCAATGCTATAATCAACTGTCGTAATGGTTCTATGACCCTATCTTTCGGGAATAGGTCAATAGAACTGAACATTTACAAGTTGGGAAGTGTACCCTCCGAACCTACTGCTCAGGTATGTTCTGTCGACTTAATGGATGTCGACAGCAGCGAATTTGATGATCCTCCTGATATCGATCTTGACTCTTTTCATACGTTATTGTTTGACCCAACTATGTATCATACACATACAGACTCTTCCACCGAGATGTCCGGGTCAACAATTAACACTGATTATGAAATGCCTTTAGAGTCTGAAGATCACCCCATACTTTGTGATGACATTATTCATCGGGGTATGGATGGAACCTTTGAGGAAATCTTCGCTGATGAACTCGCATTTTTGAATGACACGGGTGTTGAGATGAATCATCTCCCAATCAATGAAATTGAACCTCCACCCCTTCTTCTGAACTGTAAAAAGAATGCGAATAATCCATCACATGCACTGCATCGTCTCTCCAATACGAGACGCACACACATTCTATTCCACCACTTAACCTTTCCACACTTCTTCTTCCACCAACCAGAGCACTGCATTGATAAATTTTTTGAATGGTTGGTGTTAACATTCGGTCTTTGCAAAGCTTGGCATCGACCACTAATTTTTGACCCCCTCTTGTGATTTTCAAAGATTAACATTGCATAAGTTTGGGGGGGTATATTTTTTCTGGCTCTTAAAAAGAAAATTTTTACAAAAATTTGAGCCAAAAATAAGTTTGGGGGAGGATCTTCACTTAAATATTTTGCCCCCACTAATAAATTCCTCCCAGGCTTACAGGTTTTTCGAGATTTAGCAGATGGCAACAGTGAGGACACTGTTGAAAACAAGTTTGGGGGAGGTTTGTGCTTATTTTCGCATCATTTGCATATCATTTGCATAAGCACAAAACATTTTGAAAACCTATAAAAATTTTTAAATTTTTTCAAAACTATAAAAATAAATTTTGTACATAAATAAGATAATAAAAGTTTAGATAGTGAAAAATTACATCCTTGAGATTAGAAAAATTTAAGAAAACTAAGAAAATTAGAAGTTTTCTTATACGAACTAGTAATAAGTAGTTATGAGCTGTTATCCCAAGGGTTAGTAAGATGAAGGACGTCACTAATCTGAGGATAAAAATAAGTCTGAAAAATAGTTTCTATTCTGGAAGCCAAACATTTTGAACGTTGATACCCTGCTATTCGCACTTACACACGTCTTAAAGCTTGGGATAGTAGAGGATACCTTGAAATGCTCTTGTCTTAAAGCCAAAAGTATGAAGGAAATAAAAAAAAATGAATAAAATATAAAATGGTGAGAAAAATGGACACTGGTTTTGTTATCACCGCGGGCAATAAAAATGTATAGCGAGGGTGCCTCTTCACCTAGTGCCCTAAGGCCAACTGGTCTGAGAGTCACTGCTATGCCTGAGGTGGTGTAAGACGAGGAAAATACACCAAATAAGCAAGCACATGAGTAATCGGTCGGTTAGTACCTCAAGAAGTATTGACGGTCGCATGAAAGTGTGTGGGCAAATTCGTCTAAATATTCATTAATTAAAAAGTACTGAGGCTGATGGGCAAGAGTATGATAGCTTGAATTGAATTCTCCAGGTGTAAGGATGTCTTTACACACACGCATGGTTATATGATCGATGTTTGGAAAACAGATAGGAATGAAGAATAAGACGATGTTTTATCGAGGGAGGACATAATTTCTAACATCTTTTCATAACTATTAAGATAGGGCTCATGACAACCAAAAAGCTAGCTTAGTTGGAAACCCTAATTTTCAAAGTCTTTCTTTTACAATTCTTTTCTTTAAATGTAATATTCATGATCTTCCTTTTATTATTGGATTTTGTGGGTGCAATCCGCTGAAAACCCTCAGGAGACAACACTCCTCCTACTAGGGACACCTAGAGGTTTAAAGGCTTGTTGCACGTGCTCAGTGCAATCGTGTTGCCTACGAAAGTGTGCTAGTTAGTTTTTCTCTTTCTTTATTTTCTCCTTCTCTTTTTAATAAAACAATTCGCTCGAGACGATCGAAATTAAGTTTGGGGGAATTTGATCAGTCGAAAATAATTTATTTTTAACACGGCAATTTCCCCATCTTTTGCACTCATTTAGAAGTGTTCGGTACTCATATTTCACATATTAGCAAAACAGTCCTGAAATATCAGATTACATGTATTATACTCTAAAACCGGCACTATAAAGGAAATTGACTGCATTTCATGGCATCGCATCATCCCTATATTGCGCAACACTTGTTTCGAGATCTGTGCAGGATAATCCGGAAGAAAAGCCAAAATTGTCATTTTTGCTGATCAAACATTACGCCAACTCAAAGACCTGAGATCTGGTAGCAATCCAGAAGGAATTAAACAATTCAACATATCAAAGAAATGCCCACAAGTCAGCCCAAATCAGCACCAGAGTTTTCAAGCCATGAAGCCTCCAAAGCGCCGCGGAACCGTGGCGGGAGCCGGCTTGCGCCGCGGTTCCGCGGCGCTTTGGACACATCAGAGCTTAATTTTCAGTGCAGAATCTCAATATCAGGGCCCACATTCATTTCTGATATGTCAAATTCCAGAATTCTCTTGAAGCTACTGCCAGATCAGCAAAGATCATTAAGCAAGGCGAATCCTAATTAAGCTCCTAACTAATCTTTTCTAGAAGTTCCCTCCTAACTAATCACATCTAGAAGCTTCTCCTCTAACTAACTTTTAGAGGGAAATTCAAATTTCCTCAACAAATTTTAGGAGGGAAACTTAGAATTTGAAATCTTAGATCTAGGGTTTAGTTATCTATAAATAGGAACCTAGATCTAAGGGTTGAGGTTGTTCTTTATTGGTGGTTCATCAATAGTTCATTAATTCCTTAATCTTTACCTCTTTCTTCATCTTCTTCCACAAGTCTAGTGACAAGACTTGTGCGAAACCCTAACCCTAATTTCACTCCAAATTCAAGATCTTGAGTACCAAATCAAGCGAGAAGCCTTCAATCTTTTAGGAGCCGAGCCGATCTTCAATCGGGCAAGTGATCCAAGCCGATCCGCGACTCACGGAGACGAGCGAAGCCAAATCGATGATCGAGTTCTTCCTCTTGTAGTTCTTGAGCGAATGTAACGAAATTGTTGATATAAATAAAAGGTGAAATTCTTGAATCTTGCTTTCTTTTAATTCTTGCATCATGATTAGATCTCAATTTGTAATTGTTGTTCTTGTTGTGATGTTTGAGTAAAACTCCGCTCGTTAAGGAGCCGAGACGATCAATAGAAAGATGATGTAACAAATCTCAAAATGATTTTTAAGTCTTACGAGTTTTTTAAACCCTAGCAAGTTCAAGAATCGATGACCTAGTTTCGTTGCGATGCTTTCTTGATTGTGATCGCTCGAAATTAGGGATCTACGATCGTTTCTTGAAATTACTAGAGGCTAGCACATGAATGATATCGATGAATGAACAAGGGATAAGATGAAACCCTAGTTTCACTAGAAATCCCTAATTCTTGTCGATCATCATCGATCTAGTATCAATTCATCGAAGGATAAGAATACATAATTGTAAGATTACATCACATCTATAGATCCGATCGATTCCTACGAGCCTCATTTCGATTCTTGATATTTGGTTGGAAAAATCATCAAACTATCAATTCTTGATTCTATCTTTTTTCTTGTTATTAGATCTATATTTTTCTAATTCTTGAACTTCAATTTCAAATCATGAATTGTTTTGTTTTGTTTTCTTTAAAGTTTCGACTCATCTAATTCAAAAGACGAACGATTACACTTTCCCTGTGGACGATCCGCACTCATTAACAATCTACATCCGACACCGTAGTTGATTGCGGTCAAATAATTTTTGGTTGTGATTTCTTTATAATTTCCAACATACACAATCCGAAATCTTTTCAATCAAATGGCGCCGTTGCCGGGGACTATTTGATTCGATTTACACAAAACAAGAAATATTTTACAATCAAAGGTCCACAGAATTACCTGCATGTTCCTCCGAACACTTTAAACTTGGGAAAAATGGGTTTCTGACACTCGTTCGAAATATTTAGCTTCGCCTAGACGACATGTGAATGCCCTTCATCCGCATGCTAAACAATACCTCAATCCTTCAGGAAGGCGATACGTCAGCGACCATCTCTGGATCGGTCTGCTCTAGATCTGAGTAAGACTCTCCATACTGAAAATCTCCAACTGAACTGGGCCTGCGTCGGCGCATCAATCTGACGAATCACCTTCGCCTCTCAAATCGAGGTAGACTTGCTACCATCTGTCGCATTTCTGCCTGGAAGCTCCGGCGATCTCACCTCGTAAGCTCTGGAAGCAACATTCCATTAATCTCAGCAACAGCTGGGTCATCTGTCTGCACGGTAGGCGACATCAATATCTCTGAGGTATGCTATACATCAACAATCCTCTCGCAACTGGCAGCTCTATTAGTGGCCCGAACATCCGGTGTAAAACCAAGTATTCGCCTCCATAAGAGGTCACAACATAACACTACATCGAGACGTTCCCATGTCACCAGAAAACACAGTGGTCAGCCCTTGTACCAGACGAGCTCACCCTGACCGCAACACTAGCAGCAGCTCAATCTGCGCTCAAACCATGGTGACAGGAACCTCAATCGAGTATCGAAGAAAGCAGATCAACGGTATGAAAAGAAACGACAGATCCAGAATGGATACATGATCATAAGAAGGAACATCATTAATGAGAGTATGATCATGGAACAAATAAAATCAAGGATCTCAAATGGATGTATAATCAAGGATACGAAGAGAATCACAGATCTCAAAATATGTACATCCTAAGGTTTCTTAAGTGGAGTATCGTATCGTAAATATGCTGCGGAACATACGTACGGTACGCCACTCTACTCAAGCTACCTACTCCATCAATCAGGGTCAGCCTATGAAATGAATGTTCGGGTCTAATACCCCCCCGTTCAAGTCTAAGTTCCGTAAGGTCAGGCCTAGGTTCCGAAATACATAACCGCCCTAGACTCCGCATAGTCAAATATAGACTCGAACAAAGGTTAAACCTAACTCTCTGATACCAACTTTGTCATGACCCGAAATATTAGCTCGTGACCAGCACTTAAATCACGCAACGTCTAAAGGCGTAACGTAATTCAAGTAAGCTGAAACCCAGAAATCTAAACTTTTTTAAGAAAATAAAGGAGGTGAAGTTTTGAAATAAAGGTATAATGAAATCAAGTTTTCTTAATGCATAAAAAGAACATGAAAATGCAAGTGAAATTTGCTAGTTTGAAAATATGTTTCGTCTTTTAAAAATTTGGGCAGCACCTCCTTTGTATATTTTGATCCAAAACCACAAATACATAATAAGAATAATGGCATCCCCAAGCGGGAGCTAGCACTTCGCCAAACGGCGGATCACAACCACACAAAGCAGTATAAATAAGTATACTACGCCCAACGGCGAAGATCACCACAAAAGATAAAGAAATCAGCAAGACATCAAAACCACAAGTAGCGGAAAACCCCTCGCTCTAAGTCTCGCAACCACAATCCCACTAAGACTCATTACTTATACAATTTACTAATTTTGATTGATGGAGTTAACTAGATACAATATGAAATATAGATACAAGAGTGGGTACGATACAAGTGTCCCACCTACCAATGCAAAACACCCGAATGCAACTGTGTGCCACTACTGATCCAAGCGGTCAACCTGCAAGAACCGTGGCACAACGGGGGTGAGTTGCTAACTCGTGAGTAGAAAAATATCAGCAAATAGAAATCTAATAAACAACGACTCCTAGGTCAACTATATCATAAAGGTAATACTATGATATCTAGGATGACCGGGTCTGTATATGTGCTAACAAGGTAGTCAATGCCTATAAGCATGTGGATAACATCCAACAGTAATATCAATGCATGTATGTAAGTGGATCTCGTCCACGTGTAAATATCATAAAAGCATATGCATGAAAATACGAGGATATAAATCAACATGTGTCCCTCGCGACACCTCCAAATCATGGAACCTGAGTGTCCAGCATCGACACTCGAAACATCATGAAAACCGTGTCCAGTATCGACACGTAAATCCTCATATATCTCAGGCGCTGCATCCTCATATCGGCCCT
Source organism: Agapanthus africanus (assembly GCA_030015575.1). Taxonomy (NCBI): domain Eukaryota; kingdom Viridiplantae; phylum Streptophyta; class Magnoliopsida; order Asparagales; family Amaryllidaceae; genus Agapanthus; species Agapanthus africanus. The sequence continues at coordinate 590,522,286 of JASDDO010000014.1, forward strand.
CAGGCGCCGCACACCCTGGTCGGCCCTCATATCCATCTCGCTACTTCGGTCGGTATCCTTCGGATAACCGCCGAGTCCAAATACTATCACCGGTAGGTAGTGCTCTCCTGCCAGGCTCACCGTCTAACATATACGAGTCTTCTTTCCCCGGGGTACCTCACCGGGTCCACCATGTACCCGCAGACGGTGCCTACCTCTCCTCGAATCGGGTTTCACATGCCACTCTCAGAACCGAGAAAACACATGGTAGACGCACTGAAATATCATATCAAGAGAAACCGGGTTTTTAAAACAATACATACTTTCTTTTAAAATGACCACGGTTCTCAAATCCAGAAATCTCATGAAAATATCATATCTCAATGCGTAAAATCATAAAGCATGATGTATGTGAAATATGATGGAAATGTAAGCATATCCGAATATCATGCAACATGGAACAATGGTGTATCATATTAAGGGAAAACCGCTTCTTTAAATGATTCCAGTTTTGAAAATATATCTTGCGGTTCCCAATATCTCCAAAGTCAAATGCAATATCTGTAACATTTCAAAAAAATAAAATATTATTTTTGGGAATTTTTATAATTTAATATTAAATTTTAATGAATATTTTAATATTTCGGTATAATTAAATACCGATAAATGGGAAAAATTTTGGAAAATTCTAAAATAGGGTATTTTATGGAATTTTGCCATTTTTAAGTTTTTGTGATTAATTATATGCTATTTAGTGCCAATCGCGATTAAAAATCGCTAATCGGTTTTTTAGCATTTTTGGGCAAAACATGCATATATCATTTTTACACTTGCGTTTCATTTGTTTTTTTGCCTTCTCTTTATTTTAGCATGGTGGCTTAGGGTTGACCATTTTGTGAGAAGGATATGAAAAGAAAAGAAAAGAAAAAGGTATAGTATGATGAAGAGAGAGAAAGAGTAAGTCAACTTTTTTCTTTTTGAACCATGACCCCATCATTTCCCCTTCCCATTTCTCTCTCCCTCTCCCTCATAAGCTGCTGCTCCTGCTCCTCCCTCTTCCTCCTCCCTCTTCAAGCTTAGATCCACCATGAATACAACTCCAAAACCCTATTCCCATTTCACAAAAATTGTTCCCAAGCTCACTAGCTACACATTGGACATAGAAAGAGAGGATCTTGAAGACTTTGAGCAACTCAAGAATTTTCTTGAGTTGCCAAAGGAGGTAATTTCTGCACCCTTAGAGTAGTATTTTGATTCTTTATGCACCCATACTTGTTTCATGTCGATATCGTGTGTTTTGAGGACTTTGGAAAATTCAAGTTAGGGTTTAGGGTTTGATTTGAAATCAAAAGTGAATTGAGGTGTAATTAGGGACTACAACCCCTGTGGTGACTGATTGGAGACCCCAAACTAGAGATTATAACCCAGAATACAGATTTATGGAAACGATATCGAGGAAAACTGTGATTCTGTGAGTGTGTTTTGAAATCTGCTTTCACCCGAGACTACTAAAATAATGTTGGTTTGACAGTGAGATGTGCAGGCACCCAGGAACCACCACCCAAAGATTAGCCCCTCTCCCCTCTTCCAGGCCACCAATTAATCCCTTCTGGCCGCAATTTGCAGTTAGAGCAGGGGTGCTGGGATCCATTTTTGTTCTGTAGCCTTATACCCTATAAACTTGACCCATGGCATGTGCAATTTTGACTGATTCCATCTAGGGTAGAATCTGGGGTAGTTTTCTTATGTTGGTGCATGGTTTACGACTTGTTTTAGCATGGATTTTGGTATTTGGTGATTCGTTTCTGTCGGGTGGCGTTTGAACGTCAACGGCAAAGGGTTATTGGTCGTGTTTGTATGCGAGACTATAGGTTTTTACCTATGGGCGTAGCGTGTGCCGTTTTGGTTTCCGATGTGATTTTCATGTGCTTTAGCGTTTTTGATATCCTTGTAGGTACCCCATGTGACGTCGAGGCGTTGAAGATAAAGATGGCGACATCGGCATCGACACACAAGAAGCAAGGTTGGTAGATTTATATCTACGGGGAGAAGTCGGGTGGATGGCGTATAGCACCCCCGCAGTTCGTGGTGATGTATACGAATACGTATACACACATATATTGATTATATATTGTTTGAGATTATTGATGATAAAGATGGATTCTAGGTGTGATTGGATCGGTTTAGTGTTGCGAAACCCTAGAGTAGTGGTTGCACCACACATACACGCACATCCATATTTGCATACATTCCTCTTTCATATGTGCGTATATGGGAATATATTTTTATGTGTTCACATGGGTATGGGACTATGTGTTAATATACAGGATTTGATGATAGTATTTGGGATTTGAGGTGAGTCGATGAGATTTGATTTGGGACCGTGAGATCGGTAATATGGCAGGATTCGTATTTGAGATACGTCATGATGTTATAGCGGATCTTTGGACGACGATACCATGTGGATGGTGATATACATAGAATAGTTGACTTGTGATCAAGACATGAGATGTGATATGCTAGGATATTTATAATATTCCGTATTGGGCGATGTATACCTCTTTATGATGATATGTGGTGATGACATTGGTTGGTATGAGGCTGTAGATCAGCAGTCAGATCATGATTATATTGATGATATTAGTATTGTACTAGATATAGATCAGTACGCCGGATTGTGATCTTTGATAAAGAGGATACCAGATGAATAATGTGATGAATGTGATATTAACCCGTACCCAGATTTGGGATGCCGTACGACGGAATTACGTACGAGCTATATATTGATGTTTGATCCGCACTCTTGACTTGGGAAAATCTGATTATAGATATGGCATCGGATGTGATATTATCGAGGCGGGATCACCGAATAATATATATATATATATATGTATATATATATATATGTATATATATATATATATGTATGTATCGACTCAGATGTTAGGCGGTTTCCTTACTTTCAGTTAACCTGTTAGCTTAGCCCTATAGTTTAGTGTAGTTGTTAGACCATATTAGTTATCGTTGTGTTTAGTATTCAGCTCCCGCACATTATTGCTGTTCGCTCCGCATCGTATACTTATTTTGTGATTCATATTCCATTGTTGATATCATGCTGTTAGGACACCAGCACCATTACCGATGATGCGTATGTACCACGTACACTTGCTTGCCGGCTCACACACATCTTCATCAGTAATTGCCATGTCACGTACACTTAGAAAATACTATTACATTGACATAGCTTGTTAGCTAATAACTTCGACATGATATTAGTGTACTTGCCTTATATACCAGTTTAGAGATTGCAGTTATTATTTGCTACTTCATGCATATTGTTATTCACTGTTATGCCGCATTCATGGATTATTATGCCTATATTCACTGTTTACATGCTATTGATGATTTGGATTCGGATTTTCATGAGATTTCCTGGATTTGGGGGAAAACCGCAAAAACATTTATAAACTTCTTTTCTCTCTCTTTTTAAATGAAAAGTGCGGTTTTCCCATGATGTATGAGTCGTCCACCATGAGTTTGCTGATGGATTTCGAGACCCGATTCGAGGAGTTGGATGAACCATTTCGGGTATATGGTGGGCCCGGTGCGGTACCCCGGGGCGAGAAGGTCGCAGATGATGGCGTTGAGCCTGGCAGAGGAGCGCTACCGACCAGTGATTTTACCCGACGCGTCGGATATCCGGAGGATATCGTCGTGGTCTTGTGATGGATATTAGGGGCCGGTCTGGACTGACGGCACCCTAGATAGTGAGATTGTGACATTGAGATTTTGAGATATCGAGGTACTGAGATTTGATGATCCAGGTCAGTCCGGATAGCCGGAGCCTGAGATTTTGAGACATTGGGATTTATGTTTTGTGTCGATACTAAACACTGTTTATACTGATTTCATTATGATACCTCATTTTAAATATACAAAAATATCACTAAGTTATGAAAGCAGTTTCTTCATTTTCATGTATTCTGTTTTCATGTATTCATATCTCATCCATATGATATATTGCTACCTGAGGCACTGACACGAGCACTTGGTATTACAGTTGTTTTGAGGTATACCCTAGCCATTGTTATAGGCTGCCGATTATATATTTGAGGATATATTATGATCGTATGACCTAGGATTGCGTTGTTCATGCGATTTCTGTTCGTAGATGTTTTCTACTCACGAGTTGGCAACTCACCCCCGTTGTGCCACAGTTTCTTGCAGGTTTTGTCGTACAGGTTTCATTACGGCTTTGCTGGCACTACTTCGATTTCCGGGTGATTTGCTAGTAGGTGGGTTCACTTGCATCGTGACCATTATTATACTTTGTATATTATTATTCTGTTGTATCTAGAAGTTCCATCAACCAAACATGTATTTATTTCAGAGATAGAGACCAGTGATGTTTATTCTTTCGAGCTTAGAGTCGCGCGTTGTATTTCTATGGATTTCATGCTGTTTTCAGTTTCCTTTTCTGTTGTGATCCTCGCCCTTCGGCATTGTATATTATTTTGCTTGCGTGGTTGTGACCGTCGATTGACGAAGAGCTAGCTCCTGCTTGGGGATGCGTTTATTCATTATATATGCTTTATCAGCTTTTGTACCCGTTTGGGGTCAGTTTTTACAAAGGAAACTCTGCCGAAATCTTTAGAAATAACTTGTGATTTTAAATGCACATTTCAGCGTGTGTTGCAAACTATTTGATTTAAAATGGTTTTCCTCCACTCTACTACTTTTCTTGGTTTGGATTTCTGGGTTTTCTTTAGACTACGTACGCCTCGAGACGTTTCGTAGTTTAAGGGCCGGTCATGTTCCGTACTTTCGGGTTGTGACAAAGTTGGTATCAGAGCGTTAGGTTTTACCTTCGGAGTGTCGGAGGACCCTTGGTTGATGGAGTAGGTAGCTTGAGTAGTGTGATGTACCGTACGTATGTTCCGCGGCATATTTATGATACGCTACTCCACTTAAGAAGCCTTAGGATGTACATTTCTTTGCTCAGTATTATATTCATTCCTGATCTAGCCTCATCGGTACCAGTTATGGTTTTGCTGCCACGATTACGGGTAGGTAGAGCTACGGCTAGAGTTGCGGTCAGCACGAACTTGTCACGAACGTGGACTGACCAGGGCGTAATTCCGGCGACACACGATTGCAGAGATGTGTCTTTTTTTTGTGTTTTCGCGCCACGAGCGTTTGATGGATCGCTGTTATGAGATTACTCGGACGTGCAGATCAGCACTAGAGGATTGAGCCACTGATAGAGGCCATCCAGATTTTGATGACCGTTGATGTATGGCATATTCTTGATGATTGAGACACTGTTCAGCGTGCAGACGAGTGAGCCAGTTGTTGCTGCGAACGACGAGATATCGCCCCCGATGTTGGAGCTATTGCAGTATGAGTTGTACTGAGAGATGATAGAAGGTCGCTAGCCACCGAGGATGAATGACTAGGACATGTGGTTCGTTCTCTACCCCGATGCGAGGTCATCAGATAGATTGATTCCAGCTAGAAACGACTTCACGCGGATACGTTGAGAGTCAATAGAGGCAATCGAATGTCAGAAACCTATTATTCCAAGTTTAAAGTATTCGGAAGACATGCAGGCAATTCTATGGACCCTCTAGAAGAATGAAACCCTAACTCGACATAATGACCGTGTGAAAGCCTTTGAACCTTAGAGTTTACGGCAGTTTCGCGGCGCTGTTAGTGAGGCTTGGGTTTGCCCTTCTACGGCTGGACCACCGATACTGTGGTATGTACTCGATACTATTAAATTGTACCCAAGATGTTGAGCTCTTGGGGGATTATGAGGTTTTGACGAATCGATCGGATGGTTCGACTTCATTCGGATGCTTGGTGGTGAGATGCACTTCTTGGGAGACTCCAGATACGAGGATAGCCGTTGGAGCTCAGTCCATGCTGCCACGACGAGACGGGTCCGAAGCAGTCGGCATTAGAGAAAAGTGGAGTAAGAAGTTTGTACAAGATCTGGATAAGATGACGTTCCACTCCGCCGACATCAGAGATGCGATACGCATGCCGGGGCATTGTACTTGGATATACCTTCCAGAAGGAGTCGCGATGAGTAGGCAGCCATTCCGGAATAAGAAACAGATATAGTAAAGGACGATGACTTCCGAACAGTTAGGCAGAGACGAGATTTGGGAGAGACCTCGACAGGACCTTTCTGGAATAAATTACGAGAAGACTTGGACCCAGGAGTGGTCATGTTACGAACACCAGCAGGCCAGATTTCAGGATCGTCGACGAGACATGTTATGAGTGATCACGACAGTTGGCCAGAGATTCTTAGAGGATGTGTTTGAGCGGGACTATTCCTCCATACTTGATTTCGGTATTTTGGGCGATCTATTCGCATGATTGATTTGATGATTGAGTTTCATGATATTTGTTTTCATGCACCATGGTTGCACCTACTGAGTATTTACGATTTTGCACAGTTGTTGCACTTGAAATCGTTTTCGTGCCTTGGTTTCCCATGTTTATGATTTTATGGGTTTCATACAGTTGAGTTGATTTTGTGCATATGTACGCACACGATTTGATTTTTGCACTCGGTATAGTTCACATATGCTTGCAGTGCAGCGATATGCATTTTGTGCACCTTGTGCACCTGATTGGATTTTGCGCATGTTCGGCGCTTGATATTGGATTTCATGATTTCGTGTATGATGGATGCACCTGATTTGGGTTTTCGTGCATGTTGGGCGCATGTTATGAGATGCGATTTTGGTGCACATCAGATGCACTAAATCGAGATTCTTCGTGCATGTCAGATGCACCTGTTTTTGCTGTCAGGCACACCTGTTGCCCTTGATAGATGTTTCGTGCACACCCGATGCACTTAGATGTTGTTTCTGTGCACATGTATGGCACATATATGGATTTTGATTTCCGTGCGCACCAGACGCACGTAGTATTCATATGCACATTTTGGGATTGATTTCTTATGGAGAAGTACGTTTTTATGATGATTGCTATGAGTTTGGTACTGAGCAGGACTAGTCAGATGACAGTACCTGAACATATTTTGCATGCAATGATAGATTTCAAAGGGATTTCCAAAAAGCGAGCTATAGTCTCAGTATTTACCTACGTGTCTGATATGACACGAAACGTTTAAAACAAGGAAACCCTTCTAAATTGTTTCTAAAACGGCGGGACGTACATATTAAACAAAAGGTATATATGTATATGGTTATTTTCTTATGATAGACGTCTGCCACTGTGCAATGTTATGCGCATTGCACATCGACTTTAAAAAAAATTTGGCATGCATTCCCTTCTGATATTTACATGTATAGATTTGATATTTACATGCATAGTTCTGATTTATATCATATGGGTTTTGCTTTGGATTTGGCATTCATGTCTTTACCATGACTCCGATGATTGCGGGACGCTTGACGGAGTTTCGATTTTGAGTTATCTGCTCATTTCTCATGCGCATGCATTGCGCTATGATGCGTTTTATGTATTGATGATTTCGGAGCCCCGACGCCTTGGACATTTTATTGAAATGTTTTAGAATTTGGGGGTTTAAATTTAAATTCGGGGACCGAATTTCTTTAAGGGGGGAAGATTGTAACATTTCAAAAAAATGAAATATTATTTTTGGGAATTTTTATAATTTAATATTAAATTTTAATGAATATTTTAATATTTCGGTATAATTAAATACCGATAAATGGGAAAAATTTTGGAAAAATTTTGGAAAATTCTAAAATAGGGTATTTTATGGGATTTTGCCATTTTTAAGTTTTTGTGATTAATTATATGCTATTTAGTGCTAATCGCGATTAAAAATCGCTAATCGGTTTTTTAGCATTTTTGGGCAAAACATGCATATATCATTTTTACACTTGCGTTTCATTTGTTTCTTTGCCTTCTCTTTATTTTAGCATGGTGCCTTAGGGTTGACCATTTTGTGAGAAGGATATGAAAAGAAAAGAAAAGAAAAAGGTATGGTATGATGAAGAGAGAGAAAGGGTAAGTCAACTTTTTCCTTTTGAACCATGATCCCATCATTTCCCCATCCCATTTCTCTCTCCCTCTCCCTCATGAGCTGCTGCTCCTGCTCCTCTCTCTTCCTCCTCCCTCTTCAAGCTTAGATCCACCATGAATACAACTCCAAAACCCTATTTCCATTTCACAAAAATTGTTCCCAAGCTCACTAGCTACACATTGGACCTAGAAAGAGAGGATCTTGAAGACTTTGAGCAACTCAAGAATTTTCTTGAGTTGCCAAAGGAGGTAATTTCTGCACCCTTAAAGTAGTATTTAGATTCTTTATGCACCCATACTTGTTTCATGTCGATATCGTGTGTTTTGAGGACTTTAGAAAATTCAAGTTAGGGTTTAGGGTTTGATTTGAAATCAAAAGTGAATTGAGTTGTAATTAGGGACTAAAACCCCTGTGGTGACTGATTGGAGACCCCAAACTAGAGATTATAACCCATAATACGGATTTATGGAAACGATATCGGGGAAAACTGTGATTCTGCAAGTGTGTTTTGAAATCTGCTTTCACCCCGAGACTCCTAAGATAATGTTGGTTTGACAGTGAGATGTGCAGGCATCCAGGAACCACCACCCAAAGCCCTAGCCCCTCTCCTCTCTTCCAGGCCGTCAATTAATCCCTTCTGTCCGCAATTTGCGGCCAGAGCAGGGGTGCTGGGATCCATTTTTGTTCTGTAGCCTTATACCTTATAAACTTGACCCATGGCATGTGCAATTTTGACTGATTCCATCTAGGGTAGAATCTAGGGTAGTTTTCTTATGTTGGAGCATGGTTTACGACTTGTTTTAGCATGGATTTTGATATTTGGTGATTCGTTTCTGTCGGGTGGCGTTTGAACATCAACGGCAAAGGGTTATTGGTCGTGTTTGCATGCGAGACAATATGTTTTTACCTATGGGCGTAGCGTGTGCCGTTTTGGTTTCCGATGTGATTTTCATGTGCTTTAGCGTTTGTGATATCCTTGTAGGTATCCCACGTGACATCGAGGCGTTGAAGATAAAGATGACGACATCGGCATCGGCACACAAGAAGCAAGGTGAGTAGATTTTTATCTACGGGGAGAAGTCGGGTGGATGGCGTATAGCATCCCCGCAGTTCATGGTGATGTATACGAATACGTATACGCACATATATTGATTATATATTGTTTGAGATTATTGATGATAAAGATGGATTCTAGGTGTGATTGGATCGGTTTAGTGTTGCGAAACTCTAGAGTAGTGGTCGCACCACACATACACGCACACCCATATTTGCATACATTCCTCTTTCATATGTGCGTATATGGGAATATATTTTTATGTGTTCACATGGGTATGGAACTATGTGTTCATATACTGGATTTGAGGATAGTATTTGGGATTTGAGGTGAGTCGATGAGATTTGATTTGGGACCGTGAGATCGGTAATATGGCAGGATTCATATTTGAGATACGTCATGATGTTATAGCGGATCTTTGGACGACGATACCATGTGGATGGTGATATACATAGAATAGTTGACTTGTGATCAAGACATGAGATGTGATATGCTAGGATATTTATAATAGGCTGTATTGGGCGATGTATACCTCTTTATGATGATATATAGTGATGACATTGGTTGGTATGAGGCTGTAGATCAGCAGTCAGATCATGATTATATTGATGATATTAGTATTGTACTAGACATAGATCAGTACGCCGGATTGTGATCATTGATAAAGAGGATACCAGATGAATAATGTGATGAATGTGATATTGACCCGTACCCAGATTTGGGATGCCATACGACGGAATTACGTATGAGCTATATATTGATGTTTGATCCGCACTCTTGACTTGGGAATATCTGATTATAGATATGGCATCGGATGTGATATTATCGAGGCGGGATCACCGACTAATATATATATATTTATGTGTGTGTGTGTGTGTATCGACTCAGATGTTAGGCGGTTTCCTTACCTTCAGTTAGCCTGTTAGCTTAGCCCTATAGTTTAGTGTAGTTGTTAGACCATATTAGTTATCGTTGTGTTTAGTATTCAGCTCCCGCACATTATTGATGTTCGCTCCGCATCGCATACTTATTTTGTGATTCATATTCCATTGTTGATATCATGCTGTTAGGACACCAGCACCATTACCGATGATGCGTATGTACCATGTACACTTACTTGCCGGCTCACACACATCTTCATCGGTAATTGCCATGTCACGTACACTTAGAAAATACTATTACATTGACATAGCTTGTTAGCTAATAACTTCGACATGATATTAGTGTACTTGCCTTATATACCAGTTTAGACATTGCAGTTATTATTTGCTACTTCATGCATATTGTTATTCACTGTTATGCCGCATTCATGGATTATTATGCCTATATTCACTGTTTACATGCTATTGATGATTTGGATTCGGATTTTCATGAGATTTCCTGGATTTGGGGGAAAACCGCAAAAATATTTATAAACTTCTTTTCTCTCTCTTTTTAAATGAAAAGTGCGGTTTTCCCATGATGTATGAGTCGTCCACCATGAGTTTGCTGATGGATTTCGAGACCCGATTCGAGGAGTTGGATGAACCGTTTCGGGTACATGGTGGGCCCGGTGCGGTACCCCGAGGCGAGAAGGTCGCAGATGATGGCGTTGAGCCTGGCAGGGGAGTACTACCGACCGGTGATTTTACCCGACGCGTCGGATATCCGGAGGATACCGTCGTGGTCTTGTGATGGATATTAAGGGCTGGTCTGGACTGACAGCGCCCTAGATAGTGAGATTGAGACATTGAGATTTTGAGATATCGAGATACTGAGATTTGATGATCCAGGTCAGTCCGGATAGTCGGAGCCTGAGATTTTGAGACATTGGGATTTATGTTTTGTGTCGATGCTAGACACCGTTTATGCTGATTTCATTATGATACCTCATTTTAAATATACAAAAATCTCACTAAGTTATGAAAGCAGTTTCTTCGTTTTCATGTATTCTGTTTTCATGTATTCATACCTCATCCATATGATATATTGCTACCAGAGGCACTGACACGAGCACTTGGTATTACAGTTGTTTTGAGGTATACCCTAGCCATTGTTATAGGCTGCATATTATATATTTGAGTATATATTATGATCGTATGACCTAGGATTGCGTTGTTCATGCGATTTCTGTTCATAGATGTTTTCTACTCACGAGTTGGCAACTCACCCCCGTTGTGCCACAGTTTCTTGCAGGTTTTGCCGTACTGGTTTCATTACGGCTTTGCTGGCACTACTTCCATTTCCGGGTGATTTGCTAGTAGATGGATTCACTTGCATCGTGACCATCATTATACTTTGTATATTATTATTCTGTTGTATCTAGAAGTTCCATCAACCAAACATGTATTTATTTCAGAGATAGAGACCAGTGATGTTTATTCTTTCGACCTTAGAGTCGCGCGTTGTATTTCTATGGATTTCATGCTATTTTGAGTTTCCTTTTCTGTTGTGATCCTCGCCCTTCGACGTTGTATATTATATTGCTTGCGTGGTTATGACCGTCGATTGACGAAGAGCTAGCTCCCGCTTGGGGATGCCTTTATTCATTATATATGCTTTATCAGCTTTTGTACCCGTTTGGGGTCAGTTTTTACAAAGGAAACTCTGCCGAAATTTTTAGAAATAACTTGTGATTTTAAATGCACATTTCGGCGTGTGTTGCATACTATTTGATTTAAAATGGTTTTCCTCCATTCTACTACTTTTCTTGGTTTGGATTTCTGGGTTTTTCGCTTACTTAGATTACGTACGCCTCGAGACGTTTCGTAGTTTAAGTGCCGGTAATGTTCCGTACTTTCGGGTCGTGACAATATCGTAATAAAGTGCACAGGTAACTATAGCAAGTAAATCATGCAAAGAGTCATATCATGGTGCAACAATCCTACTGTGTAGTGACATGGAAATTATCGATGATGAAGTGTGTGAGCCGGCAAATCTGTGTACGTGTAACATACGCATCATCGATAATGGTGTAAGTGTACTAGCACAAGTATATGCAATGCAATGAGTATAACATGAATGTTGCATAAGGTAAATCATCAGCTAAAAGCTATAAGGTATACGTATCTATCATATGTCTGAGTCGGTGAATCTATCAATCGGCATCTAGCCTCACAACACCACGTACGGTATAATCCATCGTACGACATCCTCTAGTCAAGGGTATGGATCAAAGCTCAAGTCAAACTCATCACGTACGGAAAATTATCGTACGGCGGCATTAACCTATCTGGGATCCTATCATCCTATAAGACGTGGAGGGTACAGACCTAACGTCTCGTACGGCTATCACTCACGATTCACAACATATATAAATATCTCTATATACCTATGTCCCAGGTCGCATCCGCAATAATCTCAAATCAGGGGACCGACAGGGTATAATTCATCTCAATCGACTCGCATCTGTATACTGTCATACTATCAAATCATCACATCCGTCTTATATTCTTTCATCGCATTTATATCTCACATCAAGTCGAGTTTACATAAACATTTTATCTCTACTAAGTATAAGTATCTAATCTAACATACATACCCGAACCATACAAGCAGATTTTAAAAGAAGCGAATCGTAGTTTTGAAAATAGGGGTTACGGTGTTTTCAAGGAAAAGATATCATTTGAAAATACGTAACGTCCCTCAAGTTAACAGTTTAAAATATGCATACGATTCTTCTGTTTAGAAATATGTATGGTTCGGATGACACATCTACGTCGACTATCTAGCCCTATAGTACCCTAAACGGCAATATCATCATATATCATCCTCAATTCCCGTCATTTCATATTAGCCGTAGCATATCACTTCTAACTGTCATTTAGCTTCCAATATAGTTTCACTAACTATCTTTTAACTCTAACCCTAGTTTCCTAATCTAGGTTCCCTTAACCATATTCTATAAATCAGTCTCCGTTAAAACTTTGCGGGGGTGCTATACGCCATCCACCCGACTTCCCCGGTGGATATAGATCCACTCACCTTGGTCTTCGCTTGCCGAAGTCGATGACGCCACGCTCCGTCGCCTCGGAATCCACGTGAGGGTACCTACAATAATAACACATATCGCAACGCTATTAAAATCAAATTCTGAAATCCAAAACGGCACGCGCATTGCTCATAGGTTAGAACCTATAGCTTACACGTACAAAATCAACCAAACAACCCCTCTAGGGGCCATTATTGTATCATACTAGCTTGTATATTACTTAATGGAAGCTTGGGATATTCACAGTTGTATTAACAGTCTTGCTCAATATAGAAGTATGCTACTTGGTTTATATCTATCTTAATATGTGTATATGTTTCTTTTAGCATATCGCAAATACATATTGATAGAGCCCATAGGATCATGCTTGACTACCAGCGTTGTGATGGCAGTCACACTAGTGGGCGCTGGGTAGTCTACAAGAACATCCTTTTTCAGGTCCCTAGTTATAAGATTATCGAGACAGGGCATCGATACTCCAGAGTAGACTAGTGTATACGCTTCTCATCCCAGCAAGGAAAATGGTCTGTCCCACAGCCATTAGTACGTTGTACCGGAGATAGTATGCAAGTGCTCGTTGGGTTACGGGTACACCGGACATAACTCGCAGGAAACTGTTGGTTGGTATTAAACCCGTCATCAGTTAACAATTCCCAGGTGACATGAGTAGCATAGTCCGTAGACTTGACACTGCTGCTTCGTCTCGAGTGTGTTCCCTCTGTTCTTAGATTGCTACCCTACCACGGCTCAAAGGAGTCGTGCAAACAGGTAGCAGTTGGGTGCAGTCCCGAAGCACTTGGAGGCAGTGGCGGTTAGATAGGATTCGTCTCTCCCGGTATTGGGAGTTGATATCGCACTGTGTTTGGAAAGCCATTACGCAAAGTCCCTGGCCAGGGAAAGCGAGATTTACTGGTAGGATTTCCAGTAGCTTCTCAAGGTGTAATGGGCTTCACTCCAACACGACTTATACCGCTTTTAGTGGACTGACGCTTGCCGCCCCCTAGGCCCGATATGCGATAGTCTTAGATGAACAGACCAGACTGTACGAAGATTATCACATCAGGCTCAGTAGGAGTTCGGATGGGTTTCCTCATCGGCCTTCTTATCGACATCTACCTGGAGACCGTTACGTACAACTAGTACCGCTTGCGGCCTGTGGCTAAACCCACTGCCAGCGTGGTGTCGAGTCTTTAGAGTCCCACACAGAGAGTTTTCCTGCTTCAGGCGAAACGATATAGAGGTCGTATGGTTTTACGACAGGGTTCGGACATATACGTGTATTTATGCACGTATGATATTCGGACAGATTATACTAGCGGGCTTTAGTTTAAGCCAGATTCTAGTATTGGATTATTGGATTTATGCAGTCTCAGTATATCCGTGTTTTTCTTAAATACGGATGGGAGGGGCATTCTCATAATTAGTCGAGAAGCTTCTAGAAGAAAGGTGACTCATTTAGTTTTAATTCATTTGTGAATTAAACTTAATGAGGTGGAGAGCTTATGTGTTATTTGCATTAATTGAAACCATGACTCATGAGATGATTCATCCATTTGCATTAAATTTGCATTAAATGAAGCATGGAAGATATTTGTGCAAGATATTTTTATGCTTCATGATATACACAAATGAGTTATATTTCAATTCATAATTAACATACACACTCTCTCTCCTCAAGCTCTCCTATTCTTCAACCTAACCCTAATCCTCTCATGTGTTGAGATCCCAAGAGTTAGAAAGGCTAATAGATCCTTAATCCACTTCTATATCTTCTAGGTCACTTGGATTAGCAATCCTAGCCACTTATTTACCTCAAGTTAGAGGTTAAAGCTTGAAGGAGGAACTCTCGGGCGGATCTTCTATTACATCGAGGAGGCCGATGAGGAGGTGAACAACAAGAACAAGAAGGACTAGTATCCTGAGGTATAATCATCTATCATAGTAGTTTAGCACTTCTAGATAGTTGGTAGTTAGGGTTTAGCAAAGATCCATAAAGTTAGTCGATGTTACCTTAAACAAAATGATTGTTTTACCTATTCCGCCTCCCCGCATCTTGTGGGGTATGTAACGTTGACTTACAGTGGTATCAGAGCCTAGCTAAACCATAACTAATATGTTAGTGAAGTCTTTAGAAATTCGATCGCGATTTAATCCCGAAAAACCGACGTTTTCACCAAGTTTCTGCCGATTTTAAATTGGGGTCTAAAAATTTTTCAGGGACCCTTAAAAATACAAGCAGGGGTTTTTAAGAATTGTGAAGAAATTTGGGATCATGACTCGTCCAAACCATCGCGGAACCGCGGCCGATCTAAGCGATCCGCCGCGGATCCGCGGCCGAGTTGACACCGAGTCAACCCAAATTTGCTCAGTTATTCTTCTGTGTTGATGTTGTGTTTTTTGGGATGTTTTGTTTCTGCTCAGGTTTTATGTGCACAGAGAATTGTTTGGAGTAGATTCATATGTGTTGCTTGATCGAAATTCTAAGAAATTTGGTTAACTGGATTATATCTGTGTTGTGTTTAATGTGTTCGTAAACCTCCCCTAATTGCTAGTATGTCGGTTAGCAGGGGGTTGTAAGTCCACGTTGCGACCCCCGGTTCTTACGGGGAGGCGGAAACGGTATAAAAATCAAACTTTTAGCGCATGGGGCAACATGGACTAACAAAGTCGGGATCTTTTCTAAACTAAACTAGCAAACAAGCTAAAGAGAGTTAGCTACTCAGAGAGATGGTTATACCTAACTTGAACTCCTTCTTCTTCAAACTTTTGTAGAGGTTGATGGTGCTTTCCTCGTTGCCTTCTTCCGTCAAAGATGGATCCACCTGAGGGTTCAACCTTCGGGCTCTTTCTCGAACTTTGAGAGAACTAGAATCTCCGGCTTGCCAAACCTTTGATCCTAGAGTGAGTAGAAAGTGTCTTTGGGGTGTTTTTTCTTTCAAGGAGAGGGATTCTCAACACATGAGAAGGATTCTCCTTAAGCTAGAGGAAGAAGAAGATGAAGTGAGGAGAGAGAAGCCAAATGATAGAATGAGCTCTTTTTCCTTTTGCAACCATAACAAAAGCAAAAAGAATTATCAAATTTATAATAATAATGAAAATGAAATAGTTGATGGAAGGTTTAGGAATGACCATTATCATTTCAAACATTAAATGAATTTTGCTAGAATCAAAGAGAATCTTTGCAAAGTAATGATGATGGTCAAACATTCAACTATGGTCAACTAGTCAACCATGGTCAACAAGTCAACAAAAACCCAACCATGACACAATTTCATTTTATTAATATTATTAATTGATATAACATAAATCCATTAGGGTTTGGAAAAAGACGACTGTCAACTGTGCATACGCACCCGTTCCGAAACCCTAATGAAAGTCCTCTTCCTCCTCCTCAAACAACTGTGCATACACACCTGCATTCTTGTTCCGAGGAACATGAATACTGAGAGATAAAATCAACCCCAAAACATATACCAGTATCTGACTCAAACCAGAGCCAGCCAGTAAAATCCGTCCGGACTCCAAACGTGCACAAGTGCGCGAATGAGAACGAACCCTGTCGCAAAACCATGCGACCTCTACTCTGTTTTGCCCAGAGGCGAATACCCTCTGTGTGGGACTCTAAAGACTCGACACTACGCTGGCAGTGGGTTTAACCACAGACCGCAAGCGGCACTAGCTGTGCGTAACGGTCCCCAGGTAGATGCCGACAAGAAGGCTGACGAGGTGAACCCCATCTGAACTCCTACTGAGTTTGAATGTGACAGTCTCCGTACAGTCCGGTCTGTTCGTCTAATACATCGCATGTCGGGCCTAGGGGGCGGTAAAACGTCAGTTCCCTAATAGCGGTACAAGTCGTGTCGGAGTGAAGCCCAAAACACCCTGAGATAACACTGGAAGCCTACCAGTATATCTCGCTTGCCCTGGCCAAGGACTACTCGTGTAATGGCTCTCCTAGACACAGCGCGATGTCAACCCCCAATACCGGGAGAGACGAATCCTGTCTAACCGTCACTGCCTCCAAGTGCTTCGGGACTGCACCCAACCACTACCTGTTTGCATGACTCCTTTGAGCCGTGGTAGGGTAGTGATCAAAGTACAGTGGGAACACACTCGAGGCGAAGTGCCAGTGTCAAGTCAGCGGACTAAGCTGTACTCATGTCACCTGGGAACTGATAACTGATGATAGGTATAATACCAACCTGTCAGTTCCCCACGAGTCCTGTCCAGTGTACTCGTAACCCAACGACACCCGTATACTATCTCCAGTACGACGTACTGATGGCTGTGGGACAGACCATCTCCCACACTGGGATGAGAAGCGCATACGCTAGTCTACTCCGGAGTATCGATGCCCTGTCTCGATAGTCCTGCGACTAGGGACCTGTATAAGGATGTGCTTATAGATTACCCATCCCCCACTAGTGTGTCTGCCATCACAACGCTGGTAATCAAGCAAAGATCCTAAGGGCTCCACTAATGCGTATAGGTGATATACTAATATAAACACATGTACACATTGAAGTAGAAACAAACCAAGTAGCATACTACTATATTGAGCAAGATTGTTTATACAAGGTGAATATCCCAAGCTTCCATCAAGTAATATACAAACTAGTATGATACAGTAATGGCCTTTAGGGCATATACACTAACAATCTCCCACTTGCACTAAGGCCATGTACTGGCGTATCGAAGACCTATCATCTCGATCAGCCGCTCGAACTGAGTCTGGGGCAGTGCCTTGGTGAATGGATCTGCAGTGTTTTCTTCTGAAGCAACCCTCCGAACCTCGATCTCCTTGCGATCCACGATCTCCCTGATCAGGTGATACCGCCTCAGGATGTGCCTGGATCTCTGATGGGACCTGGGTTCCTTCGCTAAAGCTATAGCCCCGTTGTTGTCGCAATACAGAGGTATTGGGTCAACAATGGACGGAACCACCTGAAGTTCTTTCAAGAACTTCCTCATCCAGACAGCTTCTTTTGCGGCATCAGATGCAGCGATGTATTCCGCTTCCATAGTCGAGTCTGCAATGGTTTCCTGTTTGGAACTCTTCCAACACACCGCCCCTCCATTGAGGGTAAAGACAAAACCCGACATGGACTTGGAATCATCCTTGTCACTCTGGAAGCTGGAGTCAGCAAAGGCCTCGATCTGGAGGTCTTTTCCGCCATACACCAAGAACATCTCCTTAGTCCTTCTCAGGTACTTGAGAATGTTCTTTACCGCTATCCAGTGTTTCTCCCCAGGGTTTGACTGATACCGGCTTACCACACTCAGTGCATAAGCTACATACGGTCTGGTACACAACATCGCATATATTATAGAGCCTACCGCAGAAGCGTAGGGTATAATAGACATGCGATCCCTCTCCAAATCAGTCTTGGGAGACATCTCTTTAGAGAGGGTGATCCCGTGACAAGCCGGTAGGTTACCGCGCTTGGAATCTTCCATACTGAATCTTTTCACTATGGTGTCGATGTACCTGGACTGAGAAAGTCCTAATATCCTCTTGGATCTATCACGATGGATCCGGATCCCCAGGATGTATGAGGCATCACCCAGGTCTTTCATGGAGAACCTGTACGACAAGAACCCCTTGACAGATTGTAGCATAGGAATGTCATTTCCTATTAAGAGAATGTCATCCACGTATAAAACGAGGAATACTACAGTTCTCGCTACAAATCTACTATAGATGCATGGTTCATCTGGATTTTTGATAAAGCCAAATTCCTTGACCGTCTCATCAAAACAGATGTTCCAACTCCGCGATGCCTGCTTTAGTCCATAGATGGACTTAAGCAACTTGCACACCTTTCCGCTGCTCCCACTCTGAATGAAACCCTCTGGCTGGTCCATATAGACACACTCCTCTAAATTTCCATTTAGAAAAGCGGTTTTTACATCCATCTGCCAAATCTCATAATCGTGGAAGGCAGCAATGGAAAGAAGGATCCGAATGGATTTCGGCATAGCCACTGGAGAAAAGGTTTCGTCATAGTCCAAACCTGGTCTTTGACGGAAACCCTTTGCTACAAGTCTAGCTTTATAGGTCTCAACCTGTCCATCTACACCAATCTTCCTTTTGAGGATCCACTTGCATCCTACGGGTTTTACCCCGTCTGGAGCAATGTCCAACGTCCATACTTTGTTGGTGTACATGGACTCCATTTCGGTCCGCATTGCATCCAGCCATTTTACCGAGTCAACGCTCTGAACGGCCTGCTGGAAGCTAGTAGACTCATCATAATCTATGATGCAATCCTCTCTATCCCCGTCTATGAGAAAACCGTAGTATCTCTCGGGCGGATGAGACTGCCTACTACTCCTGCGGAGCGGCATAGGAATGTCCTGTTCTTTTGAACTTACTGGCTCTTCCAAGCTTTCAGTAATAACTTGTGGTTCTGGAATTTCTTCCAGTTCTATTGCGTTCCCACTTATCTGAGTTTCCAAAAACTCAGTTTCCAAGAAGCGGGCATGTTGAGAAACAAAAACCTTTTGTTCCTCAGCGGAATAGAACATATACCCCCTGGAGTTCTTTGGGTATCCCACAAACTTACACTGTACTGAACGTGCCTCGAGCTTGTCCGCATGCTGCTTTTTTACAAAAGCTGGACATCCCCATATCTTAAAGTACTTAAGACAGGGTTTCTTCCCACTCCACATCTGATATGGAGTGGTAGGCACAGTCTTGGTGGGAGCCTTGTTCAAGAGATATGCAGCTGCTTCTAGTGCATAGCCCCAGAAAGATCGCGGTAACTCAGCCTTACTCATCATGGAACGAACCATATCCAATAGGGTTCGATTCCTCCTTTCCGATACACCGTTATGTTGCGGAGTGTATGGAGGAGTACGCTGAGAGAGAATTCCATTCTCTTTTAAATAGTCCAGGAACTCGGCACTCAAGTATTCACCACCTCGATCCGATCTTAGAATCTTAATACTTTTGCCTGTTTGTTTTTCAACTTCATTCTTGTAATCCCGAAATTTCTCAAAGGCCTCAGATTTGTGCTTCATTAAGAAGACATGTCCATACCTAGAGAAATCGTTTGTGAAAGTAATGAAGTATGAATAACCGCTTCGCGCATGCGTAGACATTGGACCACACACGTCACTGTGTATGAGTCCCAAGAGCTCGCTCGCTCTTTCTCCGTGTCCAGTGAACGGAGTCTTTGTCATCTTTCCCATGAGACAAGATTCACAAGTGGCATAAGACTGATACTCGAACGGATCCAAGTATCCTTCTTTATGTAACTTAGTCAACCGTGTCTCATTGATGTGACCCAGTCTACAATACCATAAGAAAGCCTGATTGATATCTGGAGACTTTCTTTTGTGTGTATTCTGGACATTGAAAATCTGTTGTTGGTTTAACACGTATATACCATTGCTCAATGTACCTGACCCAATCAGAACTTGATTAAGGTGAATGTTTACAACATTACTTACAAACGCAAATTCATAACCTTCTTTTGAAACCAAAGATACAGAAATGATATTACAAGTTGCGTTGGGTACAAAAAAGCAATTACGCAAAACCAAAACATGCCCATCTGACATTCCCAGGTGATAGTCCCCCACGGCTTTAGCATCCATGCTAGCTCCGTTCGCAACTCTGAGGGTCATGTCACCTGCCTTCAAAACCCTACGGTTTCTCAACGCCTGCAAAGAATTACAGATATGAGATCCTGATCTGGTATCCAATAGCCAGGAAGTAGAGTTTATAGAAAGACAGTTTTCAATAACATACACACCTGAAGCTGAAGCCGCAACCTGCTTCAGTTCTTGTGTCCTGGCCTTCCAAGCCCTGCAATCTTTCTTCCAGTGTCCATTCTTATGACAATAGAAGCATTCTTCCTTTCCCACAAGCTTCCCCGCTATCTTTGTTGCCATTTCTTTTCCCTTCGTACCCACTTTACTAACACCGCCCCTTGGTTTGGCGGGGGTTTTCTTCCTCTTTCCCTTGGCTTTCGCCTTGGACCTAGAAGAAGAAGATCCTCCTACAAACAAAGCGGGTGTTTCCCTACCTTTCTGTAGGGTGCCCTCTGCGCTCCTCAGCATGTTGAGGAGTTCTGAAAGTTCAACTTCTTTTTCTTGTAAGTTGAAGTTCAGTATAAACTGGGCGTAAGTGGATGGAAGGGACTGGAGAATTAAATCCGTATAGAGTTCACTTTCCAACGTGGTCCCAAGTTCCGCGAGCTCCTCAATGTAGCCAATCATCTTAAGCACGTGGTCCGCTACCGATGATCCGACGGCCAACTTTGCCGAAAATAACTTCTTCGACACTTCGTATCTTGCGATACGAGACTGCTCTCCATACAGTTCTTTTGTATGAAGAAATATGGATTCCAGGTCCATATTCTCGTGCCTCCTCTGGTGTTCGTTATCCATAGAGGCAAGCACGAGGCACTTGGCCTTCGCGCAATCAATCTCCCAAGTCTTACGGATTTCCTTATCCGCGACGCTGGAGGTGGGACCTGGGACGGGGGGAGCTTTGGTGGTAAGAAGATACCCCAGCTTGTCGTAAGTGATTGCCATTTTGACATTCCTGAGCCAATCTTTGTAGTTTGGCCCTGTCAGTATGTTTTTATCTAGAAGTAACTTAAGTCCAGTCATGTCGATTGGTCGCTGCAATTAGGAGGGAGAGAAGAAACACTTTAGCACGATGCTCTTGCAAGTTTAGAGTGGTTTTTAATTTGTCTAAACAGGATGGCTCCCACTGTCTCTCGAATCCCTCCTCAAACCATAAAGGAAGAACTAGTCGGGATCAATCCCACCGCACAATACTTGCTTAACCGTTCAGCCAGGCCAGTGTCGGTACTTCGAGGGAGGTTTTCCAACGCTTTCGCGAAGTTCCTTAATTAAATAACCTCTTTTCCCTGGGGGCGTAGCCCCGCTAACACCTTTCTAGGCACCTACTAGGTTTATAGCATTGATCGTTTAGTGAGAAATTTCCCGAGGAGTAGCATATACTCACAGTAGGATCGGGATCCAAATATCATCGCGTGACGAAACTGAAGGAATCCTACCAGAATCACCACACTCCAAATGGTATGCAAATCTAGCAAGTTTCAGTACTTATGAAACTCCCGATGTGGATTTTTACCCCATGCTCTTATGACCTTGACGAAGGTCAACAAATCATAAGTCACATGTCAAGTTCTGCCCGTCATTTTCCAGGTTAATTTGAACCCACCCGTATATACCCTTGACGAAGGTCAACAAGGCAATACGACTGTCCCAAACCAACGCATCTATCTATGCTACATATGAACACCCAACAACTACCAATCTCTATGCCTTGACGAAGGTCAACAAACATAGCTTGAATACTATTGAATATTCATACGAAACGACGGAGGGCTACGAATGGTTTTGGCGAAACCGTGAACGTAGTGAACTTGATATAATCGATGGAACGAGATAGCTTTTAAAAGGAGTGGCTCAAGCTCCGCATTTAAAAGTTAGTTTTGAAAAGAACCGAGTGGTTTTTCGAAAGTGTTCCAACGACTTTTGCTTGGTTTATTATCTTGCATTAGTTCTTTTAATGCGTGATATTCTTGCATTAGTTCTTTTAATGCGTCCCATCATTTAATCCTACCATTGCAGAAAACAACCAAAATATGACGTACGCTTATGCCATTCGCATTCGCCACGGGGCCCCGTCATCACCCGTTAGGTTACTTAACTAACGACAGAGCGGGGGCTGGGCTAGCGCGGCTGTAAAACATAAGCAACACCTAAATAGTTATAAATATAGCAATGATAGACATTACAGATCACAGATGAATACATTGGATATACTAGGAATCCGCAATCCGTTCGAGCCTGCAACGAAAAGCGGATTACACGGTCGCGGTGAATAGCCAAAACCCCACCCAAGACCCCTACGGGTGCAGCAAACTACCCGCCAAGTACCCGGTAGTTTGTGCACCCCTCCATGGGTCTATCCTAGGAGCAAAAACAGTAAAAAGAATTATACAATGACGGCTACAACCCCGACCCGGTTGTGCGGCCATACAAATAATAATATTACATCAATTTATATATTACAAATGAATGAAAGAAAAACAAAAGCTCATCTCACATCCACCCCGGCTATTCACCCGCGACAGTCCAACACATTCATATACACATTCCAATATCAAACACAGATCACAGAGATGTATAACCCCGACTAATCGACTTATAGCGATTAGCCGACGTTCAATACATACAAACATCACAGATATAACCAACATAGTCAAAGTGTAGTGAAGTTCGGAAAAAATACGGAATTATAGGCCCCCAAAAACAAATTTCTATTCTGGAAAATCTGGGCACATATAATATATCTCAAAAATCCTAAAACCAATCCAGAGATACACTGCACCAAAATCGAGGCAGAGAGGAGACAAGATGGCCGCGGATCCGCGGCAGCATAGCTTGCTGAGGCCGCGGAAACGCGGTCGTTTGGTCAGATCTCTGGCTCGTTTTTGGTGGTTATCTTTAAAAAACCCTGAGATGATTTTAGGTATATAACAAATTTTGTTTTGACCAGAAAAAAATTTAACAGAAACTAGGGTTTTTGAAAAGTTTGGTTTTTGGATTTTTCGGTTCCGAACTTCGTTACACTTCACTACCTAGCTAGTTTAAGTTTAGTTAGGCTCTGATACCACTGTAAGTCCACGTTGCGACCCCCCGGTTCTTACGGGGAGGCGGAAACGGTATAAAAATCAAATTTTTAGCGCATGGGGCAACATGGACTAACAAAGTCGGGATCTTTTCTAAACTAAACTAGCAAACAAGCTAAAGAGAGTTAGCTACTCGGAGAGATGGTTATACCTAACTTGAACTCCTTCTTCTTCAAACTTTTGTAGAGGTTGATGGTGCTTTCCTCGTTGCCTTCTTCCGTCAAAGATGGATCCACCTGAGGGTTCAACCTTCGGGCTCTTTCTCGAACTTTGAGAGAACTAGAATCTCCGGCTTGCCAAACCTTTGATCCTAGAGTGAGTAGAGAGTGTCTTTGGGATGTTTTTTCTTTCAAGGAGAGGGATTCTCAACACATGAGAAGGATTCTCCTTGAGCTAGAGAAAGAAGAAGATGAAGTGAGGAGAGAGAAGCCAAATGATAGAATGAGCTCTTTTTCCTTTTGCAACCATAACAAAAGCAAAAAGAATTATCAAATTAATAATAATAATGAAAATGAAATAGTTGATGGAAGGTTTAGGAATGACCATTATCATTTCAAACATTAAATGAATTTTGCTAGAATCAAAGAGCATCTTTGCAAAGTAATGATGATGGTCAAACATTCAACTATGGTCAACTAGTCAACTATGGTCAACAAGTCAACAAAAACCCAACCATGACACAATTTCATTTTATTAATATTATTAATTGATATAACATAAATCCATTAGGGTTTGGAAAAAGACGACTGTCAACTGTGCAAACGCACCCGTTCTGAAACCCTAATGAAAGTCCTCTTCCTCCTCCTCAAACAACTCTGCATACACACCTGCATTCTTGTTCCGAGGAACATGAATACTGAGAGATAAAATCAACCCCAAAACATATACCAGTATCTGACTCAAACCAGAGCCAGCCAGTAAAATCCGTCCGGACTCCAAACGTGCACAAGTGCGCGAATGAGAACGAACCCTGTCGCAAAACCATGCGACCTCTACTCTGTTTTGCCCAGAGGCGAATACCCTCTGTGTGGGACTCTAAAGACTCGACACTACGCTGGCAGTGGGTTTAACCACAGACCGCAAGCGGCACTAGCTGTGCGTAACGGTCCTGTAACACTTGAGTTTTAGGGTTTGTGGTAATTAAGTGTTAATTTGGGGTTTTTGGTAAAAAGTTTACCAAAACGGGTTTGCAGTAATCTATCTGGGTTCATGGTTATTTTTGTGGAATTTCATCGCAACCACACACACTTGTGCACGTTAACTAGGGTTAAGACTATGGTTGCCACACATTTGGGCTTGTAGGTTAGCTATGTTTAATTTGACCATGGTGGGTTAGGTCCTTAGTTAAGTTAATGGTGTTGTTTAGAGCTAAATTAGCTTAGTTGGAGATGGTTGGCTTTGACCATGGGGTTTTGGAGAGTTTAAGGTTGACTTAGAGTGAGGATGAGGGATGTGATGTGTCATGATGAATTAAGGTTGAGTCTCCTCACTCATTTCACAACTTTTTCACCTCTCACTCACTCACTCACTCACTCACACATCAGTTCAGCCAGAAAATCTGCATCAGATCAGCCCCATTTTTCATCTTTTCAGCCCAAATCAGCACCACACATCAGCCCCCATGCCTAGCTCTGTTTTCAGCATCTGCAACAACAGTTTCCAGCCTTCCCAGCCCCTATTTGTTCATCTACAGCTGCTACTTCAGCCCCCTCAACCTCAAACTACAAACACACAACACTACCACCTCCCTCACACTACACATCAGCCCAAGATTTGCATCAGATCAGCCAAGCTTTGCCTCAGATCAGCCAAGCTTTGCCTCAAATCAGCCACCAAAAAAAAAAAACAGCAGCTGTTCCAGCTCCCAAAACAGCCCCTTCAGCACCCACTATCATTACAAGCAGCCTACCCTCAAATCTCTCTCTCACACACTCACTTCAGCCTACAACCAGCATCAGCTCAGGTATCAAGACATCAGCAGCAGCAGCTGCTACATCAGCCCTATTTTTCATCATTTCAGCCACAATTCAACACCACAAAACAGCCCAGCTCAGCTTTATTTTCAGCAACACCACCCCAAACTTCCAGCTTCAGCCAAACTCCTCCAAGCTTGTTGCAGCATCAGCCAAGGCAGCACTATATCAGCCCACTCCATACCATACCACACCAAATCAGCCACACCACACCACATCAGCCACACCACAACTCCATACCACACCACATCAGCCAAGGCAGCACCATATCAGCCCACTCCATACCATACCACACCAAATCAGCCACACCACACCACATCAGCCACACCACAACTCCATACCACATCACATCAGCCAAGGCAGCACCATATCAGCCCATACCATACTATACCACACACCATGCCACACACCATACCACACCACATCAGCCCACACCATACCATATCAGCCCCACACCAGCATCAGCATCAGCATCAGCATCATTCAGCATCAGCATCAGCCCGGTGAAGCTCAGCACATTCCAGCCACGTTTTGCTGCACCTACTCTCTTCTTCTTCTCCTTCTTCTTGGTTGCAAGGTTCTTAGAGGGTATAACTCCTAAACTCCTCCCAATTTATGTAGCTTATGTGCTCGTTTAGCTAGTTTTTGTGATAAATGTAATTTTAGTGCTAGAATGGTGTAATGATGCTAGATTTAGCCATTTCAGAGTGCTTGTAGTTTTATGAACCCTTTTTGGTGTTAACTAATCTGTTATAGCCTAGTAGTATCATTAAAATTGGATGGTTAGCCTAAATTGCTAAAATTTTAGTAATCTAGCTTAATTGGTGTGTATTTCTTGGTTTAGTAGCGATTTTGAGAGAATTAAGGAAACTATTGGCAAAGTGGAAATTGTGTTAGTTAGAATAACCCTTTTAGGTGTTAGTGAGGCCAGTCAACTAGAGGATTTCCCCAGATTTCACCAAGACACCAGATTTACCCGACTTGGCGTAATTTAGCAGTTTTATTGACTTTTTGGCCTCTATTGAATCTGCTGTTGACCCGAACTTTTTAGAATAAATTTGGGAGGACTGTAGCATGGTGAGACTAGTAGACACACACATACAGAACACGGGGACCCAACTCCCCCACGACGCACGCGTATTCCTGTTATCGATATATCACGTTTTGCAGGATTTTTCCTTATTTGGTGACTCTTGTGAATTCTAGGTTCGCCGGCAGGGACATTGAGCGCAGCAGGAAAAGGAAAGCAGGTGGTCGGACACACTTAGCGCAGGATCACGGGTGAGTAGATTTAACATCTATGGGGGACGATCGTTTGGATGGCGCAAGTCGCCCGTTAGATTTAATAAACTGATATTTGGTAAACTTGTTAGTACTTATGACATTAGAGTGATAATAATAAAACTGGCATAATATTACCGCAGTCATATTTACATATCATACCCTTATATGCAAATTCATGATAGGACACATGCACCATTACCAGGTTTATATGCAGCACGAGCACTATTCATGTGGACACACACACACCCTGGTAATTGCCATGTCACAACACTAGATGACTATAAATCTGAAATATGTTAATTGCCTAGGAATGTGATATTAAAATGAATGTTTAAAATGAAACCATAAGAATTACAATACTCATGCATATATGTTATCATATCATCTGCTCATGCCTAGTGTAACCATGCATTGCAAATTGATACCATAAGCATTAATAATCATCGACATATGCATTATGATGAGTTCATGAGATTTATGATATTTCTGGATTTTGGGGGAAATCCGCAAGATTTCAAAACTGATAACTGTTTAAAAAGATAAAAAGTTGCGGTTTTCTAGTGATGTAAAGTGTCGTCCACCATGAGTTTGCTGTGGTTTTCGAGATCCGTGTCGAGGAGTGGAGGAACCGTCACGGATACATGGTGGGCCCGGTACGGTACCCCGGGACAAGAAGATCGCAGGAGATGGCGTTGAGCCTGGCTGGGGGACGGACTACCTACCGGTGACTTCATTTGGCACGGCGGATATCCAGAGGATGCCGACCGTGGCCGCTGGTTTGAGACATGGATTTTGATGTAGATCAGCCGGATGGCTGAGGCCAGAGGTGCCGGACATGGATATATGGGATTTGGATAGTTTTGAGGTGTCGTTGCTGGACACGGTTTTTACTGATTTCTTGGATATTACGCTGATATTTAAAAAGGAAAGTATCAAAACAAAGGAAAGGATAATTCTCATACATACTTGATAGCACCTTCATGTAGCATGCATACCTGTATTACATGCATGTGACACATTTATACTTGCTAGCACCTTGTCGATGCATACATACTTGCTAGAACTTGTAGCCATACCTGCTTTAGGGATGCCAGGATACTTGTGTGCATACATACGATAGCCTTAGTAGATGTTATTTATTACTCACGAGTTGGCAACTCACCCCCGTTGTGCCACAGCTTTTCTGCAGGTCCACTCCGTCAGCATGGTAGCGGCGGATACTTTTGCTTCTTTTGCACTTTTGCCTGGACCCGAGGCTTTTGCTCTTAGGTGGGTTATTATCAGGTTGTACCACCTTATATATTTGTTGTATCTAGAACACTCCATCTACTGCTTCTATCATTTCAGTTGTACCTGTTTTATTTGGATTACTGTATATTGAACTAGATGTGAGATTGTGAGACTTGGGGATTTATTTTATGATATATCTGGGTCGAGCTCACTTGAGTCGACATGCTATTTCTTATGCACTGTTATTCATTTATATTCTGCTTGCACTGTTGGGGATGATTTTACAAGTGAAATTCTGCTGGAATTTTGGGAAAAAGGAAAGTTTTTTTAAAAGGCAATTCGATTAGGTAATGAAGTAAATGCTTAGATAATTTGGTTTTCCTTCACTCTAAAAATGTTAATTGGGGTTTGTATTCTGGGCTTCGGCTTACTTATTTTACGGACGCCTTGAGACGTTTCGTAATCTAAGTGCCGGTCG
The DNA here is from genome assembly GCA_030015575.1 of Agapanthus africanus. Taxonomy (NCBI): domain Eukaryota; kingdom Viridiplantae; phylum Streptophyta; class Magnoliopsida; order Asparagales; family Amaryllidaceae; genus Agapanthus; species Agapanthus africanus. The sequence goes on from JASDDO010000014.1 coordinate 590,550,965, forward strand.
CGTTCCGTACCTTTCGGGTCATGACAAAGTTGGTATCAGAGCGTAGGTTCCACCTTTCTGAGTGTAGGATGACCCTTAGTAGATGGAGTAAGTGACTTAAGCAGAGTAGCGTAGAGTGCGTATGTCCGCGGCATACTTGCGATGCGATACTCCGCTTAGGTGACTTTAGGACATGCTTGCTTGAGAATTTCTTCTTCGATTCCATGTATCCTGTGATTCTTTTGCGCTGTTCTCATTGTCCTGTTTCCTGTACCAGTCGCTATGCCACAGAGGGCTACCAGAGCACAGAGGGCTGCTGCCCGAGACGAGATTCGAGCTGGCTCATCCGAGACTAGGACTGAGCAGGGTGGCATGCCTACGCCACAGGGACAGACCGATCCACCTTCCCCAGGCCGTATGGATAGGCTTGAGACTGGTATGGAGGAGTTGTGTCAGATGATGGGGAGTATGCAGGAGCTACGTCAGATGGTAGGATCCCTAGTCGCAGCCGGTCGTGCACCGAGGCCGGAGGACGTACCTACTACATCCCAGACCACTATGATACCTGCTCCTACTACTACCACCGCGACCATTCCGGTTTCGCTACAGGAGTTCATGAGGCTGAGACCTCCAGTCTTTACGGGTACCGATGCAGCAGAGGACCCGCAGACGTTCCTTGACAGCTTGGCCAGGATCTGCCGTTCGCTGAGATGTTCCGATGATCGCTGGGTAGAGCTTACGAGTTTCCGACTAGAGGGTCTCGCACAGATATGGTGGGAGTCAGTTCTGAGAGGTCGAGCTGCAGGTCTACCGCCCATGACCTGGACCGAGTTCACAGCAGTTTTCCTTGCCCGTTTCCTTCCGGAGAGCATTCGCGACGCCAGAGCTCGTAGTTTCGAGGCCTTGGTCAAGACACCTGGGATGACGGTGTCTGAGTATGACGTTCAGTTTACGCAGTTGTCCCGATATGCCCCGTACTTGGTAGATACCGAAGCGAAAAGAGTGAAGAGGTTCATACAGGGACTGGATGCCCAGCTATATCTTGCCATTGGCGCTCAGCATTTCGATACCTATTCGGTAGCTATGGATACAGCATTGCGGATGGAGACACGTATTTCAGCGACGTCGGCCGTTCCGGGGCCGAAGAGGATTCGTACCGGCACACCAGATCAGAGGCAGCATGCCAGATTCATTCCGAGAGATAGGACCGGCAGAGGGTTCGGACGAGGTCAGTTGTACGGATCGTATACACAGGGTCAACAGTCGTCGCCAGGGTGCTTTAGGTGCGGGAGTCTGCACCATCGTATTAGAGATTGTCCAGTGAGGAGACAGGATGCGTCGACAGTTCCGCATGTGACTCTACCTCCATCACCGCCCCCTCCTCAGAGAGCTCTACTACCTGCCACAGGCGATGCTCCACGCCAGTTAGGCGCACCCAGAGGCCGTGGGCGCGGCACACCGATCCAGAGAGGACGAGGAGGCCGAGGCCGAGGTCAGCCCGCTATTGGAGGAGGTCAGGCCCGAGTTTTTGCATTGACACCCCAGGATGCGCAGGCATCCAATGCCGTCGTTACAGGTACCCTATCAGTATGTTCTATTGATGCACACGTATTGTTCGATCCCGGATCCACGCACTCATACGTTTCCACCCACTTCGTGCCGAGTTTAGGAAGAGAGTCCGGTTTGCTTGATCAGCCGCTTGTTGTGACCACTCCGGTGGGAGAGTCTTTTGTTGCTAGGCACGTGTTCCGATCCTGTACCGTTCGTATTGGCGAGCGAGAGTTGCCTGTCGACTTGATCCTTCTGGAGATGTTGGACTTCGACATTCTTTTGGGCATGGATTGGTTAGCCACGTGCTATGCGACGGTGGATTGCCGCGAGAAGACAGTTAGGTTTTGTTTTCCCGGCGGGTCAGCTTTTGTCGTGCAGGGGGACCGTGGTGCCGCCCCTCACATTTTGATTTCTTCCCTTCGCGCTGGTCAGCTGATGAGGAAGGGATGTCGGGGATTTCTACCCTGTGTATGTGATACCAGAGCTACGGATGTTCCATTGGACCAGGTTCCGATTGCATGCGAGTTCCCCGATGTTTTCCCTGATGAGCTGCCAGGACTGCCACCTGAGCGCGATGTCGAGTTCTGTATTGATTTGATTCCTGGCTCGGGGCCTATTTCTATACCGCCTTATCGGATGGCCCCGGCGGAACTTAGAGAGTTGAAGGTTCAGCTGCAAGATTTGCTGGATAAGGGACTTATTCGACCCAGTGTTTCTCCGTGGGGTGCTCCGGTCCTGTTTGTCAAGAAGAAGGACGGAAGTTTGCGCTTATGTATCGACTATCGCCAGCTGAACAAGGTGACCGTTCGGAACAGATATCCGTTGCCGCGTATTGATGATTTGTTCGACCAGCTCCAGGGCGCGGGTTATTTTTCGAGGATCGACTTACGATCAGGATACCACCAGCTGCGAGTCCGACAGGAGGATATACCGAAGACAGCCTTCCGTACACGCTATGGCCACTATGAGTTTCTGGTGATGTCGTTCGGACTCACCAACGCCCCCGCAGCATTTATGGATTTGATGAACCGTACATTCAGGCCGTACCTTGACTTGTTCATCATCGTGTTCATCGACGATATTTTGGTGTACTCCCGGAGCCGAGAGGAGTACGAGCAGCACCTGCGGATTACGTTATAGACTCTGAGGGAGCACCAGCTGTTCGCAAAGTTCTCCAAGTGCGCATTCTGGCTGGACAACGTCGGATTCTTGGGTCACGTGATTACGAGAGATGGAATTTGTGTGGACCCGAAGAAGATTGAGGCCGTTCAGCAGTGGCCCCGACCTACATCGGTTACCGAGATCCGTAGTTTTCTAGGCCTGGCAGGCTACTACAGGCGTTTTGTTCAGGACTTCTCCCGTATAGCTGCGCCCTTGACCGGTCTGACCCGGAAGGGAGTTCCTTTCGTTTGGACGGAGGAGTGCGAGCGCAGTCTTCAGCAGCTGCGGACGTGTTTGACTACGGCGCCGGTATTATCTTTGCCTTCGGGATCAGGCGGATTTGTGGTCTACTGTGATGCTTCGCGAGTGGGATTAGGATCCGTATTGATGCAACATGGCCGGGTGATCGCTTATGCTTCTCGGCAGTTGAAGAAGCACGAACAAAACTACCCTACTCACGATTTGGAGATGGCTGCAGTGGTCTTTGCACTGAATATATGGCGACATTACCTATATGGAGAGTCGTGCCAAATATTCACAGACCACAAGAGCTTAAAATACATATTTCAGCAGCGAGACCTGAACCTCAGACAACGTCGTTGGATGGAGTTGGTGAAGGACTATGACTGTGAGATCTTATACCATCCGGGCAAGGCGAATGTTGTAGCGGATGCTTTGAGCAGGAGGCCCGGGGGTAGTCTATCCTATTTGCGCGCAGTGCAGAGGCAGACGCCAGCGGATTGGCAGATTCTATGCGACAGCCGAGTCGAGTTCGAGTTCATTCCGACAGGAGGACAGCTCGCGCATGTTCGTGCGCGACCACAGTTGCTTGACCGTATATATGAGGCACAGCGCAGCGATGACCGTTGTTCAGAGATCATGGCACAGATGGGGCAGGGCAGATTTTCCGAGTTCATGATTGATGATCAGGGGATTTTACGATTTGGATCTAGACTGTGCGTACCAGATGCTGAGGGATTACGGCGCGATATCCTTGAGGAGGCACACCGATCGGCATATAGTGTCCACCCCGGTTCCACTAAGATGTACCATGATTTGAGAGAGACCTACTGGTGGGACGGAATGAAGAGAAACATTGCGGAGTTCGTATCGAGATGCCTGACTTGTCAGCAAGTCAAGGCTGAGCACCAGAGGCCCGCAGGAGAGCTACAGCCGTTACCCATTCCAGAGTGGAAATAGGAGCAGATTTCGATGGACTTCGTTGTGGGTCTACCCAGGACCAGTCGAGGGTACGACTCCATCTGGGTGATCGTGGATAGATTGACGAAAACGGCTCACTTCCTACCAGTGAAGACCATTTTCAGCTTCGCTCAGTATGCTCAGCTCTACGTTGACGAGATCGTGCGGCTACATGGTGTACCGACTTGTATCGTGTCAGATCGAGGCACCCAGTTTACCAGTCGACTATGGCAGAGACTTCAGGAGGCTTTGGGCACTCGTTTGAGTTTCAGCACAGCATTTCATCCGCAGACCGATGGACAGTCAGAGCGGACCATTCAGATTCTCGAGGACATGCTCAGAGCGTGCGTTTTAGACTTCGGCGGTAGCTGGGACCGTCATTTACCTCTAGTGGAGTTCTCCTATAACAACAGCTTCCAGGATACTATCCAGATGGCACCTTTCGAGGCGTTGTATGGGAGGAGATGTAGATCGCCCATTTGTTGGACCGAGTTGAGCGAGAGCAGTATCTTCGGACCACAGGTTGTGCAGGAGACGACCGAAAAAGTACAGTTGATTCGAGACCGGATGAGAGCAGCTCAGAGTAGACAGAAATCCTATGCAGACAGGCGCCGTCGCAGACTAGAGTTCGCAGTTGGAGACCATGTTTTTCTGAAAGTCTCTCCGATGAAGGGCGTGATGCGTTTTGGGCGAAAAGGGAAGCTTAGCCCTAGATTCGTAGGTCCCATCGAGATCCTCGAGCGTGTCGGCACTGTTGCTTATCGTTTGGCTCTCCCACCCAGTTTCTCAGATGTGCATCCCGTCTTCCACGTATCGATGCTACGCCGTTATCTTCATGACCCTTCCCACACGATTCAGCATCAGACAGTTCAGCTCGAGCCCGACCTTTCATTTGCCATGGAGCCAGTTGAGATTTTGGATCGACAAGTGAAGAAGCTTCGATCAAAGGTCCTGCCGTCCGTGAAAGTTCTTTGGCGCAGCTCGAGCAGCGAAGAGATCACTTGGGAGGCCGAGGGAGAGATGCGGAAGAAATTCCCTCACCTTTTTGCAGGTACGCGTAGTTGCATATTTAAATTCGGGGACGAATTTTCTTAAGGGGGGAAGACTGTAACACTTGAGTTTTAGGGTTTGTGGTAATTAAGTGTTAATTTGGGGTTTTTGGTAAAAAGTTTACCAAAACGGGTTTGTAGTAATCTATCTGGGTTCATGGTTATTTTTGTGGAATTTTATCGCAACCACACACACTTGTGCACGTTAACTAGGGTTAAGACTATGGTTGCCACACATTTGGGCTTGTAGGTTAGCTATGTTTAATTTGACCATGGTGGGTTAGGTCCTTAGTTAAGTTAATGGTGTTGTTTAGAGCTAAATTAGCTTAGTTGGAGATGGTTGGCTTTGACCATGGGGTTTTGGAGAGTTTAAGGTTGACTTAGAGTGAGGATGAGGGATGTGATGTGTCATGATGAATTAAGGTTGAGTCTCCTCACTCATTTCACAACTTTTTCACCTCTCTCTCACTCACTCACTCACTCACACATCAGTTCAGCCAGAAAATCTGCATCAGATCAGCCCCATTTTTCATCTTTTCAGCCCAAATCAGCACCACACATCAGCCCCCATGCCTAGCTCTGTTTTCAGCATCTGCAACAGCAGTTTCCAGCCTTCCCAGCCCCTATTTGTTCGTCTACAGCTGCTACTTCAGCCCCCTCAACCTCAAACTACAAACACACAACACTACCACCTCCCTCACACTACACATCGGCTTAAGATTTGCATCAGATCAGCCAAGCTTTGCCTCAGATCAGCCAAGCTTTGCCTCAAATCAGCCACTAAAAAAAAACAGCAGCTGTTCCTGCCCCCAAAACAGCCCCTTCAGCACCCACTATCATTACAAGCAGCCTACCCTCAAATCTCTCTCTCACACACTCACTTCAGCCTACAACCAGCATCAGCTCAGGCATCAAGACATCAGCAGCAGCAGCTGCTACATTTAGCCATTTCAGAGTGCTTGTAGTTTTATGAACCCTTTTTGGTGTTAACTAATCTGTTATAGCCTAGTAGTATCATTAAAATTGGATGGTTAGCCTAAATTGCTAAAATTTTAGTAATCTAGCTTAATTGGTGTGTATTTCTTGGTTTAGTAGTGATTTTGAGAGAATTAAGGAAACTATTGGCAAAGTGGAAGTTGTGTTTGTTAGAATAACCATTTTAGGTGTTAGTGAGGCCAGTCAACCAGAGGATTTCCCCAGATTTCACCAAGACACCAGATTTACCCGACTTGGCGTAATTTAGCAGTTTTATTGACTTTTTGGCCTCGATTGAATCTGTTGTTGACCCGAACTTTTCAGAATAAATTTGGGAGGACTGTAGCATGGTGAGACTAGTAGACACACACATACAGAACACGGGGACCCAACTCCCCCACGACGCACGTGTATTCCTGTTATCGATATATCAAATTTTGCAGGATTTTTCCTTATTTGGTGACTCTTGTGAATTCTAGGTTAGCCGGCAGGGACTTCGAGCGCAGCAGGAAAAGGCAAGCAGGTGGTCGGACACACTTAGCGCAGGATCACGGGTGAGTAGATTTAACATCTACGGGGGACGATCGTTTGGATGGCGCGAGTCGCCCGTTAGATTTAATAAACTGATATTTGGTAAACTTGTTAGTACTTATGATATTAGAGTGATAATAATAAAACTGGCATAATATTACCGCAGTCATATTTACATATCATACCCTTATATGCAAATTCATGATAGGACACATGCACCATTACCAGGTTTATATGCAGCACGAGCACTATTCATGTGGACACACACACACCCTGGTAATTGCCATGTCACAACACTAGATGACTATAAATCTGAAATATGTTAATTGCCTAGGAATGTGATATTAAAATGAATGTTTAAAATGAAACCATAAGAATTACAATACTCATGCATATATGTTATCATATCATCTGCTCATGCCTAGTGTAACCATGCATTGCAAATTGATACCATAAGCATTAATAATCATCGACATATGCATTATGATGAGTTCATGAGATTTATGATATTTCTGGATTTTGGGGGAAAGCCGCAAGATTTCAAAACTGATAACTGTTTAAAAAGATAAAAAATTGCGGTTTTCTAGTGATGTAAAGTGTCGTCCACCATGAGTTTGCTGTGGTTTTCGAGATCCGTGTCGAGGAGTGGAGGAACCGTCACGGATACATGGTGGGCCCGGTACGGTACCCCGGGGCAAGAAGATCGCAGGAGATGGCGTTGAGCCTGGCTGGGGGACGGACTACCTACCGGTGATTTCATTTGGCACGGCGGATATCCAGAGGATGCCGACCGTGGCCGCTGGTTTGAGACATGGATTTTGATGTAGATCAGCCGGATGGCTGAGGCCAGAGGTGCCGGACATGGATATACGGGATTTGGATAGTTTTGAGGTGTCGTTGCTGGACACGGTTTTTACTGATTTCTTGGATATTACGCTGATATTTAAAACGGAAAGTTTCAAAACAAAGGAAAGGATAATTCTCATACATACTTGATAGCACCTTCATGTAGCATGCATACCTGTATTACATGCATGTGATACATTTGTACTTGCTAGCACCTTGTCGATGCATACATACTTGCTAGAACTTGTAGCCATACCTGCTTTAGGGATGCCAGGATACTTGTGTGCATACATACGATAGCCTTAGTAGATGTTATTTATTACTCACGAGTTGGCAACTCACCCCCGTTGTGCCACAGCTTTTCTGCAGGTCCACTCCGTCAGCACGGTAGCGGCGGATACTTTTACTTCTTTTGCACTTTTGCCTGGACCCGAGGCTTTTGCTCTTAGGTGGGTTATTATCAGGTTGTACCACCTTATATATTTGTTGTATCTAGAACACTCCATCTACTGCTTCTATCATTTCAGTTGTACCTGTTTTATTTGGATTACTGTATATTGAACTAGATGTGAGATTGTGAGACTTGGGGATTTATTTTATGATATATCTGGGTCGAGCTCACTTGAGTCGACATGCTATTTCTTATGCACTGTTATTCATTTATATTCTTCTTGCACTGTTGGGGATGATTTTACAAGTGAAATTCTGCTGGAATTTTGGGAAAAAGGAAAGTTTTTTTAAAAGGCAATTCGATTAGGTAATGAAGTAAATGCTTAGATAATTTGGTTTTCCTTCACTCTAAAAATGTTAATTGGGGTTTGTATTCTGGGCTTCGGCTTACTTATTTTACGAACGCCTTGAGACGTTTCGTAATCTAAGTGCCGGTCGCATTCCGTACCTTGCGGGTCGTGACAGGTCTCTAGGTAGATGCCGACAAGAAGGCTGACGAGGTGAACCCCATCTGAACTCCTACTGAGTCTGAATGTGACAGTCTCCGTACAGTCCGGTCTGTTCGTCTAATACATCGCATGTCAGGCCTAGGGGGCGGTAAAACGTCTGCCCCCTAGTAGCGGTACAAGTCGTGTCGGAGTGAAGCCCAAAACACCCTGAGATAACACTGGAAGCCTACCAGTATATCTCGCTTGCCCTGGCCAGGGACTACTCGTGTAATGGCTCTCCTAGACACAGCGCGATACCAACCCCCAATACCGGGAGAGACGAATCCTGTCTAACCGTCACTGCCTCCAAGTGCTTCGGGACTGCACCCAACCACTACCTGTTTGCACGACTCGTTTGAGCCGTGGTAGGGTAGTGATCAAAGTGCAGTGGGAACACACTCGAGGCGAAGTGCCAGTGTCAAGTCAGCGGACTAAGCGGTACTCATGTCACCTGGGAACTGATAACTGACGATAGGTATAATACCAACCTGTCAGTTCCCGACGAGTCCTGTCCAGTGTACTCGTAACCCAACGAGCACCCGTATACTATCTCCAGTCCGACGTACTGATGGCTGTGGGACAGACCATCTCCCACACTGGGATGAGAAGCGCATACGCTAGTCTACTCCGGAGTATCGATGCCCTGTCTCGATAGTCCTGCGACTAGGGACCTGTATAAGGATGTGCTTATAGATTACCCAGCCCCCACTATTGTGACTGCCATCACAACGCTGATAATCAAGCAAAGATCCTAAGGGCTCCACTAATGCGTATAGGTGATATACTAATATAAATACATGTACACATTGAAGTAGAAACAAACCAAGTAGCATACTACTATATTGAGCAAGATTGTTTATACATGGTGAATATCCCAAGCTTCCATCAAGTAATATACAAACTAGTATGATACAGTAATGGCCTCTAGGGCATATACACTAACAGGGGTTGCACATTTCTGTAATGGTTTTTACTGGTTTGTGAATATGAACTTGTTGGATTGTCGTGAATGGATAGCTGGGGATATGAGATGAGTGTTTCTTTCATTCAAATGTAAATTGTAATTTGTTGTAATATTCTTTTGCGGGGCACATCCGGGTTGAGGTTGTAGCCACCGTTGTATTATTTCATTTACTGTTTTCTGCTCCTAGGATAGACCCAAGGTGGGGTGCACAAACTACCGGGTACTTTGAAGTGCTTAGTGGCCTACTCACGTCATTGAGGGAGACCGCTTCACTTCGGGTACTTGGCGGGTAGTTTGACGTACCCGTAGGGGTCTAAGGTGGGGGTTTGGCTATTCATCGCGACTGTGTAATCCGTCTTTCATTGCAGGTTCAAAAGAAATGTGGATTGCTTATATATCCAATATGTTCATCTGTGATCTGGAATGCCTATTATTGCGTCTGACGAATGTACAATATCTATATATGATATCTAGTAGGCGTTAATTATGTTTTGCATCCGCGCTAGCCCAACCCCCGCTCTGTCGTTGGTTAAGTAACCTAACGGGTGAATGACGGGGCCCAGTGGCGAATCCGAATGGCATAAGAGGACGTTGTATTTTCGTTGTTTTCTGCAATGATAGGTTAATTGATGGGACGCATTATTTTAATGCAAAGAAAATAAACCAAAGTTGAATCGTTGGAACAGTTTAAAAGAAACCACTCCGTTATTTTAAAAACACTAGATTTTTAATTGCGGAGTTTAAACCACTCCTTTTAAAAGCTATCAGGTTCCTTCGATCATATCAAGTTCACTACGTTCACGGTTTCGCTAAAACCATTCGTAGCCCTCCGTCATTTCATTTGGGTATTCAGTAGTATTCAAGCTATGTATTTTGACCAACGCCAAGGCATAATGTTTGGTAGCTGCTGGGTATTCATCTGTTGCATAGATAGATGAGTTGGTTTGGGACAGTCGTACTGCCATTTGGACAAAGTTAGGGGTATGTACGGGTGGGTTTAAATTAACAAGATAATGATGGGTAGAACTTGACATGTGACTTATGACATTTTGACCAACGCCAAGGTCATAAGAGCATGGGGCAAAAATCCACATCAGGAATTTCTAAAGAAAATGAAATTTGCTATAGTTGCAAACCATTTGGAGTGTGATAATTTTGGTAGGATTCCTTCAGCTTTTTCACACGATGATATTTGGATCCCGATCCTACTGTTAGTATATGCTACTCATCGGGAGATTCTTTCACTCAACGATCAATGCTATAAACCAAGTAGGTGTCAAGAAAGGTATCAACGGGGCTATGCCCCCAGGGAAAAGAGGTTATTTAATTAAGGAACTTCGCGAAAGCGTCATAAAACCTCCCTCGAAGTACCGACACCGGCCTGGCTAAACGGTTAAGCAAGTATTGTACGGTGAGAATAGTCCTGACTAGCTCTTCTTTTTTGGTTTGAGGAAGGATTCGAGAAACAGTGGGAGCCATCCTGTTTAGATAAACTAAAAACCACTCTAAACTTATAAGAGCATCATGCTAAAGTGTTTCCTCTCTTTCTCTCTCCTAAATTGCAGCGACCCAGTACATGACAGGCCTTAAGTTATTATTAGATAAAAATATTTTGACAGGGCCAAACTATAAAGATTGGTTCCGGAATGTCTAGATGGCAATTACCTATAACAAATTGGGGTATGTCCTTACTACTAAGGCCCCTGCCGTCCCAGGTCCTGAATCCAGTGTCGCGGATAAGGAAATCCGCAAGACCTGGGAGTTAGATTGCGCGAAGGCCAAATGCATCGTGCTTGCCTCTATGAATAATGAACATCAGAGGAGGCACGAGAATATGAATCTAGAATCCATATTTCTCCACACCAAGGAACTGTATGGAGAGCAATCTCGTATAGCTAGATACGAGACCTCGAAGAACTTGTTTCAGTCGAGGATAGCCGTCGGATCATCTGTAGGGGAACATGTCCTTAAGATGATTGGCTATATTGAAGAGCTCACAAACCTCGGGACAACATTAGAGAACGAGCTGTATACAGACTTGATTCTCCAGTCCTTTCCTTCCACATACGCCCAGTTTATCTTGAATTTCAACATTCAAGGTAAAGAAGTTGAACTTCCAGAACTCCTTAACATATTGAGGAGTGCAGAGGGCACCTTGCAGAAGGCAAGGGAAACACCCGCTATATTTGTTCATGGTGTTTCCTCTTCCAGGTCCAAGGCAAGAGCTAAAGGAAGGAAGAAGAAGGCCGCTACTAAACCAAGAGGTGGTGTTGGTAAGGTAGAAGCTAAGGGAAAGGCAAAGGTTGCGATGCCGGTAGTGGCAAAGGACGAGTGCTTCCGTTATCGCAGGAAAGGCTATTGGAAGAAGGATTACAATGCTTGGATTGCCAAGAACCAGGACCCGAGGCAAGTTGTGGCTTCGGCTTCAGGTGTGTTTATGATTGAAAATTGTCTGTCAATCAACTCTACTTCCTGGTTATTGGATACCGGATCAGGATCTCATATATGCAATTCATTACAGGCATTGAGAAACCGTAGAGTGCTGAAGGTTGGTGATATGACCCTCCAGGTTGCTAACGGAGCTAGCATGAATGCTGTGTCCGTAGGGGATTATCACCTTGGATTGACGAGTGGACATATTTTGGTTTTGCGCAACTGTTTTTGTATACCTAGTTTAACGTGTAATATCATATCAGTATCGTTGTTATCAAAAGAAGGTTATGATTTCACATTTGTAAGCGATGTTGTTAACATCCACCTTAATCATGGTTTGATTGGGTCCGGTACACTAGATAACGGTATATACGTGTTAAACCAATTACAGATTTTCAATGTCCAGAACACACTAAAAAGAAAGTCTCCAGATATAAATCAGGCTTTCTTATGGCATTGTAGACTAGGTCACATCAATGAGACAAGGTTAACTAAGTTACATAAAGAAGGATATTTGGATCCGTTCGAATATCAATCTTATGCCACTTGTCAATCATGTCTCAAAGGAAAGATGACTAAGACTCCATTCACTGGACATGGAGTAAGAGCGAGCGAGCTCTTAGGACTCATACACAGCGATGTATGTGGTCCAATGTCTACACATGCAAGAGGTGATTTTTCATATTTCATTACTTTTACGGATGATTACTCTAGGTATGGATTCATTTTCTTGATGAAACATAAATCCGAGGCCTTTGAGAAATTCCGAGAATATAAGAATGAAGTAGAAAACCAAACCGGCAAAAGTATCAAGACACTGAGATCCGATCGAGGTGGTGAATACTTAAGTGCCGAGTTCCCGGGTTACCTAAAAGAGAATGGAATTCCCTCTCAGCTTACTCCTCCATACACTCCACAACACAATGGTGTATCGGAGAGACGGAACCGAACCCTATTGGATATGGTGCGTTCCATGATGAGTAATGCTGAGTTACCGCGATCTTTCTGGGGTTATGCACTAGAATCAGCTGCATATCTTTTGAATAGGGTTCCTACCAAGACTGTACCTACCACACCATATCAGATGTGGAGTAGGAAGAAACCCTATCTTCAGTATCTGAAGATATGGGGATGTCCAGCTTTTGTTAAAAAGCAGCATGCGGACAAACTCGAGGCACAATCAGTACAGTGTAAGTTTATGGGATATCCAAAGAACTCCAAGGGGTATTATTTCTATTACGCAGAGGAACAAAAGGTTTTTGTTTCTCGCAATGCCCATTTTCCAGAACAGCAGTTTTTAGAAAAGGAAACAAGTGGGAGCGCAATAGAACTGGAAGAAATTCCAGAACCACAAACTACTACTGAAAGTTTGGTAGAGCCAGAAGTTCCAGAAGAACAGGGCATTCCCGCACCCCTCCGCAGGAGTAGTAGGCCGTCTCATCCGCCTGAGAGATACTACAGTTTTCTCATAGACGGGGATAGAGAGGATTGCGTCATTGATAATGATGAACCTACTAGCTTCCAACAGGCCATCCAGAGCGGCAACTCAGTAAGATGGCTGGATGCAATGCGGACAGAGATGGAGTCCATGTACACCAATAAAGTATGGACTTTGGACTTTGTTCCAGATGAGGTAAAACCCATAGGATGCAAGTGGATCTTCAGGAAGAAGATTGGTGTAGATGGACAGGTAGAAACCTATAAGGCTAGACTTGTTGCAAAGGGTTTTCGTCAAAGACCTGGTTTGGACTATGACGAAACTTTTTCTCCAGTGGCTATGCTCAAATCCATTCAGATCCTTCTTGCCATTGCCGCCTTCCATGATTATGAGATCTGGCAGATGGACGTAAAGACGGCTTTTCTAAATGGTAATTTAGAAGAGTGCGTCTATATGGATCAGCCAGAAGGTTTCAATCAGAGTGGGAGCAACGGGAAAGTGTGCAATTTGCTTAAGTCCATTTATGGACTAAAGCAGGCATCGCGAAGTTGGAACATCTGTTTTGATGAAACGGTCAAAGAATATTACTTTATCAAAAATCCAGATGAACCATGTATATATAGTAAGATTGTAGCACAAACTGTCGTATTCCTCGTCTTGTACGTGGATGACATTCTCTTGATAGGAAATGACATTCCTATGCTACAATCCGTCAAAGGATTCTTGTCACACAGGTTCTCCATGAAAGACCTGGGTGATGCCTCTTACATTCTGGGGATCCAGATCTATCGTGATAGATCTAACAGGATGTTGGGACTTTCGCAGTCCAGGTATATCAACAATATACTGAAAAGATTCAGTATGGAAGATTCTAAGCACGGTAATTTACCGGCTTGTCACGGAATCACCTTCTCCAAAGAGATGTCTCCCAAGACTGATTTGGAAAGGGATCGCATGTCAGTTATACCCTACGCTTCTGCGGTAAGCTCTATAATGTATGCGATGTTGTGTACCAGACAAGATATAACTTACGCACTGAGCGTGGTAAGCCGGTATTAGTCAGACCCAGGGGAGAAACACTGGATAGTAGTAAAGAACATTCTCAAGTGCCTGAGAAGGACTAAGGGTATGTTCTTGGTTTACGACGGAAAAGACCTCCAGATCGAGGCTTTTGCTAACTCCAGCTTCCAGAGTGACAAGGATGACTCCAAGTCCATGTCAGGTTATGTCTTTACCCTCAATGGAGGGGCGGTGTGCTGGAAGAGTTCCAAGAAGGACACCGTTGCTGACTCGACGATGTAAGCGGAGTATATAGCTGCTTGCGATGCCGCAAAAGAAGCAGTCTGGATGAAGAAGTTCCTAACAGAACTTCAGGTGGTTCCTACCATTGTTGATCCAATACCGCTGTATTGTGACAACAACGGCGCTATAGCTCTAGCGAAGGAACCGAGGTCCCATTAGAAGTCCAGACACATCTTGAGGTGGTATCACCTGATCAGGGAGATCATAGATCGTCGGGATATCGAGGTCCGGAGAGTTGCTACAGAGGATAACACTGCAGATCCATTCATAGAGGCCATACCTCAGACACAGTTCAAGAGGCTATTCGAGATGATAGGTCTTCGATACGCCAGTACATGGCCCTAGTGCAAGTGGGAGATTGTTAGTGTATATGCCATAGGGGCCATTATTGTATCATACTAGCTTGTATATTACTTAATGGAAGCTTGGGATATTCACAGTTGTATTAACAGTATTGCTCAACATAGTAGTATGCTACTTGGTTTATATCTATCTTAATATATGTATATGTTTCTTTTAGCATATCGCAAATACATATCGATAGAGCCCATAGGATCTTGCTTGACTACCAGCGTTGTAATGGCAGTCACACTAGTGGGGGCTGGGTAGTCTACAAGAACGTCCTTTTTCAGGTCCCTAGTCGTAGGATTATCGAGACAGGGTATTGATACTCCAGAGTAGACTAGTGTATATGCTTCTCATCCCAGCAGGGGAAATGGTCTATCCCACAGCCATTAGTACGTTGTACTGGAGATAGTATGCAGGCGCTTGTTGGGTTACGGGTACACCGGACAGGACTCGCAGGGAACTGTTGGTTGGTATTATACCCGTCGTCAGTTAACAGTTCCCAGGTGACATGAGTACAACATAGTCCGTAGACTTGACACTGCTGCTTTGTCTCGAGTGTGTTCCCACTGTTCTTAGATTTCTACCCTACCACGGCTCAAAGGAGTCGTGCAAACAGGTAGCAGTTGGGTGCAGTCCCGAAGTACTTGGAGGCAGTGGCTGTTAGATAGGATTCGTCTCTCCTGGTATTGGGAGTTGATATCGCACTGTGTTTGGAAAGCCATTACGCAAAGTCCCTGGCCAGGGAAAGCGAGATTTACAGGTAGGATTTCCAGTAGCTTCTCAAGGTGTAATGGGCTTTACTCCAACACGACTTATACCGCTTTTAGGGGACTGACGCTTGCCTCCCCCTAGGCCCGATATGTGATAGTCTTAGATGAACCGACCGGACAGTACGAAGATTGTCACATCAGGCTCAGTAGGAGTTCGTATGGGTTTCCTCATCGGCCTTCTTATCGACATCTACCTGGAGACCATTACGTACAGCTAGTACCGCTTGCGGCCTGTGGTTAAACCCACTGCCAGCGTAGTGTCTAGTCTTTAGAGTCCCACACAGAGAGTTTCCCTGCTTCAGGAGAAACGATATAGAGGTCGTATGGTTTTACGACAGGGTTCGGACATATACGTGTATTTATGCACGTATGATATTCGGACAGATTATACTAGCGGGCTTTAGTTTAAGCCAGATTCTAGTATTGGATTATTGGATTTATGCAGTCTCAGTATATCCGTGTTTTTCGTAAATACGGATGGGAGGGGCATTCTCGTAATTAGTCGAGAAGTTTCTAGAAGAAAGGTGACTCATTTAGTTTTAATTCATTTGTGAATTAAACTTAATGAGGTGGAGAGCTTATGTGTTATTTGCATTAATTGAAACCATGACACATGAGATGATTCATCCATTTGCATTAAATGAAGCATGAAAGATATTTGTGCAAGATATTTTTATGCTTCATGATATACACAAATGAGTTATATTTCAATTCATAATTAACATACACACTCTCTCTCCTCAAGCTCTCCTCTTCTTCAACCTAACCCTAATCCTCTCATGTGTTGAGATCCCAAGGGTTAGAAAGACTAATAGATCCTTAATCCACTTCTATATCTTCTAGGTCACTTGGATTAGCAATCCTAGACACTTAGTTACCTCAAGTTAGAGGTTAAAGCATGAAGGAGGAACTCTCGGGTGGATCTTCTATTACATCGAGGAGGCCGACGAGGAGTTGAACAACAAGAACAAGAAGGACTAGTATCCTGAGCTATAATCATCTATCATAGTAGTTTAGCACTTCTAGATAGTTGTTAGTTAGGGTTTAGCAAAGATCCGTAAAGTTAGTCGATATTACCTTAAACAAAATGATTGTTTTACCTATTCCGCCTCCCCGCATCTTGTGGGGTGTGTAACGTTGCCTTACACCAACAACCAAATACAAATCCAAATATCCAGAATTAGCATTTCAAAATACAAAAAACATAACCAAAATCACACTAAAAAGCTCCCAGATTTTGACTCAGGTCAAATAAAGCCAAGCAAACAAGTTTAGGGTGATGTACATAGTGTATTTGAGATACTGGACCAACCTGACACCCCACCCCACCCAGTGGCCGGACACCTAGCCATAACATCCGGCCTCTTCGCCCCCTGGCTCCAATGGGGTTCGTTCTGTCATGGTGGTCTCCTGGTAGTGTATCTAGGTCCCTAGTATTGTTTGTTACTCTCAAAAATCCCCCGAGTTGCTCCAAATTTCCCTGCACACCTTTTATTTCCACAAAACCGACATGAACTCAAATCCCAAATCCCTATTTTGGTTTTCCATACTCATTCTCAGGTATCATACAGCTCCTCCACAGCCACTCAAATATCATCAATCCACAATTTCACTCAAACCCTCACTAGGGTTTTCTAATCTCCACAAATCACCACTAAACGAGTTCTAAGTTAAACTGAAATCTAGGAATTCAAACTAAACTAACATGGAAAGAGATATACCTCATGGATGTCTCTTAAGAAAACCCTAGAAGTTCCAAATTTGCCAAAATCTCATTTTGCTTGGTTCAATATGAAGAGCATGAAGAGGGGATCGTTTTTTGTGAAAGGTGGAGGTGGAGGGAGATGAGAGTGAGGAAGATGAAGAATGAGATGCAAAAATAATGGGGAAAAGGGTATGAGGCAGCCCCCCCTCTCAATTATTCTCACTCTTTCTCTCTCTCCAAGTCATCATTATGTCTCCTTTCTCTCTCCTCACTCATCATGACACCTTTTTCTTTTCTCACTACCAATAAAACATAACACATAACCCAAATGAAATGAAACAACATGTGACCAAATGAAACATGTCATGGTGCACTAAGCATGAAAACTGTAGAAACATGGATTTGGCCAAATCGCGATTAGCAGTGCACTAATCGGGTTTTATCAAAACTGCATATAATAAATTTTAAAAATGCCAAATTCTTTAATTATATTATTAAATGAATAAATCATTTTAATTTCCATTTATTTCACAATTATTGGTATACATTTATACCCATTTTCGAAAACCCTAATCAAAGATTCCGACTTTGGTTGACCCCAATCAGCTGTTGTTTCGCAAATCGGGCAGTTTTCGGGAAAAATATTATTTTAATATTAAATTCCAAAAATAATATTTTATATTTTCTGAAATGTTACAGCACCTGTATACTATTTTAGGTGACACAATATCAATGGCTTGTGAGACCGGCCAGTGCCCCTTGTCGGGGTCTCGAAACGTATACACTTGTCTACTCTGGAATATCGATACCCAGTCTTGATACTCTCTCGACTAGGGACATTTAAGTATGTGCTTATGTACTACCCAGCTCCTACGTATGTGATCGCCATCATAATACTGGTAGTCAAGTAAGAATTCTACGGGCTTCATTATTATGTATTAGTGACACGTAATAACAAGTAAAACGTGTTGGCTATAGTGCTCTCAAGTCAATTATTGTAATCACAGGCACGCGATTATGATGATTGAGGGAGGACCTATATGGGTAGAACAGTCTTACTCAAAATGATAGTATGCTATCTGGTTTGTCTTTATCATCATGTACATGCAATATGTGGTATTACAGATCACTATTACATGTTGATAAAGCTCATAGGATTCTTGCTTGAATACCAGCATTATGATGGCGATTATATACGCGGGAGCTGGGTGGTCTATAAGCACATCCTTAAATGTCCCTAGTCGAGGGAGTATCGAGACTGGACATCGATACTCTGGAGTAGACTAGAATATACTTATCGAGACCCCGACGAGAGGCGGTGGCCGGTCTCACAAGCCATTGGTGTCAGTCAGTCACCCAAGATAGTATACAGGTGCTTATTGGGTTATGAGTACACTGGACGGACTCGCCGGGAACATGCTAGTTGGTATTATACCTATTGTCAGATAGCAGTTCCTAGGTGACATGGGTACAGGTTAGTCTGTTGACCTGAGATCATCATTTGTCTCGTGTGAGTTTCCACCGTGCTTTGATTACTATCCTACCACGGCTTAAATGAGTCATGCAAACAGATTTTAGTTGGGTACAGTCCAGAGCCATATGGAGGTAGTGAGAGGATCATCGGGGATTTGTCTCTCCCGGTATTGGGGGTTGTTGTCGCGAGGTGCACGGGTGGCCATCACCAGAAATCCTTGGCCAAGGTAGACGAAAATTATTGATTTGGATCAATAGTTTCTCAGTTGGTGATGGGCTTCATACTGACACGAAATATCGCATTATTAAGGGTCTGACTTTATCCACCCCTTAGATTCGATATGTGATACTCTTAGATGAACATACAAGACTATACTTAGATTGTCATTGACAGGCTCAGTCAGGATTCAGATGAGTTTGCTCGTCGGTCTTCCTTTCGCTCAATACCTGGGTGGCCGTTACGTACAGCTAGTGCCGCTGACGTGCTTGTGGTTATACCCACCGCCTGCGTATTTACGAGTCTTTAGAGTCCCACAGAGAGAGTTTTCATGGTTCAGGTGAAGTGATGTAGATGATGTATGTTGGTACATACAACTTTCCGATTAAATATGTGTACAGGCTATACAGACTTTTATCGGACGATTGATAATACTAGCGGTTTAGGATTGAGCCGGATTATTAAATCATGTTTTGATTTAATAATTTATTTATATATATATTTATATATGTATTCTAGTATTATTGTTCATTATTCATTTCTCTCTTGGCTATTCGTATTTTTATACGAATATGCGTATATGTATTTCGATACGTATATCAGGTTGTATTCCATATTTATACGGAATATCTTCTAGAAGATGGACACCTCATTACATGATTTTCTTTTCAAGAAAATCATCTGGAAATGAGGTGGAGGGTGAGATAGCATGAGCATGGTTGGAGGTATGTAGAGAGGTATGGCTTTTGATTGTTTATTGAAAAATATGTGAGATATTTTCTTGCATGGTTGAAGGACACTTAGCCATTCTTCCTACATGAGACTCACTCACTCATTCATACTCTCTTAGAGACTTAGCCATTTTTCTTGAGTTACTCATGCCCATGGTTTTCCTCATCTCCTCTCTTTTCTTTTTCTTTGATTGCTCACTTGAGTATGAGGTATGAGAGAAAAAGATAGTGAAATATTCTTATATCTCCAATCTCCATTGCTAGCGAGCATGTGTTAGTTGTATGTATATCTTAGAGGCCATTATTGTACATATGATGTATATTATAGTAGATGCTTGGACATATATAGGGATGACTTTCTTGCTCGACATGATAGTATGTTATATGGCTGCTCTTTATCTTAATATATACACTTATTGTCTCTCTGTTGCATGTTGATAAAGCCCTTAGGATGAGTACTTGACTACCAGGATTATGATGCAGATCATACTAGTGGGGCCAAGGTAGTCCGTAAGTACATCCTTCAAATGTTCCTAGTCGTGGGAGTATCTAGACGGGGCATCGATATTCCAGAGTATACTAGCGTATACGTTTCTTGACCTATATGATAGGCGATGGATGATCCCACATCCATTGGTGTTTGACATCAAAGATTGTATACGGGTGCTCAGTGGAGACTGGTTACACTGAACAAGACTCGCCGAGAACTCCTAGATGGTATTATATCTTACTGTAGGGTGTTTTTCGTCACCCCATTGAGATGGGAATACGCGCGCGCTTGTCAGGCGTATACTACAGATTCCCCCTGCCTAGGGTAGGCCGGGGTTTATTGATTGTGGGGATCCAAATCTCCGGCAGCCGCGGACTAAGCTGCCGTTAATTACCCCTCGCCTTAGGGGCGAGGGAACCTCCGATTAACGGGTTAAAATGGTCATGCGAACTCAATGTGCAATGTACGTGTGTTGTGTTTTGAAAAGGGGGGTTTGGATATATCGGGAGCCACGCAGAGTTTTTACGGGGGTCCCGCTACCCGGATAGCGGGCTGGGGGTCAAGGGGGCTAGCAGCCCCCTTACGGGGTGCGGGGCAGCGCCCCGTTAGAAATTTTTTTCTAACAGGGACAGTGTCGCGGAGTATGTGTGTGTGTAAATATGTATACATATGTGTGTATATATGTATATATGTATATATATGTATATATGTATATATATGTATATATGTATATATATATATATAAAAGAAAGTGGGGGAAAAGGCATCCAAAGGATGCGTGGGGCCAGCGCCTTGAGCGCTCAGGCGCAAGCGCGCCACGTGTCGGCACGTGGGCGTTTTGCGCTTGAGCGCAAGCGCGCCACGTGTCGGCAAGTGGGCGCTTTGCGCTCGAGCGCAGTGCGCCTGACCGCAGCACGCCATGTGTCGGTACGTGGGCGCTTTGCGCTCGAGCGCAGTGCGCCTGAGAGCAAGCGCACCACGTGTCGGCATATGGGCGCTTTGCGCTCGAGCGCAGTGCGCCTGAGTGCAAGCGCGCCACGTGTCGGCACATGGGCGCTTTGCGCTCGAGCGCAGTGCGCCTGAGCGCAAGCGCGCCACGTGTCGGCACGTGGGCGTTTTGCGCTCGAGCGCTGGGCGCTGGCGAGACAAAGGGACTTTTAGTCCCAGAACCAGAAGCTATGCTTCAGAAAGGAAATATTTATTATTATTATATATATATATATATATATATATATATATATATATATATGTAAATATATGGAGTTAAACTCCTAAAATGTTTTGGTTGATGAAAGGGGTTCTTCCTCTTCCTCCTCTATTGGCTGGATCTTGATGATTAAGAGATGTGAGATCTAAAAATCTCTCCTTTGTGAGATCTAATGGTAGATCCAAGTTCCCCTTTGTGGGTTTTGTGGTGGAAGACTTCTTAGTTTTTGAAAAGAAAGAGTAAAACTCTTGATTTAATTCAAAAGAAATGAGAAGGTTTAGAACCTTAGAGAAGGAGCAGGAGGCACAAAAGATCTCAGATCTAAAAATTTTTGTGGAGAGAATGAAAAGTATATCTTTATTCATCATCATGTTGCCTTTTATAGGCTTACATATTTGCATATAGCCCCTTGGGCTTTACAAAATGGTATTTTGCCTATCCCATGGCTCATGTGTCATTTCATTTTTGCACATAAGCCATGGGCTTACAAAATATTGGCTTTATACCCATTTTACATACATTCATGTATAAAAAATTACATAATAATTATTTATTACATGATTTTGTCGTTGCCATGGGGTGGCTGGCCGTGGGCTTGACTTGGGCATGGGCCCGCTTGACCTGGGCTTCGGCCCACCTAGCTTGGGGGTTGACCTTGACTTTGACTCGGTCAACCGGGGTGTAAATTTTTACCCCAACAAAGTGCCCCCCGTCAATAAATGCACACCGTACATTTGAGTTGTGTGCATGAAATTGATGGATCTTGAAGCTGAACTTCGAGGTGGAACATCATTCCGGAGGCGAAGCATCATCCCGGGGAGCATGATTCCCGAGGATCGGAGCATCATTCCGATTCGCGGAGCATAATTCCAACGTCGGAGCATCATTCCGAAGCGCAGAGCATAATTCCAGGGTCGGAGCATCATTCCGATTTGCGGAGCATAATTCCAGGGGATCGGAGCATCATTCCGATGGGCGGAGTATAATTCCAGAGATCGGAGCATCATTCCGATGATCGGAGCATAATTCCAGGGTTCGGAGCATCTTTCCGAAGAGCGGAGCATAATTCCAGGGTCGGAGCATCATTCCGATTTGCGGAGCATAATTCCAGGATTCGGAGCATCGTTCCGAAGGGCGGAGCATGATTCCAGGGATCGGAGCATAATTCCAGAGATCGGAGCATCGTTCCGATGGGCGGAGCATAATTCCAGAGATCGGAGCATCATTCCGATGATCGGAGCATAATTCCAGGGTTCGGAGCATTTTTCCGAAGAGCGGAGCATGATTCCAGGATTCGGAGCATCGTTCCGAAGGGCGGAGTATAATTCCAGAGATCGGAGCATCGTTCCGACGGGTGGAGCATAATTCCAGAGATCAGAGCATCGTTCCGATGGGCGGAGCATAATTCCAGAGATCGGAGCATAGTTCCAGGGTTCGGAGCATTTTTCCGAAGAGCGGAGCATGATTCCAGGATTCGGAGCATCGTTCCGAAGGGCGGAGCATAATTCCAGAGATCGGAGCATCGTTCCGACGGGCGGAGCATAATTCCACAGATCGGAGCATCTTTCCGAAGAGCGGAGCATGATTCCAGGATTCGGAGCATCGTTCCGAAGGGCGGAGCATGATTCCAGGGATCGGAGCATCATTCCGAAGAACAGCAGACATTCTGACCGAAGCATGATTTCGATGCAGAGGTAGATTCCTAGGCGAAGTATAATTCCGACAAGGAAGGCAGGTACATCGAGGCGAAGAATCATTTCGACATAGGGTGCATTCTGAGATGAAGCATAATTCCGACGCAGAACTTGCTGGTTGACTTGATTTCAAGGCGGAGCATAATTCCGACGAGGAGGTCGTTGGTTGATTCCGAGCCGACGCATAATTCCGACAGGGAAGGCAGATACACCGAGGTGAAGCATCACTTCGACACGGGGGAAATTCTGGGACAGAGCATGATTCCGCCGTAGAAGTTGTTGGTTTGATTTGATTTGGGTTGACATCAGCATCGCTACACTGGAATATGGTACCGAGAGCGAATCATCATTTGTCATGAGAGGATTTGGGAATTGGTTTTTTTGGATTGGCATCATCATCGCTACACCGGAATATGGTACCAGGAGCGAACCATCATTTGCGTTTGCTTATTAGAAAATGATGGCTTAGGAGACGGGTTTTAGGTCCCTATCACATAAGACTTTTCAATTTTGTGAGCCGTAAGGGTCTCACAAAGCATTTTCTCCCTACGGGTCGTAAGGATCCCGCAAGTGTATTTTCTCCTTGGGAGTCATGGGGACTCCCAAGTGTGTTGCTCCTTTGTGAGTCAAAAGGATCTCACGCGGGAATTTTCTCCTCACAAAGTCGAGAGGACCTTGTGAGTGCATTTCATCTCTTTCTCACGAGTTTGCGCCCTTTCGGGTTTTCATAAACTCGCCGGCAGTCCTGCTGTTTTTACTCACGGAGCCCTTTCGGGTTTTCATCCGTGTCCATTTTGCTTGTGGACATACCTTTTTTTTTATTTTATTATTTTTGGAGAGATTGGGATTGTTTTACGCCCGTGGATTGTATACGGTTTTGCAGGATGTATGATCCAGACCGTAGGGCCATAAAAATTTTGGGACTTTGTTGGCGTCTACATCGCTGCACTGGAATATGGTACCAGGAGCGACTCATCATTCGCCATTGGGGCATGGGATTGGAATTTGGTTGGCGTCTGCATCGCTGCACTGGAATATGGTACCAGGAGCGACTCATCATTCGCCACTTAGGGTATGGGATTTGGAATTTGGTTGGCGTCTGCATCGCTGCACTGGAATATGGTACCAGGAGCGACTCATCATTCGCCACTTGGGGTATGGGATTTGGAATTTGGTTGGCGTCTGCATCGCTGTACTGGAATATGGTACCAGGAGCGACTCATCATTCGCCACTTGGGGGTTGGGGAGCGATAGCTTAGGAGACAGGTTTAGATCCCTATCACCTAAGTCTTTTCAATTTTATGGGCCATGAGGGTCCCATAAAAGCAAATTCTCCCTACGGGTCGTAAGGATCCCATAGGTGTATTTTCTCCTTAGGAGTCGTGTGGACTCCTAAGTGTGTTCTTCCTTCGTGAGTCGTAAGGATCCCACAAAGGTTTGTTCTCCTTATATATCGTGAGGACACATGAGTGGGTCTTCTCAATGGAGCATAATTCCAAAGGCGGAGACCATCCGCGTAACTGGTGATTACGGTGGGGTATGAGGGTGATGAGAATTATTTGAGCCCGTGGATTGTATACGGTAGTCAATTTGGGGACTAACCGTAGGGCTGGAAGAATTTTGGGAAATTGGATTTTCGTTGGCGTCTGCATTGCTGCACTGGAATATGGTACCAGGAGCGACTCATCATTCGCCGTTTTTTTTGTTTTTGCATTTTTTGTTTTACCGCGATCGCTCTATCATTTCATCTTTTCTTATCGCGAAGGTCGCGATTGCCCTATCATTTCGGCTTTTATTCGCGGTTGCCCCATCATTTCGGCTTTATTTTCATCTTTATTTTACTCGCTGATTTTTATTGTGAGTCGCCCCATCATTTCGGCTTTATTTTCATCTTTATTTTACTCGCTGATTTTTATTGCGAGTTGCCCTATCATTTCGGCTTTTCTTTATTTTCCTTTTATTTACACATTTTTTTTATTTACATTTTTTTTACATTCCCAGTTTAACGACTTAGAGGTCGACTGTTCCCAGTTTAATGACGTGGTGGTCGATTGTTTTCAGAGAAAGGCAGATGTCTGAGAGAATCATTTTCATGAAGAACTTCGGTTTCCATTTGTATGAAATTGGCGGTTGCAGCTTGACTGTTTGTTAACACGCCTTTGGACAGTTCTATCTCTCCTGCCTTGTATTGCTTTTCGACCCAATCTTTGAAGACGAAGCAGTCCTCAATGGCATGACCTATCACTCTGTGATAGGGGCAGTATTTGGGGTCGTCGGTCTTATTCGCTTCCTGCGGTCTTTTTGACTCTGGCAGTTGTAGACCGTTCTTCAGGGCGTCTTTGAATATTTTACGGATTTTTTCCCTTCTGAAGGAATAGACCTTATCCAGCTTCTCTTTCAGTGGAGATTCTCCTCCCTCTCCGAACATTGGCTTCCGAGGCTGGTTGGCGCTAGGTCCGCTCATCCCTTGCTTATTTCGGTTAGCCGAAGTGTTGAAAGATTCAGAATCATCGGAGTTTCCGCCTTTGCGATTATCGTCCTTCCGGTTTCTCCAGGACTTATTGTTATTTTGAGAATCCGAGGAGGACTCCTGTTTTGAGCACTCCAGCATCTGGACTTTCCTGGTCAGCTCTTGGAATGTTTTGAGACCCGCGGTGCATAGAAACGAGGTCATCCAATTGTTGAGATTTCCAACGAGGAGACTGACAGATTGGTCCTGCTCTATCGGCGGTTCGCATTTGACGGAGAGATTGCGCCATCGGGTTATAAAATCCGTGCTGCTTTCGTTGTTCTTGGGCTTGGTCCTTACGAGCTCGGCAATGGTGATCTTATCGCTGACGCTCATGAATCTTTGTCGAAATAAAGATTCCATTTGGACGAAAGTAGCAACGGAGCCATCCGGTATGCTCGCGTATCAGTCGAAAGCAAATCGGTCAAGCTATTAACGAACTGGCGGAGGAGAAGCGCATCATTGCCCCCAGTGTTCCCGCA
Source organism: Agapanthus africanus (assembly GCA_030015575.1). Taxonomy (NCBI): domain Eukaryota; kingdom Viridiplantae; phylum Streptophyta; class Magnoliopsida; order Asparagales; family Amaryllidaceae; genus Agapanthus; species Agapanthus africanus. The sequence continues at coordinate 590,576,958 of JASDDO010000014.1, forward strand.
TGAGGCTTTGAAGTGGGCGATATGCTGATTCGCATTTCCCGTCCCATCGAATCTTCCGAATTTGGGGATGACATAGCCGCTAGGAAATTCTACCAGATCATACTGAGCAGGATATGGTCTCCCACTACTGCTGATATCTTTTTGCGCTTCGGCTTCGGCCACCAATGTTTTGACTTTGCTGGCAACCAAATCCATGATTTGATCTTGAGTTAGCGGGCTACTGTCATCAGTAGCCAAGACATTTCCCGAGATAGGATGCGACTGGTTTTCATGTAGTTCGCCCACTTTTGGATTTGAGGGAACATGCGTCGGCTGCTTTGGGACACCATTTCCCGGTTCACGAGCAGAGCCCTCCGCTTGATTGGGCGGATGAGAGGCAAGTCGGGCCGTGAGCTGCATCACGACATTCGTCAAGTCATCGATTTTGGAGTAGAGTTTGTCCATCTCCTTGTCTTTGTTTCTGAGCTGCTTTCGGAGCTCTTGAAGCAGCTCTTGTTCTGCGGTCCTGGGGCGGAAAGTCGGCTCTTCTTCGCTTTCCGAGCCTGACTCCTCATGTACCGAAGGATCTTTCCGCCTATCATCCTCATCAAGAGGGTTTTCATCACCCAGCAGAGGCGGCTGTTCTTGGGAAGCGGCCACCACATTCAAGCCAGATTGGGTTTGAGATGTGGTAGCCCCGTCCTTGCTCTTGCTGCGTGTGCCCACCGTGTAGACAGTATGGACCACATACCCAGCCATTTCCTCATCTTCGGCAGGGTAACCCTGTTCTTCGAACCTCATGAGGTTCAGCCTGGCAGGAGCCCTAGCCCTTTTGTTGGCTCTATATCTGAGCCTTTTCTCCCTCAGCTTCTCGATTTTGAAGGCTTGGCAGGCATCCGCTACCCGGGGAGCCATTGTGAGTTGATCAGCGGGGAGCCTAGAGAAGACACCCGATCGAGCATTTGTCAGGGGCACCGCTGGAACTTGCTCGGGACGCGTTGTAGCTTTTTTGGTGTTGATGGCCTTGCCCCCAGCTGGGGCCAAGGAAAGTCGTTCAGATACCGACTTGCGTTTGGGTTGGGGCACCCTTGAGATCACCACATTTGGTCTCCTGCCTTTCGAGACCGGTTTGTCTGCCACCGGGGCTTGAGGAGCTGGGATGGCGCCAACTGGCATGAACATAATAGAGCCGAATGGTAGCAGCGGCTCCTCCCATTGTAGCCCGAGACTGGATGGAAGGACCGTCCTAGAGTCTATCCTCATCGTATAGGAGACGGGAGCTGAGTTCATCATCGAAGACATCGTCGGAAGGTGATTGCTTGAAAATCTGCATGAAAAAGCATTATTTTTAGTATAAATACAGGTATGTATATTGATTGAGTTCGCATGAACGCTTAACCCGAAATATGGGAGGAGAGATTGGTCCCACCGGGCGTGGCAGAATCTGTAGGGTATTTTTCGTCACCCCATTGAGATGGGAATACGCGCGCACTTGTCAGGCATAAACTACAGATTCCCCCTGCCTAGGGTAGGGCGGGGTTTATTGATTGTGGGGATCCAAATCTCCGGCAGCCGCGGACTAAGCTGCCGTTAATTACCCCTCGCCTTAGGGGCGAGGGAACCTCCGATTAACGGGTTAAAATGGTCATGCGAACTCAATGTGCAGTGTACGTATGTTGTGTTTTGAAAAGGGGGGTTTGGATATATCGGGAGCCACGCAGAGTTTTTACGGGGGTCCCGCTACCCGGATAGTGGGCTGGGGGTCAAGGGGGCTAGCAGCCCCCATGCGGGGTGCGGGCAGCGCCCCGTTAGAAATTTTTTTCTAACAGGGACAGTGTCGCGGAGTATGTGTGTGTGTAAATATGTATACATATGTGTGTGTATATATATATATGTATATATGTATATATATGTATATATGTATATACATGTATATATATATAAAAGAAAGTGGGGGAAAAGGAATCCAAAGGATGCGTGGGGCCAGCACCTTGAGCGTTGTGCGCTTAGGTGCTGTGAGCTCAGGCGCAAGCGCGCCACGTGTTGGCACGTGGGCGTTTTGCGCTTGAGCGCAGCACGCCACGTGTCGGTACGTGGGCGCTTTGCGCTCGAGCGCAGTGCGCCTGAGCGCAAGCGCACCACGTGTCGGCATATGGGCGCTTTGCGCTCGAGCGCAGTGCGCCTGAGCGCAAGCACGCCACGTGTCGGCACGTGGGCGCTTTGCGCTCGAGCGCAGTGCGCCTGAACGCAAGCGCGCCACGTGTCGGCACGTGGGCGTTTTGCGCTCGAGCGCTGGGCGCTGGCGAGACAAAGGGACTTTTAGTCCCAGAACCAGAAGCTATGCTTCAGAAAGGAAATATTTATTATTATTATATATATATATGTAAATATATGGAGTTAAACTCCTAAAATGTTTTGGTTGATGAAAGGGGTTCTTCCTCTTCCTCCTCTATTGGCTGGATCTTGATGATTAAGAGATATGAGATCTAAAAATCTCTCCTTTCTGAGATCTAATGGTAGATCCAAGTTCCCCTTTGTGGGTTTTGTGGTGGAAGACTTCTTAGTTTTTGAAAAGAAAGAGTAAAACTCTTGATTTAATTCAAAAGAAATGAGAAGGTTTAGAACCTTAGAGAAGGAGCAGGAGGCACAAAAGATCTCAGATCTAAAAATTTTTGTGGAGAGAATGAAAAGTATATCTTTATTCATCATCATGTTGCCTTTTATAGGCTTACATATTTGCATATAGCCCCTTGGGCTTTACAAAATGGCATTTTGCCTATCCCATGGCTCATGTGCCATTTCATTTTTGCACATAAGCCATGGGCTTACAAAATATTGGCTTTATGCCTATTTTACATACATTCATGTATAAAAAATTACATAATAATTATTTATTACATGATTTTGTCGTTGCCATGGGGAGGCTGGCCGTGGGCTTGACTTGGGCATGGGCCCGCTTGACCTGGGCTTCGGCCCACCTAGCTTGGGGGTTGACCTTGACTTTGACTCGGTCAACCGGGGTGTAAATTTTTACCCCAACACTTACGTCAGACGACAGTTCTCTGGTGACACTGGTACAGGTTAGTCTATAGACCCGAGATCGTCATAGAGTCTTGTTTGATTCCCACCGTGCTTTGATTTCCATCTTACCACGTTTTCAAAACGGTGGTTTTTGGGTACAGTCCTGAGTCACATGGAGGCAATGAGCGATAGGAGGGGATTTCGTCTCTCCCGATATTGGGGGTTGATGTTGCGCTATGCTCGATTGGCCATAACAAGAAATTCCTGGCCACGGTTGCTGCGATTTACTGGTAAGTATTATCAGTAGTTTCTCGAACCGTTATGGGCTTCATAATGGCATGACTTGTCAGGCTATTGGGGTCTGACGTTTACCACCCCCAGGCTGGATATGCGACATATCAGACGAAGAGACCGGACTGTATGGTAGTGTTACTTATTGGATTCGCAGGAGTATGAGCAGGCTTGCTTGTTGATCTTATGATCTCTCAATACCCGGGTAGCCGTTACGTCCAGCTAGTATCGCTGACGACTTATGGGTGACTGATATGATCATCACCTACTACCGGCGTATTGATGAGTCTTTAGAGTCCTACACAGAGGTTTCCTGGCTCAGGCAAAATGAAGTAAGATCACATATGTGATATGTGCGGGACCGAGATTAATACTATGTGATATCGTATTCTAATCTTGCGATATGTGATATCGGTCGGTTATATGAGATATAGCTGGGTTATCGAATTAAGTGTTGATTCGATAAGTTGATACAAATAATATTAGTCAGTTATATATGGTATAGTTGGATTATTAAATCAAGTGTTGATTTATTAATTTAATGTATGATTATATATTTGATATATTAATTTTATATTAACTAATATTAGCTCACTTAAGCATTTCTTTTTCTCACATTTGCATTTAATATATATGTGATATATATTAATTGTGTTTTTTTTGTGTCATGCTTGATGATACATACTACATAGGTGTATGAGACTCACACCATACTAAAGATAATTAAGGGTTTAATTATTTAAGGTAAATACAAAATTAGGTGGAAATGAGTCATAGTTGGAAGCTTGTAGTAACCATTGACTTAGTGTTGGCTATAGTGCCCTTAAGGCAATTATCGTAATCACAATCAGGTGATTATGATGATTGAGGGAGGACCTATACCGGTAGAATAGTCTTACTCGAGATGATAGTATGCTATCTGGTTTGTCTTTATATTCATGTAAATGTTGATAGAGCCTATAGGATTCTTGCCTGACTACCAGCATTATGATGGCGATCATATACGTGGGAGCTAGGGGTCTATAAGCACATCCTTAAATATCCCTAGTCGTGGGAGTATTGAGACTGTGCATCGATACTCCAGTGTAGACTAGTGTATACTGATCGAGACCCCGACGAGGGGTGGTGGCCAGGTCTCACAAGCCAATGGTGTTAGTTTGTTCACCTAAGATAGTATACAAGTGCTCATAGGGTTATGAGTACAGTGGATGGACTCGTCGGGAACCTGCTAGTTGGTATTATACCTATTGTTAGATAGCAGTTCCTAGGTGACATGTGTACAGGTTAGTCTATCGACCTGAGATCGTCATTTGTCTCGTGTGAGTTCCTACTGTGCTTTGATTACTACCCTACCACGGCTCAAAGGAGTCGTGCAAACAGGTTTTAGTTGGGTACAGTCCCGAGCCATATGGAGGCAGTGATCGGATCGTCGGGGATTCGTCTCTCCCGGTATTGGGGGTTGATGTCGCGTTGTGCACTGGTGGCCATCACCAGAAATCCATGGCCAGGATGGACGAGAATTACCGATCCAGGATCGATAGTTTCTCAGATGGTGATAGGATTCATGCCGACACTAAATGTCACGTTGTTAGGGGTCTGACTTCATTCCACCCCCCTAGACTCGATATGCGATACTCTTAGACGAACAGACCAGACTGTACGGATATTGTAACTGTCAGGCTCAGTAGCGGTTCGGGATGAGTTTGCTCGTCGGCCTCCCTTTCGCTCAATACCTGGGTAGCCGTTACGTACAGCTAGTGCCGCTGACGTGCTTGTGGTTAAATCCACTGCCAACGTATTGAAGAGTCTTTAGAGTCCAACATAGAGGGTTTTCACGGTTCAGGCGATATGGTGTAGATGGCGTATGTTGGTCCATACATGTGTCCGATTAAATATGTGCACATGCTGCACAGACTTTAATCGGACGGTTGATAATACTAGCGGCTTAGGATTGAGCCGGATTATTAAATCAGGTTTTGGTTTAATAATTTATATATGTATTTATATATATGTATTATAGTATTATTGTTCATTATTCATTTTCTCTCTTGGCTATTCGTATTTTTGTACGAATACGCTTATATGTATTTCAATACATGTACTGGGTTGTATTCCATATTTATACGGAATAACTTCTACACGTGGACACCTCATTTGTATGATTTTCCTTTTTGGAAATTCATTTGTTTATAAATGAGGTGGAAGGGATGAGGTGGCATGAGCATGGACTTAAGCATGTAGAGAGGCACGGGTCTTGATTTGTTTATTGCAAAAGGAAAAGAGATATTTTTGTGAGTGAGAGAGAGGAGGCAGCCACTTGGTCATGGGCTTAGCTCATTTGTATTCTCCACTTGATTTCTACTCCTTTTTTTCTCCACTTGCTTCATGGTTCATTACACTCTCATTCTCATAAAAAGACTTAGCCATTTTCTTTAGTTGCTCATGCCACATGTTTCCTCACCTCCTTCATCTTCTATGGTTGTTCATTGAGCATATGTGATGAGAGAAAATTATAGTGACACATTCCTACACCTCCACTCTTCATTGCTAGCAACCTTGGAGCGTCGGTTGCCTCGCTCGACGAGGCTGAAGCTTGCGCCATTTCCCTCAGGTGGATCATCGTAGATGGAGGAAGACCGGCAACCAAACTCGATCAAGGAGCCACTAGGAGCTTGGGGATGATGGTTGAAGACTGAAGAATCCAGATCAACTCGGTATAACCATTCCTATCTCTTTTATTAGCTTGCTAGTTTAGGGTTTAAGGTAGATCCGGGCATCGGATAATGGTAGCGCCAGTTTAGTAAATTTTTGTTCCGCATTTGGCCACGGTTTGATGGCCTGGGCGCTGCCGTAACCCAGCATGGTATCAGAGTAAGCCTTTAAACCCTAACCTAGCTTGTTTAAACAATGTTAAAGTATCGAAACCGAAACAACTCCGAAACAGTGCACTGCACATTCCAGTCTCTGTCGATTTTTAAAGTCTTCAATATTTTTTTTAAGCAACTGCAGAAGACTACTTAGGTGACAAATAGAACATACCTTAAATATGAACCCATTCCACCCGTTTTCACCCGAGCACATGCTCAAATTTTCCGATCTGGCCAGCCATAGTGTAGAGTTTGGGCTTCGTATTTTGGGTGTTGTCTGGTCTCTGGAATATTGGTTCAGTGGTATTGCTTGTTTTGCCCAGTTTGGATATAATGTTGTCTTTTGTTCAGGGGCAATTCGGGGTGTTTCGAAGTCGATAATTTAATACAGTTTGAATGTTTAAAGTATTTACATTACTATCTGTGACCGTGAATGTCATTAAATCGGTACAACTTGTCTAATTGCTATAGTTCTTTTAGACGGGTTTGCAAACGTGACATTCACATTGATGTTCTATGTTGTGTTGTGTTGTGGTTGGATCTTCGTGGTGGATAGATATGGTGCAATGTTAGTACAGTTTAGTTTCATTTGTACATTTCATATTGCGGGGCGAGCGTCCGACATGTGGACTACCGTCACTGCCAGTTTGTATATTATTTGTTTGGGGCACGACCAGGTTGAGGTCGATGTCACCCTTGTATATTATTTTCTTTTTTGTACTAGGATTACCCCGCGGTGGAGTGCACGAATAGTTGGGTTCTAGAGGGAAACGGGTCCGCATCTCATGGCGTTGAGACGGAGGGGACCTTACTCTAGAATTAGCGGGCTATTCGCCGCTCTCGTAGGGGGTATAGGTTGACCCACGGAGGGGTGCTCAAGTTACCGGATTCCATGAAGTGCTGGGTGGACCATTCACATTGTTGAAGGGGGTTGCCTCACTTCTGGTTTTGGAGGGTAACTTGCCACGCTCGTAGGGGTCTAGGTTATCATTGCACATGCTATCCACACGACAGGGAACGCCGGATCTCATTTGTGGCTCAAGTGAAACCCCGGGCTTCAAGATTATCCACCATTCTGTGTTGCTTCTGTGATGCTTTTGTGATGTTGCTTTATATCATGCCTTGGACGATTGTTATATATATATATATACTAGTAGTTGTTGTATATGTTTTGCACCTGCGCTAGTCCAGTCCCCGCTCTGTCGTAAGTTAAGTAACCTAACGAGTGATGATGGGACCCAGTGGTGAATGCGGACGGTATATACGTCCATCATATATTTTCGTTCTTTTCTGGTGTGATTAATTGATGGGATTGCGTTGATTCTTATCTATGCAAGGAAAACAAACCTATATATGATGTTTTTGGAACCAAGTTTTTAAAAACAGACATTACAGACGTTTTCTTTTGCTTTGTACAGTGGTATTCGGTTATGAATATCCTGCACCTCATTCGACCAGGAAAGGGCCGAAATCCCTTCATCGGGAGTGACCCCTTGGGCAGAAGTATGCGTCAACGTAATAACTTCACTATAGTCGATTCTTTTGCGTTGTATCATGGTATTCAGTTTGGAATATTCTGCACCTCATTCTACAAGGAAAGAGCCGAGATCCCTTCACCGGGAGTGACCTCTTTAGTAAAAGTTTTCGCCACTATAAATTTGTAAAACCACTCGGTTCCTTCAACGATATCAAGTTCATTACGTTAAAGGTTTTTCGCCAAAAACCAGCCGTGGCCCTCCGTCATTTCAGAAAAGCAGCGCTTAGTATTCATGCTATGTTTGTTGGCTTCCGTCAAGGCACAGTGTGCGGTAGCTATGTGTTACTTTTCTATAGCATGGATATGCATTAATCAAGGACAATCGTGCAGCCTTCTTGGCATCCGTCAAGGGCGAGTACGGGTGAGTCTAAATTAATCAGGACAATGATGGGTAGAACTTGACTTGCAACTTATGATTTGTTTGCATCCGTCAAGGTCATAAGCTGCTTGGAGTAAAAATCATATCGGGAGTTTTAAACATGCACTAAACTTGCCAGGCTTACGCATACCTTCTGGAGTGTAGTAACTTGAGTGGATTCCGTCAAGTTATCATGCGATGAAGTTAGATCCCGATTCCCACTGATGAGTAGCATTATTCCTCGGGTAATTCTAACTAATTCTCCTTTTGGGTTTGGAAGAGAATTCGAGGAAACAGTGGGAGCGATCCTGATTAGATAAAGTGATTAGCCATTCTGATCTAGGTTAGAGTACACGCTGAGTGTTTCTTTTCTCTCTCTCTTTGGTAGAGACCATGACCTGACCCTAAACTAAAACTCATGAACCAAGTTAACCGAACCTTCTTAAAACACTTTGGATTTTGGAATGTCACGATGTCGTATATATCATTGCCACTTCTATATCACCTTTGCATTTCTCTAGAACACCCCGTATCACTACGAACATCAACTTCCATTGAATAAATCCATCGTATAGTTACATACGAACTCGAAAGAACTTGTTCCAGATTCGAGGATGGATTCTGGTTCTGGAGAGATTGAATAAGATTATTCGGTTGTCTTTTCCCTTTACCTCCTCTCAGGTTATAAGGGATCCTATGATTATGAGAGGATACACCTATTGAGCTTATGGGATAGTCTTCTTCCAAACCATAGGCAGGTACCGATATATAGGGTAGGAAGAAAACCAATTAAGCCTAAGTGTGGTGTACAGAAGGTAATAAGTAAAGAAATATAAAGGGATTAGATTAAGAGCAAAGAAAATTGCGACCACCATCATTCACGACAAAACCGTGTATACCCCTGCCACTCCCACATCCACTTTGGATTTCTCTATAACACTCTGTATCACTACGGATATCGACTCCTATTGGATATTCTATCGTATAGTTACATACGAACTCAAAGGAATTCGTTCCAGATTCGAGAATGGTTTCCGGTTCAAGAGAAATAGAATAGGATTATTCAGATATTTTTTCCCATTACCTTCTCTCAGGTTGCGAGGGCTCCTAGGATTAGGAGAGTACACCTATTGCGCTTATTGGATAGTCTTCTTCCAAACCTTAGGCTGGTGCCGAAGGGTAGGGAAGGAAGAAAACCAATTAGCCTAAAGAAGGTGTACAGAAGGTAATAAGTAAAGACATAATAATGGGATTGGAGTGAGGGCAGGTAAGTATATGGTTACTGTCATAAATCAGGATAGTGAAAGAGGCATTACTAGGAATACCAGTTAACCCCTTTTGAAACATTTTCATGTTTCATTTTTAATGTGCGATGTTAATTAAAAACTGTTTTCCCAATTGGAATCTAACTCTAGGGTATGTGTTTACCAGATCAGTTTCTCACATCTGTATGTTATTACGGATGGTGATTGGGAGTAAGATATTGGGAATTGGGTGATTAGATCCTCATTATATCAGAATTCGTTGTAATTGGTGATATTTGAGGAAATCATCTGGATTTTTCCGGATGGCAAATATTTGATTTTGAATATCCGTTATTATGCACCAATTTCAAACTGATATATTTGTACGTTTATTTTATAAAGTGAGATATAAATTTTTGATATTATGTCTGTGACATTTACCTATATCAGTTGGTGATTAGGTAAGGTGCATTCAACAGTGGTGTACTTTTTCTTAACCATAGTACAGTTTTTCAACCTACAACGCACAAGGTTTGAGTTATTAAACTCAGTGGACTTATACAAAGTATTTTATGTTGTCCGGTGTCCATTAGGACAATGGGGTTGGTACTCGTACTATATTCTGTTTACTCATTACTTCTCTAATTTTAGAAAAGTATTTCGTTGAAATACAAGGTTCAGATTTTGTGAAGTTATAGGTATAAGAATAAAGCAGAGAACCATTTGTTGGAAGTATCAGGATTCTTTGAGGAAGTCGAAGATGTAGATACTTGTGTTTGGTATTCCATTGATAGTAATGGTTTTGAGAACTTGCTTCTTTTTCAGTTTACTCATATATGGATGCACTCCTAGATGAGTAATGCTGATTGACCTTTTTCCATTTGGTTGATATGCACTGGAGATAGCTGCATGATTTTGAATCTGGTTCCAATTAAATTAGTGCTTTTGCTTCTATATAAGATATATACAGAATCAATTTATATCTTAACGATGTTAAGGTATAGGGAGTTGTCCGGCTGATACTGAAAACCAGAATCCGAATAAACTCGAGGCACGTTTCAGTAATGGCTGTTTGTGGGTTATCCCGGGCTTTGACGAGGGTTAACTTTCTACCATCATGAAGATCAATAATTATATTGTTCTTGACTCGCCACAGTTTTGGTAAAATGGATTTTTTTAGAGAAACAGAAGTGGGAGTATGGTAGAACTGGAAGTGATTCCAGAACCACAAACGATTACTGAAGATTTAATAGAACCTAAAGATTCAATTAGTTTCGAAATTCCATTAGCCACTCCGCAGATTTGGTGGGTAACCTCAGGCACCCGAGAGGTACTTCGGTCTTCTCAGAGATGGTGACAGGGAGGTTCTTGTTTACCCAGACTTGCCATTACTGCTGTTCTAGACTATAAGACTCGGCAGGAGGATGAGTATAGCGTCGTTCTAAACTAGCTTTGGAAGTGCACGTGTATATAAATCTGCCAGAGGGTTGTTATAGTCTGTGAGAGCAGCGGAAGCATAGTGGGCAAGTAGCTTATGTCTATTTATAGACTAAAGCAGGTATAGCGGAAATAGATAATCTATTTTTGATGTGATAGTCATAGGCTTTGACTTCATCAGAATAGGAGATGTATCTGCTAAGAAGGTAGTAGAGAGTGATGTCCAGGTATTAGGATGACATGCACTTGATAGGAAGAGATATTCCTATATTACGATCGGTTATACTGTGGTTGTCACAAAGTTGTTTCTCCACATAGGATATGGATATAATATCAGGTTTTCTGTTTACTAGATCTATGGTTTCAGATCTAGATTTGGGAAGTGTCCCAATTTAGGGTAGACAATATTCTAAAGGTATTTTAGAATGATCGACTCCTAGCATGGTGGTATACCTGCAGGTGATGGAGTCACCCTCTCTAAAGGTGTCTTACAGACTAAAGGGGAGAGGGATCTGCATGATTAGCCTATCACTTGCTTAGGTAATTGAGTTAATCATGAATTGTCAAGTACCACACCAGATGTTGTTTTTTCACAAGCTACAATAAACATATATTAATCCATTCCTGGAGAAATATTGGGAAGCAGTTATGAACATAAGTGAATGTTTTTGGGATATGGTAATGACAGCCTCCTTCAGGAGACGGTTATCATTTCAGGCTTCCAAGGTGACCTGGATGACAGAGTGACTGTCAGAGTTATAGTTTTTCCCTCTTCTGAGGGGCGGTATGTTGGACAGGTGGTCCAAGCGGATACTGAGGAATGACATGGCGAATAATATTGATTAAATTCAGCGGATGATACAGTCTAGGAAGTTTGCTGGATTTGGAGTTCGTTTGTGAACTAGGTCCCATCAGATATCCAGACAAATTCTAAAACAGGTATTGCTCATTTTGGGAGATAGCTTTCTCCGTGAAGTTGAGATATATAGAGATATAGAAAGAAACATTGGAGCGAATCCACTCACTGAGGCTATTTCTCGAACACAATAGTTTCACAAACGAGCTTTGCGAAACTGATTACTAGAAAAGTTGGGTGTTCGGTATAACACGGGATGCGAGTATGCGACATCGGAATAATTGGCGTTAAGTGCAAGTGGGAGATTGTTGGATATAGTGCCCTCAAGGCAATTATCGTAATCGCAGTCAGGTGATTATGATGATTGAGGGAGGACCTATACCGGTAGAACAGTCTTACTCGAGATGATAGTATACTATCTGGTTTGTCTTTATCATCATGTAAATGTTGATAGAGCCCATATGATTCTTTCCTGACTACCAGCATTATGATGATGATCATATATATGGGAGCTGGGGGCCTATAAGCACAACCTTAAATGTCCCTAGTCATGGGAGTTTCGAGACTGGGCATCGATACTCCAGTATAGACTACTGTATACTGATCGAGACCCCGACGAGGGGCTGTGGCCAGGTCTCACAATCCATTGCTGTTAGTTTGTTCATCTAAGATAGATACAGGTGCTCATTGGGTTATGAGTACACTGGACGGACTCGCCAGGAACCTGCTAGTTGGTATTATACTTATTGTCAGATAGCGGTTCCCAGATGACATGTGTATAGGTTAGTCTGTCAACCTGAGATCGTCATTTTTCTCGTGTGAGTTTCCACTGTGCTTTGATTACTACCCTACCATGGCTTAAAGGAGTCATGCAAACAGGTTTTAGTTGGGTACAGTCTCGAGCCACTTGGAGGCAGTGATCGGATCGTCGAGGATTCGTCTCACCCGGTATTGGGGGTTGATGTCGCGTTGTGCACGGGTGGCCATCACCACAAATCCGTGGCCAGGGTGGACAAGAATTACCGATCTAGGATCGATTGTTTCTCAGATGGTGATGGGATTCATGGCGACACTAAATGTCGCGTTGTTAGGGGTCTGACTTCATTCCACCCCCTAGACTCGATATGCGATACTCTTAGACGAATAGACCAGACTGTACGAATATTGTCACTGTCAGGCTCAGTAGGGGTTCAGCATGAGTTTTCTCGTCGGCTTCCCTTTCGCTCAATACCTGGTTAGCTGTTACGTACAGCTAGTGCCATTGACGTGCTTGTGGTTAAACTCACTACCAGCGTATTGACGAGTCTTTAGAGTCCCACACAGAGGGTTTTCACGGTTCAGACGATATGGTGTAGATGACGTATGTTGGTACATACAGGTGTCCGATTAAATATGTGCACATGCTGTACAGACTTTAATCGGACGGTTGATACTACTAGCGGCTTAGGATTGAGCCGGATTATTAAATCAGGTTTTAATTTAATAATTTATATATGTATTTATATATATGTATTCTAGTATTATTGTTCACTATTCATTTTCTCTCTTGGTTATTCGTATTTTTGTACAAATACGCGTATATGTATTTCGATACATGTACCGGGTTGTATTCCGTATTTATACGGAATAGTTTCTAGAAGTGGACACCTCATTTGTATGATTTTCAATTTTGGAAATTCATTTGTTTTATAAATGAGGTGGAAGGGATGAGGTGGCATGAGCATGGACTTGAGCATGTAGAGAGGCAGGGGTCTTGATTTGTTTATTGCAAAAGGAAAATAGATATTTTTGTAAGTGAGAGAGAGGAGGCAGCCACTTGATCATGGGCTTGGCTCATTTGTATTCTCCACTTGATTTCTACTCCTTTTTTTCTCCACTTTCTTCATGGTTCATTACACTCTCATTCTGACAAAAAGACTCAGCCATTTTCTTTAGTTGCTTATGCCACATGTTTCCTCACCTCCTTCATCTTCTATGGTTGCTCATTGAGCATATGTGATGAGATAAAATTATAGTGACACATTCCTACACCTCCACTCTCCATTGCTAGCAACCTTGGAGCGTTGCTTGCCTCGCTCGACGAGGCTGAAGCTTGCGCCGTTTCCCTCGGGTGGATCATCGTAGATGGAGGAAGACCGGCAACCAAACTCGATCAAGGAGCCATTAGGTGCTTGGGGATGATGGTTGAAGACCGAAGGACCCGGATCAACTCGGTATAATCATTCCTATCTCTTTTATTAGCTTGCTAGTTTAGGGTTTAAGGTAGATCCGGGCATCGGGTAATGGTAGCGCCAGTTTAGTAAATTTTTGTTCCGCATTTGGCCACGGTTTGATGGCCGGGGCGCTGCCGTAACCCAACACTTAGTCCACTAATTTTGTGTTACCCTAGATATTTATTAACCCAACCATTATCTCAAGCCATGGTTAAGTCTTTACATGAGTTAATATGAGATATTATCTCACCCATGGTTGCTATTCTCACTCATTCTATACTCCACTTCATCTTCTTTTTCATCTCAAGAAAGCTCTCTACCTTTTCTTGAGGTGAAGAAGTATTGTGAGAAATATTATTCTAAAGTGAGAAAAAATCCTACTTCATCAACCTACACTAGATTAGCCATTTAGTTTAGGTTGTTTACTTCACTAATTCTCAATTAGTGAAGAGGTAGCTTGAGTTAGAGTCTCCTCGACGTAGATCATCTTTGGCCTCGAAGACTTCAAGCAAACTTGTTTATTTCGCTTTGTGGAGCCTAACTTGAGTCTGGGAGATCACTACTTGGAGCGAAGGGACTACTACATGGAGCCTTAGAAGTGAATGACCGGTCTACAAAGGTTGTATCCTCATTCACTTAGTGTAATGTTTGATTACATGTTTGTTTACCCTAATTCCTCTAGTTAGATCCTTGATTAGGATTCTTTTGCACACTAGAATTTTTTAAAATGGCATGGTTGACGCCTTCTGAAACCTAGTGAGGGTGCTAAGGAACCCAGAAGTGGTATCAGAACCGAGCTAGAGAATTAGACGATATTAGTAGAATTACGAAACAGAAACAACTCCGAAACAATCAAAACAAAACCCTAGTTTCTGTCGAATTTTTCAGAGCTTCTAATTTCTTTTAAACAGTTGCTGAATGTTACATGAGATGTGACATGAATATCAGAGCAAAACGACCCTAATTCACCGGATTTGACCCGGCAAAATGCTTGATATGACCAGCCTGGCCGGTTTTCTTATCATGTTTGGGCTTCGTTTTAGTATGGTGTTCCAGGCTTGAGGGTTTGGTGTTTCTGGTATTGTTTGTTTTTACTAAGATTGCATGTGATGTTATTTTTCTGTAAAGCCAATTCGGAGTGTTTCGTAGTCGTAATTTTAATATCGTTTTGGGTAACATTGACGACGTTAAAAAGTTCGAACGAATATCAAAAACTCATTTTTCACCCCTCTCTGGAAAATTTTCCAAAAGTTGGATTTTTCCAAGTTTAAAGTATTCAAAAATTATGCAGGTAATTCTATGGACTCTCTAGAAGAACGATACCGAAACTCGACTCTTTGACAGCGGAACCACGGGCAAACCCTAGGTTTACAGCGGTTTCGTGGCGCTATGAATGAGGCATGGGTCGGCCCTTTTACGGTTGGTCCGTAGGTGCTATGGCATGTTCTGGGTATTTTAAACCGTGCTCAAGTGTTAATCTATCTGGGAAATTTTGGGTGTTTGTTGATTCTATCGAAATGTTTAACATCGTCTAACTATCTGTGAATTATGATACAATATTTGGAATCCACAATAATTAGTTTTGCGAAAACTAATTTGAATTTTGTAAACCTAGCAATTTAGTCTCATTTGATCGGTTGCCACGAGGTTTTGATATGGATCAAAACTCTGTTGCAATCACGTAGTGTACGCAAATATTTTCCGGGTAACATTACTAGATAGCTACGCCCCATAGCCCCGACCAAGTGACTGCAGGAGAACCCTGTTGCCTAAAGCATTCGTCCTGCTGCTCACGGTCGTGGTGTTCCGCCGAAGTGCACTTCGTCGACGGCATCGGGGGAGCGGCCGTCTACTAAAGTTTCCGACGAGCATTCGATCAACTTGTCGGGAATCTTGTTGAATTTCCCGACTTGTTATTGAAAAGTGTTTTCAATATCGAGACTAAAATGTGGGGTTTATAATTGTTAGGCATGAAATTCGGAATATGAGATATTATGGGTTTATGATGTCTAAGGAATTCATATGGTTAGGCATGAAATCTGATGTATGTGATATTTCGGGTTTATGATGTCTAAGGTGGTTGCGAATTCCAATTGTTTTAGTTTTCACTTTCTTTTCTGCGACCGTAAGTGTAAATGTAGTGTATCGCCGGTTTCGTTGCTATTTATCAACGACAATTGGGATACGCATATTTACTTACGTTGATGACATATGATATTATGTGTTGCTGTGATATGTTCTTTTGGATCGTCGTGTTTTGAATAGCTCGGTTTTTGTATGCGAGATGAGAGTTTTTCATTTTCATTCATTTAAAAACTTGTATGTAATATTCTTTTATTAAGTCACTTCCGGGTTGAGGATGATGCCATCATTGATGTATATTATTTACTTTTCTGTATTAGGATAGACCCAAGGTGGGGAGCACAAGTAACCGGGTTCTAGAGTCCAGTGGGAGACCATCTCGAGGAGTCTAGACCGGTCCAAACTCTAGAATTGGTAGGGTTGCTTGCCGTTCTCGTAGGGGTCTAGGGATTTAGGATTGTCTATTCATCATGACCGTGGAATTCATGTTTTTTATTGGCTTAATTTAAAACACGGACTTTCTAGTATATCCAATATTTCATATGTGGACTTCTGCTGCTGATATTATGTGATTTGGTCACTTTATATGCTGAGACGGATATGATTATTATATATATGATATATAATAAATGTTGCTTATGTTTTGCACCCGCGCTAGTCCTGCCCCGCTATGTCGTTAGTTAAATAACCTAACGGTGCATATCGGGACACTGTGGTAAATGCGGATGGTATAAGCGTACGTTTTATTTTTGTTTCTTTATCTTTGATGCTTAGGAAGCATAAATGATAGGACTTCATTAATGAGATTAATGAAAAAGAAAGAAACCTAAAGATATTGTAGAATCCTATTTTAAAAACTGATAGCTCTAGTTCTTGCTTTGCATAGTGGTATTCCTTGATGAATATCCAGCACCTCATTCGATGAGGAAATAGCCGAGATCCCTTCACCGGGAGTGATCACTTTAGAGAAACTAGCAGATGCTACAACCCACTCGGTTTTGTTTTTGATTGCTTTTTTAGTTCATACTTTGTATAGTGATATTCCTTGATGGGTATCCAACACTTCATTCGATGAGAAAAGAGCCGAGATCCCTTCACCGGGAGTGACCTCTTTAGCAAAACTAGTAAAATCCTAAAAAACCGCTCATTTTCAAAATCACTCGATTCTACAACGATATCAAGTTCATTACGCACAAGGTTTTCTTAAAAACCTGTCGTAGCTCTCCGTCATTTCAGATAAGGACTATTTAGCATTCGTGCTACGTTTGTTGACCTCCGTCAAGGCGTAGTGTGCGATAGCTGATTAGTGCTTATCTGCTAAAGCATGTGATGCGATTGGATTAGGGTAGTCGTGCGGCCTTGTTGACCTCCATCAAGGGTCACGGATGGGTTTAATTCAATCATAAAAGGTACGGGTTGAACTTGACTGGCAGCCTATGGTTTATTGACCTCCGTCAAGGTCATAGGACGCTAGCGGCAAAATATTATCAGGAATTTCAAGTGTTGAAATTTGCAATGAGATTGCATACCTTCTATGAGATAGTTGGATCCCGATACCCACTGCGAGTAAGAGTTACTCCTGGGAGAGTTTTGCACATTACAATTAGCCGATCAAGTAGGTGTATAGAAAGGTGTTAACGGGGTTACGCCCATGGGAAAACGAAGTTTATTTTAATTAGGTCCGTGCGAAAGCACGGGGAACCTCCCTCAAAGTACCGACACTAGCCTGGCCGAAAGATTGGCGAACTTGTAGGGTGTAATTAATCCCGGCAAGTCTTACTTTTTAGGATTTGAAGGAAGATTTGATAAAAACAGTGGGAACCATCCTGATTAGATAAAATAATAACCAATCTGAACTTGTAAGAGCATACGCAGAGTGTTTTCTTCTTTCTCTCCTGGTAGTGACCGTGACATGCCTTAATCAAGATAATAATATGGATGTATTGACCGAACCTGCTTATTATGCTGAGTTGGGGAACGTTGGTTCCGCTTTACCTTATAATTGTTATAAGTCTGAGCAAAAAATAGGGGAATACCAGGATTCCCATGTCACCCAATCGAGGAATAAGCATGTTGATGCATATTCTTCGGGTGTATTCGTTACCGAGAACTGTTTCTCAGTATCCTTTACGTCCTAGGTATGAGATACCGGATCAGGATCCCACATATGTAATCTGTTACATGGGCTGCAGAAAGGTAGAGAACTGGGATTGGGTGATATGTCTCTAAGTGTAGAGAATGGTACAAGTGTTGCAGCCAAACTAGTTGGTAAATATCACATTGTATTACCAAATGGTAAATACATTGATTCTGAACAAATGTTATTACATCCGAACCTGATATACAACATTACATCAGTTTCATTATTAAGTTAAAGATGGATATAATTTTGTATTGCAGCATAATATTGTGAACATTTTCCTTAATCAAGAGTTGATTGGATCAGGCACATTATGTAATGGCATATACGTTCTAAATCAAACCACAGTTCAAAGTATATAGAACACACACAAGAGGAGTAGTTCGGAAATGAATGAATCCTTCTTGTGGCATTGTAGACTAGGTCATATCAATGCGACACAACTAGCTAAGTTACATAAGAATGAATATTTGAATCCGTTCGAATTTTCATCTTATAATACCTGCCAGTCTTGTCTAAAAGGTATAATGACCAATACTCCGTTTATTGGAAACCGAGAAAGAGTTACTGAACTCTTGGGACTGATATATGATGATGTATATGGTCCTATGTCTACAAATGCCAAGGTTGGTTCCTCGTACTTCATTATATTCATTGACCATCTCTCAAGATTCGGACATATGCTTCTATTGAAACACAAGTCTGAAACTTTTGAGAAATTCAAGGAATATAAGCTTGAAGTTGAGAACCAGACGAGTAAAAGTATTAAGTCCTTCGATCTGATCGGAGAAGGTAATACTTGTGCATAGGGTTCCTAGATTTTCTAAAAAGAGAATAGGATTCTCTCTCAGCTTACTCCTTCGTGTACACCACAGCACAACGGTGTATCGGAGTGGAGGTATTGCGCCCTATGAAATATGGCGCACTCTATGATGAGTACTGCTAAGTTACCAGTTTCCTTTTGGGAGTTATGCACTTGAGAAGCTGCATACCTATTGAATAGGGTTCCAACCAAATCAAAGTGCCTACCACTCCATATGCGATATGGTATGGGAAGAGACCATGTCTTAAATGAGTTAAGATATGGGGTTGTTCGGCCAACGTTGAAAGGCAGAATCCAGACAAACTTGAGGCAAGGTTAGTTCTGGAAGTTTGTTGGATATCCCAAACATTTATGAGGGAATATTTTCTACCAAACCGAGGAAAAAAAATGTGTTTTGTTTCTCAACATGCCACCTTTTTAGAAAAAGGAATTTCTTGAAAAACAAATTAGTGGTCATGAGGTAGAACTGGAAGAAGTTCCAGCTACACAAACTATGACTGATGATTTAGTAGAACCAAAGGATTCAATAGTCTCCAACGAACCTCAACCTCTCCGCGAATCTGGTAAGGGTTCCTCATCTACCCGAGAGGTACTACGGTTTCCTCAGTGACGGTGGGAGCGAGGATTGCATCATGGTAGATGATGACCCAACTAGGTTCAGGCAGGCCATCATGAGTGAGGACTCTGTGAAATGGCTAGATGCAATACGATTCGATATGGAATCCATGTACACCAACAAAGTATGAGTTTGAATGTTGCACCTGAAAGGGTAAAACCTATCGGGAGCAAGAGGATCTTGAGAAGATTCTTGGTGTAGATGAAAAAGTTGAGACTTTCAAAGATATACTTGTAGTAAAAGGTTTTCGTCAATAACCAGGTGTGGATTATGACGAAACCTTTTCTCCAGTGATTATGATTAAGTCCATCAGAATTAAAGCAAGCATCACAGAGTTGGAACATCTATTTTTATGTGGCAGTCAAAGAGTTTGATTTCATCAATAATGTAGATGAGCCTTGCATATACAAGAAGGTTGTAGAGAGTATAATTGTCTTTCTCGTATTGTATGTAGATGACATACTGTTGATAGGAAATGGGTTTCCTATGCTACATTCGGTCAACCTCCTCTTATCACGAAGATTCTTCATGGAAGATCTGGGTGATAGTTACTACATCTTGAGGGTTACGATCTATAAAGATAGATCTAAGCGGATGTTGGGAGTGTCCCAAATCCAGGTACATTAACACCAAACTAAAGAGGTTTAGTATGGAAGATTCTAAGCGTAGTGGTTCGCCCACATACTCAGGAATCCTTCTCTCCAAAAAGATGTCTCCCAAGACCGATTTGGAGAGAGCTCGCGTGCAAGGGATACCCTATGCTTCGGCACTAGGCCCTATCATGTATGCGATGTTATGTACCAGACTAGATGTAGCTAACTCACTAGGTGTAGTGATCAGGAATCAATCGGATCTTGGGAGAATCACTGGAAAACTATGATGGGCATTCTTAAGTACTTGATAAGCACAGAAGAAATGTTCTTGGTGTTTGGTAATGGTGAACTCCAGTAGGAGTCCTTTACCGATTCGTGCTTCCAGAGTGATAAGGTCGACTGAAAGTCAGTCTCAAGCTTTGTCTTTATCCTCAGTGGAGGGACGATATGTTGGAAGAGTTCCAAGCTAGATACCGTGGTAAACTAGACGATAAAGGCTGAATACATCGCTGCCAACGATGCTGCCAAAGTGGATGTCTGACTGTTATTGTGACAACAATGGAGTTGTGGCTTTGGCTTAGGAACCCCGATCCCATCAGCGATCCAGACATATTTTGAGACAGTATCACCTGATCAGGGAGATGGTTGATCTCCAGGGGATTGAGATTAGGAGAGTTGACTTGAAGAATAACACGGCGGATCGACTCACAAAGGCCTTTCCCAAGAGAGACTTTTATAGGACGTTGGGTATGAGATACTACAACAACTGGCCCTAGTGCAAGTGGGAGATTGTTAGTTGTATGTATGCTGTAGAGGCCATAATTGTACATATGATGTATATTATAGTGGATGCTTGGACATATATAGGGAGGACTTTCGTGCTCGACATGATAGTATGCTATCTGGTTACTCTTTATCTTAACATGTACACTTATTGTCTCCCTGTTACATGTTGATAA
The DNA here is from genome assembly GCA_030015575.1 of Agapanthus africanus. Lineage (NCBI taxonomy): Eukaryota > Viridiplantae > Streptophyta > Magnoliopsida > Asparagales > Amaryllidaceae > Agapanthus > Agapanthus africanus. Next base: position 590,597,974 of record JASDDO010000014.1, read on the forward strand.
AGTCCTTAGGATGAGTACTTGACTACCAGGATTATGATGCAAATCATACTAGTAGGGCCAGGGTAGTCCGTAAGTATATCCTTCAATTGTTCTTAGTCGTGGGAGTATCGAGACGGGGCATCGATATTCCAGAGTAGACTAGCATATACGTTTCTTGACCCATATGATGGGCGATGGATGATTCCACATCCATTGGTGTTTGGCATCAAAGATTGTATACGAGTGCTCAGTGGAGACTAGGTATGTAGGGTTATCTAGCACGACAGCAAGGTTTCGGGAGGCATCATCCATGCCAATTTCAAAAATTTGCCGTACTAAGGAACCCTAACCTAGAATCTTAACTAGAGATTCAAGCATGCAAACAACTTTACATATAAAGTGAACAAGGAATACAACCTTTGTAGACTGGTCCTTCACTTCAATAGCTCCGTGTAGTAGTCCCTTTGCTCCAAGTAGTGAACTTCCGGACTCTAGAAAGGCTCCACATGATGAACGGAACAAACCTGCTTGAAGTCTTCGAGGCCGAAGATGATCTACGTCGAGGAGACACAAACTCAAGCTACCTATTCACAAAATTAGGGTTTAGTGAAGCAAACATCCTAAACTAAATGGCTAGTATAGTATAGGATGATGAAGTAGGAATTTTGCTCACTTTAGATTTATTTTTCTCACAATATTTCTTCGCCTTTTGAAAAGCTAGAAAGCTTTCTCACGAGGAAGAAGAAGATGAAGTGGAGATGAGAATGAAACTCATGAGGTGAGAATAGCAACCATGGGTGAGTTTATGCCATATACTAACTCATGTAGAGACTACACTATGGTTAAGAATAATGGCTAGGTTAATAAATATCTTAAGTAAAACAAATTAGTGGACTAAGTCAATGGACACATCAAGTTTCTCCAAGCTTCTAGCCATGACAAATTCCCACCAATTTGTGAATTAGTAAAATAAATAAAAACCTTAATATTATCTTAAGTATAGTGTAAGTCTCATACACCCATGAAGCATGTGGCATCAAGCATGACACAAAAGTTGTACATTAATATATATCACATATATACTATATGCACACAAGTGAAAAAAAGAAATGTTTAAGTGACTAATATTAGTTAATGTAATTCAAAATATCATATATATATGTTGGATATAGTGCCCTCAGGTTAATTATTAGATCGCAGGCACGTGATTGCAATGATTGAGGGAGGGCCTATGCCGGTAGGACAGTCTTACTCAAGATGATAGTATACTATCTGGTTTGTCTTTATTATCGTGTACATACTTTAGGTGATATTACAAATCACTATTACATGTTGATAGAGCCCTTAGGATTCTTGCTTGACCACCAGCAGTATGACGGCGATCATATACGTGAGAGTTGGGTAGTCTATAAGCACATTCTTAAAGTGTCCCTAGTCATGGGAGTTTCAAAACTGGGCATCGATAGTCCATGAGTAGACTAGTGTATACAGTCGAGTCTTCGACGAGGGGCGGTGGACGGTCTCACAAGACATTGGTATCAGTTGGTTCACCTAAGATATATACAGGTGCTCATTGGGTTATGAGTACACCGGACGGACTCGCCGGGAACATACTAGTTGGTATTATACCTAGCGTCAGATAGCAGTTTCCTGGTGACATGTGTACAGGTTAGTCTATCGACCTGAGATCATCATTTGTCTTGTGTGAGTTCCCACTGTGCTTTGATTACTACCCTACCACGGCTCAAAGGAGTCGTGCAAACAGGTTTTAGTTAGGTACAGTCCCGAGCCACATGGAGGCAGTGAGCGGATCGACAGGGGATTCGTTTCTCCCGGTATTGGGGGTGAGATCGCGTTGTGTCTAGGAAAGCCATTACACGAAGTCCTTAGCCAAAACAAGTGAGATTTACTGGTAGGTATTCCGGTAGTATCTCAGGGTCTTCTGGGCTATACTCCGACACGATTTATACCGCTATTGGGGGTCTGGAGTTTTCCAGCCCCCTAGGCCTGATATGCAATACTCATAGACGAACGGACCAAACTGTAAGGATTTTGTCACTGACCGGCTCAGTAGGGTTTCAGGATGAGTTCACTCATCGGCCTCCCTTTTAGTCAATACATGGGTAGCCGTCATGTACAGCTAGTGCCATTGACGTGCTTGTGGTTAAACCCACTGCCAGCGTATTGACGAGTCTTTAGAGTCCCCCACAGAAAGTTTCCCAGTTCGGGCGAAACGTTGTAGAGGCCGTATGGTTTTATGGCAGGGTTCGATCATATATGTGCCCTTGTGCACGGATCATGATCGGACGGATCATACTAATGGGCTTTGGTTTAAGCCGGATCCTAGTATTAAATTTGTTGGATTATTTTCGTCTCGTAGTATTCGCATTCAGTCGTAATGCGGATGCAGGTATGTATATATACAGATGAAGGGGTATCCTTGTTATCCGTCACGAGTTTACTTTAGAAGATACCGTTCTATTTATTGTTCTAAACATTTGGGTTAATGTTTATTAAGTGGAAATTGTGAGTGCTAGTCATGATGAAGAGCATTAAATGTGGCATGTGCGTGTTTGGTGACTCATGGTGTTATTTTTTGTGCCATGTCAATTTTCTTGATTGATTATTATATGGAATTGATGTGTGAGGAGAGAGAGGGCAGCCACATATAGTGTGGGGCTTGGTCTTAAGAAAAAATGAGTGCTCTCACAATTAATCCCACACAATAAGCAAGCTCTTCTTCCTCTTCACTTGTTTTCTTCTTGTGCTCACAACTGTCACGACCCAAAAATGGCACGTGACCGGCACTTAAATCACATGACATCAAAAGACATCGACGCAATCCAAGTAAGCCGAAACCCGAAATCTAAACCCTTTTTGAAAATATTGGAGGTGAGGTTTAAATAATCATTCTATAAAATCAATTTAAATAATATCTAAATTTAACTAAGTATGTTGAACAACCTTTTTGACGTTTTGAAACTTGACATCACCTCCTTTACATTTTTATAAAAACCCGATACAACATAATAAAATAGCATCCCAACGGAAGCTAGCTTTCACGTCCCAAAAGACGGAACAGCCAAACAAATTTATAACAGATGTCGACTCTAATGAGTGCGACATCACCACCCATAAACTATAAGTCTCGCTTCTAAGTCCATAGTATATCATTTCTAAGTTGATGGAGTTTCCGCTAGATATAAGAATATATGAATAATCAAGAGTGAGTAGGATACAATAACAACCCACTTACCCATCAATCCCCAAAAGAATGTGTTCCCAAACAGCTGATAATCCAAACGGTAAAACCTGCAAGAAACTGTGGCACAACGGGGATGAGTTGCCAACTTAGTGAATAAAAGTACATCTAAAGGTAGAAATCGAAATGCATGACGATACCTAGGTCATAAGTATAGTACTATCATAATTTGTATCGATATACTATATGATATGCAATGGTGCAATACTGACTATCATGCAATCACAAGTGCAATATCTAAATGTCATATGAATCAAAATCATGAATCTATTATCCATATTGGAACTCCCTTTTTGTCTATAAATGTCTGTACAAATATATGCAGGTACTGTCCCCTGGATTAGTCCTGGTGGAATCCAATAAATACATATCTAACTGTGTACCTCAAGATAATGATCACATCAATATACATATGGATGTCCAGCATCGACATCGAAATCCGCAATCTCTCGTGTCCATCATCGACACATAAATATAGATATCGTCGACACCGCCTCAATAGATGATCACCAACTGATATCCTGGCTACGATCAGTATCTCCTGGATATCTGCCGTACCTAATCGAACCCCCGGTCAGTATCCCTTGGATATCTGCCGTGTTCATTTTGTCTCCAGAATCGAGTCACCTCGTTAGGCTCCCCCGCCTCAAATGCGGTTATCCTGCCCCTCGGTCTCGACCGGGTCCACCAGGTATCCAACTGTATTCCCACCGACTCAGTCTGGATAAAATTATAAATCCGTAACCGTATACCCACCGACTCGGTCCGAATATCCAAATTAGAAAACACAAATCTCTTGGTCGACGTTTACTCATCATATAAAAATATCAAGTGAGGAATAAGAAACTTATATATGTTGTATTGATGATATATTATATATGTATATATATAACAGTGTCCCATACCACCGCTATATATATCATCAGGAGTAAAATATTCAGAAATCCCAAGAAATCAAATACAGCATCTATAGTACTACAACATAAATAGGAAAAGACTACGTAATCATATCACATAACATAATGATTTTTAATTCTAATGTGTCATGGCACTACTAATGATGTGTGGTGTAGCATACACGTCTGTGCTCGTGCAATATGGAAATCATTAGTATTTGTGCTAGTGTTCTACGGTGTAACAATCTATATATTAACATATATAACAGAACGATTCTACAGTGACATGGCAGTACCAATGAAGTATATAGTGTAACATATATTTACGTGCTTGTGCAGCATAGTACTCATTGGAATTTGTGCAGTGTTCTATCAGAGTGTGCGTAACGCAGAAACATATAATATAGATAATATAATGCAAACCTGTAAAGTAATCTAAACGTACTTATTGTAATTATTTGTTATGAGCTATACCATTATTTTTAGAAATGATCGGAACATTAAGTTTGAAATAAGGAAGCTGCCTTAGATTTAAAATAGATGTTTGTTTTAAAAACTGGCACACATCCTGGTAGTTTATTTAAAAGACAACGAACCATGTTTTTTTTTAAATAATATAGCTCATACCAGTATTACATCCTAAAACAGAACATAATCTATCTCTACGAGTCAAAGAATAAATTGACTGTTATTCGGCATACAAAGTTTATCATTTCCGATACGCATAATCCTTGTATTATAGCTCATCATATCACTATATTCATATTATCTTAAGTATGGCATTATCCTTCGTACAAACCCATCAAATCATACCCATATTATACGGATCAATATCACGTATATCTCATTTACAAACTTCATATGAAACCTTATGCAACCAGAGGGCATACAAGATGCAATACTGTATCAATACTTTGAAGAAAAGCTAATTTAACTAGATATCACAATAATAGTTATAAGGTTGCGGGGGTTCTATACGCCATCCACCCGACTTCCCCCGTAGATGTAAATCTACTCACCAGAAATACGTCATATCTACTCAGGAATCGCCAATCCTTTTCCTTTCCTTGCGGCCTCCGAAGTCTCCGTATTTGAATCTAACATAGCAATAACTTGTATACGGAAACGACTACATTCCGATACGTCAAAATCAATAAAACGCAAGTTGTACGTGCTAATTACACTACGTACGACCATCGCAAACGATCTAATATTTAACGTCACTGAAATCTAACCCAACTCTGCATCGCGACGGAAAACAGATCGCGTTACGTTATAACCGTGTCGTATTTTAGATTTTAGATCCCTTTTTCCAATATTAGCTTTCAAATTTTATATACTGTTAAACTAACTTAAGTAAACAATACCAAATTAACCAAAAACCTACACAGAGACCTACCCAAAAAGCCAAATCACCAAACTTCCCCAAAAATCCGGTGACGCCGGAATTTGTCTAATGTCCCCTGGGTTCGTGCTTCTATGGTTTGTTCTAGGTCCCACATACATCATTCTGGCACTATTTTGTTAATTTGATTTTTATCTAAACTATAGCAGATTATAACAGAGTTCAGTTTTGCTAAAAATACGATATTACAGACACTTTGGTTTCAAACTATGAACTAGTTACATAATTAAATCCCTACTGTGATTAAGGATTTTACCTACGAAAATATTGCTGCAATAACTCTCCCCAAGATGCACAAGGTCCTAGCCCTAGCTTGATGATGAACTCCTTACCTAGTCCCTCTTCTCTTCTCTTGTTCTTCTTTATTTTGTTTTGCTTTTCTTTTCTTTCTTTTGAATTTTCAGAAGTTTTAACTTGATTAATTGATCTGAACACCTTATATAAATGGTGAGGGTAAGGGTAAGGTGTAGGAGGAGGTGTCACCAAGCAAGATGTTGTGCTTTCATGCAAGGAAGAGGTGTGGGGATGGTGTTGTGCATGAGAGGAGGTGGTGGCAAAACATTATCTCTTCCAAATTGATTCAATTTGTAATTAAATTCTGAACTAAAACATTTTCTACCCATTTTTCCCTTACACCCTCACAAATCCAAATTTGCATAATTTTCCTAAATTTTATATAAAAACCCTTCACAACTTATGTTATTATAAAACACTCTTTTTATTAAAATGAAGCTAAAATTTACATTTAAACCCTTATAATTTATTTATGTTGCATACTAAAATTTTAATTTAATTTTTTTTACATACATCTTATGAAATTGCCTTATTTGGTTTTAATAACTTTTTAGTTTAACCTTTTATTATTTAATTAATTAATTTTATTTATTTCTAGAATTTCAGAATGTTACAACAACTTCCATTAATGGCTTCTTCTTCAACCTCCATCCATACCATCTCATGTGTTGAGAATCAATGGATGTCATGAGACAAAATAATCACACACATACTCTACTTCACCTTGGACATGTCGGCTAGCAAACTTCATGTCCGAGTTGATTCAGTTTTGAGCGGGAGCCTGTAAAAAGATTCCTTGACGTGGTGCCACTTCGACGAGGAGACCGGAGATCGAGCGAGATCGGAGATGCCGCGAGGAGCTAAGGATGGTGGCTAAAGACCTAAGGACACAGATCGATCGGTATAACCATTCTATCTTTATAGTTAGCTAGTTCAGTGTTAATGGTACGATCCGGGTAAAGGCCTACGTTAGCGCCGGTTTTATAAAACATTTTTGTTCCGTGTTTGGCCTCGGATTGACGGCCGGGACGCTACCGTAGACTTACAATATAATTATACATTAAATTGTTAAATTAACACTTGATTTAATAATCCGGCTATATCACATAGAACCGACTAATATCATATATATCAATTTATCGAATCATCACTTGATCCGATAACCCGGCTATATCACATATAACCGATCGATATGACATGTCGCGAGAATAGAATACAGTATCACATACTCATATTAATCTTGGTCCCGCACATATCACATATGTGCTCCTACTTCGTTCGCTTGAGCCAGGAAACCTCTGTGTAGGATTCTAAAGACTCGTCAATACGCCGGCAGTAGGTGGTGATCATATCAGTCACCCACAAGACACAAGCGGTCTGCTAAACGTAACTTCCACCCGGGTATTGAGCGATCAGAAGATCAACAAGCAAGCCTACTCATACTCCTGCGAATCCAATCAGTAACACTACCGTACAGTCCGGTCTCTTCGTCTGATATGTCGCATATCGCAGCCTGGGGGTGGTATAACGTCAGACCCCAATAGCCTGATAAGTCATGCCGATGCAAAGTCCATAACGGTTCGAGAAACTACCGATAACACTTACCAGTAGATCTCAGCAATCCTGGCAAAGGATTTCAAGTTATGGCCAATCAAGCATAGCGCAACATCACCCCCAATACCGGGAGAGACGAAATTCCTTCCTATCGCTCATTGCCTCCATGTGACTCGGGACTGTACCCAAAAACCACCGTTTTGCACAATCTCTTGAATATAGTATCGTGGAAATCAAAACACAGTGGGAATCACACAAGACTCTATGACGATCTCGTGTCGACAGACTAACCTGTACCGATGTCACCAGAGAACTGCTATCTGACAATAGGTATAATACCATCTAGGAGTTCTCGGCGAGTCCGTTCAGTGTACCCTGTCACCACTGAGCACCTGTATACCTTCTCTGATGTCAAACACCAATGGATGTGGGATCATCCATCGCCCATCATATGGGTTGAGAAGCGTATACGCTAGTCTACTCTGGAGTATCGATGCCCTCTCTCGATACTCCCACGACTAGGAACATTTGAAGGATGTACTTACCGAATATCTCTGCCCTATTAGTATGATCTGCATCATAGTCAATACTACAAATAAGGGTTGCCCCTACGGATTTATCAGTAGGAGCAAACCACTGCCCCTACGGATATATCCGTAGGGGAAAGAAAATACCCTGTAGGTACAAATGTCGTAGGTGCAAGTCGAAGCCTTGAACATGCCCCTACGGACTAAAAATTGCCCCTACGGAGTTATGTGTAGGTCCGGTTTTCCCTACGGATTAGGCCGTAGGGACAAAAAATTTATTTTATATACGGTTTTATAAAATAGATTAGGTGTACATACGGACTTATCCGTAGGACCAAGTAGTTTCCCCTACGGATAGGTGCGTAGGTATATATCCGTAGGGACAAAATATTAGGTATCCTGATATTTTACCCCTACGGATACCTGTGTAGGGGCATATGTTTGCCCCTACGAATATATCCGTAGGGGCATTCGTAACCCCTAATACTGAGATCATAGGGGCAAAATATCAGGTATCCTGATATTTTGCCCCTACGGATAAATCTGTAGGTACATTGTTGGGCCCTACGGATTAATCCGTAGGGGCAATGGTGGGCCCTACGGCTAAATCCATAGGTACATATTATCAGTTTTTTTTTAAAAAAAGGGCTGCCTATTTTTTTCTCGCCCTGTGCACAATAATATATACATCAATCATATATAAAATTAATCATCACGCAGAACATATATCGCAGTATTCATAATCACATCTCATGCATAATATACAAAAGAAACCAACAAGCAAAATATGATATCAATATAAACACGCAAACACCACCAATATCAATATCGTACAATATGTATCATATAAATAAATACATGTTTAAAATATAAGAATCAAAAAGCTACCCTAGCTCGGTCCAGCTCCACCTCTGATAAACGCCAGAATCTGGCGCGCCTGCTCCTCGGTTAATAAATCATGCAATGCGGAGCGTGCGGGAGTCTGAGCGGGCTGTGGAGCTGGCGATGTGGTCTGCTCAGCCGCTGTCGAGGTACTGGCTTGCGGAGCCACGACTGCGGGAGTCTGAGCGGGTGGTGGAGCTATAGGAGCTGTCTGCGGAACCGCAGCTGATGTAGTAGCATGCGGAGCCGCAGCCGAAGGAGATGCATGTGGAAGCTCGGCTGATGTACCCTGTCGCGTCTGGACCTACGTGTGTAATAAGCGAGTAAGAACTGTTAGTGTATATGCCCTAGAGGCCATTACTGTATCATACTAGTTTGTATATTACTTAATGGAAGCTTGGGATATTCACCTTGTATAAACAATCTTGCTCAATATAGTAGTATGCTACTTGGTTTGTTTCTACTTCAATGTGTACTTGTGTTTATTTCAGTATATCACTTATACGCATTAGTGGAGCCCTTAGGATCTTTGCTTGATTACCAGCGTTGTGATGGCAGTCACACTAGTGAGGGCTGGGTAATCTATAAGCACATCCTTATACAGGTCCCTAGTCGCAGGACTGTCGAGACAGGGCATCGATACTCCGGAGTAGACTAGCGTATCCGCTTCTCATCCCAGTGTGGGAGATGGTCTGTCCCACAGCCATCAGTACGTCGTACTGGAGATAGTATACGGGTGCTCGTTGGGTTACGAGTACACTGGACAGGACTCGTCGGGAACTGACAGGTTGGTATTATACCTATCGTTAGTTATCGGTTCCCAGGTGACATGAGTACAGCTTAGTCCGCTGACTTGACACTGTCACTTCGCCTCAAGTGTGTTCCCACTGTACTTTGATTACTACACTACCACGGCTCAAAGGAGTCGTGCAAACGGGTAGTAGTTGGGTACAGTCCCGAAGCACTTGGAGGCAGTGACGGTTAGACAGGATTTTTCTCTCCCGGTATTGGGGGTTGACATCGCGTTGTGTCTAGGAGAGCCATTACATGAGTAGTCCCTGGCCAGGGCAAGCGAGATATACTGGTAGGCTTCCAGTGTTATCTCAGGGTGTTTTGGGCTTCACTCCGACACGACTTGTACCGCTATTAGGGGACTGACATTTTACCGCCCCCTAGGCCCGACATGCGATGTATTAGATGAACAGACCGGACTGTACGGAGACTGTCACATTCAGACTCAGTAGGAGTTCAGATGGGGTTCACCTCGTCAGCCTTCTTGTCGGCATCTACCTGGGGACCGTTACGCACAGCTAGTGCCGCTTGCGGTCTGTGGTTAAACCCACTGCCAGCGTAGTGTCGAGTCTTTAGAGTCCCACACAGAGGGTATTCGCCTCTGGGCAAAACAGAGTAGAGGTCGCATGGTTTTTCGACAGGGTTCGTTCTCATCCGCTCACTTATGCACGTTTGGAGTCCGGACGGATATTACTGGCTGGCTCTGGTTTGAGTCAGATACTGGTATATGTTTTGGGGTTGCTTTTATCTCTCAGTATTCATGTTCCTCGGAACAAGAATGCAGGTGTGTATACACAGTTGTTTGAGGAGGAGGAAGAGGACTTTCATTAGGGTTTCGGAACGGGTGCGTATGCACAGTTGACAGTCGTCTTTTTCCAAACCCTAATGGATTTATCTTATATCAATTAATAATATTAATAAAATGAAATTGTGTCATGGTTGGATTTTGTTGACTAGTTGACCATGGTTGACTTGTTGACCATGGTTGAAGGTTTGACCATCATCATTACAAAAGAAAGATGCTTTTTGATTCTAGCAAAATTCATTTAATGTTTGAAATGATAATGGTCATTCCTAAACCTTCCATCAACTATTTCATTTTCATTATTATTATTAATTTGATAATTCTTTTTCTTTTGTGATATGGTTGCAAGAAAGAAAAAGAGAGCTCATTCTATCATTTGGCTTCTCTCTCCTCACTTCATCTTCTTCTTCATCTAGATCAAGAAGAATCCTTCTCATGTGTTGAGAATCCCTCTCCTTGAAAGAAAAACACCCCAAAGACACTCTCTACTCACTCTAGGGTCAAAGGTTTAGCAAGCCGAAGATTCTAGTTCTCTCAAAGTTCGAGAAAAAGCCCGAAGGTTGAACCCTCAGGTGGATCCATCTTTGACGGAAGAAGGCAACGAGGAAGAACCATCAACCTCTACAAGTTTTCAAGAAGAAGGAGTTCAAGTTAGGTATAACCTTTCATCCGAGTAGCTAACTCTCTTTAGCTTGTTTGCTAGTTTAGTTTAGAAAAGATCCCGACTTTATTAGTCCATGTTGCCCCATGCGCTAAAAATTTGATTTTTATACCGTTTCCGCCTCCCCGTAAGAACCGGGGGTCGCAACGTTGACTTACAGCGGTATCAGAGCCTAACTAAACTTAAACTAGCTAGGTAGTGAAGTGTAACGATGTTCGGAACCGAAAAATCCAAAAACCAAACTTTTCAAAAACCCTAGTTTCTGTTAAATTTTTTTCTGGTCAAAACAAAATTTGTTATATACCAAAAATTATCTCAGGGTTTTTTAAAGATAACCACAAAAAACGAGCCAGAGATCTGACCAAACGACCGCGTTTCCGCGGCCATAGAAAGCTATGTCGCCGCGGATCCGCGGCCGTTTGTCTCCTCTCTGCCTCGATTTTGGTGCAGTGTATCTTTGTATTGGTTTTAGGATTTTTAAGATATATTATATGTGCCCAGATTTTCCAGAATAGAAATTTGTTTTTGGGGGCCTATAATTCCGTATTTTTTCCGAACTTCACTACACTTTGACTATGTTGGTTATATCTGTGATGTTTGTATGTATTGAACGTCGGCTAATCGCTATAAGTCGATTAGTCGGGGTTATACATCTCTGTGATTTGTGTTTGATATTGGAATGTGTATATGAATGTGTTGGACTGTCGCGGGTGAATAGCCGGGGTGGATGTGAGATGAGCTTTTGTTTTTCTTTCATTCATTTGTAATATGTAAATTGATGTAATATTATTATTTGTATGGCCGCACAACCGGGTCGGGGTTGTAGCCGTCATTGTATAATTCTTTTTACTGTTTTTGCTCCTAGGATAGACCCATGGAGGGGTGCACAAACTACCGGGTACTTGGCGGGTAGTTTGCCGCACCCGTAGGGGTCTTGGGTGGGGTTTTGGCTATTCACCGCGACCGTGTAATCCGCTTTTCGTTGCAGGCTCGAACGGATTGCGGATTCCTAGTATATCCAATGTATTCATCTATGATCTGTAATGTCTATCATTGCTATATTTATAACTATTTAGGCGTTGCTTATGTTTTGCAGCCGCGCTAGCCCAGCCCCAGCTCTGTCGTTAGTTAAGTAACCTAACGGGTGATGACGGGGCCCCGTGGCGAATGCAAATGGCATAAGCGTACGTCATATTTTGGTTGTTTTCTGCAATGGTAGGATTTAAATGATGGGACGCATTAAAAGAACTAATGCAAGAATATCACGCATTAAAAGAACTAATGCAAGATAATAAACCAAGTTAAAATCGTTGGAACACTTTCGAAAACCCACTCGGTTCTTTTCAAAACTAACTTTTAAATACGGAGCTTGAGCCACTCCTTCTAAAAGCTATCTCGTTCCATCGATTATATCAAGTTCACTACGTTCACGGTTTCGCCAAAACCATTCGTAGCCCTCCGTCGTTTCACATGAATAGTCAATAGTATTCAAGCTGTGTTTGTTGGCCAAAGTCAAGGCATAGTGATTGGTAGCTATTGGGTATTCATGTGCAGCATAGATAGATGCGTTGGTTTGGAACATGTAAGTCCATGCTACCTCTCCCGGTACTTTCGGGAATGCGGAATATGGTAAAAAAAACGATTTTTACGGAGGTAGTAACATGGACCTATAACCCGGATCTTGGTTAAACATCTATCTAACAACCTAACTATGAGTTTCTAGCTACTCGGTTAGGGGGTTATACCTTGCTTGTCTTGAACTCCTTCGTCTTCAAGCTCCGATCGTGGTCCGATTGGCTTCTTCTCGTCATCTCCGTACGCCGAAGATAGATCCACCTGAAAGCTCCAACCTTTAGCTCCTTCTTCGTTCTTTGAAGAAACTAGTTCACTTGGTTTGCTAAACCTAGTGAACTAGAATGAGTAGAGAAGAATTAGAATGGGATTTTATCTATGGTTCTTGATTCTCAACTCATGAGAGATATGTACCATAGAGTCAAGAGAGGGAGCAAGAGGATGAGGGTGAGAGCAAAGCAAGAGAGCTCAAGAACAAGAGAGAGAATGAGCAAGAAAGAATGAGCAAGTCTTTTGTCTCTCACCCTCTCATAATCCAAAGTAATGATAACTCATCATATCAAAAAAAAGTCTTATGTGATGGTTGAAGCAACCATAACCATATCATATCATGCACTCATTTTACACAAATGAGCAAGCAAGGAAAAGACTTTGCCATGAAATGATGACTATGGTTATCATGATGGTCAACTAGTCAAGCCTAGTCAACCGGTCAACAAAGTCAACAAGTCAACAAAAGTCAACAAGTCAACAAAGTCAACAAAAGTCAACAACCATGTCACCATAATACTTAATTAATATAATAGTTAATCACATATCATATTCTCATTAGGGTTGAGCAAAAAGTCAAATAGTCAATGGTCAACTGTCAACAACCCTAATGAGAATCCGCTGCCTCTGCCTCCCTGTCAACTGTGCATACACACCCGCATCCGCGTTCCGAGGAACACGAATGCAAACTGGATAAATCCAACCCATAAGGTACACTAGGATCTGGCTTAAACCAAAGCCCGCTAGTGTAAACTGTCCGGACACTGTACGTGCACAAGTGCACGGATGTGACCGAACCCTGTAGCAAAACCATGCGACCTGTCGCAATACCATGCGACCTCTACTCTTTTGCCTAAAGGCGAAAATCTTTCTGTGTGGGACTCTAAAGACTCGACACTACGCTGGCAGTGGGTTTAACCACAGACCGCAAGCGGCACTAGCTGTGCGTAACGGTCCCCAGGTAATGCCGACAAGAAGACCGACGAGGCGAAACCCATCTGAACTCCTACTGAGCCTGAGTGTGACATTCTCCGTACAGTCCGGTCTGTTCGTCTGATACATCGCATGGCGGGCCTAGGGGGCGGTAAACGTTAGTCCCCCAATAGCGGTACAAGTGGTGCCGGAGCGAAGCCCAAAACACCCTGAGATAACACTGGAAGCCTACCAGCATATCTCGTTTTCCCTGGCCAGGGACTACTCGTGTAATGGCTCTCCTAGACACAGCGCGATGTCAACCCCCAATACCGGGAGAGACGAATCCTGTCTAACCGTCACTGCCTCCAAGTGCTTCGGGACTGCACCCAACCACTACCTGTTTGCACGACTCCTTTGAGCCGTGGTAGAGTAGTGATCAAAGTACAGTGGGAACACACTCGAGGCGAAGTGACAGTGTCAAGTCAGCGGACTAAGCTGTACTCATGTCACCTGGGAACTGATAACTGACGATAGGCATAATACCAACTAATTAGTTCCCGACGAGTCCTGTCCAGTGTACCCGTAACCTAACGAGCACCCGCATACTATCTCAAGTACGACGTACTGATGGCTGTGGGACAGACCGTCTCCCACACTGGGATGAGAAGCGCATGCGCTGGTCTACTCCGGAGTATCGATGCCCTGTCTCGATAGTCCTGCGACCAGGGACCTGCATAAGGATGTGCTAATAGATTACCCAGCCCCACTAGTGTGATGGCCATCACATCGCTGGTAATCAAGCAAAGATCCTAAAGGCTCCACTAATATGTATAGGCGATATACAAAAATAAACACATGTACACATTGAAGTAGAAACAAACCAAGTAGCATACTACTATTTTGAGCAAGATTGTATATACAAGTTGAATATCCCAAGCTTCCATTAAGTAATATACAAACTAGTATGATACAGTAATGGCCTCTAGGGCATATACACTAACAATCTCCCACTTGCACTAAGGCCATGTACTGGCGTATCGAAGACCTATCATCTCGATCAGCCGCTCGAACTGAGTCTGGGGCAGGGCCTTGGTGAATGGATCTGCAGTGTTATCTTCTGAAGCGACTCTCCGTACCTTGATCTCCTGGCGATCCACGATCTCCCTGATCAGGTGATACCGTCTCAAGATGTGCCTGGATCTCTGATGGGACCTGGGTTCCTTCGCTAAAGCTATAGCCCCGTTGTTGTCGCAATACAGAGGTATTGGATCAACAATGGACGGAACCACCTGAAGTTCTTTCAAGAACTTCCTTATCCAGACAGCTTCTTTTGCGGCATCAGATGCAGCGATGTATTCCGCTTCCATCGTCGAGTCTGCAACGGTTTCTTGTTTGGAACTCTTCCAACACACCGCCCCTCCATTGAGGGTAAAGACAAAGCCCGACATGGACTTGGAATCATCCTTGTCACTCTGGAAGCTGGAGTCAGCAAAGGCCTCGATCTGGAGGTCCTTTCCGCCATACACCAAGAACATCTCCTTAGTCCTTCTCAGGTACTTGAGAATGTTCTTTACCGCTATCCAGTGTTTCTCCCCAGGGTTTGACTGATACCGGCTTACCACACTCAGTGCATAAGCTACATCCGGTCTGGTACACAACATTGCATACATTATAGAGCCTACCGCAGAAGCTAGGGTATAATAGACATGCGATCCCTCTCCAAATCAGTCTTGGGAGACATCTCTTTAGAGAGGGTGATCCCGTGACAAGCCGGTAGGTTACCGCGCTTGGAATCTTCCATACTGAATCTCTTCAGTATGGTGTCGATGTACCTGGACTGTGAAAGTCCTAATATCCTCTTGGATCTGTCACGGTAGATCCGGATACCCAGAATGTACGAGGCATCACCCAGGTCTTTCATGGAGAACCTGTGTGACAAGAACCCCTTGACAGATTGTAGCATAGGAATGTCATTTCCTATTAAGAGAATGTCATCCACGTATAAAACGAGGAATACTACAGTTCTCGCTACAAATCTACTATAGATGCATGGTTCATCTGGATTTTTGATAAAGCCAAATTCTTTGACCGTCTCATCAAAGCAGATGTTCCAACTCCGCGATGCCTGCTTTAGTCCATAGATGGACTTAAGCAACTTGCACACCTTTCCGCTGCTCCCACTCTGAATGAAACCCTCTGGCTGGTCCATATAGACACACTCCTCTAAATTTCCATTTAGAAAAGCTGTCTTTACGTCCATTTGCCAAATCTCATAATCGTGGAACGCAGCAATGGCAAGAAGGATCCGAATGGATTTCAGCATGGCTACTGGAGAGAAGGTTTCGTCATAGTCCAAGCCAGGTCTTTGACGAAAACCCTTTGCTACCAGCCTAGCTTTATAGGTCTCAACCTGTCCATCTACACCAATCTTCCTTTTGAAGATCCACTTGCATCCTATGGGTTTTACCCCGTCTGGAGCAATGTCCAACGTCCATACCTTGTTGGTGTACATGGACTCCATTTCGGTCCGCATTGCATCCAGCCATTTCACTGAGTCAACGCTCTGAACGGCCTGCTGGAAGCTAGTAGGCTCATCATAATCTATGATGCAATCCTCTATATCCCCGTCTATGAGAAAACCGTAGTATCTCTCGGGCGGATGAGACTGCCTACTAATTCTGCGGAGCGGCGTAGGAATGTCCTGTTCTTCCGAACCCTCTGGTTCCACTAAACTTTCAGTAATAGTCCGTGGTTCTGGAATTTCTTCCAGTTCTACTGTGCTCCCACTTATCTGGTTTTCCAAAAACTCAGTTTCCAAGAAGTAGGCATGACGAGAAACAAGAACTTTTTGTTCCTCTTCACAGTAGAAGAAATATCCTTTTGAGTTCTTTGGATACCCCACAAACTTGCACTGTACTGAGCGTGCCTCGAGCTTGTCCGCATGCTGCTTTTTGACAAAAGCCGGACATCCCCATGTCTTAATGTGCTTAAGATAGGGTCTCTTCCCACACCACATTTCATATGGTGTGGAAGGCACAGTCTTAGTCGGAACTCGGTTCAAAAGGTACGCAGCTGATTCTAGCGCATACCCCCAGAATGATCGCGGTAACTTAGCGTTACCCATCATGGACCGCACCATATCCAGTAGGGTGCGGTTCCGTCTCTCCGATACACCGTTATGTTGCGGGGTGTATGGAGGAGTAAGCTGAGAGAGAATTCCGTTCTCTTTTAAATAGTCCAGGAACTCGGCACTTAAGTATTCTCCACCTCGATCCGATCTTAGAATCTTAATACTTTTGCCGGTCTGTTTCTCTACTTCATTCTTATACTCCTGGAATTTTCCAAAGGCCTCGGACTTATGTTTCATTAAGAAGACATAACCGTACCTTGAGAAGTCATCCGTAAAAGTAATGAAGTAAGAATGTCCGCTTCGGGCATGTGTAGACATTGGACCGCACACGTCACTGTGTACGAGTCCCAAGAGCTCGCTCGCTCTTACTCCATGTCCAGTAAACGGAGTCTTTGTCATCTTTCCTTTGAGACAGGATTGACAAGTGGCATACGACTGATATTCGAACGCATTCAAATACCCTTCTGTATGTAACTTCGTCAACCTTCTCTCATTGATGTGACCCAGTCTACAATGCCATAAGAAAGTCTGATTTATTTCTGGAGACTTTCTTTTGTGTGTATTCTGGACATTAAAAATCTGTGGTTGGTTTAACACGTATATACCATTACTCAATGTACCTGACCCAATCAAAACTTGATTAAGGTGAATGTTTACAACATTACTTACAAACGCAAATTCATAACCTTCTTTAGAAACTAAAGATACAGAAATGATATTACAAGTTGCGTTGGGTACAAAAAAGCAATTACGCAAAACCAAAACATGTCCATCTGACATTCCCAGGTGATAGTCCCCCACGGCTTTAGCATCCATGCTAGCTCCGTTCGCAACTCTGAGGGTCATGTCACCTGCTTTCAAAACACTACGGTTTCTCAACGCCTGCAAAGAATTACAGATATGAGATCCTGATCCGGTATCCAATACCCAGGAAGTAGAGTTTATTGAAAGACAGTTTTCAATAACGTACACACCTGAAGCTGAAGCTGTAACCTGCTTCAATTCCTGTGTCCTGGCTTTCCAAGCCCTGCAATCATTTTTCCAGTGACCTTTCTTATGACAATAGAAGCATTCGTCCTTATCCACAAGCTTCCCCGCTATCTTTGTTGCTTTTGCTTTTCCCTTCGTATCCACTTTACTAACACCGCCCCTTGGTTTGGCGGGGGCTTTCTTCTTCTTTCCCTTGGCTTTCGCCTTGGACCTAGAAGAAGATGATTCTCCTACAAACAAAGTGGATGTTTCCCTACCTTTCTGTAGGGTGCCCTCTGCGCTCCTCAGCATGTTGAGGAGCTCTGAAAGTTCAACCTCTATTTCTTGTAAGTTGAAGTTCAGTATGAACTGGGCGTAAGTGGAAGGAAGGGACTGGAGAACTATATCCGTATAGAGTTCACCCTCCAATGTGGTCCCTAGGTCCGCGAGCTCCTCAATGTAGCCGATCATCTTTAGCACGTGCTCGGCTACTGATGATCCGACGGCCATCTTTGCCGAAAATAACTTTTTCGACGCTTCGTATCTTGCGATACGAGATTGCTCTCCATACAGTTCTTTTGTATGGAGAAATATGGATTCAAGGTCCATATTCTCGTGCCTCCTCTGATGTTCGTTGTCCATCGAGGCAAGTACGAGGCACTTGGCCTTCGCGCTATCTATCTCCCAAGTCTTGCGGATTTCCTTATCCGCGACGCTGGAAGTGGGACCAGGGGCAGGGGGAGTTTTGGTGGTAAGAAGATACCCCAGCTTGTCGTAAGTGATTGCCATTTTGACATTCCTGAGCCAATCTTTGTAGTTTGGCCCTGTCAGTATATTTTTATCTAGGAGTAACTTAAGTCCAGTCATGTTGATTGGTCGCTGCAATTAGGAGAGAAGAAGAAACACTCAGCATGACGCTCTTGCAAGTTTAGAGTGGTTTTTAGTTTGTCTAAACAGGATGGCTCCCACTGTTTCTCGAATCCCTCCTCAAACCATAAAGGAAGAATTAGTCGGGATCAATCCCACCGCACAATACTTGCTTAACCGTTCAGCCAGGCCGGAGTCGGTACTTCGAGGGAGGTTTTCCAACGCTTTCGCGAAGTTCCTTAATTAAAGAACCTCTTTTCCCTGGGGCGTAGCCCCGCTAACACCTTTCTAGGCACCTACTAGGTTTATAGCATTGATCGATTAGTGAGAAATTTCCCGAGGAGTAGCATATACTCACAGTAGGATCGGGATCCAAATATCATCGCGTGACGAAACTGAAGGAATCCTACCAGAATCATCACACTCCAAATGGTATGCAAATCTAGCAAGTTTCAGTACTTATGAAACTCCCGATGTGGATTTTTGCCCCATGCTCTTATGACCTTGACTTTGGCCAACAAATCATAAGTCACATGTCAAGTTCTACCCGTCTTTCTCCAGGTTAATTTGAATCCAGCCGCACATACCCTTGACTTTGGCCAACAAGGCAGTACGACTGTTCCAAACCAACGCATCTATCTATGCTGCACATGAATACCCAACAGCTACCAATCACTATGCCTTGACTTTGGCCAACAAACACAGCTTGAATACTATTGACTATTCATGTGAAACGACGGAGGGCTACGAATGGTTTTGGCAAAACCGTGAACGTAGTGAACTTGATTTGGTCGATGGAACAAGATAGCTTTTAAATGGAGTGGCTCAAACTCCGCATTTTAAAAGTTGGTTTTGAAAAGAACCGAGTGGTTTTTCGAAAGTGTTCCAACGACTTTAACTTGGTTTATTATCTTGCATTAGTTCTTTTAATGCGTGATATTCTTGCATTAGTTCTTTTAATGCGTCCCATCATTTAATCCTACCATTGCAGAAAACAACCAAAATATGACGTACGCTTATGCCATTCGCATTCGCCACTGGGCCCCGTCATTACCCGTTAGGTTACTTAACTAACGACAGAGCGGGGGATGGGCTAGCGCGTCTGTAAAACATAAGCAACGCCTAAATAATATCATATATAGATATACTGCAATGATAAACATTTCAGATCACAGATGAATACATTGGATATACTAGGAATCTGTAATTCGTACGAGCCTGTAACGAAAGACAGATTACACGGTCGCGGTGAATAGCCAATACCCCACCCAAGACCCCTACGGGTGAGGCAAACTACCCGCCAAGTACCCGAAGCGTAGCAACCTCCCTCAACTACATGAGTAGGCCACTCGACACTTCGGCATACCCGGTAGTTTGTGCACCCCTCCATGGGTCTATCCTAGGAGCAAAAACAGTAAAAAGAAATTATACAATGACGGCTACAACCCGACCCGGTTGTGCGGCCATACAAATAATTATTACATCAATTTACAAATTTACATGAATTGAAAGAAAATAAAACTCTCGTCTCACAACCCCCGGCTATTCACCCGCGACAATCCAACATATTCATATACACATTCCAGCACATTACAGATCACAGATTTGTATAACCCCCACTAATCGACATATAGCGATTAGTAGACGTTCAATACAAATATCACATTACAGAAAAACCCGTTAGCTTAAGTCTTTTAGAAGTTCGATCAAAAATACGGATTTTTGGGACCCCAAAATAAAATTTTCGTTCTGGAAAATCTGGGTTGAAAATACATGTACCAAAATTCCCAAAATACCCCCAGATGCACACTGTAGCAAAGAAACACCAGAGAGGCGCCAAGGAGGCCGCGGAACCGCGGCAATAGCAAGCTATTGCCGCGTTTCCGCGGTCGTTTAGAGGGATCGGTTGGTGATTTTTCTACAGTGGCTTCTAAAAACCCTGAGTCGATTTTAGGTGTTAAAATAATCAACTTTTGAACAGTAAAAAAATCGACAGAAACTCGAATTTTTGGGGTTCGTTTTCGGGACATTTTCTTTGATCGATCTTCTAGTTACTTGCTAACATGCTAGATAGAGTTTAACTAGGCTCTGATACCACTGTAAGTCCATGCTACCTCTCCCAGTACTTTCGGGAATGCTGAATATGGTAAAAAAAATATTTTTACGGAGGTGGTAACATGGACCTATAACCCGGATCTTGGTTAAACATCTATCTAACAACCTAACTATGAGTTTCTAGCTACTCGGTTAGGGGGTTATACCTTGCTTGTCTTGAACTCCTTCGTCTTCAAGCTCCGATGGTGGTCCGATTGGCTTCTTCTCGTCGTCTCCGTACGCCGAAGATAGATCCACCTGAAAGCTCCAACCTTTAGCTCCTTCTTCGTTCTTTGAAGAAACTAGTTCACTTGGTTTGCTAAACCTAGTGAACTAGAATGAGTAGAGAAGAATTAGAATGGGATTTTATCTATGGTTCTTGATTCTCAACTCATGAGAGATATGAACCATAGAGTCAAGAGAGGGAGCAAGAGGATGAGGGTGAGAGCAAAGCAAGAGAGCTCAAGAACAAGAGAGAGAATGAGCAAGAAAGAATGAGCAAGTCTTTTGTCTCTCACCCTCTCATAATCCAAAGTAATGATAACTCATCATATCAAAAAAAAGTCTTATGTGATGGTTGAAGCAACCATAACCATATCATATCATGCACTCATTTTACACAAATGAGCAAGCAAGGAAAGTCTTTGCCATGAAATGATGGCTATGGTTATCATGATGGTCAACTATTCAAGCCTAGTCAACCGGTCAACAAAGTCAACAAGTCAACAAAAGTCAACAAAAGTCAACAACCATGTCACCATAATACTTAATTAATATAATAGTTAATCACATATCATATTCTCATTAGGGTTGAGCAAAAAGTCAAATAGTCAACGGTCAACTGTCAACAACCCTAATGAGAATCCGCTGCCTCTGCCTCCCTGTCAACTGTGCATACACACCCGCATCCGCGTTCCGAGGAACACGAATGAAAACTGGATAAATCCAATCCCATAAGATACACTAGGATCTGGCTTAAACCAAAGCCCGCTAGTGTAAACTGTCCGGACACTGTACGTGCACAAGTGCACGGATGTGACCGAACCCTGTCGCAAAACCATGCGACCTGTCGCAATACCATGCGACCTCTACTCATTTGCCTAAAGGCGAAAAGCTTTCTGTGTGGGACTCTAAAGACTCGACACTACGCTGGCAGTGGGTTTAACCATAGACCGCAAACGGCACTAGCTGTGCGTAACGGTCCCCAGGTAATGCCGACAAGAAGACCGACGAGGCGAAACCCATCTGAACTCCTACTGAGCCTGAGTGTGACATTCTCCGTACAGTCCAGTCTGTTCGTCTGATACATCGCATGGCGGGCCTAGGGGGCGGTAAACGTCAGTCCCCCAATAGCGGTACAAGTCGTGCCGGAGCGAAGCCCAAAACACCCTGAGATAACACTGGAAGCCTACCAGCATATATCGTTTGCCCTGGCCAGGGACTACTCATGTAATGGCTCTCCTAGACACAGCGCGATGTCAACCCCCAATACCGGGAGAGACGAATCCTGTCTAACCGTCACTGCCTCCAAGTGCTTCGGGACTGCACCCAACCACTACGTGTTTGCACGACTCCTTTGAGCCGTGGTAGGGTAGTGATCAAAGTACAGTGGGAACACACTCGAGGCGAAGTGACAGTGTTAAGTCAGCGGACTAAGCTGTAGTCATGTCACCTGGGAACTGATAACTGACGATAGGCATAATACCAACTAATAAGTTCCCGACGAGTCCTGTCCAGTGTACCCGTAACCTAACGAGCACCCGCATACTATCTCAAGTACGACGTACTGACGGCTGTGGGACAGACCGTCTCCCACACTGGGATGAGAAGCACATGCGCTGGTCTACTCCGGAGTATCGATGCCCTGTCTCGATAGTCCTGCGACCAGGGACCTGCATAAGGATGTGCTTATAGATTACCCAGCCCCACTAGTGTGACGACCATCACATCGCTGGTAATCAAGCAAAGATCCTAAGGGCTCCACTAATGTGTATAGGCGATATACAAAAATAAACACATGTACACATTGAAGTAGAAACAAACCAAGTAGCATACTACTATTTTGAGCAAGATTGTATATACAAGGTGAATATCCCAAGCTTCCATTAAGTAATATACAAACTACTATGATACAGTAATGGCCTCTAGGGCATATACACTAACAGAACAGTCGTACTGCCTTGTTGGCCAAAGTCAAGGATAGGTACGGGTGGATTCAAATTAACCTGGAGAACGACGGGTAGAACTTGACATGTGACTTATGATTTGTTTGCCAAAGTCAAGGTCATAAGAGCATGGGGCAGAAATCCACATCGGGAGTTTCATAAGTACTGAAACTTGCTAGATTTGCATACCATTTGGAGAGTGATGATTCTGGTAAGATTCCTTCAGTTTCGTCACGCGATGATATTTGGATCCCGATCCTACTGTGAGTATATGCTACTCCTCGGGAAATTTCTCACTAAACGATCAATGCTATAAACCTAGTAGGTACCTAGAAAGGTGTTAGCGGGGCTACGCCCCCAGGGAAAATAGGTTATTTAATTAAGGAACTTCGCGAAAGCGTTGGAAAACCTCCCTCGAAGTACCGACACTGGCCTGGCTGAACGGTTAAGCAAGTATTGTGCGGTGGGATTGATCCCGACTAGTTCTTCCTTTATGGTTTGAGGAGGGATTCGAGAGACAGTGGGAGCCATCCTGTTTAGAAAAACTAAAAACCATTCTAAACTTGCAAGAGCATCATGCTAAAGTGTTTCTTCTCTCTCTCCTAATTGCAGCGACCATTCGACATGACTGTACTTAAGTTACTTCTAGATAAAAACATACTGACAGGGCCAAACTACAAAGATTGGCTCAGGAATGTCAAAATGGCAATCACTTACGACAAGCTGGGGTATCTTCTTACCACCAAAGCTCCCCCCGTCCCAGGTCCCACCTCCAGCGTCGCGGATAAGAAAATCCGTAAGACTTGGGAGATTGATTGCGCGAAGGCCAGGTGCCTCGTGCTTGCCTCTATGGACAATGAACATCAGAGGAGGCACGAGAATATGGATTTGGAATCCATATTTCTTCATACAAAAGAACTGTATGGAGAGCAGTCTCGTATCGCAAGATACGAAGTGTCGAAGAAGTTGTTTTCGGCAAAGTTGGCCGTCGGATCATCGGTAGCGGACCACGTGCTTAAGATGATTGGCTACATTGAGGAGCTCGCGGAACTTGGGACCACGTTGGAAAGTGAACTCTATACGGATTTAATTCTCCAGTCCCTTCCATCCACTTACGCCCAGTTTATACTGAACTTCAACTTACAAGAAAAGGAAGTTGAACTTTCAGAACCCCTCAACATGCTGAGGAGCGCAGAGGGCACCCTACAGAAAGGTAGGGAAACACCCGCTTTGTTTGTAGGAGGATCTTCTTCCTCTAGGTCCAAGACGAAAGCCAAGGGAAAGAGGAAGAAAGCCCCCGCCAAACCAAGAGGCGGTGTTAGTAAAGTGGGTACGAAGGGAAAGGAAAAGGCAACAAAGATTGCGGGGAAGCTTGTGGGAAAGGAGGAATGCTTCTATTGTCATAAGAGTGGACACTGGAAGAAAGATTGCAGGGCTTGGAAGGCCAGGACACAGGAACTGAAGCAGGTTGCGGCTTCAGCTTCAGGTGTGTATGTTATTGAAAACTGTCTTTCTATAAACTCTACTTCCTGGGTATTGGATACCGGATCAGGATCTCATATCTGTAATTCTTTGCAGGCGTTGAGAAACCGTAGGTTTTTGAAGGCAGGTGACATGACCCTCAGAGTTGCGAACGGAGCTAGCATGGATGCTAAAGCCGTGGGGGACTATCACTTGGGAATGACAGATGGGCATATTTTGGTTTTGCGTAATTGCTTTTTTGTACCCAACGCAACTTGTAATATCATTTCTGTATCTTTGGTTTCTAAAGAAGGTTATGAATTTGCGTTTGTAAGTAATGTTGTAAACATTCACCTTAATCAAGTTCTGATTGGGTCAGGTACACTGAGCAATGGTATATACGTGTTAAACCAACCACAGATTTTCAATGTCCAGAATACACTCAAAAGAAAGTCTCCAGATATTAATCAGGCTTTCTTATGGCATTGTAGACTGGGTCACATCAATGAGACACGGTTGACTAAGTTACATAAAGAAGGATACTTGGATCCGTTCGAGTATCAGTCTTATGCCACTTGTGAATCTTGTCTCATGGGAAAGATGACAAAGACTCCGTTCACTGGACACGGAGAAAGAGCGAGCGAGCTCTTGGGACTCGTACACAGCGACGTGTGCGGTCCAATGTCTACACATGCGCGAAGCGGTTACTCTTACTTCATTACTTTTATGGATGATTTTTCAAGGTACGGTTATGTCTTCTTAATGAAACATAAGTCCGAAGCCTTTGAAAAGTTCCAGGAATATAAGAATGAAGTAGAGAAACAGACCGGCAAAAGTATCAAGATTCTAAGATCGGATCGAGGTGGAGAATACTTAAGTGCCGAGTTCCTGAATTATTTAAAAGAGAACGGAATTCTCTCTCAGCTTACTCCTCCATACACTCCGCAACACAACGGTGTATCGGAGAGACGGAACCGAACCCTATTGGATATGGTACGGTCCATGATGAGCAATGCTGAGTTACCACGATCATTCTGGGGGTATGCGCTAGAATCAGCTGCGTACCTTTTGAACCGAGTTCCTACTAAAACTGTGCCTACTACACCATATGAGATGTGGAGTGGGAAGAGACCCTATCTTAAGCACATTAAGACATGGGGATGTCCAGCTTTTGTTAAAAAGTAGCATGCGGACAAGCTCGAGGCACGCTCAGTACAGTGCAAGTTCGTGGGATATCCAAAGAACTCCAAGGGATATTTCTTCTACTGCGAAGAGGAACAAAAAGTTCTTGTTTCTCGTCATGCCTACTTCTTGGAAACTGAGTTTTTGGAAACCCAGATAAGTGGGAGCACAGTAGAACTGGAAGAAATTCCAGAACCACAAACCATTACTGAAAGCTTAGAGGGACCAGAGGGTTCGAAAGAACAGGACATTCCTACGCCGCTCCGCAGGAGTAGTAGGCAGTCTCATCCGCCCGAGAGATACTACGGTTTTCTCATAGACGGGGATAGAGAGGATTGCATCATAGATTATGATGAGCCTACTAGCTTCCAGCAGGCCGTTCAGAGCGTTGACTCGGTAAAATGGCTGGATGCAATGCGGACCGAAATGGAGTCCATGTACACCAACAAAGTATGGACGTTGGACATTGCTCCAGACGGGGTAAAACCCATAGGATGCAAGTGGATCTTCAAAAGGAAGATTGGTGTAGATGGACAGGTTGAGACCTATAAAGCTAGACTTGTAGCAAAGGGTTTTCGTCAAAGACCTGGCTTGGACTATGACGAAACCTTTTCTCCAGTGGCTATGCTGAAATCCATTCAGATCCTTCTTGCCATTGCTGCCTTCCACGATTATGAGATTTGGCAGATGGACGTAAAGACCGCTTTTCTAAATGGAAATTTAGAGGAGTGTGTCTATATGGATCAGCCAGAGGGTTTCATTCAGAGTGGGAGCAGCGGAAAGGTGTGCAAGTTGCTTAAGTCCATCTATGGACTAAAGCAGGCATCGCGGAGTTGGAACATCTGTTTTGATGAGACGGCCAAGAAATTTGGCTTTATCAAAAATCCAGATGAACCATGCATCTATAGTAGATTTGTAGCGAGAACTGTAGTATTCCTCGTTTTATACGTGGATGACATTCTCTTAATAGGAAATGACATTCCTATGCTACAATCTGTCAAGGGGTTCTTGTCGCACAGGTTCTCCAAGAAAGACCTGGGTGATGCCTCATACATCCTGGGGATCCGGATCCATCGTGATAGATCCAAGAGAATATTAGGACTTTCTCAGTCCAGGTACATCGACACCATAGTGAAAAGATTCAGTATGGAAGATTCCAAGCGCGGTAACCTACCGGCTTGTCACGGGATCACCCTCTCTAAAGAGATATCTCCCAAGACTGATTTGGAGAGGGATCGCATGTCTATTATACCCTACGCTTCTGCGGTAGGCTCTATAATGTATGCGATGTTGTGTACCAGACCGGATGTAGCTTATGCACTGAGTGTGGTAAGCCGGTATCAGTCAAACCCTGGGGAGAAACACTGGATAGCGGTAAAGAATATTCTCAAGTACCTGAGAAGGACTAAGGAGATGTTCTTGGTGTATGGAGGAAAAGACCTCCAGATCGAGGCCTTTGCTGACTCCAGCTTCCAAAGTGACAAGGATGATTCCAAGTCCATGTCGGGTTTCGTCTTTACCCTCAATGGAGGGGCGGTGTGTTGGAAGAGCTCCAAACAGGAAACCGTTGCGGACTCGACTATGGAAGCGGAATATATCGCTGCATCTGATGCCGCAAAAGAAGCTGTCTGGATGAGGAAGTTCTTAAAAGAACTTCAGGTGGTTCCGTCCATTGTTGACCCAATACCTCTGTATTGCGACAACAACGGGGCTATAGCTTTAGCGAAGGAACCCAGGTCCCATCAGAGATCCACGCACATCTTGAGGCGGTATCACCTGATCAGGGAGATCATGGATCGCAAGGAGATCGAGGTTCGGAGGGTTGCTTCAGAAGAGAACACTGCAGATCCATTCACCAAGGCCCTGCCCCAGACTCAGTTCGAGCGGCTGATCGAGATGATAGGTCTTCGATACGCCAGTACATGGCCTTAGTGCAAGTGGGAGATTGTTAGTGTATATGCCCTAGAGGCCATTACTGTATCATACTAGTTTGTATATTACTTAATGGAAGCTTGGGATATTCACCTTGTATAAACAATCTTGCTCAATATAGTAGTATGCTACTTGGTTTGTTTCTACTTCTATGTGTACTTGTGTTTATTTCAGTATATCACTTATACGCATTAGTGGAGCCCTTAGGATCTTTGCTTGATTACCAGCGTTGTGATGGCAGTCACACTAGTGGCGGCTGGGTAATCTATAAGCACATCCTTATACAGGTCCCTAGTCGCAGGACTGTCGAGACAGGGCATCGATACTCCGGAGTAGACTAGCGTATCCGCTTCTCATCCCAGTGTGGGAGATGGTCTGTCCCACAGCCATCAGTACGTCGTACTGGAGATAGTATACGGGTGCTCGTTGGGTTACGAGTACACTGGACAGGACTCGTCGGGAACTGACAGGTTGGTATTATACCTATCGTCAGTTATCAGTTCCCAGGTGACATGAGTATAGCTTAGTCCGCTGACTTGACACTGTCACTTCGCCTCGTGTGTGTTCCCACTATACTTTGATTACTACCCTACCACGGCTCAAAGGAGTCGTGCAAACGGGTAGTAGTTGGGTACAGTCCCGAAGCACTTGGAGGCAGTGACGGTTAGACAGGATTCGTCTCTCCCGGTATTGGGGGTTGACATCGCGCTGTGTCTAGGAGAGCCATTACACGAGTAGTCCCTGGCCAGGGCAAGCGAGATATACTGGTAGGCTTCCAGTGTTATCTCAGGGTGTTTTGGGCTTCACTCCGACACGACTTGTACCGCTATTAGGGGACTGACGTTTTACCGCCCCCTAGGCCCGACATGCGATGTATTAGATGAACAGACCGGACTGTACGGAGACTGTCACATTCAGACTCAGTAGGAGTTCAGATGGGGTTCACCTCGTCAGCCTTCTTGTCGGCATCTACCTGGGGACCGTTACGCACAGCTAGTGCCGCTTGCGGTCTGTGGTTAAACCCACTGCCAGCGTAGTGTCGAGTCTTTAGAGTCCCACACAGAGGGTATTCGCCTCTGGGAAAACAGAGTAGAGGTCCCATGGTTTTGCGACAGGGTTCGTTCTCATCCGCGCATTTGTGCACGTTTGGAGTCCGGACGGATATTACTGGCTGGCTCTGGTTTGAGTCAGATACTGGTATATGTTTGTAGCGTCTTGAAAAGTCGTTTTGGTGTTTTCCTGAAATTCGGTGAAAATTCGGTATTTTTCCGAAAACCGTCTTTCTCGATATATTGCAATTTCTGCTTACTAGATTTTTATCAAAGTTATGTGATGAGTTAATTGTGGCATCTTGATGATCTTGTTGGCTTGTCCTACGACTTTTAGGATGCGTGAGTGCGGTTTTTGGGTAGTCGGGTTTTAGTTTTGCCGGGTGACCCAAATCGGCGTTTTTGGCAGTTTTTGCGATTTTCGCGTGTGTCCGCGCACTTTGTGCACGTTGTACCTAACTAGCGAACTTTAGTAGTTTCGTTGGGGTTTTGCGTCGTTCTTGATACGTAACCTTATGTTTGGTATTGATGTAAATTCCAGGTTCGGTCGCGGAGACGTCAGACGCGGCGCGAAAGGGAAAGGCGGTGATTGGACACAGCTAGCCAGGGATCCCGGTGAGTAGACTTAACATCTACGGGGGACGATCGTCTGGATGGCGCAAGTCGCCCGATAGATTTAGTAAACTGGAAAATAGTAAATTGGATAATCACTTGTGACATTAGAATAATAATACTGGCATGATAATTGCTGCAATTAGATCAATATGTTATACCCATATATGCAAACTCAATTGTAGGACACATGCACCATTACCAGGTTTTATATGCAGCACGAGCACTATTCATGTTTACACACACACCCTGGTAATTGCCATGCCACCACACTAGATAACCCTTAATTTAAACCTTTTACTAATTAATACTTAAATTGTGCTATTTCCTTAAAATGAAACCGTAGGATTGCTATTCATGTGCATGTACTTCATCATATTCATTGTTCATGCTTAATACATTAATCACACATCGCAACTTGATTATTGATATCATACGCATTCATTAGCATTGATATATGCACTTATGAGGATTTCTTGAGATTTTATGATATTGCTGGATTTCGGGGGAAAGCCGCAAAATTTCCAAACTTGTGATATTTTTAAAACATGTAAATTGCGGTTTTCTAGTGATGTAAGTGTCGTCCACCATGAGTTTGCTGTGGATTTGGAAATCCGTGTCGAGGAGTGGAGGAACCGGCACGGGTACATGGTGGGCCCGGTAAGGTACCCCGGGGCAAGAGGAATGTGGTGATGACGTTGAGCCTGGCAGGGGACGGATTACCTACCGGTGACTGTTTGGGACGGCGGATATCCAGAGGATACCGACCGTGGCCGCTAGATGATGAGATATTGATATTTGAGATGGGTCAGCCGGACGGCTGAGGCCAGAGATACATTATGAGATTTGAGACAGCTTTTGGGGTGTCGTTGCTGGACACCGATTTTCGTCGATTCATTGACATTTGCTGGCATTCTAAAAGAGTTTCAAAAACAAAAAGAGATAAGATATTTTTATATATATAAACCTATTGAGACCTCAGATATTCATGTTGCATACATATTAGTACACTGATGTTATATACACACCTGCTAGTGCATCCAGTCATACCTGTATTTTAGATGCTAGGATGCTTGTGTGCATGCATATGATAGCCTTTGTAGATGTTATTTATTACTCACGAGTTGGCAACTCACCCCCGTTGTGCCATAGTCTTTTGCAGGTCCGCTCCGTCAGTTCAGAAGCGGCGGGCGCACTTGTTCTTTTGTCTCTTTTGCCTGAGCTCGAGATTTGCTCATAGGTGGGTTATGTTATTTTTGTTGTACCACCTTGTATATTCTTGTATCTAGTGTACTCCATCTACTGTTCTACCAGATTAGTGTATATTGACCTAGAGATGAGACTGTGAGGTTTGTGGATTTTATACTGTATTTGGGGTCGAGCTCACTTGAGCCGACATGCTACTTTTTCATGCTTCCTTATGCCTTATTATGCTTTATTATGCTTGTTGTCATTTACATTGCGTGGGATTTATGACCGCCGTATGGCGAAGAGCTAGCTCCCGCTTGGGGATGCCCTATTTTTTTGGATTCATGTATATATTTTGTTGTACCCATTTTTGGGGGCCAGTATTTACAAAGGAGACTCTGCCGAAATTTTCGGGAAAAATTGGTATTGTTTTTAAAAGTATTTTTCATGACTTATTTGATAAACTTGCTTTCAAATGATTGGGTTTTCTTCACTCTTTTGCTTAATGGGTTTTGTTTTCTGGGCTTTGGCTTACTTATTTTACGGACGCCTTTAGATGTTTCGTAAACTTAAGTGCCAGTCACGTTCCGTACCCTGCGGGTCGTGACAAAGTTGGTATCAGAGCCATAGGTTTTACCTTTGTGAGTGTAGGATGACCCTTGGTAGATGGAGTAAGTGACTTAAGCAGGGTAACGTATCGTGCGTATGTCCGCGGCATACTTACGATACGGTACTCCGTCTAAGTGACTTTAGGATACTTGCTTGGAAATTTCCTTCTTCAATTCCGTGTATCCTATGATCCTATTGCACTGTCCTTACTATCCGTTTTCCTGTGACAGCCACTATGCCGCCGAAGGCTACGAGGGCACAGAGGGCTGCCGCCAGAGACGAGATTCGAGCTGGCTCGTCCGAGACTAGGACTGAGCAGGGTGGTATGCCTACGCCGCAGGGACAGACCGATCCACCTTCCCCAGGCCGTATGGATAGGCTCGAGACCGGTATGGAGGAGTTGCGACAGATGATGGGAGGCATGCAGGAGCTGCGTCAGATGGTAGGATCCCTAGTTGCAGCCAGTCGTACACCGAGGCCGGATGACGTACCTACTACATCACAGACGACCATGATACCTGCTCCTACTACCACCACCGTGGCCATTCCGGTTTCACTACAGGATTTCATGAGGCTGAGACCTCCAGTATTCACCGGCACCGAGGTAGCGGAGGACCCACAGACGTTCCTTGACAGTTTAGCCAGGATCTGCCGTTCGCTGAGATGTTCGGATGATCGATGGGTAGAGCTTGCGAGTTTCCGACTAGAGGGTCTCGCGCAGACATGGTGGGAGTCAGTCTTGAGAGGTCGAGCTGCAGATCTGCCGCCTATGACTTGGGCCGAGTTTACAGCGGTCTTTCTAGCCCGTTTCCTTCCAGAGAGCGTTCGTGACGCCAGAGCTCGCAGTTTCGAGGCCTTAGTCAAGACACCTGGGATGACGGTGTCTGAGTATGACATCCAGTTTACTCAGTTGTCCCGATATGCTCAGTATTTGGTGGATACCGAGGAGAAGATGGTGAAGAGGTTCGTACAGGGACTTGATGCCCAGCTATATCTTGCCATTGGCGCCCAGCGCTACGACACTTATTCAGCTGCTAGGGATACGGCATTACGGATGGAGGCACGCATATCACAGACTCCGGCCGTTTCTGGGCCGAAGAGGATGCGCACCGATGTACCACCTCAGAGGCAGCGCGCCAGATTCTTTCCGAGAGATAGGCCTGGCAGAGGATTTGGGCGGGGACAGTTATATGGTTCTTATTCCCAGGGGCAGCAGCCGTCGCCAGGATGTTTTGGGTGCGGGAGTTTGCACCATCTTGTCAGAGACTGCCCGGTGAGACGACAGGCAGCAGCGACAGTTCCGCACGTGACCCTACCACCATCACCACCCCCTCCTCAGAGAGCCCTACTTCCTACCCCAGGCGATGCTCCACGCCAGTTAGGTGCACCGAGAGGCCGTGGACGCGGCGGTCCTGTTCAGAGAGGACGAGGAGGCAGAGGTCGAGGTCAGCCCGCTATCGGTGGAGGACAGGCCCGAGTATTTGCTTTGACACCGCAGGATGCGCAGGCATCCAATGCCGTTGTGACAGGTATCTTGCCAGTTTGTTCTTTCGACGCACGGGTATTATTCGACCCAGGTTCCACACATTCGTACGTCTCTACACACTTTGCACCGATGTTGGGCCGTGAGTCGTCGTCGTTAGACCAGCCGCTTGTTGTTGTTACTCCGGTAGGCGAGTCGTTTGTCGCTCGGTTTGTATTTCGTTTGTGTTCCGTTCGTATCGGGGAGAGGGATTCATCAGTTGATTTGATACTCCTCGATATGTTGGACTTTGATGTGCTTCTGGGCATGGATTGGCTAGCCACTTGTTATGCTTCGGTGGACTGCCGTGAGAAGGCAGTCAGATTTAGCTTTCCGGGAGAGCCAGTCCTTTTTATTCAGGGAGACCGCAGTGTCGCCCTTCCCAGCTTAATTTCTTCTCTTCGCGCTGGTCAGCTCTTGCGGAAGGGATGTCAGGGATTCTTAGCGTTTGTTTGTGATACTCGAGCTACAGAGGTTTCGTTGGACCAGGTCCCGGTAGTTTGTGAGTTCCCTGATGTTTTCCCTGATGAGCTACCTGGGCTACCGCCTGAGCGCGATGTTGAGTTCTGCATTGATTTGATTCCCGGTTCGGGGCCTATTTCTATACCGCCTTATCGGATGGCCCCGGCAGAGCTTCGAGAGCTGAAGGATCAGTTGCAGGATTTGTTAGATAAGGGGCTTATTCGACCGAGTGTTTCTCCGTGGGGTGCTCCGGTCCTGTTTGTCAAGAAGAAGGATGGAAGTTTGCGCTTGTGTATCGACTACCGCCAGCTGAACAAAGTTACCGTTCGGAACAGATATCCGTTGCCGCGCATTGATGATTTGTTCGACCAGCTTCAGGGTGCGGGGTATTTTTCGAGGATCGACTTGCGATCAGGATACCATCAGCTGCGAGTCCGACAGGAGGATATACCGAGGACAGCCTTCCGTACACGCTATGGCCACTACGAGTTTTTGGTGATGTCGTTCGGACTCACCAACGCCCCAGCAGCATTTATGGATTTGATGAACCGTACATTCAGGCCGTATCTTGACTTGTTCATCATCGTGTTTATCGACGATATCTTGGTGTACTCCCGGAGCAGAGAGGAGCACGAGCAGCACTTGCGGATTACGTTACAGACTCTGAGGGAGCACCAGCTGTTCGCGAAGTTCTCCAAGTGTGCATTCTGGCTGGACAGCGTCGGATTCTTGGGTCACGTGGTTACGAGAGACGGCATTTGTGTGGACCCGAAGAAGATTGAGGCTGTTCAGCAGTGGCCCCGACCTACATCGGTTACTGAGATCCGTAGTTTTCTAGGCTTGGCGGGCTACTACAGGCGTTTTGTTCAGGACTTCTCCCGTATAGCTGCACCGTTGACCAGTTTGACCCGGAAGGGAGTTCCTTTCGTTTGGACAGAGGAGTGCGAGCGCAGTTTTCAGCAGCTGCGGACATGTTTGACTACGGCGCCGGTATTATCTCTACCTTCGGGATCAGGCGGATTTGTTGTCTACTGTGATGCTTCGCGAGTGGGATTAGGATGAGTTTTGATGCAGCATGGCCGGGTGATCGCTTATGCTTCTCGGCAGTTGAAGAAGCATGAACAGAACTACCCCACTCATGATTTGGAGATGGCTGCAGTGGTCTTTGCACTGAAGATTTGGCGACATTACCTTTCGGCAGAGTCTCCTTTGTAAATACTGGCCCCCAAAAATGGGTACAACAAAATATATACATGAATCCAACAAAATAGGGCATCCCCAAGCGGGAGCTAGCTCTTCGCCATACGGCGGTCATAAATCCCACGCAATGTAAATGACAACAAGCATAATAAAGCATAATAAGGCATAAGGAAGCATGAAAAAGTAGCATGTCGGCTCAAGTGAGCTCGACCCCAAATACAGTATAAAATCCACAAACCTCACAGTCTCATCTCTAGGTCAATATACACTAATCTGGTAGAACAGTAGATGGAGTACACTAGATACAAGAATATACAAGGTGGTACAAAAAAAATAACATAACCCACCTATGAGCAAATCTCGAGCTCAGGCAAAAGAGACAAAAGAACAAGTGCGCCCGCCGCTTCTGAACTGACGGAGCGGACCTGCAAAAGACTATGGCACAACGGGGGTGAGTTGCCAACTCGTGAGTAATAAATAACATCTACAAAGGCTATCATATGCATGCACACAAGCATCCTAGCATCTAAAATACAGGTATGACTGGATGCACTAGCAGGTGTGTATATAACATCAGTGTACTAATATGTATGCAACATGAATATCTGAGGTCTCAATAGGTTTATATATATAAAAATATCTTATCTCTTTTTGTTTTTGAAACTCTTTTAGAATGCCAGCAAATGTCAATGAATCGACGAAAATCGGTGTCCAGCAACGACACCCCAAAAGCTGTCTCAAATCTCATAATGTATCTCTGGCCTCAGCCGTCCGGCTGACCCATCTCAAATATCAATATCTCATCATCTAGCGGCCACGGTCGGTATCCTCTGGATATCCGCCGTCCCAAACAGTCACCGGTAGGTAATCCGTCCCCTGCCAGGCTCAACGTCATCACCACATTCCTCTTGCCCCGGGGTACCTTACCGGGCCCACCATGTACCCGTGCCGGTTCCTCCACTCCTCGACACGGATTTCCAAATCCACAGCAAACTCATGGTGGACGACACTTACATCACTAGAAAACCGCAATTTACATGTTTTAAAAATATCACAAGTTTGGAAATTTTGCGGCTTTCCCCCGAAATCCAGCAATATCATAAAATCTCAAGAAATCCTCATAAGTGCATATATCAATGCTAATGAATGCGTATGATATCAATAATCAAGTTGCGATGTGTGATTAATGTATTAAGCATGAACAATGAATATGATGAAGTACATGCACATGAATAGCAATCCTACGGTTTCATTTTAAGGAAATAGCACAATTTAAGTATTAATTAGTAAAAGGTTTAAATTAAGGGTTATCTAGTGTGGTGGCATGGCAATTACCAGGGTGTGTGTGTAAACATGAATAGTGCTCGTGCTGCATATAAAACCTGGTAATGGTGCATGTGTCCTACAATTGAGTTTGCATATATGGGTATAACATATTGATCTAATTGCAGCAATTATCATGCCAGTATTATTATTCTAATGTCACAAGTGATTATCCAATTTACTATTTTCCAGTTTACTAAATCTATCGGGCGACTTGCGCCATCCAGACGATCGTCCCCCGTAGATGTTAAGTCTACTCACCGGGATCCCTGGCTAGCTGTGTCCAATCACCGCCTTTCCCTTTCGCGCCGCGTCTGACGTCTCCGCGACCGAACCTGGAATTTACATCAATACCAAACATAAGGTTACGTATCAAGAACGACGCAAAACCCCAACGAAACTACTAAAGTTCGCTAGTTAGGTACAACGTGCACAAAGTGCGCGGACACACGCGAAAATCGCAAAAACTGCCAAAAACGCCGATTTGGGTCACCCGGCAAAACTAAAACCCGACTACCCAAAAACCGCACTCACGCATCCTAAAAGTCGTAGGACAAGCCAACAAGATCATCAAGATGCCACAATTAACTCATCACATAACTTTGATAAAAATCTAGTAAGCAGAAATTGCAATATATCGAGAAAGACGGTTTTCGGAAAAATACCGAATTTTCACCGAATTTCAGGAAAACACCAAAACGACTTTTCAAGACGCTACAATCTTCCCCCCTTAAAGAAATTCGGTCCCCGAATTTAAAAATATAGCTACGCGTACCTTCAAAGAGATGGGGATATTTCTTCCTCATCTCGCCCTCGGTCTCCCAGGTAACCTCCTCGCTGCTCGGGCTACGCCAAAGGACCTTGACGGTTGGTATAATCTTCGATCTCAACTTCTTCACCTGCCGATCCAGGATGGCCACCGGCTGCTCTGCAAAAGAAAGGTCGCGCTCTAGCTGGACTGTCGGGTGTTGAATCGCATGCGAAGGGTCGTGAAGGTACTTGCGGAGCATCGAAACATGAAAAACGGGGTGAAAATCGGGAAAGCTGGGTGGAAGAGCCAAACGATATGCAACAGCGCCGACACGCTCGAGGATCTCGAAGGGACCTACGAATCTAGGGCTAAGCTTCCCCTTTCGCCCAAAACGCATCACGCCCTTCATCGGAGAGACTTTCAGAAAAACATGGTCGCCAACTGCGAACTCAATCTGCGACGGCGCCTGTCTGCATACGATTTCTACCTGCTCTGAGCCGCTCTCATCCGGTCTCGGATCATCTGTATCTTCGCTGTCGTCTCCTCAACAAGCTGCGGCCCCAAAATGCTGCTCTCGCTGAGCTCTGTCCAACAAACGGGCGATCTGCATCTCCTCCCATACAATGCCTCGAAAGGTGCCATCTGAATAGTATCCTGGAAGCTGTTGTTGTAGGAGAACTCCACTAGAGGTAAATGACGATCCCAGCTACCACCAAAGTCTAAAACGCACGCTCTGAGCATGTCCTCGAGGGTCTGAATGGTCCGCTCTGACTGTCCGTCCGTCTGCGGATGAAACGCTGTGCTGAAGCTCAAACGAGTGCCCAAAGCCTCCTGAAGTCTCTGCCAAAGTTGGCTGGTGAACTGAGTGCCTCGATCTGACACGATACAAGTCGGTACGCCATGTAGTCGCACGATCTCGTCAATATAGAGCTGAGCATACTGAGCGAAGCTGAAAGTCGTCTTCACTGGAAGGAAGTGAGCCGCTTTCGTCAATCTATCCACGATCACCCAGATGGAGTCGTACCCTCGACTGGTCCTGGGTAGACCCACAACGAAGTCCATCGAAATCTGCTCCCATTTCCACTCTGGAATGGGTAACGGCTGTAGCTCTCCTGCGGGCCTCTGGTGCTCGGCCTTGACTTGCTGACAAGTCAGGCATCTCGAAACGAACTCCGCAATGTCCCTCTTCATCCCGTCCCACCAGTAGGTCTCTCTCATATCATGGTACATCTTGGTGGAACCGGGGTGGACACTATACACTGATCGGTGTGCCTCCTCAAGAATGTCGCGCCGTAATCCATCAGCATCTGGTACGCACAGTCTAGATCCATATCGTAAAATCCCCTGATCGTCAACCATGAACTCGGAAAATCTGCCCTGTCCCATCTGTGCCATGATCTCTGAGAAACGGTCGTCACTACGCTGTGCCTCATATATACGGTCAAGCAACTGTGGGCGTGCACGAACATGCGCGAGCTGTCCCCCTGTCTGAGTGAACTCGAACTCAACTCGGCTGTCGCATAACGTCTGCCAATCTGCTGACGACTGCCTCTGCACTGCGCGCAAAAAGGATAGACTACCCCCGGGCCTCCTACTCAACGCATCTGCCACCACATTCGCCTTGCCGGGGTGATATAAGATCTCGCAGTCGTAGTCTTTCACCAACTCCATCCAACGACGCTGTCTGAGGTTCAGGTCTCGCTGCTGAAATATGTACTTTAAGCTCTTGTGATCGGTGAATATCTGACATGACTCGCCGTAAAGGTAATGTCGCCAAATCTTCAGTGCAAAGACCACTGCAGCCATCTCCAAATCATGAGTGGGGTAGTTCTGTTCATGCTTCTTCAACTGCCGAGAAGCATAAGCGATCACCCGGCCATGCTGCATCAAAACTCATCCTAATCCCACTCGCGAAGCATCACAGTAGACAACAAATCCGCCTGATCCCGAAGGTAGAGATAATACCGGCGCCGTAGTCAAACATGTCCGCAGCTGCTGAAAACTGCGCTCGCACTCCTCTGTCCAAACGAAAGGAACTCCCTTCCGGGTCAAACTGGTCAACGGTGCAGCTATACGGGAGAAGTCCTGAACAAAACGCCTGTAGTAGCCCGCCAAGCCTAGAAAACTACGGATCTCAGTAACCGATGTAGGTCGGGGCCACTGCTGAACAGCCTCAATCTTCTTCGGGTCCACACAAATGCCGTCTCTCGTAACCACGTGACCCAAGAATCCGACGCTGTCCAGCCAGAATGCACACTTGGAGAACTTCGCGAACAGCTGGTGCTCCCTCAGAGTCTGTAACGTAATCCGCAAGTGCTGCTCGTGCTCCTCTCTGCTCCGGGAGTACACCAAGATATCGTCGATAAACACGATGATGAACAAGTCAAGATACGGCCTGAATGTACGGTTCATCAAATCCATAAATGCTGCTGGGGCGTTGGTGAGTCCGAACGACATCACCAAAAACTCGTAGTGGCCATAGCGTGTACGGAAGGCTGTCCTCGGTATATCCTCCTGTCGGACTCGCAGCTGATGGTATCCTGATCGCAAGTCGATCCTCGAAAAATACCCCGCACCCTGAAGCTGGTCGAACAAATCATCAATGCGCGGCAACGGATATCTGTTCCGAACGGTAACTTTGTTCAGCTGGCGGTAGTCGATACACAAGCGCAAACTTCCATCCTTCTTCTTGACAAACAGGACCGGAGCACCCCACGGAGAAACACTCGGTCGAATAAGCCCCTTATCTAACAAATCCTGCAACTGATCCTTCAGCTCTCGAAGCTCTGCCGGGGCCATCCGATAAGGCGGTATAGAAATAGGCCCCGAACCGGGAATCAAATCAATGCAGAACTCAACATCGCGCTCAGGCGGTAGCCCAGGTAGCTCATCAGGGAAAACATCAGGGAACTCACAAACTACCGGGACCTGGTCCAACGAAACCTCTGTAGCTCGAGTATCACAAACAAACGCTAAGAATCCCTGACATCCCTTCCGCAAGAGCTGACCAGCGCGAAGAGAAGAAATTAAGCTGGGAAGGGCGACACTGCGGTCTCCCTGAATAAAAAGGACTGGCTCTCCCGGAAAGCTAAATCTGACTGCCTTCTCACGGCAGTCCACCGAAGCATAACAAGTGGCTAGCCAATCCATGCCCAGAAGCACATCAAAGTCCAACATATCGAGGAGTATCAAATCAACTGATGAATCCCTCTCCCCGATACGAACGGAACACAAACGAAATACAAACCGAGCGACAAACGACTCGCCTACCGGAGTAACAACAACAAGCGGCTGGTCTAACGACGACGACTCACGGCCCAACATCGGTGCAAAGTGTGTAGAGACGTACGAATGTGTGGAACCTGGGTCGAATAATACCCGTGCGTCGAAAGAACAAACTGGCAAGATACCTGTCACAACGGCATTGGATGCCTGCGCATCCTGCGGTGTCAAAGCAAATACTCGGGCCTGTCCTCCACCGATAGCGGGCTGACCTCGACCTCTGCCTCCTCGTCCTCTCTGAACAGGACCGCCGCGTCCACGGCCTCTCGGTGCACCTAACTGGCGTGGAGCATCGCCTGGGGTAGGAAGTAGGGCTCTCTGAGGAGGGGGTGGTGATGGTGGTAGGGTCACGTGCGGAACTGTCGCTGCTGCCTGTCGTCTCACCGGGCAGTCTCTGACAAGATGGTGCAAACTCCCGCACCCAAAACATCCTGGCGACGGCTGCTGCCCCTGGGAATAAGAACCATATAACTGTCCCCGCCCAAATCCTCTGCCAGGCCTATCTCTCGGAAAGAATCTGGCGCGCTGCCTCTGAGGTGGTACATCGGTGCGCATCCTCTTCGGCCCAGAAACGGCCGGAGTCTGTGATATGCGTGCCTCCATCCGTAATGCCGTATCCCTAGCAGCTGAATAAGTGTCGTAGCGCTGGGCGCCAATGGCAAGATATAGCTGGGCATCAAGTCCCTGTACGAACCTCTTCACCATCTTCTCCTCGGTATCCACCAAATACTGAGCATATCGGGACAACTGAGTAAACTGGATGTCATACTCAGACACCGTCATCCCAGGTGTCTTGACTAAGGCCTCGAAACTGCGAGCTCTGGCGTCACGAACGCTCTCTGGAAGGAAACGGGCTAGAAAGACCGCTGTAAACTCGGCCCAAGTCATAGGCGGCAGATCTGCAGCTCGACCTCTCAAGACTGACTCCCACCATGTCTGCGCGAGACCCTCTAGTCGGAAACTCGCAAGCTCTACCCATCGATCATCCGAACATCTCAGCGAACGGCAGATCCTGGCTAAACTGTCAAGGAACGTCTGTGGGTCCTCCGCTGCCTCGGTGCCGGTGAATACTGGAGGTCTCAGCCTCATGAAATCCTGTAGTGAAACCGGAATGGCCACGGTGGTGGTAGTAGGAGCAGGTATCATGGTCGTCTGTGATGTAGTAGGTACGTCATCCGGCCTCGGTGTACGACTGGCTGCAACTAGGGATCCTACCATCTGACGCAGCTCCTGCATGCCTCCCATCATCTGTCGCAACTCCTCCATACCGGTCTCGAGCCTATCCATACGGCCTGGGGAAGGTGGATCGGTCTGTCCCTGCGGCGTAGGCATACCACCCTGCTCAGTCCTAGTCTCGGACGAGCCAGCTCGAATCTCGTCTCTGGCGGCAGCCCTCTGTGCCCTCGTAGCCTTCGGCGGCATAGTGGCTGTCACAGGAAAACGGATAGTAAGGACAGTGCAATAGGATCATAGGATACACGGAATTGAAGAAGGAAATTTCCAAGCAAGTATCCTAAAGTCACTTAGACGGAGTACCGTATCGTAAGTATGCCGCGGACATACGCACGCTACGTTACCCTGCTTAAGTCACTTACTCCATCTACCAAGGGTCATCCTACACTCACAAAGGTAAAACCTATGGCTCTGATACCAACTTTGTCACGACCCGTAGGGTACGGAACGTGACTGGCACTTAAGTTTACGAAACGTCTAAAGGCGTCCGTAAAATAAGTAAGCCAAAGCCCAGAAAACAAAACCCATTAAGCAAAAGAGTGAAGAAAACCCAATCATTTGAAAGCAAGTTTATCAAATAAGTCATGAAAAATACTTTTAAAAACAATACCAATTTTTCGATTTGTGCGTGTCATCCTTGCGCAGGGGCCATGCTAATCTTCTCTGTATCGTTCCAATTTTATCGGATGTGCCTTTGTAGATGTTATTTATTACTCACGAGTTGGCAACTCACCCCCGTTGTGCCATAGTCTTTTGCAGGTCCGCTCCGTCAGTTCAGAAGCGGCGGGCGCACTTGTTCTTTTGTCTCTTTTGCCTGAGCTCGAGATTTGCTCATAGGTGGG
This sequence comes from Agapanthus africanus, assembly GCA_030015575.1. Lineage (NCBI taxonomy): Eukaryota > Viridiplantae > Streptophyta > Magnoliopsida > Asparagales > Amaryllidaceae > Agapanthus > Agapanthus africanus. The sequence continues at coordinate 590,639,661 of JASDDO010000014.1, forward strand.
TTATGTTATTTTTTTTGTACCACCTTGTATATTCTTGTATCTAGTGTACTCCATCTACTGTTCTACCAGATTAGTGTATATTGACCTAGAGATGAGACTGTGAGGTTTGTGGATTTTATACTGTATTTGGGGTCGAGCTCACTTGAGCCGACATGCTACTTTTTCATGCTTCCTTATGCCTTATTATGCTTTATTATGCTTGTTGTCATTTACATTGCGTGGGATTTATGACCGCCGTATGGCGAAGAGCTAGCTCCCGCTTGGGGATGCCCTATTTTGTTGGATTCATGTATATATTTTGTTGTACCCATTTTTGGGGGCCAGTATTTACAAAGGAGACTCTGCCGAAATTTTCGGGAAAAATTGGTATTGTTTTTAAAAGTATTTTTCATGACTTATTTGATAAACTTGCTTTCAAATGATTGGGTTTTCTTCACTCTTTTGCTTAATGGGTTTTGTTTTCTGGGCTTTGGCTTACTTATTTTACGGACGCCTTTAGACGTTTCGTAAACTTAAGTGCCAGTCACGTTCCGTACCCTGCGGGTCGTGACAATGTTTTGGGGTTGCTTTTATCTTTCAGTATTCATGTTCCTCGGAACAAGAATGCAGGTGTGTATACACAGTTGTTTGAGGAGGAGGAAGAGGACTTTCATTAGGGTTTCGGAACGGGTGCGTATGCACAGTTGACAGTCGTCTTTTTCCAAACCCTAATGGATTTATGTTATATCAATTAATAATATTAATAAAATGAAATTGTGTCATGGTTGGATTTTGTTGACTAGTTGACCATGGTTGACTTGTTGACCATGGTTGAAGGTTTGACCATCATCATTACAAAAGAAAGATGCTTTTTGATTCTAGCAAAATTCATTTAATGTTTGAAATGATAATGGTCATTCCTAAACCATCCATCAACTATTTCATTTTCATTATTATTATTATTAATTTGATAATTCTTTTTCTTTTGTGAAATGGTTGCAAGAAAGAAAAAGAGAGCTCATTCTATCATTTGGCTTCTCTCTCCTCACTTCATCTTCTTCTTCCTCTAGCTCAAGGAGAATCCTTCTCATGTGTTGAGAATCCCTCTCCTTGAAAGAAAAACACCCCAAAGACACTCTCTACTCACTCTAGGGTCAAAGGTTTAGCAAGCCGAAGATTCTAGTTCTCTCAAAGTTCGAGAAAGAGCCCGAAGGTTGAACCCTCAGGTGGATCCATCTTTGACGGAAGAAGGCAACGAGGAAGAACCATCAACCTCTACAAGTTTTCAAGAAGAAGGAGTTCAAGTTAGGTATAACCTTTCATCCGAGTAGCTAACTCTCTTTAGCTTGTTTGCTAGTTTAGTTTAGAAAAGATCCCGACTTTGTTAGTCCATGTTGCCCCATGCGCTAAAAATTTGATTTTTATACCGTTTCCGCCTCCCCGTAAGAACCGGGGGTCGCAACGTGGACTTACAAGAACTGTGTATTATTCGAATTCGTATCATTATCAAGTTATTTCAAAACCCCAATCTATGTATACTTAAGGACTTAGGCCTCGTTTGGAAAACCGTAGTTTATTTTAATTAGATATGTATGTATGATTAATCAAAGCTAAGTCTACAACCAAATAAGCTCAGGCTACGTACTAATATTGGATATGTTGTTATCTATAATATGACATAATATTTTACTATTAAGTAGTATACATACCAGCATCTCCTTTAACTCCTGAACGGTGTCCTTCAAGCTCTCCAGTTCCTGCTGGAAACATCGCTCACTGGAGACGGAGGAAGCAACCGCCGGGGTGGAGTCCAACCTCATATGGGCCCTGCTAGGGCCCATTCCCCGGCCTCTCTCCTAACCTCCGTGGTGCCCTCCGTGTGCGGCGTCCAGGACTGGGGTCAGCAGCATCGGATCACTCTGTCCGTATAATCGATCCCTGATGCCTCGGCCTGCTCAACCACCTTCTCCTACACCCACATTAACCAGTAAAATATAAGTATATCATTTAAATTTGAACCTTTCAAAACTAAAATTTCAAATAGGGGTTGAATAAATATTAACACTTACGCAATACTCCTGGGTAGCGACGTCGGGGTATCGAAGCTCGCCCGTGGCGGGATCTGTCGAGGTGCCGTGGACGGCAAGATATGCGGATAGCACGCTCGGTGTACCACCTTGCGCCAGGGTCTGAGCTCTCTGCAATATTAGAAAATAACTCTTAATATTATATATATTAGAAAATAACTCTTAATATTGCATTATATCACAAAGGCCGGTCTATTGTAATTTACCGATAACTCCATGGCTCGAGTAATTTTCCTCGAGCCACCTGTATAAGTGGGGCGACCCCTCTTCGCCGACTTCCTATTCTCTATATTTTGAGCGGCCTGTTTCTGCACAACACATTCACATTTAGTTTTCTAATTAAGGAACACAAAAAAAAATCATATACTAGACAATGAATTACATTTAAAATACATACCTGTTTGTGTTGAGAGTCGAAATATTCGCACAATAGAGGCCGTGTCTCTACGTCGACTCTCGCAAAGGCCGGAGTAGATAGGAGGGCCTCTCTCTCTGCCTCGAGGGTCGCCATCCACAGGGAGTAGCAGTCGGCCATCAGCTCATTCCTGTTGTATCGGACCTTGGTCTGCATGTTCGTCATCAGGCCATTGTACAGAGCATGAAGGTCGAGCACCCTCCCAGGGTGATAAGGGTCGGGTGCAGGCTGAAAATCGTAATCCAACTGAAAATACAAAAAAAAATTGTTATTAGATTGCAAGTGTTAATAATAAATATATTGGATAAATCAAATGAAAATATATATTAATACCCGAGCCTGATCAAAGAAGAGGACGAATGAGCGCCGGTGCTGGTCGCCCCACTCAACGTGAAGTGGATAGTTCTTCATGAGCCGGCTCTCATCCCCCATATACCGGCCGAACCTCTCGGCATGATCGCCGGTATAGCGATAATCAGGGGTAAAAAAGAGGGGGAATGCTGCCTCCCCCTAGCTCTGTCAGGCCTCAGCCTGTGGGACTGATTTGGACCTCGAGTCCCCCTCTGGGGATGGGGAGGCCCTGCGTCTGCAAGAAATATCAAGACAATCAATATTAAGACAAATTTGTATTAAGAAATCAAGGTTAAACGAAAATTGAAGTGTGATATATACCTCCGGTGACTAAAGCACGAGCCTAGGCCCGGGCAGCAGCACGAACGGGACGATAGTTCCTCCGGTGCGGAACAGCCGGTGTCCCGGATGCGGACGCATCCCCTCCAACTAGAAAATAAACATTTAAGTGGCAGGAGTTCATGAAGTTCATATTTATTCTATAGAGTATATGTAAAATGAATAAATATTTTATATTTATTCATACTAACCTACAGACGATGCGGAGGGTACGGAAGTGGAAGGAGTGGCCCCTGCGTCAGATGTGGACGCACCACATATAATTAGACAATTAAAAATAAATTATATAAGTAATTGCAAAAAGAATGTGTAGATCAATAATATAACATTCTAAATCAATATGCATACACTATAGGATATATAAACATACCCGCAGGTGCGGTGGTGTCACCACCTACAGCTAGACAATAAAAAAAATTACTATCTAAGTAAGAGCAAAAGGAATGTGTGTATATTTATGATGTAGCATTCTAAATCAATATACATGCACTATATGATATATAAACATACCTGGAGGTGCAGGAGTGGCCTCTGTCCCTGATGTGGACGCATCACCAACAACTAGACAATTAAATATTGACAATATAAGTAATTTTGACATGAACATGCATGAATATCTATAATATTACACTCAAAATGGATATGCGTGCAATATACCTGGAAGTGTGGCAATGTCCACACGGAAGGAGGCATCCGAAGGGGTCTCCGATCTTGGTGCAAGACCGGCCCTCTGAAGTTCCCTACGCAGCTCTCCGGGTGGCAGAACCGCTCTGCCTCTGCCTCTGCCGGTGCCGCGGCTGGAGCTCCCGGCCCTCGCTGCTCCCGTCATCGTCATCAAATCTAGATAAACGGTTCGTGGACGCATTAGACAATCATTACAAGTATTGACTATACATGTATAGATCGCAAAATGTGAAGTAATAATATAACATTACTGATAACCTTTTTCGTTTCGTGGGCGCATTAAACATATCTACTTGGATTTCATCATCGATATCATTTCTAACACACGTAACTTCATGATCGGCCGAAGACAACCCGTCCTTCGAAACAGACGGTCGGAGCACTCTAAGCCTTCTCTCTTCTTCATCCTTATCGATGTCCTCGAATTCTGGGACATCGTAGACATCCCTGGGTTTCCAACGGCATACGAAACTCCATCCCGGATGCTTCAAACACTGTGAGTAGTATACTTGGAACGCTTGGTTCGGAAAGATAAACGGATCTTCCTGACCGTAAAATCGAAGTGTGTTCATATTGGTCAATCCATATTCATCTTTCCAAGTCCCAAGATTGCTTCTCCACTTATCTGTATCGGTTCGCGTATCGTACCAAGCACACTGGAATATATAAAAGGGTTCTGATCGTCCGGGATAGTGGATGCCGAGTATACAATTTAAGTACCCATAATAAATCACACCATCCGATCCTACCGTCGCAATCCCACTATTCTGAGTGGTTCTAGATGTTTCTATGTCCTTAAATTCGAATTTGTATCCAAGGACACCGAATCCTTTATAATATGCAACCTCCATACTTGGAAATTGAGCTAAACATCTTGAATCACACTCAAATGATGCAGACAAGTTCGGATCATGGATCTAACAAAACAAATTTTACGACAAATACATAACGATATAAGTTTAGATTTAAACTGATAGCAATAACATGTTATTCGAATAACTTACATGACCCAATCACAAAAATTATCCTGATGATATTTATCCAATCGTTCTTCGTTCCAATCAGGATGCCCCTCACGTATCTCGTTAAAATGAATTCTGTTTTCGACAAATAATGGTGACATTAATATTATATCATTTCATACACACACAAACACAAATATACCAATTAATCCAAAAAAACTTACTCTCTAATTTGTTCAAGACATGCGCAATTAAGCAAGATAAACCGGTATATCTTGTTGATAAACATAGTGTCTACCCTCTTATAATTGGCTTTACCATATGTCCCGTCTTGAATTCTTCGAGGCTGGTTAAGTCTCGTCTCAATGTTCTCGTCCAGATAGCGGGAACAAAATGTGGTTGCTTCATCAAGAAGATAACCTTGCATGATAGAACCCTCTGGTCGATTTTTATTGCGTATGTACTTTTTAAGAGTGTAGAGGTACCTAAATAAAATATGTTGAATAAATAAATACGGGCATACAGGACAACAATAATTTAAAAAATTGCGCGAAACGAAAAATTCCACGTACCTCTCGACGGGATACATCCATCGATATTGTACCGGTCCGGCTAACTTAGCCTCAGTTGCAAGATGAACCGTTAAGTGTATTATGATATCGAAGAATGACGGTTGGAAAATACGCTCAAAGTTGCAAAGTATCAACGCAATAGAATTTTTTAGTTTATCCAACGTCACAACCTCCAGTGTTTTAGCACACAACTCTCTGAAAAAACAACATAGGTCGTTGATTACTAGACCAACCGATTCGGGGAAAGAAGTCCTGAGGGCTAATGGAAGAAGGTGCTCCACGATAACATGGTGATCATGACTTTTCAGCCCATCGATCTTGCCTTTCACAATTTTTATTTTCTTGCAGAATGATCCTGAGAAACCTGTGGGAACTTTCAAATCATGCAACACCTGTAGGAATCTTTTCTTCTCCGGTTGTGACATATGATAAGCGGCATTGGGAATTACAAACTTGCCTAGTTTACCCGCTACCGGTCTAGGGTGCAATTCACTTTTTATTCCCCACTCCTGTAGATCCATCCGAGCATTCAGGTTGTCTTTCGATTTTCCGTCTTTACAAAGAAGCAAGTTGAGTATGTGCTCTGATACTCCCTTCTCTATATGCATGACGTCCAGACAATGACGCACTAAATTTGTTGACCAGTACGGAAGCTCGAAGAAAATGCTTAACTTGTTCCAAAATGGTGGTTTAACCTGTTTTTGTCGGATCCATCCCGAAGGTCACATTATTGTAACCATCCCACTGAACAGTCACGTCCTCTCCGGACAATGGGGCTGGAGGTCCAAGAAGCTCCTGATGACCATCAAAGTGAACAGTGTCTAACCTGTAGGGGTGGTCTAAAGGCAGGAAACGTCGATGGCCGCAATAACAAACCTTCCTCCTAAAATTCAAGAATTTCGATGTTGTGTGTTGATGGAAATGAGGACATGCTTTGTGACGATGTACGGACCAACTTGATAGCATTCCATACGCAGGAAAGTCATTAATTGTCCATATTAAAGCCGCATGCAGTATGAAGGTTGTATTTGTGTTTGCATCGTATGCCTCTACACCATCAATGAACAAAGATTTTAACTCCTCGATCAGAGGTCGGAGATAGACGTCGATATTGTTTCCCGGTGAGTTTGGTCCGTCGATAAGAAGAGGCATCATAAAGTATGATTGGTCCATAGCCAACCAAGGCGACAGATTATAAATTATCATTACAACGGGCCATGTGCTGTGACTTCCAGCCATATAGTTGAATGGGCAGAAGCCATCACTAGCCAGTCCGAGCCGGACATTGCGAGGATCGCTACTGAATATTGCGTGCCTCCTATCGAAATCCTTCCATGCCGGTGAATCTCTTGGATGGCTCATTTTTCCATCTTCACTTGGAGGAGCACGGTGATGCCAAATCATTGCCTCGGCTGTTTTCTTGCACCTGAATAGCCTCTGTAGCCTCTGTGTTATGGGAAAATATCATGCTATCTTGACAGGTATATCAGGCTTCATATTAGAATCTTTCGGTTTATACCCGGCCTCTTCGCATGTTGGGCACTCTTTCAAAGCTGAATTCTCTTTCCGGTACAACACTCAATTTTTAAGGCATGCTTGAATCTTCTCGCACTTTAGACCCAAATCAGACATAATCTTCTGGGCTCCGTACCAGCTGTCGGGCACGTTATTTTCCGGGGATATAGAATCTTTCAAGAACGATAGAAGCATTGTGAATGACTTGTTGCTCCATCCATTTAGGCACTTAATCTGGAAAAGTTGGACGAACCATGAGAGGGTGGAATACTTTGCATTCTCATAAATTGGTTTTCTAGCATCATTCATGAAATTTTCATATTTATCCGCACGCGGTCCTTGACCGGAAGGAATGTCATCTTCGGTACGAATAGATTCACCTCGGGCAGCCTCTACCATATCCTCCATTTCTTTTGATGGAAATAAATTACCGTCTTCTTCTTCTGCCGCATTACCGTCTTCTTCTTCTTCTCCTGCAGCATTATCGTGTTCTCCTTCTTCTTCTGCCGCATTACTGCGTTCTTCTCCTTCCTCGTGATATTTCCAAGTTGTATAAAGTCCAGTAAACCCATATTTTACGATATGAAGCTCTGCCAATTCTACCTTCTGCCAGTACTTATTGCCACATCTATCACACGGGCAGAGAATCTTCTCTATCACGATCTTATTATGTGCGCATGAAAATTCAAATAAAGCAGCAACTCCTGCAACAAACTTAGGTTGCATACGTTGTTGCCAATCCACATATATCTAGTCCTTAACTCTGACGTACTCATGGGCCATGTTAGACTGTATAACATATAAATTGTAGGTTATGGCGACTATATTGAGAAATCTAAGAACGGGATAGTTACTGACAAAGGAGAAAATCCGTGTATATGCTTTGTGTGTGCGTTTGTCGTTGAAAAGAATAAATTATCGAACGTATGTTAACCGATAGACGGGGACTAAGTGGCGCTTTTAGTTTCATATATGAGTATCGATGAGAATATGAAAGTTTCATATTATCATCGAGTATCATATATTGGTTTTAACTTGAACACCTTGAATCACTCTCCAATGATGCGTTTGTTGTGTATTCTTGTTGTATGTGTGTTTCGGCTGTCGGGGGTAAGACTTCTATCCCATTAAGAATGTATAGAGCGAACACCCATTCGCTTGTGCTTTCAACCGTTTCGAGTAAATTTCGGCAGCACCTCCCCGCTGTTCTCTGAGTACACTGTAATAGAATAGATAATCATTTCAAAGCTGTGAAACAACGTTGAAATGAACATCTAATCTATCTTTATACACGGAGAACCAGCGGAAAGGTACCGACGAAATATCTCGTAACGGATGAAAACACAAGTGAATGAAGGTGTTTGCTTTATACATTCCTAACTTGTCCACACGGGACAAATCTATCGGTTATCATACAATTGAATCTTCTCGTCACATAGACTATACGACGGTAGTTAGTATCGAGCTATACCGTCCGATATTTAACAACCTTCGTATAGTTCTATGTCACGACGAACATCGAACGTATGTTAACCGATAGACGGGGACTAAGTGACACTTTTAGTTTCATATATGAGTATCGATGAGAATATGAAAGTTTCATATTATCATCGAGTATCATATATTGGTTTTAACTTGAACATCTTGAATCACTCTCTAATGATGCGTTTGTTGTGTATTCTTGTTGTGTGTGTGTGTTTCGGCTATCGGGGGTAAGGCTTCTATCCCATTAAGAATGTATAGATCGAACACCCATTCGCTTGTGCTTTCAACCATTTCGAGTAAATTTCGGCAGCACCTCCCCGCTGTTCTCCGAGTATACTGTAATAGAATAGATAATATTTTCAAAGCTGTGAAATAACGTTGAAATGAACATCTAATCTATCTTTGTACACGGAGAACCAGCGGAAAGGTACCGACGAAATATCTCGAAACGGATGAAAACACAAGTGAATGAAGGTGTTTGCTTTATACATTCCTAACTTGTCCACACGGGACAAATCTATCGGTTATCATACGATTGAATCTTCTCGTCACATAGACTATACGACGGTTGTTAGTATCGAGCTATACCGTCCGATATTTAACAACCTTCGTATAGTTCTATGTCACGACGAACATCGAACGTATGTTAACCGATAGACGGGGACTAAGTGGCGCTTTTAGTTTCATATATGAGTATCGATGAGAATATGAAAGTTTCATATTATCATCGAGTATCATATATTAGTTTTAACTTGAACATCTTGAATCACTCTCTAATGATGCGTTTGTTGTGTATTCTTGTTGTGTGTGTGTGTTTCGGCTGTCAGGGGTAAGGCTTCTATCGGTTATCATACGATTGAATATTCTCGTCATATAGACTATACGAAGTATTTAAATAAAATATAACTGGTATTAGAAACCCGGTCCTGACACACAGGAAGCAACCCTTATCCTCAACTAGCCTGCATACTCAATATTATCTATCGAGTTAACAAATTTGACCTGATCGGATATACCCGCTGGGTAAAACCTCACAAAGATAGGCACGAATTGAATGTAGATGGCGCAAAATCAAGTATAACAAATTTACCATACATCAGAGTTACATTCAAGGAAGTTCAATTCCAAGCTCTAAATTTTTAATTACTTTTGCTAAAAATGAAAGTGTATTCAGCTTTGCTGTCTCTGTTGTATATGCAGTTGCACTCAGCAGATCATAAATAAAATCTCCGTCCCCTGAGACCAGTTTTCCCACAAAAAAACAGTCTGTATCTTAACAAGCACTGCACCATCAGAATCTATTCGTTCAAGAGATACGCCTGAGCAAAATGCAAGCAACATTTTCAGTTTTCAGCTCTAATTTGATCTGATCTGCAGTCCACGCTCTCACACACTTTTCCCCAGGAAAATTAGTACCACACCTATCATACTCTAAAATTTAAGAACCCCAACCCTAACCCCAGCCAAACCCCAACCCCAACCCTAACCCTAACCCTAACCCCAGCCCCACCCCTAGCCCCAGCCGAACCCTAACCCTAACCCTAACCCCAACCGCAACCGCAACTCCCTGCCGAACCCTAACCCCAACCGCAACCCCAGCCCCAACCGCAACCCCAACCCTAACCCTAACGCTAACCCAACCGATGCCTCATCGGTACCCAAACCATGAACCCTAGCCCTAAAATAATCAAAAATTTGATTAATTGAAGATTTCCTAACCTGTACAGTGGAGGAGACGATCGATCGGTGGCGATGACGAAACGTAGGCGACGACAAAAACGGCGACGAGGAAGAACCAGGCGGTGGCAACGACGAAACGGCCTGCGCTGGCGACGACGAGAACGGCGACGGGAGATTTGGCGATCGGCGGGAACGAGGATTTGGGGATTTTGGGTTCGCGCGCGATACTTAAGATAATCAACGTAGGGATCGATCTGTGCCTTTTTAATTAAATCCCTATTTTCATGCCCCTACGGATAAGTCCGTAGGTTCTTGGTTTGCGGCTCCGTAGGGGAAAACAACAATTTACGATTTAATATTCTTAAATTAATATATAAGAACCGTAGGGGCAACCTTAAGGCCCTACGGATTAGTCCGTAGAGCCAAACGAAATCTGCCCCTACGGATTTCGTAATCCGTAGGGGCAACCCCCTATTTTAGTAGTGAGTCCTGGTAGTCGAGTACTCATCCTAAAGGCTTTGTCAACATATAATAGAGAGACAATAAGTGTACATGTTAAGATAAAGAGCAACCAGATAACATACTATCATGTCGAGCAAGAAATTCCTCCCTATATATGTCCAAGCATCCACTACAATATACATTGTATGTACAGTAATGGCCTCTAGGGCATACATATAACTAACAATCTCCCACTTGCACTAAGGCCATTTGTTGTAGTATCTCATACTCAATGTCCTATAGAAGTCTCTCTAGGGAAAGGCCTTTATGAGTGGATCCGCCGTGTTATCCTAACCGCGTCAACTCACCTCACCTCGATCCCTTGGAGATCAACCATCTTCCTGATCAGGTGATACTGTCCTCAGAATATGTCTGGATCGCTGATGGGACTGGTATTCTTAGGCCAAAGCCACAACTCCATTGTTGTCATAATAACAGTTATTGGACGCTCAATGGTAGGAACCATGTTCATCTCATGAACAAGAAATATCCAGACATCTACTTTGGTAGCATCGTTAGTAGCAATGTATCCAGCCTTTATCGTCTAGTATGTCACGGTATCTAGCTTGGAACTCTTCCAACATACCGTCCCTCCACTGAGGGTAAAGACAATGCCTGTGACTGACTTTCAGTCGACCTTATCACTCTGGAAGTTCGAACCAAGAACATTCATTTAGTGCTTCTCAAGTACTTAAGAATGTCCTCTATAGCTGTCCAGTGATTCTCGCAAGATCCGATTGATTCCAGATCACTACACATAGTGAGTCATCTACATCTGGTCTGGTACATAATATCTCATATATGATAGAGCCTACTTCCGAAGCATAAGGTATCCCTTGCACGCGTGCTCTCTCCAAATCAGTTTTGGAAGACATCTTTTTGGAGAGAGTGATTCCTGAGTAAGTGGACGAACCACCACGCTTAGAATCTTCCATACTAAATCCCTTTAGTATGGTGTTAATGTACCTGGATTTGGGACACTCCCAACATCCACTTAGATCTATCACCATAGATCATAATCCCTAGATGTAGTAGGTATCATCCAGATCTTTCATTGAGAATCCTCGTGATAAGAGGAGCTTGACCGAATGCAGCATAGGAAACCATTTCCTATCAAGAGTATGTCACCTACGTACAATACGTGTAAGACAACCTCACTCTCTACAACCTTCTTGTATATAAAAGGTTCATCTACCATTTTGATGAAGTCAAACTCTTTGACTACCACATCAAAACAGATGTTCCAACTCCGCGATGCTTGCTTTAATCCTGATGGACTTAAGCATAGCTTTGAAAGTCTCAACTTTTCTATTTACGCCAAGAATCTTCTCAAGATCTATTTTCTCCAATGGGTTTTACCCCTTCAGGTGCAACATTCAAAGTCATACTTTGTTGGTGTACATGGATTCCATCTGTGATCGCATAGCATCCAGCCATTTCATAAAGTGTCCACCTGTGATGGCCTGTATGAACCAAGTTGGGCCATTATTTACCATGATGCAATCCTCGCTCCCACTGTCACCGAGAAGACCGTAGTATCTCTCAAGTGGATGAGGAACCCTACCAGATTCACGAAAAGGCTGAGGTTCGTTGGATACTATTGAATCCTTTGGTTTCACTAAATCATCAGCTGTTAGTTTGTCTTGATGGAACTCCTTCCAGTTCTATCTCATGACCACTAATTTCTTCACAAGAAATTCCTTTTCTAAAAAGGTGGCATGCTGAGAAACAAAACACCTTTTGCTCCTCAGTGTGGTAGAAGATATTCCCTTGCGAATGTTCAGGATATCCAACAAAATTATACAGAACTGACCTTGCCTCGAGTTTGTCCGGTTTTTGTTTTTCAATATAAGCCGGACAACCCCATATCTTAACTCGTTTAAGACATAGTCTCTTCCCATACCATATCTCATATGGAGTGGTAGGCACTGATTTGGATGGAACCCCATTCAATAGGTTTGCAGCTTCTTAAGTGCATAAATCTAAAAGGAAACATGCAACTCAGTAGTACTCATCATAGAGCGCACCATATCTCATAGGGTGCGATACCTCCGCCACGATACACCGTTATACTGTGGTGTATACGAAGGAGTAAGCTGAGAGAGAATCTCATTTTCCGTTTAGAAAATCCAGGAACTCCATGCCCAAGTATTCGCCTTCTTGATCTCATCGAAGGACTTAATACTTTTACCTATCTGGTTCTCAACTTCAAGCTTATATTCCTTAAATTTCTCAAAAGTTTCAGACTCATGTTTCAACAGGAATACATGTCCGAATCTTGAGAGATCGTCGATGAATATAATGAAGTACAAAGAACCAACCCTGGCATTTGTAGACATTGGACCGTATACATCATCATGTATCTATCCAAAGAGTTCAGTAACTCTTTCTCTGTTTCCAGTAAACGGAGTATTGGTCATTTTACCTTTGAGACAAGACTGGCAAGTATCATAAGATGAAAATTCGAACAGATTCTCATATTCATCCTTATGTAACTTAGCTGGTCGTGTCACATTGGTATGACCTAGTCTACAATTCCATAAGAAGGATTCGTTCATTTCTGAACTACTCCTCTTGTGTGTGTTCAAGATACTTTGAACTATGGTTTGATTTAGAACGTATATGCTATTATATAACGTGCCTGATCCAATAGACTCTTAATTCAGGAAAATATTCATAACATTATCCTCCAATACATAATTATATCCTTCTTTAATTTAATAATGAATCTGATGTAATGTTGTATATCAGGTTCGGTATATAATAACATTCGTTCAGAATCAATGTATTTACCATTTGGTAATACAAGGTGATATCTGCCAATTGATTTGGCTGCAACAATTGCACCATTCTCTAACACTTATACATCAAATTATTAAATCAACACTTTCTTTAATAATCCGGCTATATCACATACAACCGGCTAATATCATATGTATCAATTTATCGAATCAACATTTGATCCGATAACCCGGTTATATCACATATAACCGATCGATATCACATATCACGAGAATAGAATACGGTATCGCATACACGTATTAATCTCGGTCCCGCATATATCATATATGTGCTCCTACTTCGTTTCTCTTAAGCCAGGAAACCTCTGTGTAGGACTCTAAAGACTCGTCAATACACCGACAGTAGGTGGTGATCATATCAGTCACCCATAAGCTCCAAGCGGTCTGCTAAACGTAACGGCTATCACGGTATTGAGCGATCAGAAGATCAACAAGCAATTCTGCTCATACTCCTGCGAATCCAATCAGTAACACTACCGTACAGTCCGGCCTCTTTGTCTGATATGTCGCATATCGCAGCCTGGGGGTGGTATAACGTCAGACACCAATAGCCTGATAAGTCATGTCGATGCCAGGTCCATAACGGTTCGAGAAACTACTGATAACACTTACGAGTAGATCTCAGCAAACCTGGCCAGGAATTTCCTGTTATGGCCAATCAAGCATAGCGCTACATCAACCCCCAATAAAGGGAGAGATGAAATCCCCTCCTATCGCTCATTGTTACCATGTGACTCGGGACTATACCTAAAAACCACCGTTTTGCACGATCTCTTGAACGAGGTAAGGTGGAAATCAAAGCATAGTGGGAATCACACAAGACTCTATGACGATCTCGGGTCAACAGACTAACCTGTACCAGTGTCACCATAGAAATGCTATCTGACGATAGGTATAATACCATCTAGGAGTTCTCGGCGAGTCCGTTCAGTGTACCCAGTCTCCACTGAGTACCCGTATACCTTCTCTGATGTCAAACACCAATGGATGTGGGATCATCCATCGCCCACCATATGGGTCGAGAAGCGTATACGCTAGTCTACTCTGGAGTATCGATACCCTGTCTCGATACTCCCACGACTAGGAACATTTGAAGGATGTACTTACCGACTACCTCTGCACCACTAGTATGATATGCATCATAGTCCTGGTAGTCAAGTACTCATCCTAAGGGCTTTATCAACATGTACTAGAGAGACAATAAGTGTACATGTTAAGATAAAGAGCAACCAGATTGCATGCTATCATGTCGAGCAAGAAAGTCCTCCCTATATATGTCTAAGAATCCACTACAATATACATCGTATGTACAGTAATGGCCTCTACGGCATACATATAACTAATAGGTACACTGAACAGGACTCGTCGATAACTCCTAGATGGTATTATACCTTACGTTAGATGGCAGTTCTTTGGTGACACTGGTACATGTTAGTCTGTAGACCCGAGATTGTTATAGAGTACTGTGTGATTCCCACCGTGCTTTGATTTCCACCTTGCCACGTTCAAGAGAACGTGCAAAACGATAGTTTTTGGGTACAGTCCCGAGTCACATGGAGGCAATGAGCGATAGGAGGGGATTTCGTCTCTCCTGGTATTGGGGGTTGATATTGTGTTATGCTTGATTGGCCATAATAGGAAATCCCTGGCCAGGGTTGCTGAGATCTATTGGTAAGTGTTATCAGTAGTTTCTCGAACCGTTATGGACCTGGCATCAGCATGACTTATCAGGCTATTGGTGTCTGACGTTATACCACCCCCAGGTTACGATATGCGACATATCAGACGAAGAGACCGGACTGTATGATAATGTTACTGATTGGATTCGCAGGAGTATGAGCAGGCTTGCTTGTTGATCTTTTGATCGCTCAATACCCGAATGGACATTACGTTTAGCAGACCGCTTGCGGCTTATAGGTGACTGATATGATCACCACCTACTGCCGGCGTATTGACGAGTCTTTAGAGTCCTACACAGAGGTTTCCTGGCTTAAGCGAAACGAAGTAGGAGCAAATATGTGATATGTGCAGGACCGAGATTAATATGTGTATGTGATACAGTATTCTAATCTCACAATATGTGATATCGGTCGGTTATATGAGATATAGCCGGGTTATCGAATCAAGTGTTGATTCGATAAGTTGATACAAATAATATTAGTCGGTTATATGTGATATAACCAGATTATTAAATCAAGTGTTGATTTAATAATTTAATGTATGATTATATATTTGATATATTAATTTTACATTAACTAATATTAGCTCACTTAAGCATTTCTTTTTCTCACATTTGCATTTAATATATATGTGATATATATTAATTGTGTTTCTTTTTGTGTCATGCTTGATGATACATACTATATGGGTGTATGAGACTCACACTACGCTAAAGATAATTAAGGGTTTAATTATTTAAGTTAAATACAAAATTAGGAGGAAATGAGTCATGGTTGGAAGCTTGTAGTAACCATTGACTTACTCCACTAATTTTGTCTTATCCTAGATATTTATTAACCCAACCATTATCTTAAGTCATGGTTAAGTCTCTACAAGAGTTAATATGAGATATTATCTCACCCATGGTTGCTATTCTCACTCATTCTATTCTCCACTTCATCTTCTTCTTCATCTCAAGAAAGCTCTCTAGCTTTTCTTGAGGTGAAGAAATATTGTGAGAAAAATTATTCTAAAGTGAGAAAAAATCCTACTTCATCAACCTACACTAGATTAGTCATTTAGTTTAGGTTGTTTACTTCACTAATTCTCAATTGGTGAAGAGGTAGCTTGAGTTAGATTCTCCTCGACATAGATCATTTTCGGCCTCGAACACATCAATCAAGCTTGTTCATTTCGCTTTGTGGAGCCTAACTTGAGTCCGGGAGATCACTACTTGGAGCGAAGGGACTATTACATGAAGCTTTAGAAGTGAATGACCGGTCTACAAAGGTTTTATTCCATATTCACTTAGTGTAATGTTTGATTACATGTTTGTTTACCCTAATTCCTCTAAAATGGCATGGTTGATGCCTTCCGAAACCTAGTGAGGGTGCTAAGGAACCTAGCACCATGGAGCGTCGGTTGCTTCGCTAGGCGAAGCTGGAGCTTGCATCGTTTCTCTCGGGTCGACCATCTTCGACGGAGGAAGACCGGCGACCATGATCGATCCTGGACATCTCAAAGAGCTAAGGATGATGGTGGAAGACCGAAGGACACAGATCATTTGGTATAATTCTTCTATCATAGTAGTTTAGATCTTTGTTAGTTAGCTAGTTTAGGTTTATGGTTCGATTCTACGACGGGTTCGTTAGAGCCAAGTTTTTAAACGTCATTATTGTTCCGCATCGGCCATGGTAAATGGCCAGGACGCTATTGTAACCCAACAAAACGTATACACATAAATGATAAAGACAAACCAGATAGCATACTATCATTTCGAGTAAGATTGTTCTACCTGTATAGGTTCTCCCTCAATTATCATAATTGCCTACCTGCAGTTACAATAATTTCCTTGAGGGCACTATATCCAACATGATGCCTGTTTACTACAAGTCTAACCTTATTAGGTTCATACCTTTCCATTTGCATTGATCTCGAAAGATCTGCTTGCTCTTTATGGGTTTTAACCATTTCAGGAGAATACAACAAAGTCCATACTGCCCGTCGCTTTAAACCAACAAGCTCTGCGGCGAAATCATGCTTCGTCTCTAGATGTACCCCATGTCGAAATCATGCTTCATCTCGGAGTATCTGCCTTCCCTGTCGGAATTATGTTTCGACTCGGAATCAATCTCTACATCGGAGTTATACTTCATTCAGAATGTCTGCCCTATACCGAAACTAAGCTTTGTCTCAGGATACACCTGTCCTGTGTCGAAATTATGTTTCTCTCCGGAACCCTGCATCGAAACTACACTTCGTCTCAGAGTATATCTTCCCTTTGGAATCATGCTCCGCTATTCGGAATTATGCTCCGATCATTGGAATCATGCTCCGCTTTTCGGATTGAAGCACCGGTCCAGGTATTATGCTCCGATCCTCGGAATTATGCTCCGATCCCTGGAATTATGCTCCCGGAATGATGCTCCGCCCCCGGAATGATGTTCCACCTTGAAGTCCAACTCTAAGCTCCATCAATTGCATGCACACAACTCATACACGCGGTGTGCATTTATTGATGGAGGGCACTTTGTTGGGATCAAAAATTACACCCCGGTTGACCAAATCAAAGTCAAAGTTGTTGGGTTCCTTAGCACCCTCACCATGTTTTCTAGGGCATCAAGCATTCAATTTTAAAAAACTTAGAGTGCTAAACAACCCGGAATGAGGATCTAACTAGAGAATTAGGGTTATAACTAAGCAAGTAAACGACTTTACTCTAAGTGAACAAGGAATACAACCTTTGTAGACCAGTCCTTCATTTCTAAAGCTCCGTGTAGTAGTCCCTTCACTCCAAGTAGTGGTCTCCCGGACTTTCATAAGGCTCCACTAGGTGAAAGGAACAAGCTTGCTTGAAGAACATCGAGGCCGAAGATGATCTACGTCGAGGAATCTCCAACTCAAGCTACCTCTTCACTAATTGAGAATTAGTGAAGCAAACAACCTATAGTAAATGGCTAGTCTGGTGTAGATTGGTGAAGTAGGAATTTTGCTCACTTTAGAATAATTTTTCTCACTCTTTTTCTTCACCTCACTTGAAGCTAGAGAGCAAGAAGGAGATGAAGAAGATGATCAAGTGATCAACCCCTAAACCATGGGTGAGAAAATATCATATATAACTCATGTAGAGACTAAACCATGGCTAAAGATAATGGTTAGGTTAATAAATATGTAGAATAAAACAAAATTAGTGGACTAAGTCAATGGTTTCCTCAAGCTTCAAGCCATGACTAATTTCCATTTAATTTTGATTTTCCCTTAATAATTAAATCCCCACATTATCTTAAGTATGGTATGAGTCTCATACACCCATGTCCAATGTATCATCTAGCATGACACAAAACTAAATACATTAATATATATCATATATATATTTAATTGTATTAAGAGAAAACATTTTCTTAAGTGAGCTAATATTAGTTAATGTATATTAATATATCAAATATATAATTACACATTAAATTATTAAATCGACACTTGATTTAATAACCCGGTTGTATCGCATACAACCGACTAATATCATTTATATGCATATCAAATATACATATAACATATAATTGAATCAACACTTGATTCAACAATCTGGTTATATCACATATAACCTGTATCGCGAGATTGGAATGCGCTATCACATACTCGTATTAATCTCGGTCCCACACATATCACATATGTGCCCTACTTCATTTCTCATGAGCCCGGAAACCTCTGTGTAGGACTCTAAAGACTCGTCAATACGTCGACAGCAGGTGATGATCATATCAGTCACCTACAAGCCGTCAGCGGTACTAGCTGGACGTAACGGCTACCCGGGTATTGAGCGATCTGAAGATCAACATGCAAGCTTGTCCATACTCCTGTGAATCCAACAGTAACACTACCGTACAATCTGGTCTCTTCGTCTGATATGTTGCATATCGAGTCTAGGGGTGGTAAACGTTAGACCCCAGTAACTTGATAAGTCATGCCGATATGAGGCTCATAACGGGCCGAGAAACTACTGATAACACTTACCAGTAAATCTCCGTATCAACCCTGGCCAGGGACTTCCTGTTATGGCCAATCGAGCACAGCGCAACATCAACCCCCAATACCAGGAGAGACGAATCCCCTCATATCGCTCATTGCCTCCATGTGACTCGGGACTGTACCCAAAAACCAACGTTTTGCACGCTCTCTTGAACGTGGTAAGGTGGAAATCAAAGCACAGTGGGAATCACACAAGACTCCATGATGATCTCGGGTCTACAGACTAACCTGTACCAGTGTCATCAGAGAACTGCTATCTGACGTTAGGTATAATACCATCTAGGAGTTCTCGGCGAGTCCTGTTCAGTGTACCCAGTCTCCACTGAGCACACGTATACCATCTTTGATGTCAAACACCAATGGATATGGGATCATCCATCGCCCATTAAATGGGTCAAAAAACGTATAAGCTAGTCTACTTTGGAATATCGATGCTCCGTCTCGATACACCCTCGACTAGGAACAATTAAAGGATGAACTTGTGGACTACCCTGTCCCTACTAGTATGATCTGCATCATAGTCTTGTTAGTCAAGTATACATCCTAAGGGCTTTATCAACATGTGAGAGAAAGACAATATCTCAATACAAGTCTACATGTTAAGATAAAGAGCAACCAGATAGCATACTATCATGTCGAGCAAGAAAGACCTCCCTATATATGTCCAAGAATCCATTGTAATATACAATCATGTACAACAATGGCTTCTAGGGCATATATATAACTAACAAAAGTCAACCCCAAGTAAGCGGGCCCAAGCTCATGTCAAGTGGCCCATGCCCAAGTCGAGCCCCGCCGCCGGCCTCTCCTATGCCAAAATGAAAATTATGTAATAAATAAATAATGTAATTTTTATGAATAAATGTTAGGAAAATGGGCATAAATCCAAATTTTTTTAAAGCTCATGGCTCCTGTGCAAAAGAAATCAGAACATGAGGTATGGGATGGGCAAAATGCCATTTTGTAAATCCCAAAGGGCTATGTGTAAATTTGTAAGCATGTATAAGACAACATGATGATGAAATGAAAAAGAATAATTGATTCCCCTAAAAAATACTAGGGTTTGTGCCTCCTTCTCCTTTCTCAAGGTTCTAAACCTTCTTCTCTTTTCTGAATTAACCCAAGAGTTTAACTCTTCCTTTTCTAAAATGAAATAGTTTTTCACCATAAAACCAAAGAAGGAGAGCTTAAATCTCCCATAAAATCTCTAAAAGGGGATATTTTTAAGTCTCACCCCCTTTTCTCTAAAATCCAGCCAACAGAGAGGAGGAAGAAGGAGACTCATCTCCAAAAATCCCACTTTGGGGAAGATCCGAGACTTAGGAGATGATTCAGGGCTCAGGGGAGAAGTAAGGGGTAACCTTTGATCATCTTCAAATATTTCTGGGAGTTAAACTCCATTTGTCAAAATCTTTGGGAGTTTAACTCCATAAATATAATTCTTTTAGGAGTTTAACTCCATTCAAAATCTTTTGGAGTTTAACTCTATAAATAAAACTCATTTGGGAGTTTAACTCCACTCAAGATCCTTTCGGGAGTTTAACTCCTAATACTGGGGCTATGCCTCTTTTTATGCAGGATTTTAACTCCTAATCACGTGCCGGGCACATGAGGCGCTGGCTCCCAGCGCCTATATGCCTTGCACGTGGCCCGCAGGCGTCCACATTCCGGGCGAGTACGGCGCGGGCGCCCAGCGCCCACGCGCCTCTCACATGGCCCGCGAGCGCCCAGCGCCCATGTGCCGGGTGCGTGAGGCGCTGGCGCCCTGCGCCCACACGCCTCTCACGTGGCCCATAAGCGTCTAGTGCCCACGCGCCATGTACGCATCCTTAGGACGCTTCTCACCCTTCTTTTTCCATACGCTCCACACTAAAAATACATTCCCCGTTAGAAAAAAAATTCTAACGGTGCGCTGCCCCATACCCCGCAAGGGGGATGCTAGCCCCCTTGCCCCCATCCGCTATCCGGATAGCGGGACCCCCGTAAACTCTGTGAGCCCCTCGATACGTCCAAAAACATACATATAAGCACCGCACATTCAGTCCGCATGACTAGTTGACCCATCAATCGGAGGTTCCTTAGCTTCAAAGGCAAGGGATAATTAACGGCAGCTTAATCTGCGGCTGCAGGAGATTCGTATCCCCATAATAAACAAATCCCGGCCTACCTTAGGCAGGAGGAGTCTGTAGTACGCCTGACAAGCGGTGCGTATTCCCATCTCAATGGGGTGACGAAAAACACCCTACAAGGGCAATCCAGATATTCCAAAGCAATAAGTTTGTAAAAAGGTCGGTCAACGTAGTTAACGAGTCTTAGTTTAAGGTGAGTCAAGGGTCGCTGCCAGAGAGAGAGAGAGAGAAAACAATCAGCGTGCACTCTAACCTTGATTAGATTGGTTGATTAATTTATCTAATCAGGATGGCTCCCACTGTTCCATCGAATCCTCTTTCAAACCCTAAAAGGAGAACTAGTCGGATTTCATATAGAAAATCTTCCGGGAGTAAAAATTACTCACAGTGGGAATCGGGACCCAAACTATCATGGCGTGATAAACTTGACATAGTCAACAAGTTATCCCACTCCATATAAGGTATACAATCTCATTGCATGTTTCAATACAGGAAACTCCCGATATTAGTCTTTACCCCTAGCGGCTTATGATCTTGACACGGTCAATAAACCATAAGCTTCTAGTCAATTTCAACCCGTCATTTGATGATTGATTTAGACCCACCAACATAACCCCTTTACATAGTCAAAAAGGTTACATGACTGTCCAAACCTATCACATCAACATGCAAGTAGAAAGACATCACTTAGCTACCGTACACTACGCCTTGACATAGTCAATAAACGCAGCACAAATACTAAGCACTCTACTTCCTGAAATGACAGAGGACTGCGACTGGTTTTGAAGAAAAACCATTAACGTGATGAACTTGTTTTCATCGTAGGAACTCAGTGGTTTTGCAAACTTATAGTTACATAAATTTTTTCCCAAGAGAAAATTCCCTATGAGGGATCAAGGTTATTTCCTCATCGAATGAAGTGCTGGATATTCCTAACCGAATGCCACGATGCAAAGCAAAAGAATACGACTATAGATTTTGCAAGTTTATATCAACACAAACTTTTGCTCAAGAGCGAACTCTCTATGAAGGGATCAATGCTCTTTGCTCATCGAATGAGGTGCAGGATATTCCTAACTGAATACCTCTATGCAAAGAAAAAGAACTGACTATAATCTTGGTAACACAAACTGTTGCTCAAGAGCGAACTCCATTTGAAGGGATCAAGCCTCCTTCCTCATTGAATGAGGTGCAGGACATTCCTAACTAAATGCAACTATGCAAAGCAAAAGAATCGACTAAAATATCCTTTTAGAAAAAAGTTTGGTTCCAACAACGTATTAGGTTTGTTTTCCGTGCATTAATCTAAATTAATGTAATCCCCATCATTTAGATAAACTTTATCTAGTATATTTCTTCTCACACAATCACCGAAAAAGTATGAAAAGAAAATAGAATGCACATATATGCTATCCGCATTCGCCACGGGCCCCCGGATCTTCACCGTAAGTTTATTTAACTTATGGGAGTGCAAGGGCAGGGGCAGGGCTAGCGTGGGTGCAAAATGTACACACACACACACACACACACACACACACCAAAAATCCATATATTAATATATCATCACACGCGAATAATCACATTACAGCATGCGGGAAAACAACATCGCAGAATTGGAATGGTTGGATCACTTAGGAATCCCGTATTTCGTTCAAGCTACAAACGAAACACGATATTCCCCGGTCGCGTGAATGGATCGTGCACGTCCAAAAGCAATAACCCTATGAGTGCGGTGAGCCACCTGTCAATCCTAGAAAAAGAGGCAGCCTGCCTCATCGCCGTGAGTGTGCTACCCATCGCTTTCTTGAATCTGGTAGCTCGAGCACTCCATCATGGATGCACTTGTACCTCCTACAAGTGCGACGTGTCATCCGCCAATCCTAGAACAAGATGGCCCGGTCTCAACTCCTTAAGATGGTCACCCGCTGCCTTCTAGAATCTGATGACACGGACGCTTCACTGCGAGGCAATCCTAAACCTTTATTATTTACAATGGAAACAACGACCGCTCCTACGTCGCATCCCAAAAAAATAATAATACAACAAGCGGAAATGGCGGTCACAAACCAGATGCTTGCCCCAAATGAATATACGTTTGCTTTAGCACATGAATAGAAAATTTATATACAGCACATCACACAATTCCGCATTGGGCTATTCAGTCCACGACAATCCGAACCGTTCCAAGCACAGTATCGTATATCAATACAACCATCACAAATAACTACTGTAAAACTTCATCTAATTGACATATAGTAAATAAGCGACATAACATATCATTAAATGCGGAAAAATGATGCTGCAGTTTCGATCACAAAACTTTTCGAACATCCCAAAAACCAAACGAGATCACATCTCAAATCTAGGGCAAAAAAACTATGCTGAAAATCTAAATTCAATGTATTTAAGCCCCAAAAGAAAAATGGGAGCAAAAGCCCCATAGCATGGCCGCTACTAGAGTCTAAAACACAAAAACCAGTGACCACGTTAGGGTCAATTGCTCCCATTTTCCAACCATGTTCATATTAAAGCATAAGCAATACTCTGCAACTATTTTAAAAAAAAATACATGTGAAGTTTAAAAATTTGAATAGAGGCTTAAAAACCAGAATTGGAAATCGGCAAGTTCCGTGATCCGACACCGTAACTTCGTACAAATGCAAGTTAAGGTCTATGGCCAGATCTGATACCACTGTAAGGACGTCATACTCATTGGACAAGTGTTTAGAACGTTACGAAAGCGAAAAATGAAAATTCCTTGTGAGCCAAACATCCTTAAACCTAGAATCTACACCATAGACACATTGCTTGCAAACTAAAAGATATAACAAAGAGATACAATCTTTGAAACACCTTCATATGCTCCAATGGATGATTTTGGTTGCTCTCCCATAGTTGTAACGACTCTGAATTTACTGTACTGAATTTTCCATTTTAATGTAAAGAAATGAGCTTTACAGCCTGAGTTTGAGTTATAAGTTACTTTTGTTAAATAACAGCAAGAAACAATTTGTAGCTCGCTGGTAATGTCTTTGCACTGCTGTGACGTAGCCTCTGTGTTCAATTCCTATCAAACATAATTTTTTTTTCTAATTTTTTTAACTTTTTGGAAGCCCGACAGATTTTACGTGCAATACACCGGAAATGATCTGGCATGAATCTTGAGGCCAGATGGCATAAATCGGCCAGCATAATTGGGGTCTGGGCCGGCGCCGACGGTCAGGAGTTGGCCAAATTGCCCCGGGCTTTGCTCACACACCTCTTCACCTACCCCTAATTCCTCTGCACTATTTGATTTCCATGCAATCAAACAGAGACCTTTTATCTCACAATTAAACACCATTTTAATATTTTTTAATCCACAATTTTAATTCCCAAACTCTAATTCTCCACTATAAATACCATCCCCTATCTTGGCTCAGCACCATTCTGAAAATTCTTAACCAAAACTCTCTATAAAGTTCCTGGTGCAAGTGAAATAAAGAGGAGTTAGCAAGCAAGTTGGTTCCAGCGAAGACCGAAGCCTATTTCGGAGCTCCCGTGACACCACAAAGCTCATCCCCTTTTCTTCAACCTCTCTTTGAGATTTCTAAACCGTAATTCCCTAGCAATCTCTCTTTCTTTTCATTAAAATTCGATTTTAAAACTTATATCGGTAAGTGGAGTTTGTTGGGGTCAAAATTTGCACCTCGGTTGACCGAGTCAAAGTCAAGGTCAACCCCAAGCCAGGTGAGCCCAAGCCTAGGTCAAGCGGGCCCATGCCCAAGTCGAGCCCGCGGCCAGCCTCCTCCAAGCCAAATTTTTGTAAAGCCCATGGCTTATGTGCAAAAAGAAATAGCACATAAGACATGGGATGGGCAAAATTCCATTTTTTAAAGCCCAAGGGGCTATATGTAAATATGTAAGCCTATATAAGGCAACATGATGAAAATATCTAATAGACTTTTTTTTATTCCCCTCAAAATCTAGGGTTTGTTCCTCTTTCCCCTTTCTGAAGGTTCTAAATCTTCTTATTTCTTTTGAATTAAATCAAGAGTTTTACTCTTCCTTTTCCAAAACTAAATAGTTTTTCACCACAAAACCCATAAAGGGGAGCTTGGATCTTCCATCAGATCTCAAAAAGAAGAGATTTTTAAAATCTCACATCTCTTGATCTTCAAGATCCTGCCAATAGAGGAGGAAGAAGGAGGCCCATCTCTCAAAACCATATTTTGGGGAAGACCCAGGGCTCCAAAGAAGAACCCCTTTCATCAACTCCAAAACATCTTAGCGGTTTAACTCCACTCTAAATCCTCTTTTGGGATTTTAAATCCCCTTTTGGGATTTTAAATCCTCTTTTGGGATTTTAAATCCTATTTCTGGGAATAAAAGCCCCATTTTCCTCGCCGGCGCCCAAGCGCCTGAGCCCGAGCGCTCAAGCGCCCAGCGCCCACGTGTCAGGCACGTGGTGCGCTGGCGCTCGAGCGCCAGTGCACCACGCTCAAGCGCCTGGGCACGTGGTGCGCTGGCGTTCGAGCGCCTTGCGCGGGCGCTCGACGTGCCGGGCACAAGGTGCGTTAGCGTTCGAGCGCCCACATGCCGGGCACGTGGTGCGCCAGCGCCTAAACGCCCAGCGCTCGCGTGTTAGACACGCGAGGCGCTGGCCCCTACGCATCCTTTGGATTCCCTTTTTCATATATATATATATATATATATATATATATATATACATATACACACACACACATACTCTACAACACTGTCCCTTTCAAAAAAGATTGGGTCAGGGCGCTGTCCCGCACCCCGCAAGGGGGCTGCTAGCCCCCTTAACCCCCAGCCCGCTATCCGGGTAGCGGGACCCCCGTAAAAACTCTGCGTGGCTCCCGATATATCCAAGCCCCCTCCAAAACAAAGCATACGTACACTGCACATTGAGTTCGCAGGACCAGTTTAACCCGTCAATCGGAGCTTCCCTCACTCCAAAGGCGAGGGGTAATTAACGGCAGCTTAGTCCACGGCTGCCGGAGATTCGGATCCCCACAATCAATAAACCCCGGCCTACCCTAGGCAGGGGGAATCTGTAGTACGCCTGACAAGCCCACGCATATTCCCATCTCAATAGGGTGACGAAAAACACCCTACAGATTCTGGCACGCCCGGTGGGACAAATCTCTCCTCCCATATTTCGGGTTAAACGTTCATGCTGTAAGTCCATGCTACCCTACCCCGGTTCTTACGGGGTTGCAGAAGTGGTGAAAAACGATTTTCGAGAGGGTGGTAACATGGACTACCAATACGGATCTTTGTTAAACGACTAACTAACAACCTAATAAGAGTTTACCTACTCGGTTAGGGGGCTATACCTTTCTTGAACTCCTTCGTCTTCAACTCCTCCCGGTGTACGGATCGGCCTCACCTCATCGTCTCCTTGCGCCGAAGATGGATCCACCCGAAAGCTTCTACCTTTGGCTTCTTCTTCGACCTTTGAAGAAACTAGATCACTTGGCTTGCTAGGCCTTGTGAACTAGAATGAGTAGAGAAATGTTTTGGTATCTTTTTATCTCTAAGGCAATGAGTCTCAACACATGAGAATGGTTTGCCTTGAGCTAGAGAGAGCAAGAGGAAGAGGGAGAGCTTGAGAGTGAGAGAGCTCAAGAGAGAGAAAGTAAATGAAAGAATGAGCCACACTCTTCTCATTCTCACCTCTCATAATCCAAAAGCCATCATAACAAAAATAATAATCAAGTATTGTGTGATGGTTTAAGTCAAAATGGCTATATCATTTCATGCACTCATTTTGCATAAATAAACAAGCAAGCAAAAGTCTTTGCCATGGAATGATAGCCATTGTCATGATGATTGGTCAACTAGTCCAACCTAGTCAACCCGTCAACAAAGTCAACAAGTCAACAAAGTCAACCCCTCAACAACCATGTCACTATAATACTTAATTAATATTAATGTTAATAATATTTCTTATTCTCATTAGGGTTAAGCAAAAGTCAATGGTCAACGGTCAACAGTAAATAACCCCAATGAGATTCCTCTGCCTCTGTCTCTCTGTCAACTGTGCATACACACCCGCATCCGCGTTCCGAGGAACACGAATACAAACGAGATAAAACCAATCCCAAAATGTACACTAGGATCTGGCTTAAACCGAAACCCGCTAGTGTTAACTGTCCGGACACTGTACGTGCACAAGTGCACGGATGTGACCGAACACTGTCGCGAAACCATGCGACCTCTACTCTTTTGCCTAAAGGCGAATAGCTTTCTGTATGGGACTCTAAAGACTCGACACTACGCTGGCAGTGGGTTTAACCACAGACCGCAAGCGGCACTAGCTGTGCGTAACGGTCCCCAGGTAGATGCCGACAAGAAGACGGACGAGGTGAAACCCATCTGAACTCCAACTGAGTCTGAATGTGACAATCTCTGTACAGTCCGGTCTGTTCGTCTGATACATCGCATGGCGGGCCTAGGGGGCGGTAAACGTCAGTCCACTAATAGTGGTACAAGTCGTGTCAGAGTGAAGCCCAGAACACCCTGAGATAACACTGGAAACCTACCAGTATATCTCGCTTGCCCTGGCCAGGGACTACTCATGTAATGGCTCTCCTAGACACAGCGCGATGTCAACCCCCAATACCGGGAGAGACGAATCCTGTCTAACCGTCACTGCCTCCAAGTG
Organism: Agapanthus africanus; assembly: GCA_030015575.1. Taxonomy (NCBI): domain Eukaryota; kingdom Viridiplantae; phylum Streptophyta; class Magnoliopsida; order Asparagales; family Amaryllidaceae; genus Agapanthus; species Agapanthus africanus. The sequence goes on from JASDDO010000014.1 coordinate 590,667,519, forward strand.
CTTCGGGACTGCACCCAACTACTACCTGTTTGCATGACTCCTTTGAGCCGTGGTAGGGTAGTAATCTAAGTACAGTGGGAACACACTCGAGGCGAAGTGACAGTGTCAAGTTAGCGGACTAAGCTGTACTCATGTCACCTAGGAACTGATAACTGACGATAGGTATAGTACCAACCAGCAGTTCCCGACGAGTCCTGTCCAGTGTACTCGTAACCCAACGAGCACCCGCATACTATCTCCAGTACGACGTACTGATGGCTGTGGAACAGACCATCTCCCACACTGGGATGAGAAGCGCATACACTAGTCTACTCCGGAGTATTGATGCCCTGTCTCGATAGTCCTGCGACTAGGGACCTGCATAAGGATGTGCTTATAGATTACCCAGCCCCCACTAGTGTGACTGCCATCACAACGCTGGTAATCAAGCAAAGATCCTAAGGGCTCCACTAATGTGTATAGGTGATATACTAAAATAAACACATGTACACATTGAAGTAGAAACAAACCAAGTAGCATACTACTATATTGAGCAAGATTGTCTATACAAGGTGAATATCCTAAGCTTCCATTAAGTAATATACAAACTAGTATGATACAGTAATGGCCTCTAGGGCATATACACTAACACATGCGAACTCAATCAATATACATATTTATATTTATACGAAAATAATTCTCTTTCATGCAGGTTTTCAAGTAATCACTTCTCAACAATGACTCCAAAGATGAACTCAGCTCCCATCTCATACACGATGAAGATGGACTCCAGGACGGTCCTCCCAACCAGTCTTGGGCGACAGTGGGAGGAGCTGCTGCTAAAGTTCGGCTCTATTCTGTTCGTGCCAGCTAACGCCATTCCAGCTCCTCAAGCTCCAGCAATAGACAGACCGGTCTCAAAAGGCAGGAGACCAAATGTGGTGATCTCGAGGGCGCCCCAACCCAAACGCAAGTCGGTGTTTGAACGACTCTCCTTGGCCCCAGCTGGGGGCAAGGCCATCAACACCAACACAGCAACAAGGCGTCTCAAGCAAGCTCCGGCGGTGCCCATGACAACTGCTCGATCGGGTGTTTTCTCTAAGCTCCCCGCTAATCGACTCACGGTGGCTTCCTAGGAAACAGATGCCCGCTAAGCCCTTAAAATTAAGAAGCTAAGGAAGAAAAGGCTCAGATATAGAGCCAACCAAAGGGCTAGGGCTCCTGCTAGGCTGAACCTCATGAGGTTCGAAGAACAGGGTTACCCCGCCGAAGATGAGGAAATAGCTGGATATGTGGTCCACACTGTCTACATGGTGGGCACGTGCAGCAAAAGCAAGGACGGGGCCACCACATCTCAAATCCAATCTCTCGAATGTGGTTGTTGTTTCCCAAAAACAGCCGCCTCTGCTGGGTGATGAAAACCCTCTCGATGAGGATGATAGGAAGAAAGACCCTTCGGTCCATGAGGAGTCGGGCTCGGAAAGCGAAGATGAGCCAATCTTCCGTCCCTAGAACGCAGAGCAGCAACTTCTCCAAGAGCTCCGAAAACAGCTCAGAAGCAAAGACAAAGAGATGGCCAAGCTCTACTAAAAAATTGACGACTTGACAAACGTCGTCTTACAGCTCACGACCCAACTTGCCTCTCAGCTGCCCAATCAGGCACGGTGCTCTCATGAACCGGGAAACGGTGTCCCGAAATAGCCGACGCATGTTCCCTCAAATCCAAAGGTGGGCGGACCGCATGAAAATCAGTCGCATCCTATCTCGGGGAACGTCTTGTCTACCGATGACAGTAGCCCACTAACTCAAGATCAAATCATGGATTTGGTTGCCAACAAAGTCAAAACATTGGTAACCGAAGCTGAAGCGTAAAAAGATGTTAGCAGTAGCGGGAGACCATATCCTGCTCAATATGATCTGGTAGAATTTCCTAGCGGCTATGTCATCCCTAAATTTGGTAGATTCGATGGGACAGGAAATGCTAATTAGCACATCGCCCACTTTAAAGCCTCATGCGAGAATACTGGGGGCAACGATGCGCTTCTCCTTCGCCAATTTGTTAATAGCTTGACCGATGTTGCTTTCGACTGGTACGCGAGCATACCGGATGGCTCCATTACTACTTTCTTCCAAATGGAATCTTTGTTTCGACAAAGGTTCATGAGCGTCAGCGATAAGATCACCATTGCCGAGCTCGTAAGGACCAAGCCCAAGAACAACGAAAGCAGCACGGATTTTATAACCCGATAGCGCAATATCTCCGTCAAATGTGAACCGCCGATAGAGCAGAACCAATATGTCAGTCTCCTTGTCGGAAATCTCATCAATTGGATGGCCCCGTTTCTATGCATCGCGGGTCTCAAAACATTCCAAGAGCTGACCAGGAAAGTTCAGATGCTGGAGCGCTCAAAGCAGGATTCCTCCTCGGATTCCCAAAATAACAATAGGTCCTGGAGAAACTGAAAGGACGATAATCGCAAAGGTGGAAACTCCGATGATTCTGAATCTTTCAACACTTCGGCTAACCGAAATACGCAAGGGTTGAGCGGGCCTAATGCCAACCAGCCTCGGAAGCTAGTGTTCGGAAAGGGAGGAGAATCTCCACTCAAAGAGAAGCTAGATAAGGTCTAGTCCTTCAGAAGGGATAAAATCCGTAAAATATTCAAAGACGTCGTGAAGAACGGTCTACAACTGCCAGAGTCAAAAAGACCGCAGGAAGCGAATATGACCGACGACCCTAAATACTGCCCCTATCACAGAGTGATAGGGCATGCCATTGAGGACTGCTTCATCTTCAAAGATTGAGTCGAAAAACAATACAAGGCAGGAGAGATAGAACTTTCCAAAGGCGTGTTAACAAACATTCAAGCCGCGACCGCCAATTTCATATAAACGGAGACCGAAGTCCTTCGTGAAACCGATTCTCTGAAAACAGTCGACCACCACGTCATTAAACTGGGAACAGTCGACCTTTAAGTCGTTAAACTGGGAATGTAAAAAAAAAAGGAATGTGTAAATAAATAAATAAAAAGAAAAGCCGAAATGATAGGACAACTCGCAATAAAAATCAGCGAGTAAAATAAAGATGAAAAATAAAGCCGAATTGATGGGGCAACCGCGAATAAATAGCCGAAATGATAGGGCAATCACGACCTTCGCGATAAGAAAATCTGAAAGGATAGAGCAATCGTGGTAATAATAAAAAAACAACAACAAAAAAACCCTCCAAATGGCGAATGATGAGTCGCTCCTGGTACTATATTCCAGTGCAGCAATGCAGACGCCAACCAAATTCCAAACCTCCAACGGCAAATGATGAGTCGCTCCTTGTACCATATTCCAATGCAGCAATGCAGACGCCAACCAAAACCCAATTTTCCAAAATTCTCCCAGCCATACGGTTGGTCCCCAAGTTGACTACCGTATACAATCCAAGGGCTCAAATAATTCTCATCATACCCATGCCCTGCCGTAATCACCAGTTACGCGGCTGGTCTCCGCCCTTGGAATTATGCTCCATTGGGAAGACCCACTCATGTGTCCTCATGATGCAAGAGGAGAACAAACATTCGTGGGATCCTTACGACTCACAAAGAAAAAACACACTTAGGGGTCCTCACGACTCCTAAGGAGAAAATGCACCTACGGGATCCTTACGACTCGTAGGGAGAAAATGCTTTTATGGGACCCTTACAGCTCATAAAATTGGAAAGTCTTAAATGATAAGGACCTAAAACCTGTCTCCTAAGCCATCGCTTCCTAATAAGCAAACGAAAATGATGATTCGCTCCTGGTACCATATTCCAGTGTAGCGATGCTGATGCCAAACAAAAACCAAAATCCCCAAATCTACTCATGGCAAATGATGATTCGCTCCTGGTACCATATTCCAGTGTAGCGATGCTGATGTCAACCCAAATCAAATCAAACCAACAACCTCTGCGGCGGAATCATGCTCCGTCCCAGATCCTACCCCGTGTCGAAATCATGCTTCGCTTCGGGATATCTACCTTCCCTGCCGGAATTATGCTCCGCCTCGGAATCAAATCAACCAACCAGCTCTGCGTCGGAGTCATAATTCGTCTCAGAGTGTACCGCGCATCGAAATCAAGCTTCTCCTCGGTGTATCTGTCATCCCTGTCGGAATTATGCTTCGGCTCGGAATCAACCAACGACCTCCTCGTCGGAATTATGCTCCGCCTCGGAATCAAGTCAACAAGCAAGCTCTGCGTCGGAATCATGCTTCGTCTCAGAATGTGCACCCCTTGTCAAAATCATACTTCGCCTCGGTGTACCTGCCTTCCCTGTCAAAATTATGCTTCGTTTCGGAATCAAGTCAGCCAACAAGCTCTGCGCCGGAATCATGCTCTGTCTCAGAATGTACCCCGTGTTGAAATCGTGCTTTACCTCGGACTATTTGTCTTCCCTGTCGGAATTATGCTTCGCCTGGAAATCAACCTCTGCATCGAAATTATGCTTCGATCAGAAAGTCTGCCGACTCCTCGGAACGATGCTCCGATCCCCCGGAACGATGCTCCGATTCCCGGAACGATGCTCCGATCCTTTAGAATCATGCTCCACTCTTCGGAATGATGCTCCGATCACTCGGAACGATGCTCCAATCCTCGGAATTATGCTCCGACCCTTTGGAATCATTCTCCACTCTTCAGAATCATACTCCGCTCTTCGGAATGATGCTCCGATCCTCGGAATTATGCTCCGACCCTTTGGAATCATGCTCCACTCTTCGGAATGATGCTCCGATCCCTTTGGAATCATACTCCGCTCTTCGGAATGATGCTCCGATCCTCAGAACGATGCTCCGATCCTCGGAATTATGCTCCGACCCTTTAGAATCATGCTCCACTCTTCGGAATGATGCTCCGATCCCTGGAATCATGCTCCGCTCTTCGGAATGATGCTCCGATCCATGGAATCATGCTCCGCTCGTAGGAATTATGCTCCGACCCCCTGGAATCGTGCTCCACTTGTCGGAATTATGCTCCGACCGCCTGGAATCATGCTCCGCTCTTCGGAATGATGATCCTGTAGGGTTTCTATGCACGCGCACAAGGGTCTACGGGGCATCAACCATGCCCGATTAAAAATTTAGCCATGTCGAACAACCCGAAGTCGGATCTTTAAACTAGAGTTTTGGCGAAAACAAGTATGTTAAACACTTTAACACTAAGTCAGAGGGATTAAAACCTTTGTAGATCCGGTCCTTCACTTCTTAAGCTCCGTGTTGAGGTCCCTTCGCTGCGATCATCGTGTTCCGGACTCTCGAGAGGCTTCACGAAGAGAAAGATGCAGTCTTGCTTCCGATCTTCGATACAAAGATGATCTACCTTGAAGTTTCGTTAACACAAGCTAACACTCATAATATGAAGTGAACACCCTCATCTAAATGGCAAGGATAGATGAGGATGATGAAGTAGGATTATTGCTCTCTTTTATTTTCTTATTCTCACTCATTTTTCATCACAAATAAAAAGCAAGAAAGCTTTGCAAAAGGAGGAAGAAGAAGAAGAATAGTCATCAAAATCCCTTTTGTGTTTAATAATGAAAGAATTAATATGATGAATAATGCAACCATGGTTGACTAAACCATTGTAGAGAATTAACCAAGGGCTAGGGTTTGGGTTGGGTTAAGTATGAGTCCTTGATAAATATCAACACAAATATCTTTATCATGACAAAAAGAAACCTTCTAGAATCTACTAGAAGTCTTAACCCTAATCCAAACCCTAATCATGTTTAAACTCCACTAAACAAGTTGCATTAGTTATCATATCATGTTACAATATTATATATCACATATATAATATTTATCATAACAAAAAAAAAATAATACAACTAACATATATCGCATATATATCAATATATTACCCGAGTGAGAAAAAGAATCTTTTAGTGAGCAAATATTAGTTAATGTAATTTAATATATCATATATATTATTATACATTAAATTATCGAATCAACACTTGATCCGACAATCCAGCTATATCGCATATAACCGACTAATATTTATCCGTACCGATTCATCGAATCAACACTTGATCCGATGACCCGGCTGATATCAAATATCGCGAGAATAGAATATGGTATCTCATATCGTATTATCCTCGGTCTCGTACATATCACATATGTGCTCCTACTCCGTTTTGCCTGAGCCAAGAAACCTCTGTGTAGGACTCTAAAGAATCGTCAATACGGCGGCAGTAGGTGATGATCATATCAAACACCTACAAGCTGCAAGCGATCAGCTAAACGTAATAGCCACCCAGGTATTGAGCGCTCAGAAGATCAACAAGCAAGCCTGCACATTCTCCTGTGAATCCAAACAGTAACACTCCCGTACAGTCCGGTCTCGTCGTCTGATATGTCGCATATCTCGCCTAGGGGTGGTAAACGTCAGACCCCAGTATCTCGATAAGTCGTTTCGATATGAGGTCTATAACAGTTCGAGAAACTACTGATAACACTTACCAGTAAATCTCAGCAACCCTGGCCAGGGATTTCCGGTTATAGCCAATCGAACACAGCACAACATCAACTCCCTATACCGGGAGAGACGAATCCCCTCATATCGCTCATTGCCTCCATGTGATTCGGGACTGTACCCAAAAGCCACCTTTTTGCATGCCCTCTTGGACGTGGTATGATGGAAATCAAAGCACAGTAGGAATCACACAAGACTCTATGACGATCTCGGGTCAACAGACTACTCTGTACCAGTGTCACCGGAGAACTGCCATCTGACGCAAGGTATAATACCATCTGGGAGTTCTCGGCGAGTCCGTCCAGTGTACCCAGTCTCCACTGAGCACCTGTACACCATCCTTGATGTCAAACACCGATGGATATGGGATCATCCATCGCCCATCATATAGGTCAAGATGCGTATACGCTAGTCTACTCTGGTGTATCGATGCCCTGTTTCGATACACCCTCGACTAGGAACAGTTATAGGATGTACTCGTCGACTACCGTGGCCCCACTTGTATGATCTCATCATAGTCCCAGTAGTCGAGTACATATCCTAAGGGCTTTATCAACATGTAATATAGAGACAATCAGAGTACATGTTAAGATAAAGTACAACCAGATAGCATACTATCATGTCGAGCAAGAAAGTCCTCCCTATATATGTCCTAGCATCCACTACAATATACATCGTATGTACAATAATGGCCTCTAGGGCATACATATAACTAACAATCTCCCACTTACACTAGGGCCATCCATTGTGGTATCACATACCCAACAATTAGTTGTGGTTGAAGTATCTCATACTCAACCATCCCATAAAAGTCTCTGCTGGGAAAAAAACCTTTGTGAGTGGATCCGCGCTGTTGTCCTCTGTGTCTACTCTCCTAACCTCGATCTCCCTGGAGATCAACCATCTTCATGATCAGGTGATACTGCCTAAGAATTATATCTGGATTTCTGATGGGACGGTAGTTCCTTGGCATAAGCCACAACTCCATTGTTACACAATGGTAGGAACGAAGTTTATCTCATGAACTTATATATATCCAGACTACCTCTTTGGTAGCATCCTTGGTAACGATGTATCTTGCCTTTAATCGTCTAGTAAGTCACGGTATCTAGCTTGGAACTCTTCCAACATACCGTCCCTCCACTGAGGGTAAAGACAATGCCTGCGACTGACATCCAGTCGTACTTATCACCCTGGAACCTTTCCAGTGATTCTCCCCAGGATCGATTGATACCATCTCACTACAACTACTGAGTATCCTAACATCCAATTAGATCTATCTCATAGATCCAAAACCCAGGATTTAGAAGATATCATCTTGATCCTATATGGAGAATCCTTGTGATAAGCGGAGATTAACCGAGCGTAGCATAGGAAACTCCTTTCCTATCAAGAGTATGTCATCGACGTACTCTCCGAGGATCACCACCATACTCTCTAGTACCTTTTTGTATATACAAGGTTCATCTACCATTTTGATGAAGTCAAACTCTTTGACTTCCACATCAAAACAGACGTTCCAACTCCGCGATGCCTGTTTTATCATATAAAACATCTTGCACACGTTTCCGCTGCTCCCACTGTCTACGAAGCCCTCTGGCTGTGTACTTATAGACGCTCTCTTCCAAATCATCTTTTAGAAAAGCAGTCATGACACCCAACCGCCAGATATCGTAGTCATGATATGTAGCCGTGGCAAGTAGGATCTGGATGGACTTAAGCATAGCTTTGAAAGTCTCAACTTTTCCATGTACACCAAGTAATCTTCTCAAGATATACTTGCTCCTGATGGGGATTTAACCATTCAGATAAAGCAACCAAAGTCCATACTTTGTTTGTGTATAAGGATTCCATCTCAGATCACTAAGCATCCAGCCATTCTTACAGAGTCCCACTCCTGATGGCCAGCTCGAAAATAGTTGGTTCATCATCTCATGATGCAATCCTCGCTCCCACTGTCATAGAGAAACCGAAGTATCTCTCAGGTGGATGAGGAACCCTACTAGATCGGCGGAGAGGCTGAGATTCGTTGGAAACTATTGAATCCTTTGGTTCTACCAAATCATCAGCTGCAGTTTGTATAGCTGGAACCTTTCCAGTTCTACATAACAGACCTTGCCTCGAGCTTGTCCGGATTTTTCTTTTAGACATAGTCCGGACAACCCCAAATCTTAACATACTTAAGATATGGGCTCTTCCCATTCCATATCACATATGAAGTGGTAGGCAACTGATTTGATTTGAACCCTATTCAATAGGTATGCAGCTTCTCAAGCGCATATCACCCAAAAGGAAATAGGAAACTCAGTAGTACTCATCATAAAGCACACCATATCACATAGGGTGCTATTGCTCCGCCCCGATACACCGACGTGCTGTGGTGTATACGGAGGAGTAATGCTGAGAGAGAATCTCATTCTCCTTTAGAATAGTCCAGGAATTCCGTGCTCAAGTATTCTCCTCCTTGATCTCATCAAAGGACATAATACTTATACCCGTATTTTGGTTCTCTACTTCTAACTTACATTCTGTGAATATCTCAAAAGGTTCGGACTTGTGTTTCAACAGGAACATATGTCTGAATCTTGAGAGATCATCAGAGAATGTAATGAAGTATAAAGAACCAGTCTTGGCATGTGTAGACAGGAGACTTTCATACATCAGCATGTATCAATCCCAAGAGTTCACTAACTTTTTCTCTGTTTCCAATAAACAGAGCTATGGTCATCTTATCTTTGTGACATGACCGGTCGCATTGATATGACCTAGTCTACAATGCCTCAAGAAGGATTCATTCATTTCTGAACTCTTCCTCTCGTGTGTGTTCTGTATACTAAGTACTGTAGTTTGATTTAGAACGTCAATGCTTTTAGATAACGTGCCTGAACCGATCAACTCTTGATATAGGAAATGTTCAAAACATTATCCAACAATACAAAATTATATCCTTCTTTACTAATAAAGAGACTGATATGATGTTGTATATCAGGTTCGGTATCTAATAACATTTGTTCAGAATCAATATATTCTGGTAATATAGGGTGATAGTGACCAACAGACTTGGCTGCAACATTTGCACCGTTTTCTGTCTCATGAAACTTATCACCCGTTCTCAGTTCTCTACTTATCTGTAGCCCATGTAACAGATTACATATGCGGGATCCTGATCCGGTATCTCATACCCAGGACGTAAAGGATACTGAGAAACAGTTCTCTATAAAGAACACACCCAAAGATGATGCATCAACATGCACTTTCTTCGTTTAGGCGGCACGGGAATTCTGGTAATCCCCAATTTCCTGCTCTGTCTTATAACAATTATAAGTTGGAGCGGGACCAACGTTCCCCAGCTCAGTATAACAAGCGGGTTCGGTCAATATATCCGTATTATTATCTTGATTAAGGCGTGATATGGTCACTACCTGGAGAGAGAGAGAAGAAAACACTCAGTGTATGCTCTTGCAAGATTAGATTGGTTATCTAATATATCTAATCAGGATGTCTCCCACTGTTTTAATCAAATCTTCCTTCAAACCCTAAAAGGAAAGACTAGCCGGGATTAATTACACGCTACAAGTTCGCCAATCTTTCAGCCAGGCCAGTGTCAGTACTTTGAGGGAGGTGCCCCGTGCTTTCGCACAGACCTAATTAAAATAAACCTCGTTTTCCCAGAGGCGTAACCCCGTTAACACCTTTCTAGACACCTACTTGATCGGCTAATTGTAATGTGTAAAACTCTCCCAGGAGTAACTGTTACTCGCAGCGGGTATCGGGATCCAACTATCTCATAGAAGGTATGCAATCTCATTGCAAATATCAACACTTGAAATTCCCAATAATATTTTACCCCTAGCGTGCTATGACCTTGACGCATGCCAAACAACCCATAGTCCGCTAGTCAAGTTCAACCCGTACATTTCTTGATTGAATTAAACCTACCCGCACGACCCTTGACGCATGCCAAACAACGCCGTATGAATACCCTAATCCAATCGCATCGTATGCTAGCAGATAAGCACTAGTTAGCTACCGTACACTACGCCTTGACGCATGCCAAACTACCGCAGCACGAATACTAAGTAGTACTTATCTGAAATGGCAGAGGGCTACGATAGGTTTTTAAGAAAACCCTTTGCGTAATGAACTTGATATCGTTGTAGAATCGAGTGATTTTAAATGGAGTGTTTTTGAGGCTTTTCTAGTTTTGCTAAAGGGGTCACTCCCGGTGAAGGGATCGTCGGCCCTTTCCTCATCGAATAAGGTGCAGGATATATCATATATACCACTATGCAAAGCAAGAACTATAGAAGCAATCAAAAGACAAACCGAGTTTGTAGCATCTGCTAGTTTCACTAAAGAGGTCACTCCCGGTGAAGGGATCTCGGGTCTTTCCTTATCGAATAAGGTGCTGGATGTTCTACAAGGAACACCGCTATGCAAAGCAAGAACTAGAGCTACCAGTTTTTAAACAAGTTTCTACAACATCTTTAGGTTTCTTTTATTTCATTAATCTCATTAATGAAGTCCCATTTTAATATGCTTCACAAGCATCACATTTGAAACGAAATCTGCAATATAACATATATCTCATATATATATAATATAAACATTCATCTCAGGCAGTAATATGATCTCATCATAGAACATTGCAGCAGAAGAACATATATGAAATATTGGATATACTAGGACATCCGTGTTTTCAATACGAGCCTGTATAAAACACGGATTCCACGGTCACGATGAATAGCCAAACCCACATCCCTAGACCCCTACGAGAGCGGCAAGCAACACTGCCAATTCTAGGGTTAGGAGACCCGGTCTCGACTCCTCGAGATGCTCTCCCACTGGACCCTAGAACCCGGTTACTTGTGCTCCCCGCCTTGGGTCTACCTAATGCGGAAAAGTAAATAATATACAACGGTGACATCATCCTCAGCCCGGAAGTGCCCCAATAAAAGAATATTACATACAAATGAATTTTACATGAATGAAAATGAAAAACTCTCATCTCACATAAAACCCCCGGCTATTCAAACGCGACGATCCAATACAACATGGCACAGCAACACATAATATCTCATATCATCAACGTAAGCAAGTATGCGTATCCCGATTGTCCTTGATGTATAGTAACGAAGCCGGCGATACACCACATACTACGCTTACGGTCACAGAAAAGAAAGTGTAAAACTACAACAGTTGGAATCCGCAACCTCCTTAGACATCGCATGCCCAACCAAATGAATTCCTTAGACATCGCATGCCTAACAATTATAAACTCCGCATTTTAGTCTCATTATCGAAAACAATTTTCAATATCAAGTCGGGCAATTCAATAAGATTCCCGACAACTTGATCGAATGCTCGTCGCAAACTTTAGTAGACGGCCGGCCCCCCGGATGCCGTCGACGAAGTGCACTAAGGCGGAACACCGCTGCCGCGAGCACCCGAACGGATGCTTTAGGCGACGGGGTTCTCCTACAGTCACTTGGTCGGGACGTGGCTATCTATTAAGTTTATCCGGCGAGTATCCGCGCACGCTACGTGATTGCGACGGACTTTTGATCACATCAAGATTCCGTGGCAACTGATCAATTTGAGACTAAACTGCTAGATTTATAACATTCAAATTAGTTATCTCATAACTACCTGTGGATTCCAAATATTGTATCACATTCCAGATAAATAGACAATGTTAAACTTTCCGGTCAAATAATCAAACACCCAAGATTTCCCCAATATATCTCAACACTTGAAATCAGTTTAAAAAAAACATCCATCATATGCCACAGTACCGATGGTCCAGCCGTAGAAGGGTCAAGCCAACGCCTCACATGTGGCACGCCGTACTGCCCCAAACCCTAAGGTTTAAAGGTAGTTCAAGACGGTCACATAATCGAGTTAAGGTTTGTTGTCTTCTAGAGGGTCCACCGCGTTACTTGCACGACTTAGAACGTTCTTAAACTCGAGAAAAAATCCAACTTTTGAAAAAATTTCCGACAGGGGAAAAAGTGAGTTATTGATATCCGTTCGAACTTTTTAACAGTTTCTAAAAATTATCCGATCGAATCAACGAGTCCCCAATACAACCTTAGAAAACTCAACACTTGAGTGGAATTAAAAATTTCCTAGACAAAAATGACAAGAAAGGACCTAAGAATAATAATATGAAATATGAGGGACTAAGTCCAAATTTTGGCCGCGGAACCGCCGCCAAACCCTTGGTTTGGCCGCGGTTCCGCGGTCAAATAATTGACTTAGTGAACCGTACTTCACAGTAATTCTTAGTTTTTCCTGCTTGTTTTTCTGAGCATTTTTAATTCATAAAAAACCACATTTTTGAAAAATGTACAGAGAAGGGTAAACATCGGGGTTTCCAGGTTCGATCGGACTTTAAATTTCGTCTAGACTTCGCTTAAACCTCTAGCTTGGCTCTGATACCACTGTAGGGTTGCTATGCACGCGCACAAGGGTTTACGAGGCATCAACCATGCCCGATTAAAAATTTAGCCGTGCCGAACAACCCGAAGCCGGATCTTTAAACTAGAGTTTAGGCGAAAACAAGTATGTTAAACACTTTAACACTAAGTGAGAGGGATTACAACCTTTGTAGATCCGGCCCTTCACTTCTTAAGCTCCGTGTTGAGGTCCCTTCGCTGCGATCATCGTGTTCCGGACACTCGAGAGGTTTTACGAAGAGAAAGATGCAGTCTTGCTTCCGATCTTCGATACAAAGATGATCCACCTTGAAGTTTCGTTAACACAAGCTAACACTCATAATATGAAGTGAACACCCTCATCTAAATGGCAAGGATAGATGAGGATGATGAAGTAGGATTATTGCTCTCTTTTATTTTCTTATTCTCACTCATTTTTCATCACAAATAAAAAGCAAGAAAGCTTTGCAAAAGGAGGAGGAAGAAGAAGAATAGTCATCAAAATCCCTTTTGTGTTTAATAATGAAAGAATTAATATGATGAATAATGCAACCATGGTTGACTAAACCATTGTAGAGAATTAACCAAGGGCTAGGGTTTGGGTTGGGTTAAATATGAGTCATTGATAAATATCAACACAAATATCTTTATCATGACAAAAAGAAACCTTCTAGAATCTACTAGAATTCTTAACCCTAATCCAAACCCTAATCATGTTTAAACTCCACTAAACAAGTTATATTAGTTATCATATCATGTTACAATATTATATATCACATATATAATATTTATCGTAACAAAATAAAATAATACAATTAACATATATCGCATATATATCAATGTATTACCCGAGTGAGAAAAAGAATCTTTTAGTGAGCAAATATTAGTTAATGTAATTTAATATATCATATATATTATTATACATTAAATTATCAAATCAACACTTGATCCGACAATCCAGCTATATTGCATATAACCGACTAATATTTATCCGTACCAATTCATCGAATCAACACTTGATCCGATGATCCGGCTGATGTCAAATATCGCGAGAATAGAATACGGTATCTCATATCGTATTATCCTCGGTCCCGCACATATCACATATGTGCTCTTACTCCATTTTTCCTAAACCAAGAAACCTCTGTGTAGGACTCTAAAGAATCGTCAATACGCCGACAGTAGGTGATGATCATATCAAACACCTATAAGCTGCAAGCGGTCAGCTAAACGTAACAGCCACCCAGGTATTGAGCGCTCAGAAGATCAACAAGCAAGCCTGTACATTCTCCTGTGAATCCAAACCGTAACACTCCCGTACAGTCCGGTCTCGTCATCTGATATGTCGCATATCTCGCCTAGGGGTGGTAAACGTCAGACCCCAGTAGCTCGATAAGTCGTGTCGATATGAGGTCTATAACAGTTCGAGAAACTACTGATAACACTTACCAGTAAATCTCAGCAACCCTGGCTAGGGATTTCCGGTTATAGCCAATCGAACACAGCACAACATCAACTCCCTATACCGGGAGAGACGAATCCCCTCCTGTCGCTCATTGCCTCCATGTAATTCGGGACTGTACCCAAAAGCCACCTTTTTGCACGCCCTCTTGGACGTGGTATGATGGAAATCAAAGCACAGTGGGAATCACACAAGACTCTATGACGATCTCGGGTCAACAGACTACTCTGTACCAGTGTCACCGGAGAACTTCCATCTGACGTAAGGTATAATACCATCTGGGAGTTCTCGGCGAGTCCGTCCAGTGTACCCAGTCTCCACTGAGCACCCGTACACCATCCTTGATGTAAAACACCGATGGATATGGAATCATCCATCGCCCATCATATGGGTCAAGATGCGTATACGCTAGTCTACTCTGGTGTATCGATGCCCTGTCTCGATATACCCTCGACTAGGAACAGTTATAGGATGTACTCGTCGACTACCGTGGCCCCACTAGTATGATCTCATCATAGTCCCAGTAGTCGAGTACATATCCTAAGGGCTTTATCAACATGTAACATAGAGACAATCAGAGTACATGTTAAGATAAAGTACAACCAGATAGCATACTATCATGTCGAGCAAGAAAGTCCTCCCTATATATGTCCTAGCATCCACTACAATATACATCGTATGTACAGTAATGGCCTCTAGGGCATACTTATAACTAACAGCTCCGATCCCTAGAATCATGCTCCGCAAATAAAAATGATGCTCCGATCCCTGGAATTATGCTCCAACTCTTCGGAATGATACTCCGACTTTGAAATTATGCTCCGCAAATCAGAATG
This sequence comes from Agapanthus africanus, assembly GCA_030015575.1. Lineage (NCBI taxonomy): Eukaryota > Viridiplantae > Streptophyta > Magnoliopsida > Asparagales > Amaryllidaceae > Agapanthus > Agapanthus africanus. The sequence goes on from JASDDO010000014.1 coordinate 590,682,736, forward strand.
ATGCTCCGATCCCCGGGAATCATGCTCCCCGAGGGATACTCCGCCCCTGGAATGATGTTCCACCTTGAAGTCCAGCTTTAAGATCCATCAATTTCATGCACACAACTCAAATGTGCGGTGTGCATTTATTGATGGGGGGCACTTTGTTGGGGTCAAAATTTGCACCCCGGTTGACCGAGTCAAAGTCAAGATCAACCCCAAGCCAGGTGGGCCTACGCCCAGGTCAAGCGGGCCCATGCCCAAGTCGAGCCCGCGGCCAGCCTCCTCCATGCCAAAATATAGATCATGTAATAAATAATTTTTATGTAATTTTTTATGCATGAATGTATGCAAAATGGGCATAAAGCCAAATTTTTGTAAAGCCTATGGCTTACGTGCAGAAAGAAATAGCACATAAGATATGGGATGGGCAAAATACCATTTTGTAAAGCCCAAGGGGCTATATGTAAATATGTAAGCCTATATAAGGCAACATGATGAAAATATCTAATGAACATTTTTCATTCCCCTCAAAATCTAGGGTTTGTGCCTCTTTCCCCTTTCTGAAGGTTCTAAACCTTCTTCTTTCTTTTGAATTAAATCAAGAGTTTTACTCTTCCTTTTCCAAAACTAAATAGTTTTTCACCACAAAACCCACAAAGGGGAGCTTAGATCTCTCATCAGATCTCAAAAAGAAGAGATTTTTAAAATCTCACATCTCTTGATCTTCAAGATCCTGCCAACAGAGGAGGAAGAAGGAGGCCCATCTCCGTAAACCCCATTTTGGGGAAGACCCAGGGCTCCAAAGAAAAACCCCTTTCATCACCTCCAAAACATCTTAGGAGTTTAACTCCACTCTGAATCCTCTTTTAGGATTTTAAATCCTATTTCTGGGACTAAAAGCCCCATTTTCCTCACCGACGCCCAAGCGCCTGGCGCCCGAGCGCTCAAGCGCCCAGCGCCCACGTGCCGGGCATGTGGTGCGCTAGCGCTCGAGCGCTCAAGCGCGCAGCGCCCATATGCCGGACACGTGGTGCACGTGTACATTACACATTGAGTTCGTAGGACCAGTTTAACCCGTCGATCGGAGGTTCCCTCGCTCCAAAGGAGAGGGGTAATTAACGACATCTTAGTCCGCGGCTGCCGGAGATTCGGATCCCCACAATCAATAAACCCCGGCCTACCCTAGGCAGGGGGAATCTGTAGTACGTCTGACAAGCGCGCGCCTATTCCCATCTCAATGGGGTGACAAAAAACACCCTACAGAGTTAATACCAATATATTTTTTCTACACCCTAGAAACTCCTTCTCCTTTATTCTTTGAACAATCATGTTTTTATACAATACTTGTAACCTTAAATATAAATGTTTAGAATCAATTTTATCCAAGAATCTCATGTAAAACAATCATAATTTAACTTTTACATTAAAATACCTTGAACTTTATAAACACTTTTTTTAGTTTTGTTTAACAATACTTTTAGGAAACTTTCACGGGGTAACGACCTACCCCACACGCACACTTGGATCCATATCACGATACCTCTTTTGTGTAAATTTTTGTTACGAAGAAAAATTTATAATAAAATACCACACAATTCTAAAACCGGATTTCTTTTAAAGCAGTATTTCATATTGTAACACCATAGAATGCTATCAGTGTTAATTAAGCGATAATGCGGGTTTTTAGTAAAAAGTTAACCAAAATAGTTTTCTCATATTTTATAAAAATTAATTAATATTTTATTATTATTTGTTTTGGGCTTGCACACACATGTGCTTGTTAACTTGGGGATTAGGGAAGTGTTAACCATGCTTAAATAACCATGGCACCTTAACCCTCATGCCATTATGTTATATGTATTTATTTAATCTTTTAGTTTTTAAAAATAAAGGGTTTGAATTAGGGTTGACTTGAAAGAGAGAGAGGGGGGGAGAAAGAGTTGACAATAGGAATGATGAGGCATGGCAAGCATGTGGAGTATTTAATGAGGAGAGATAAAAGGGGCATGGTTCATTCTCAACATCACACTCTCATTTCCCTCATCCCTCACTCATACACTCCCTGATTCTCACCTCACTCTATCATTCTCAATTATTCTCCATCTCCTCTCCCCTCAAACTGAAACCCTACCTAGTTCATCACTAAACCAAGCCAAAACTACACTAAACTTCATCTAAACCCTCACAAAGTCAAGTTAAGCCACTAAAGATGACTTGGAGCATGGAAAGCTAGAGTTTTTGAGCAATTGTTGTAAGGTAGTGATCTCTAACTGTTAATTAGGTCCTTATATTGTTGTGTTGCCTAGTAGTTGCTGTTTAGAACACTAAAGTTATATTTTTTGTGTAATATCATATTTTTAGCGAGATATAGGAGTCCCTGTGATATGCTATCACCACGATAGTTTAGTGTAAAATCCAGCAATGTAGTAGTATTGTGTTAGAGGCCCTGAGTGTTTACCTGAAGCTCGAACCCCACCCGACCTAGTAAAACCGGCGAGACATGGGTAAATTCCGGCGTCGCCGGATTTTTAGGGGACTAGGGGGTTGTGGTTTGGAGGGTAGCTGTCTGTAGGTATTTTGGGGTGTTTGGTACTGCTTGATTTTTCCGTGTTGACTATAGTCAAAATCTGGGAACACTTTGCTAATTTCTAGTGTTTCGACTACACGCGTTACGGTATCTGACACGGTTCACGTTCTTGGTGTAGCTTGTTGCAATTAGGTTTGATTTAGAATGTCGCTACACACATTAGCCAGTAAGCGAACACTTGAGAGTTTGTTGAAGTCGTGTAGCACCTTAGATTGTGATTAGTGTCTAATTATACTTTAATATATGGTTTTTAGTAAAAATTTTACCAAAACAATTTTTAAATATTTTATTAGAATTTATTTAGGCTTGCACACACATGTGCATGTAAACTATGGTTAAATTAGGGTTAGACCATGATTAGCAACCATGGTGGACTAACCATTTTGTTAACCCAATTTAATTTTTTATTAAGTATTTTGGTTCTCTTTTTTTAAAATGAAAAAAATGAATTAGTATGGGTTGACTTGGAGAGAGAGAGAGAGAGAGAGGGAGAGAGAGGGCATGATGGCTTGAGCCCATGCTTATATTTAATGAGCAGAGAGAGGGGGGGTTTGACACTCTCATGCTCTCATTTCTTTTGTTTCAACACTCTCTTTTTCTCACATCTCTCTCACTCTCACTCACATACACAACACCAACAGCAGCAGTAGAAGCCCCAGCAGCAGCAACAACACAAGTAGCAACAGCAACACCAACAGCAGCAGCTCCAGGCAGTAGCAGTAGCAACAGGCAGCAACAACAGTAGCAAGCAACAGCAGCACCATGCAGCAACAACTGCAAGCACATCCTCTTCTTCTCCTCCTTCTCCTTATACCTAGGGTCAAGTGAGGTATAATATTTAGGCCAACTTCTTTGCTTGCTAAACTTATGAGTTATTTAGCTTCGGTTAGTGCTTATTATGAGTTTTAGTGCCTGAAATGGTGATTTGTGTGGATATTTGGCCAATTGGTGATTTTGATGGTTAGCTTAACTTAACTAGGTGTTATTAGGCCCTTTAAACTGAGATTTTAAACCAAATTTCACTAAAATACCATTGGGTTTCAAATTGGTGTAAATTTAACGTTCTAAAGTAAATTTTAGCCTTTCTGTAATCTGTTGTTTACCCAGTTGTTTCAGACAAAAACGGAGAATACTGGGGCATGCACACTAGACCTAGACCACACACACGAAGCACGAACCCCTAATTCCATAGTATGGCCGCCGAAATATTCGATCTGGCCGCAATTTGCGGCCAGATGGGGGATCTGGGTGTATGGGTTTGTTGGGTTGGTGTCTGCTGCATTTTTAAGGCCTGTGGTATATGCAACTTTTTACCTTTTCACTCGAGTCAAAATCTGGAGCAAAATACCGTTTTTCCAATATGTTTAGCTTGCGCGACACGTATGATACGTGAGTGGGTTTAGTGTTCCTGCGTGTCGCGACGTGTCGGGATAGTTTTAGACTCGTATACACACGTTTCAGCGTATCGGACACGCGCGGGTTTAGTTCGCGACGCGAGTTTCTCGTTTGGTTTCGATATCTCTTTTTTGCAGGATTTTTGCTTATGTAGATTCTTTGTGTAAATTCTAGGTTCGCAGACGGGTACGTCGGACACCGCAAAGAAGGGAAACAGGTGGTCGGCTACGCTTAGCACAAGACCAGGTGAGTAGATTTAACATCTACGGGGAAATCGCCCGTATGGCGTTAAGCGTCAGGGCGTGATAGGATATTGTAGTCGCATATATACTTATATGTATATTGTTCGTGCATATGTATTATTGTATCATACCCCTCCTTGTTGCATATAGAAATGGTGGTTATATCACACCGCACTTTCACTAACGGTTCAAGATGCACGAGTACTATTTGTATGTTACACTCACACCGTTAGTGATTGCCATGAAACTTGCACTATAGGATTGCTACGAACCATACATCATTTTGATTACCGCATTATTGATGATTAGACATGTTACTGCCACATATTGCACACATACATGATATACCTATATTGCGCACATTCATATTATATATTGACATTGATGCACACATACGTGATATACCTATATTGCGCACATTCATATTGTATATTGACATTGATGCACACATACTTGATATACCTATACTTGTGCACACACACATTGTATATCCCTATTGGTGCACACACACCTTGACATATCTATACTTGGGCACATACACACTGTGTATCCATATTAGTGCACATATACATTACTACACTCATATTTGCGTATATATCCACTTGCACATCCATACATATATACATACATATGTTACATACATGAATGATATCGACTTGATTTCTAGAAAATAGGGACCGCATGAGATATTTTCAAAACTGGATCCTTTTAAAATAGCTGTTTTCCCTTTTTACTCTTAGTGTCATACGACACATTGCATGGATTTACGCATTGAGTTTTGGATTCATGTGATTTCTGGATTTGAGAACCGTGGTATTATTTTAAGAAAATACGCACTGTTTTAAAATCCCAGTTTCTCTTGATATGATATTTCAGTGCGTCCACCATACGTTTTCTCGGTTCTGAGATGTGTGACATGTGAATCTGAATCGAGGAGCAGGATGAGGCCGATTGCGGGTACATGGTGGACCCGGTATGGTAAATGTAACAACCCTAATTTTTCCTATACATTTTTCTATACAAAATTTTTTAAAATTTTTTTTCAAAATCCATAAAGGAATATTTTAGCCTGAGCACAAGATATAGGTAATTATTTTGTTTTTAATTACAAGCTACAAGAATGTAATAACTCCATTTTTAGTGTACAAGAAATTACTTTAAATTTAATGTATACTAGGAGTATTTATTCTTGCTGCTATCATTTTAAGCAATTTAATACCACAATAATTACAAGAATGAGCTTGTAGCTCATTGGTAATACATTGCACTGCTGAACCAAGCCACCAGAGTTCAAATCCCATGCCCCACATTATTTTTGTATTTATTTTGTTTTAATTTCTTTTGGAAGTCAACAGTCAAAAGGCCATAACTCCCAAAATATGTACTGGACAACAAAAAGTAAATATACCAAATTGTACCCCCGAAGTTTCCCCGGCCTCTGGTGGCCTGACTCGGCCCGACTCGGCGCCGCCGGCAGGCGACTCGGCCGACTCGGTCCGGCGCCGTCGGCCGGACGGCCGAATCACCAACAGAGAAAAGTTGTGTTATGACTTGGTCAACCCTCCTGCACACTTATTATACCTGGATCGGTTTTAAATTGCCCAATAAATCCCTTTTACTCCTATGTTTAATGAATTTTTAAAGATTTTATATATATTTTTTATTAAACCGTAACCCTAGCCTAACCCTATATAAACACCCCTACCCTCTACACTCTAATCCTAAATTTCTAAGTCTACTCTCTCAAAATTCCAAGAGAACTTAGTACGTTAGAAAACGAGCAAAATGCGAAGCGCTGACGAAATCGACGGCGACTTTCCAGTGATCGTGCTAGGAGCTCTCAACGACGTTTCGATGCGCCAGAAAATCCTCTACCTCCCTCTCACTCTCTAGCGTTGTCCAAACCCGTAAGTCGCTCTTTTCTACCTTTCTATTCTTTCATAAAAATACGACTTTTCAAACCCGACGGAAATCGGAACAAACCGATTTCCGATTCGGTTTTCTATCAAAACTCACTTATCACTAATTCCATAATGTTTAAACATATTCATGTTGACTACTAATCACATAACAACTAATTTGGATAAAGTTTCTCACATAAAATGATAACTTTTGCAATATACCGTATTTTTTCACTTAAATACCACCATGTTTAGTTTATCAATTTTAACCCTTTAACATTGCTATACCTTAAAATAGATCACGAGGTAATGACCTACCTCCACACACACTCATATGCAATCATAACACGCTATCTTGAAAATATAGAATACGACAAAACAAGATTTTACATTAAAATACCATTTTTCTTAGTAAAACCTTTTCTAAATGTTCTAAGTTATATACAATTTTAAAACAATATCTTTTAAAAGGAAAATACGATATGTCGTGGACATCGATCGTTTATCTAAACCTAAATTTGTGGTGTCTAGGCAAGTGTGTCTAAGGCGAGTGGTTACTTAATTAGGACCACTACTTGTAGTGGAGAGCCTCTCACTCACCTGGCACTTATCTGGCCGCAATTGGCGGTAAAGAGGCGATTTGAGAATTCTATGATTTATCGTTTAGACCATTTAGAAATAGGTTAGCTGGCTTAGGAAACCCTAGAATCTAAAATACGGAAATTTACACCCTTTTTCAAATAAATACCTTATCTTTATAAAACCGTTTTCTAATTGACTAGTATTTATTAAATCTTTGCAAAGCGCCACTACAACCCACCTTTGGGGAACTAGTTAGGGATAGTACGGTTTATCGTGCATCCTCAGGCTTAGTAGTGCGAGATTCAGACCTCCGCAAGGAGCATTCGGTCTCGAAAGGTTTAAAATACGACATTTAAGAAAAATGAGATTTTTGGAAAATAAAATATTTATTAAAATTATTCTTGTATAAACATATGTATATTTATCATTTAAACACCTATTTTATTATAAGATAACGTTTCCACCTTTCCCTAAAAAATTACAAGATTAAAAGTTACACTAAAATACCATGAATTTCAAATAAATCAATATTACAAATTAATACCTTTATTTATGAAATTAGGATATTTCCACTAGAAATATCACAAAATAAATCACACTCATTATAACTATAAAGACGAATAATAAATACTTGAGGTGCATCTTGAAAACTATACAAAAATATTTTTACATAAAAACCCCTCAAGTTTTATAAATTACAATAAGGACCCTAACAAATATAGAACCTCAACTTACATTTCTTTTTGTCTGACTCGGGTTTGAGTATGATTATTTCTGACTTGAATATGATTCAAGTCAATCTACATTCTTTAATATTCCAACTCAATATGAACACATGAATCCCAGAATCCAGTTAGCAATCTATACAACTTGACTAAACCAAACCATGGATATACATCCATTATTCATTATTCCATTTACCTGATTATGCAGTTACAATCTGTTTACTGATATCATAGTTTTGGTCAGTCATCCAACTTATACAATGCAATACAACAATACAATCAAAACACTACGGGGTTTAAGGGGTAAATTGGTACGGAAGATGTTAAAAGTGGCACGAGACGATCAGATTTAAGACACCTAACATGAATCCAATTGCCGTTGTTCCGGGCCTTCTAACGGAGCCTTGTACTCTATATTCCGTTTGCCCTGGTCTCTAGCATATAGAGAACACTGGCATTCTTCTGTACCAAGCTACAAACAACAATGTTAATACAACATTACAACAAATAGTATACAACTTTAGAAGATACCTCTTATTCTGTCTTTTCTAATTCTTCCTTATCTTTGGGACTTACCGAGCGACCTGTTCGCTGACGACATTCTATTTCTTTCTTCTTTGAATGTCGTCAGGTGCTTTGGACACAGCAGAGATCGAGCCCACCGGTGAAGACTAGGAGCAGTTTCACGAAGACCCCGATCTCTAAACATTGTACCTTGTTCTATTCAGTACTTTCATTTCCCGTTATGCCATTGTTTAGGCATCGCTTTTCATTCCAGTTGTATTTACTTTTCATGCATTGTACAAAAGAATGTTATTAATAAAGTTGCTGTTATTTCTATATCTCTTGTCTCTTGTGATTTACTTTTATATTGCTTAGATACGCTTAGCATATGTACTTCTAAGTATATACGTAGCGGACCTCGTCGCGTCCCCTTCGCCGTACACCGGGAAGCGGGCGTGACAGGTTTTGTTGGTGGCCCATGCAGGTCAGAGTTGTATGAATCTCTATCATGCAGTTCTGGTCTGCGTGAATAACCTTAGCAATATAACACAAGAACCAGCAACTAAAACATTCTTTACAATCATGTTCCTTGAATCCCATCATTTCATATTCCTTAAATCATATACTTTGAATCTATCTTAACACAAAATTCCCTCACCTCTTTTACAATTTTACCAAAACCTTCGCATTCTTTCATTCCTTCACACAATCTTTACATTTTTAAAACCCTGTCAGTACACAAGCACCAAACTTTTCTTGGATTTGTTACACTTTTCTTTTACAAATTTCGAGGACGAAATTTTTAAAAGGAGGGTAGAATGTAACAACCCTAATTTTTCCTATACACTTTTCTATACAATTTTTTTTAAAATACATAAAGGAGTATTTTAACCTGAGCACAAGATATAGGTATTTATTTTGTTTTTAATTACAAGCTACAAGAATGTAATAACTCCATTTTTAGTGTACAAGAAATTACTTTAAATTTAATGTATACTAGGAGTATTTATTCTTGCTGCTATCATTTTAAGTAATTAAATACCATAATAATTACAAGAAGGAGCTTGTAGCTCATTGGTAATACCTTGCACAGCTGAACCAAGCCACCAGAGTTCAAATCCCATGCCCCACATTATTTTTGTATTTATTTTGTTTTAATTTCTTTTGGAAGTCAACAGCCAAAAGGCCATAACTCTCAAAATATGTACTGGACAACAAAAAGTAAATATACCAAATTGTACCCCCGAAGTTTCCCCGGCCTATGGTGGCCTGACTCGGCCCGACTCGACGCCGCCGGTCGGCGACTCGGCCGACTCGGTCCGGCGCCGCCGGCCGGACTTGGCCGGACGACCGAGTCACCAACAGAGAAAAGTTGTGTTATGACTTGGTCAACCCTCCTGCACACTTATTATACCTGGATCGGTTTTAAATTGCCCAATAAATCCCTTTTACTCCTATGTTTAATGAATTTTTAATGATTTTATATATTTTTTATATTTTTTTATTAAATCCTAACCTTAGCCTAACCCTATATAAACACACCTACCCTCTACCCTATCATCCTAAATTTCTAAGTCCACTCTCTCAAAATTTCAAGAGAACTTGGTACGTTAGAAAACGAGCGAAAGGCGAAGCGCTGACGAAATCGACGGCGACTTTCCGGTGATCGTGCTAGGAGCTCTCAACGACATTTCGACGCGCCGGAAAACCTTCCACCTCCCTCTCACTCTCTAGCGTTGTCCAAACCCGTAAGTCCCTCTTTTCTACCTTTCTATTCTTTCATTAAAATACGACTTTTCAAATCCGACGAAAATCGGAACAAACCGATTTCCGATTCGGTTTTCTATCAAAACTCACTTATCACTAATTCCATAATGCTTAAACATATTCATGTTGACTACTAATCACATAACAACTAATTTGGATAAAGTTTCTCACATGAAATGATAACTTTTGCAATATACCGTAATTTTGCACTTAAATACCACCATGTTTAGTTTATCACTTTTAACCCTTTAACATTGCTATACCTTAAAATAGATCACGGGGTAATGACCTACCTACACACACACTCATATGCAATCATAACACGCTACCTTGAAAATATAGAATACGACAAAACAAGATTTTACATTAAAATACCATTTTTCTTAATAAAACCTTTTCTAAAAGTTCTAAGTTATATACAATTTTAAAACAATATATTTTAAAAGGAAAATACGATATGTCGTGGACATCGATCGTTTATCTGAACCTGATTTTGTGGTGTCTAGGCAAGTGTATCTAAGGCGAGTGGTTATTTAATTAGGACCACTACTTGTAGTGGAGAGCCTCCCACTCACCTGGCACTTACCTGGCCGCAATTGGCGGTGAAGAGGCGATTTGAGGCTTCTATGATTTATCGTTTAGACCATTTAGAAATAGGTTAGTTGGCTTAGGAAACCCTAGAATCTAAACTACGGAAATTTACACCCTTTTTCAAATAAATACCTTATCTTTATAAAACCGTTTTCTAAATGACTAGTATTTATTAAATCTTTGTAAAGCGCCACTACAACCCATCTTTGGGGAACTCGTTAGGGATAGTACGGTTTATCGTGCACCCTCGGGCTTAGTAGTGCGAGATTCAGACCTTCGCAAGGAGCATTCGGTCTCGAAAGGTTTAAAATACGACATTTAAGAAAAATGAGATTTTTGGAAAATAAAATATTTATTAAAAATTATTCTTTTATAAACATATGTATATTTATCATTTAAACACCAATTTTATAATAAGATAAAGTTTCCACCTTTTCCTAAAAAATTACAAGATTAAAAGTTACATTAAAATACCATGAATTTCAAATAAATCAATATTACAAATTAATACCTTTATTTATAAAATTAGGATATTTTCACTAGAAATATCACAAAATAAATCACACTCATTATAACTATAAAGACGAATAATAAATACTTGAGGTGAATCTAGAAAACTATACAAAAGTATTTTTACATAAAACCCCCTCAAGTTTTATAAATTACAATAAGGACCCTAACAAATATAGAAGCTCGACTTACATTTCTTTTGTTCTGACTCGGGTTTGAGTATGATTATTTCTGATTTGAATATGATTCAAGTCAATCTACATTCTTTAATATTCCAACTCAATATGAACAAATGAATCCCAGAATCCAGTTAACAATCTATACAACTTGACTAAACCAAACCATGGATATACATCCATTATTCCGTTATTCCATTTACCTGATTATGGAGTTACAATCTGTTTACTGATATCATGGTTTTGGTCAGTGATCCAACTTATACAATGCAATACAACAATACAATCAAAACACTACGGGGTTTAAGGGGTAAATTGGTACGGAAGATGTTAAAAGTGGCACGAGACGATCAGATTTAAGACACCTAACATGAATCCAATTGCCGTTGTTCCGGGCCTTCTAACGGAGCCTTGTACTCTATATTCCGTTTGCCCTGGTCTCTAGCATATAGAGACCCCTCTCGTATACACTGGCATTCTTCTGTACCAAGCTACAAACAACAACGTTAATACAATATTACAACAAATAGTATACAACTTTAGAAGATACCTCTTATTCTGTCTTTTGTAATTCTTCCTTATCTTTGGGACTTACCGAGCGACCTGTTCGCTGACGACATTCTATTTCTTTCTTCTTTGAATGTCGTCAGGTGCTTTGGACACAGCAGAGATCGAGCCCACCGGTGAAGACTTGGAGCAGTTTCACGAAGACCCCGAGCTCTAGACATTGTATCTTGTTCTATTCAGTACTTTCATTTCCCGTTATGCCATTGTTTAGGCATCGCTTTTCATTCTAGTTGTATTTACTTTTCATGCATTGTACAAAAGAATGTTATTAATAAAGTTGTTGTTATTTCTATATCTCTTGTCTCTTGTGATTTACTTTTATATTGCTTAGATACGCTTAGCGTATGTACTTCTAAGTATATACGTAGCGGACCTCGTCGCGTCCCCTTCTCCGTACACCGGGAAGCGGGGCGTGACAGGTTTTGTTGGTGGCCCATGCAGGTCAGAGTTGTATGAATCCCAATCATGCAGTTCTGGTCTGCGTGAACAACCTAAGCAATATAACACAAGAACTGGCAACTAAAACATTCTTTACAATCATGTTCCTTGAATCCCATCATTTCATATTCCTTAAATCATATACTTTGAATCTATCTTAACACAAAATTCCCTCACCTCTTTTACAAATTTACCAAAACATTCGCATTCTTTCAATCCTTCACACAATCTTTACATTTTTAAAACCCTGTCAGTACACAAGCACCAAACTTTTCTTGGATTTGTTACACTTTCCTTTTACAAATTTCGAGGATGAAATTTTTATAAGGAGGGTAGAATGCAACAACCCTAATTTTTCCTATACACTTTTCTATACAAATTTTTTTTAAATTTTTTTTTAAATCCATAAAGGAGTATTTTAGCCTGAGCACAAGATATAGGTAATTATTTTGTTTTTAATTACAAGCTACAAGAATGTAATAACTCCATTTTAGTGTACAAGAAATTACTTTAAATTTAATGTATACTAGAAGTATTTATTCTTGCTGCTATCATTTTAAGTAATTAAATACCACAATAATTACAAGAAGGAGCTTGTAGCTCAATGGTAATACCTTGCACTGCTGAACCAAGCCACCAGAGTTCAAATCCCATGCCCCACATTATTTTTGTATTTATTTTGTTTTAATTTCTTTTGGAAGTCAACAGCCAAAAGGCCATAACTCCCAAAATATATACTGGACAACAAAAAGTAAATATACCAAATTGTACCCCCGAAGTTTCCCCGGCCTCTGGTGGCCTGACTCGGCCCGACTCGGCGCTGCCGGTCGGCGACTCGGCCGACTCGGTCCGGCGCCGCCGGCCGGACTTGGCCGGACGGCCGAGTCACCAACAGAGAAAAGTTGTGTTATGACTTGGTCAACCCTCCTGCACACTTATTATACCTGGATCGGTTTTAAATTGCCCAATAAATCCCTTTTACAACTATGTTTAATGAATTTTTAATGATTTTATATATTTTATATATTTTTTTTATTAAACCCTAACCCTAGCCTAACCCTATATAAACACCCTTACCCTCTACCCTCTCATCCTAAATTTCTAAGTCCACTCTCTCAAAATTCCAAGAGATCTTGGTACGTTAGAAAACGAGCGAAAGGCGAAGCGCTGAAGAAATCGACGGCGACTTTCCGGTGATCGTGCTAGGAGCTCTCAACGACGTTTCGACGCGCCGGAAAACCCTCTACCTCCCTCTCACTCTCTAGCGTTGTCCAAACCCGTAAGTCCCTCTTTTCTACCTTTCTATTCTTTCATAAAAATACGACTTTTCAAACCCGACGGAAATCGGAACAAACCGATTTCCGGTTCGGTTTTCTATCAAAACTCACTTATCACTAATTCCATAATGCTTAAACATATTCATGTTGACTACTAATCACAAAACAACTAATTTGGATAAAGTTTCTCACATGAAATGATAACTTTTGCAATATACCGTATTTTTGCACTTAAATACCACCATATTTAGTTTATCACTTTTAACCCTTTAACATTGCTATACCTTAAAATAGATCACGAGATAATGACCTACCTCCACACACACTCATATGCAATCATAACACGCTACCTTGAAAATATAGAATACGACAAAACAAGATTTTACATTAAAATACCATTTTTCTTAATAAAACCTTTTCTAAAAGTTCTAAGTTATATACAATTTTAAAACAATATCTTTTAATAGGAAAACACGATATGTCGTGGAAATCGATCGTTTATCTAAACCCGACTTTGTGGTGTCTAGGCAAGTGTGTCTAAGGCGAGTGGTTACTTAATTAGGACCACTACTTGTAGTGGAGAGCCTCCCACTCACCTGGCACTTACCTGGCCACAATTGGCGGTGAAGAGGCGATTTGAGTCTTCTATGATTTATCGTTTAGACCATTTAGAAGTAGGTTAGTTGGCTTAGGAAACCCTAGAATCTAAAATACGGAAATTTACACCCATTTTCAAATAAATACCTTATATTTATAAAACCGTTTTCTAAATGACTAGTATTTATTAAATCTTTGCAAAGCGCCACTACAACCCATCTTTGGGGAACTCGTTAGGGATAGTACAGTTTATCGTGCACCCTCGGGCTTAGTAGTGAGAGATTCAGACCTCCGCAAGGAGCATTCGGTCTCGAAAGGTTTAAAATACGACATTTAAGAAAAATGAGATTTTTGGAAAATAAAATATTTATTAAAAATTATTCTTGTATAAACATATGTATATTTATCATTTAAACACCTATTTTATTATAAGATAAAGTTTTCACCTTTTCCTAAAAAATTACAAGATTAAAATTTACATTAAAATACCATGAATTTCAAATAAATCAATATTACAAATTAATACCTTTATTTATGAAATTAGGATATTTTCACTAGAAATATCACAAAATAAATCACACTCATTATAACTATAAGACGAATAATAAATATTTGAGGTGTATCTTGAAAACTATACAAAAGTATTTTTACATAAAACCCCCTCATGTTTTATAAATTATAATAAGGACTCTAACAAATATAGAACCTCGACTTACATTTCTTTTGGTCTGACTCGGGTTTGAGTCTGATTATTTCTGACTTGAATATGATTCAAGTCAATCTACATTCTTTAATATTCCAATTCAATATGAACACATGAATCCTAGAATCTAGTTAACAATCTATAAAACTTGACTGAACCAAACCATGGATATACATCCATTATTCCGTTATTCCATTTATATGATTATGCAATTACAATCTGTTTACAGATATCATGGTTTTGGTCAGTCATCCAACTTATACAATGCAATACAACAATACAATCAAAACACTACGGGGTTTAAGGGGTAGATTGGTACGGAAGATGTTAAAAGTGGCACGAGACGGTCAGATTTAAGACACCTAACATGAATCCAATTGTCGTTGTTCCGGGCCTTCTAACGGAGACTTGTACTCTATATTCCGTTTGCCGTGGTCTCTAGCATATAGAGACCCCTCTCGTATACACTGGCATTCTTCTGTACCAAGCTACAAACAACAGCGTTAATACAAATTACAACAAATAGTATACAACTTTAGAATATACCTCTTATTCTGTCTTTTGTAATTCTTCCTTATCTTTGGGACTTACCGAGCGACCTGTTCACTGACGACATTCTATTTCTTTCTTCTTTGAATGTCGTCAGGTGCTTTGGAAACAGCAGAGATCGAGCCCACCGGTGAAGACTTGGAGAAGTTTCACGAAGACCCCGAGCTCTAGACATTGTACCTTGTTCTATTCAGTACTTTCATTTCCTGTTATGCCATTGTTTAGGCATCGCTTTTCATTCCAGTTGTATTTAGGCATCAGCTCTAGACATTGTACCTTGTTCTATATCTCTTGTCTCTTGTGATTTACTTTTATATTGCTTAGATACGCTTAGCGTATGTACTTCTAAGTATATACGTAGCGGACCTCGTTGCGTCCCCTTCGCCGTACACCGGGAAGCGGGGCGTGACAGTACCCGGGGGAAAGAAAGGGATGCTGTGTATACAGACGATGAGCCTGGCAGAGGGACTACTAGACCTGGCGGTTATCCGGAGGATACTGACCAGAGTCGAGAGATGAATACGGGACGACCCGTACTGCCGGGACCGAGGGCCGATTCCGCAGACGGAGCCCGTGGGCCGATCCGGACTGACAGAGCCCAATACTTGAGGATTTGCGTGTCGATACTAGACAAGATGATTTCATGATATTTTCGAGTGCCGATGCTAGGCAATCACGATTCCATGAGATATACAGGATTTGAGGGCCGATTAGAGTGACGGCGCCTGAGTTTTTACTGGGATTTGGATGCCTTGATGGACACCGGTTATTTTTCCACGTTGATATTCCGTGTAAATGATATTTTATCCCATGCTCATCATTCATTGTTATGCATCTCATCCTGTAGTTGTAGTACCTGATAGAGTAAATTTGTATGATTATTGCATACCCTGCTCATCATATATAGATGTATTAGCTTACACTTGTTATGCATGATTATTGCATACCCTGCTCATCATATATAGATGTATTAGCTTACACTTGTTATGCATGATTATTGCATACCCAGATCATTATATATAGATATTATCTGTTGGCATATGTTAGAGTATTGCGGTACGTGCATACTCGCGATTACCTTTATATGTTATCTACTATTCACGAGTTGGAAACTCACCCCCGTTGTGCTACAGTGTTGCAGGTTGCCCCTCAAAGTAGTTGCGGAAGGGCTACTTCCTTATACCTTTTGCTACGGATACCACTGCAGTTGGCGCGTGAGCCCTTTTGCTGATAGGTGGGTTTTTGCGGTATCCGTTTATTTTCTAGTTGTACACACTATTGTATCTAGTACTCTCCATCTACTATTCATGTATTGACTTAGAGACTAGTTGTGAGGACGATGTATATTATTTTGTACTCAGGTGTCGAGCTCGTTGTGAGCTGATTTTATTTATGCAGTTTTATCTTTCATGATATTTTTCCACTTACATTGCTCATTTCTTCGCTACGGCGTCGTATATTATTATTGTGGTGGTTGTTTCCGCCGTTGGGCGTGATTGCTCCCGTTTGGGAATGTTTTATTCATATTATATGTCATTTTTACTTATATCTTGTCTTGTACCCGATTTCGGGCTAGTTTTTACAAAGGAGATGCTGCCGAATTTTTAAGAAAACAATTTAAACTTTAAAGAACTTTACTAAAATACTCAAGGTTTTATAAATGTTTTAACAAATGTTTTCATTAAATGTTTTCAACACTCACTTCTTTTAATGGTTTTTGATTTCTGGGCTTCGGCTTACTTAGTCGCGTTACGCCTATAGAAGTTACGTGGTTAAGTGTCGGTTACGGGCCGAACTTCGGTTCGTGACAAAGTTGGTATCAGAGCGTATGTTTTACCTTTCGGAGTGTAGGATGACCCTGGTATGATGGAGTAGGTAGCTGAAGCAGAGTGGCGTAGCATGTGTATGTTCCGCGACATACTCAGGACACGGTACTCCGCCTAAGTGACCTTAGGACTTATGGAATGATTATATTCATTCTTGTGATTCGATTTCCATATCCTTATCGAATCCTACTTTCTTTTCAGCCATTAAGCCGCCAATGACTACGAGGGCGTAGAGAGCGGCCACGAGAGCCGAGATGAGAGTTGACTCGTCTGAGACGAGGACTGACCCGGGTAGTATACCCGTTATACCAGAGCAGACTGTTACTCTTACGACAGATCAGATCACCATGCTAGGGGCGGTATGCAGGAGATGCGCCAGATGATAGGGTCGTTAGTCGAGACGCTTCGGTCGCAGCGGCCAGAGGTAGCTCCACCCGTTGCGGGGACCGCGATGGTACCTACAGTACAGGTGATTGCCCCTGCAGCCACAGAGGTTATCACAGTATCGCTATCAGAGTTCATGAGGCTGAAGCCTCCGGTCTTCACAGGCACCGATGCAGCCGAGGAGCCACAGTCTTTTATTGATAGGATGGCCCGGATATGTCATTCACTCAGATGCTCAAATGTGAGATGGGTAGAGTTCGTGAGCTTTCGCCTGGAAGGTCTTGCGCAGAAATGGTGTGAATCGGTCGAGAAGGGCAGAGCAGCAGGTCTTCCTCCTATGACCTGGACCGAGTTTGTGATGGTATTTCTAGCCCGTTTCCTTTCCCAGAGTGTCAGGGATGCCCGAGCGCGCAGGTTCGAGTCATTATGCCAGACGCTGGATATGACGGTGGCAGAGTATGATGTGCAGTTCACCGAGCTATCTGTTTATGCCCCATATTTAGTGGCTACTGAGGAGATGCGAGTCAAGAGATTTGTTCAAGGCTTGCTTACCCCACTGTTCCTTGCGATCAGTGCACAGCGTTGCGAGACCTATGCAGCAGCTGTAGATCCAGCCTTACTAGTCGAGGAGCGCCTCGCTGAGACTTCGGTAGTTCCAGGGCCGAAGAGAGTCCTTACAGATACGTCAGCACGAAGACGGCCGTTTAGGCGCCGTGACAGGATCCGTTCAGGTACGGGGGGGAGGGTAGCGGAGGATCGGGACAAGGTCGACTATTCAGCTCTTATCCCCAGGAGAGTCAGCCAGCACCATCTAGATGTTTTCGATGCGGGAGTACTTAGCATCGTGTTCGAGATTGCCCGGAGCCACGTGAGGGCGAGACTGCCGTACCACATGTCACACTTCCACCTTCCCCACCCCAGAGGGCGTTGCCTATTGTACCTACTATTGCTCCGCGTCAGACTCATGCATAGAGAGGCCGTGGTCGCGGAGGGTTTGCTCATAAAGGACGAGGTGGCCGAGGGAGAGGACAGCCAGCTGCCGGCAGAGTACAGCCAGTTGCTAGTAGGGGGCCGCCAGTCACAGGTGGAGGACAGACACGGGTTTTCGCGTTGACGCATCAGGACGCGCAGGCGTCCAATGCAGTGGTCTTAGGTACCCTATCAGTATGTTCTGTTGACGCACACGTGTTGTTTGATCCGGGATCCACGCACTCGTACGTTTCCACACACTTCGTGCCGAGTTTGGGTAGAGAGTCTGGGTTGCTTGATCTGCCGCTTGTTGTGACCACTCCTGTGGGCGAGTCATTTATTGCTGGACACGTGTTCCGATCGTGTGTTGTCCGTATTGGCGAGAGAGAGTTGCCTGTCGACTTAATCCTTCTTGAGATGTTAGAATTCGACGTTCTTTTGGGCATGGATTGGTTAGCTACGTGCTATGCGTCTGTGGACTGCCGCGAGAAGACAGTTAGGTTTTGTTTTCCCGACGAGTCGGCTTTTGTTGTGCAGGGAGACCGTGGTGCCGCCCCTCACAGTTTGATTTCTTCTCTTCGCGCTGGACAGTTGTTGAGGAAGGGATGTCAGGGATTTCTAGCTTATGTTTGCGATACTAGAGCTACAGATGTTCCGTTGGACCAGGTTCTGATTGTTCGTGAGTTCCCTGATGTTTTCCCTGACGAGCTTCTTAGGCTGCCGCCTGAGCGGGATATTGTTTCTGCACTGACTTGATTCCCGGCACGGGGCCTATTTCCATACCGCCTTATCGGATGGCCCCGGCGGACCTTAGAGAGTTGAAAGGTCAGTTGCAAGATTTGCTGGATAAGGGACTTATTCGACCCAGTGTGTCTCCTTGGGGTGCACCGGTCCTATTTGTCAAGAAAAAGGACGACAACTTACAGTTTGTATCGTGCTAACAGAGCTTACCGTGCACAGCTGATCAGTTACCGTCGCGTAACAGATATCCTTTCGACCAGCGTCAGGGTGACGACTTTTCGAGGATGCGATCAGGATACATCAGTTGCGGGTCAGTCGATGTATTCCGAGGATGCTTCGACGCTTCGACCGTTCGCATATGAGTTTTTAGTGATGTCGGTTGGACTCACCAATGCCCCGGCGGCATTTTCCTTGACCTTGATGAACGATTGCCTGAACGTTTGACTCTTGTTCATCCATATCAATATTGACACATTTGACCTGGTATTCCGGAGCCGAGAGGATCACGAGCAGCACCTGCGGATCACACTGCAGACCTTGAGGGAGCACCAGCTATTCGCAAAATTCTCCAAGTGTGCATTCTGGCTTGACAGCGTAGACTTCTTGGGTCACGTGATTACATGAGATGGGATATATGTGGACCCGAAGAAGATCGAGGCCGTTCAGCGTTGGCCCAGACCGACATCAGTTACTAAGATCCGCAGCTTTCTAGGACTGGCCGGCTACTACAGACGATTTGTACATGACTTCTCTCGTATTGCTGCACCTTTGACCGGGTTGACCCGGAAGGGAGTTCCTTTTGATTGGACAGAGGAGTACGAGGATAGCTTCTAGCAGTTGCGGACTCGTTTGACTACAGCGCCGGTGTTATCATTGCCTTCGGATCGGGCGGATTTGTGGTCTATTGTGACGCTTCGCGAGTGGGGCTAGGGTGTGTATTGATGCAGCACGACAGGGTGACCGCGTATGCTTCTCAGCAGCTGAAGAAACACGAACAGAGCTACCCCACTCACGATTTAGAGATGGCTGCAGTGGTCTTTGCGCTCAAGATTTGGCAACATTACCTATACGGCGAGTCGTGCCAGATATTCACTGATCACAAGATCTTAAAATACATATTTTAGCAGCGAGACCTGAATCTTTGACAGCGCTGTTGGATGGAACTAGTAAAGGACTACGATTGCGAGATCTTGTATCACCTGGACAAGGCGAATGTAGTGGCGGATGCTTTGAGTAGGAGACCCGAGGGTAGTCTATCTTGTTTGAGCGCAGTGCAGAGGCAGTCGTCGGCAGATTGGCAGATCTTATGCGACAGCTGAGTGCAGTTCGAGTTTACTCCGATCGGGGGACAGCTTGCGCATGTTCGTGCACGCCCACAGTTGCTTGACCGTATACAGGAGGCACGGTACAGTGATGACCATTGTTCAGAGATCATGGCACAGATTGGACAGGGCAGATTTTCCGAGTTCACGATTAATGATCAGGGGATACTGCGATTTGGGACTAGACTGTGCGTACCAGATGCTGAGGGGCTACGGCGTGAGATTCTTAAGGAGGCACATCGATCGGTGTACAGTGTTCATCCGGGTTCCACCAAGATGTACCATGATATGAGAGACGTTTACTGGTGGGACGGGATGAATAGGGACGTCACAGACTTTGTGTCGAGATGCCTGACTTGTCAGCAAGTCAAGGCCGAGCACCAGAGGCCAGCGGAAAAGCTACAGTCGTTACCCATTCCGGAGTGGAAATAGGAGCGGATTTCTATGGACTTCATTGTGGGTCTACCCAGGACTAGTCTGGGGTATGACTCCATTTGGGTGATCGTGGATCGAAAGCGGCTCACTTCCTGATGGTGAAGACCACTTTCAGAGTTGCTCAGTATGCCCAGATATACATTGACGAGATCGTACGACTGCATGGAGTCCCAACATGTATCGTGTCCGATCGAGGCACCCAGTTTACCAGCCGACTATGGCAGAGGCTTCAGGAGGCTTTGGGCACCCGCTTGA
Source organism: Agapanthus africanus (assembly GCA_030015575.1). Classification (NCBI taxonomy): domain Eukaryota; kingdom Viridiplantae; phylum Streptophyta; class Magnoliopsida; order Asparagales; family Amaryllidaceae; genus Agapanthus; species Agapanthus africanus. Next base: position 590,703,761 of record JASDDO010000014.1, read on the forward strand.
GTTTCAGCATGGCATTTCATCCGCAGACTGACGGCCAGTCAGAGCGGACTATTCAGACTCTCGAGGACATGCTCCGAGCATGCGTTTTAGACTTTGGTGGTAGCTCGGATCATCATTTACCCTTGGTGGAGTTTTCCTACAACAATAGTTTCCAGGATACTATTCAGATGATACCTTTCGAGGCCTTGTATGGGAGGAGATGTAGATCGCTCGTCTGTTGGACAGAGCTCAGTGAGAGCAGTATTTTGGGGCCGCAGATCGTACAAAAGAAGACCGAGAAGATACAGTTGATTCGAGATAGGATGAGGATAGCTCAGAGCAGGCAGAAATCGTATGCTGACAGACGTCGCCGCAGATTAGAGTTCACAGTTGGCGATCACGTTTTTCTGAGGGTCTCTCCGATGAAGGGAGTGATGAGGTTTGGACGGAAGGGGAAGCTTAGCCCCAGATTCATAGGTCCCTTCGAGATCCTCGAGCGCGTGGGCGCAGTTGCATATCGTTTGGCTCTTCCACCCGACTTCCCAGATGTTCACCTCGTATTTCACGTGTCGATGTTTCGCAGATACCTGCACGACCCTTCTCACATGATTCAGCATCAGACCGTTCAGCTCGAGCACGATCTTTCATTCACCGAGCAGCCAGTCGTGATATTGGACCGGCAGGTGAAGAAACATCGATCGAAGGTCTTGCCATCTGTGAAGGTGCTTTGGTGCAGCCCAAATGGTGAAGAGATCACTTGGGAGGCCGAGGGCGAGATGCGGAAGAAATTCACTGATCTTTTTGAAGGTACGCGTAGCTTTATATTTTTAAATTCGGGGACAAATTTCTTTAAGGGGGAAGATTGTAGCACCTTAGATTGTGATTAGTGTCTAATTATACTTTAATACATGGATTTTAGTAAAAAGTTTACCAAAACAATTTTTAAATATTTTATCAAAATTAATGAATATTTTATTAGAATTTATTTAGGCTTGCACACACATGTGCATGTAAATTAGGGTTAAATTAGGGTTAGACCATGATTAGCATCCATGGTGGACTAAGCATTTTGTTAAGCCAATTTGATTTTTTATTAAGTATTTTGGTTCTCTTTTTTTAAAATGAAAAAATGAATTAGTATGGGTTGACTTGGAGAGAGAGAGAGAGAGTGGGCATGATGGGTTGAGCCCATGCTTATATTTAATGAGGAGAGAGAGAGAGGGTTTGACTCTCTCATGCTCTCATTTCTTTTGTTTCAACACTCTCTTTTTCTCACATCTCTTTCACTCTAACTCACACACACAACACCAACAGCAGCAGCAGAAGCCCCAGCAGCAGCAGCAGCACAAGCAGCAACAGCAACACCAACGGCAGCAGCTCTAGGCAGCAGCAGCAGCAACATGCAGCAACAGCAGCACCATGCAGCAGCAACTGCAAGCACATCCTCTTCTTCTCTTCCTTCTCTTTGCACCTAGGTTCAAGTGAGGTATAATTTTTAGGCCAACTTCTTTGCTTGCTAATCTTATGAGTTATTTAGCTTCGGTTAGTGCTTATTATGAGTTTTAGTGCTTGAAATGGCGATATGTGTGGATATTTGGCCAAGTGGTGATTTTGATGGTTAGCTTAACTTAACTAAGTGTTATTAGGCCCTTTAAACTGAGATTTTAAACCAAATTTCACTAAAATACCATGGGGTTTCAAATTGGTGTAAATTTGACGTTTTAAAGTAAATTTTAGCCTTTCTGTAATCTGCTGTTTACCCGGTTGTTTCAGACAAAAACTGAGAATACTGGGGCATGCACACTAGATCTAGACCTCACACACGAAGCACGAACCCCTAATTCCACAGTATGGCCGCTGAAATATTCGTTCTGGCCGCAATTTGCGGCCAGATCGGGGTTCTGGGTGTCTGGGTTTGTTGGGTTGGTGTCTGCTACATTTTTAAGGCCTGTGGTATATGCAACTTTTTACCTTTTCACCCGAGTCAAAATATAGAGCAAAATACCGTTTTTCCAATACGTTTAGCTTGCGCGACACGTATGATACGTGAATGGGTTTAGTGTTCCTGCGTGTCGCGACGTGTCGGGATAGTTTCAGACTCGTATATACACGTTTCAGCATATCGGACACACGCGCGTTTAGTTCGCGATGCGAGTTTCTCGTTTGATTTCGATATCGCATTTTTGCAGGATTTTTGCTTATGTAGATTCTTTGTGTAAATTCTAGGTTCGCAGGTGGGTACGTCGGACACCGCAAAGAAGGGGAAACAGGTGGTCGTCTACGCTTAGCACAAGACCAGGTGAGTAGATTTAACATCTACGGGGAAATCGCCCGTATGGCGTTAAGCGTCAGGGCGTGATAGGATATTGTAGTCGCATATATACTTATATGTATATTGTTCGTGCATATGTATTATTGTATCATACCCCTCCTTGTTGCATATAGAAATGGTGGTTATATCACACCGCACTTTCACTAACGGTTCAAGATGCACGAGCACTATTTGTATGTTACACTGACACCGTTAGTGATTGCCATGACACTCGCACTATAGGATTGCTACGAACCATACATCATTCTGATTACCGCATTATTGATGATTAGATATGTTACTGCAACATATTGCACACATACATGATATACCTATATTGCGCACATTCATATTGTATATTGACATTAATGCACACATACATGATATACCTATATTGCGCACATTCATATTGTATATTGACATTGATGCATACATACTTGATATACCTATACTTGTGCGCACACACATTGTATATCCCTATTGGTGCACACATACCTTGACATATCTATACTTGCGCACATACATACTGTGTATCCATATTAGTGCACATATATATTGTTACACTCATATTTTCGTATATATCCACTTGCTCATCCATACCTATATACATACATATGTTACATACATGGATGATATTGACTTGATTTCTAGAAAATAGGGACCGCATGAGATATTTTTAAAACTGGATCCTTTTAAAAGAGAAGTTTTCCCTTTTTACTCTTAGTGTCATACAACACATTGCATGGATTTACGTATTGAGTTTTGGATTCATGTGATTTCTGGATTTGAGAACCATGGTATTATTTTAAGAAAATACGCACTGTTTTAAAAAACCTGGTTTCTCTTAATATGATATTTCAGTGCGTCCACCATGCGTTTTCCTCGGTTATGAGACGTGTGACATGTGAACCCGAATCGAGGAGCTGGATGAGGCCGATTGCGGGTACATGGTGGACCCGGTATGGTACCCCGGGGCAAGAAAGGGATGCTGTGTATACAGACGGTAAGCCTGGCAGAGGGACTACTACCTACCGGTGATTGGTTGGACCTGGCGGTTATCCGGAGGATACTAACCAGAGTCGAGAGATGGATACGGGACGACCCGTACTGCCGGGGCCGAGGGCCGATTCCGCAGACAGCGCCCAAGAGCCGATCCGGACTGACGGAGCCCGATACTTGAGGATTTGCGTGTCGATGCTAGACACGATGATTTCATGATATTTTCGAGTGCCGATGCTAGGCACTCACGATTCCATGAGATATACAGGATTTGAGGGCCGATTAGAGTGACGGCGCCTGAGTTTTTACTGGGATTTGGGTGCCTTGATGGACACCGGTTATTTTTCCACGTTGATATTCCGTGTAAATGATATTTTATCCCATGCTCAGCATTCATTGTTATGCATCTCATCCTGTAGTTGTAGTACCTGATAGAGTACTTTTGTATGATTATTTCATACCCTGCTCATCATATATAGATGTATTAGCTTACACTTGTTATGCATGATTATTGCATACCCTGCTCATCATATATAGATGTATTAGCTTACACTTGTTATGCATGATTATTACATACCCTGCTCATCGTATATAGATGTTATCTGTTGGCATATGTTAATGTATCGCGGTACGTGCATACTCGCGATTACCTTTATATATAATCTACTATTCACGAGTTGGAAACTCACCCCCGTTGTGCCACAGTGTTTCAGGTTGCCCATCAGAGTAGTTGCGGCAGGGCTACTTCCTTGTACCTTTTGCTACGGATACCACTGCAGTTGGCGCGTGAGCCCTTTTGCTAATAGGTGGGTTTTTGCGGTATCCGTTTATTTTCCAATTGTACACACTATTGTATCTAGTACTCTCCATCTACTATTCATGTATTGACTTAGAGACCAGTTGTGAGGACGATGTATATTATTTTGTACTCTGGTGTCGAGCTTGTTGTGAGCCGACTTTATTTATGCAGTTTTATCTTTCATGATATTTTTCCACTTACATTGCTCATTTCTTCGATACGGCGTCGTATATTATTATTGTGGTGGTTGTTTCCGCCGTTGGGATTGATTGCTCCCTTTTGGGGATACTTTATTCATATTATATGCCATTTTTACTTATATCTTGTCTTGTACCCAATTTCGGGCTAGTTTTTACAAAGGAGATGCTGCCGAATTTTTAAGAAAACAACTTAAACTTTTAAGAACTTTACTAAAATACTCAAGGTTTTATAAATGTTTTAACAAATGTTTTCATTAAATGTTTTCAACACTCACTTCTTTTAATGGTTTTTGATTTCTGGGCTTCGGCTTACTTAGTCGCGTTACGCCTGTAGACGTTACGTGGTTAAGTGCCGGTTACGTGCCAAACTTTGGGTCGTGACATGTCGGTGCGTTGATCTAAATGTTGTTTGTATGTATTATTGAATGGTTTCTAAGTTGCACCTGTTATGTTTTTTGTGATATTAGGAGTGAGTGCGGGGACTTCAGACGCTACGAAGAAAGGAAAGCAGGTGGTTGGATTTACCTAGCTCGAGATCATCGGTGACTAGATTTAACATCTACGGGGAAATCGCCCGTAAGGCGTTAAGCGTCGAGGGCTAGATATGATGTTATAGCCACATGTTATATGCATATGAGTTGATTGTGCATGAGTATCATTTTATACCATTACTTGTTGTACCTTGACTTAGTACCTAGTGGACACTGCACCATTACTGACGGTTCATGTTGCACGAGCACTAAATTGTATGTCCCCCCCCACACACCATTGGTAATTTCCATGACACGCACAACATATACACATATGTGGTATTGCATTCATTATTGACATTGAGACGTTGATTCTTATTCTATTGCGCATATGAAATGCATCATGCATACATACCTATATGCATACACACATACCTTGCTATAGCTACATATACACCTTTATATGATATTGCATTTGACTTTGGAGAAATTTGGAACCGCATGATATATTTAAAAACTTGATTCATTTAAAAGAGCGGTTTTCCCTTGATATGCTCATATTACTGTTCTATGTTGCATACATCATATTTCATGGATTTACGCATTGAGATATGGATTTCATGTGATTTATGGATTTGAGAACCGTGGTGATATTTCAAGAAAGTATGCATTGTTTTGAAAACCCGGTTTCTCTTGATATGATATTTCGATGCGTCCACCATGATTTTTCTCGGTTCTGAGATTTCTGCTAGAAACCCGATTCGAGGAGGTGGATGATCCATTTGCGGGTTCATGGTGACCCGGTATGGTACCCCGGGGCAAGAAAGGTATGTTGTGCAGTATACGATGAGCCTGGCAGAGGGACTACTACCTACCAGTGATAGTTTTGACCCGGCGGTTATACGGAGGATACCGACCGGAGTCATGAGATGGATATGGGCCGATCCGGACTGACGGAGCCCGTGGGCCGATCCGGACTGTCGGAGCCCGAGTTATGTGGATTTACATGTCGATGTTGGACACGTGTTTTCATGATATTTCAGGTGTCGATTTTGGGCACTCAGGTTCCATGAGATTTGCGGATATGAGGGCCGATCAGAGTGACGGCGCCTGAGGTGTTGGAATTTGGGGTGTCGTTGATGGACACCGGGTTTTTCCACGATGATGATTCATTGATGATGATATGTTTTATCTCACACTCAATAGTTATTTGATATGCATTGTTTCATGTAGTTGTAGTACCCTGATGATGTACCTTGATCATGATTATTGCATATCCATATTTCCATACTTATGCTATCAGATTGCATGTGATAGATTATCGCTGTTCGTGCATACTTGCGATTATCTGTATGATGTTACTTACTATTCAGGAGTCGGCAACTCACCCCCGTTGTGCCACAGTGTTTTGCAGGCTTGACCCTCAGAGTAGTCGCGGCAGGACTCCCTATTGTATCTATTTCAGCGGATACCACTATGGTTGGTTGTGAGGCCTTTTTGCTGTTGGTGGGTTTGCGGTTATCCGATTATATCCATTGTCTATCCCATTGTATCTAGTACTCTCCATCTACCACTGATTGGTTCGAAAAGAGTGTGTTTGTTTGTAGTTTAATCGCAATCAGAACGGTGTCGTGCGTAGCTAGACCGGGATGAGTACGGGTCGTCCTCAGGGAAACGTTGAACCTTTTACTTTTACTTTAGATGTGTTGAAAAAGAGAGGAGGAAGAAAGAATTTTGTGAAAAGGTTTCTAGATCTACTTTAATGTAAAATATAGATCTAGATTATTTTAAAGATTTAAATAATATAATAATAGGGCTTGTAGGGTTCGTTAGGATTTAGTAGTTATGGAAGATTAATTAAAAGTTACCCTTTTTATCCATTAATAGATTTAGAACTAGAACGACGGTGATGCGTGTAGATTAGGGTTTCTGGAGGGAAAAGGAATCCCACTCGTAACCCTTATCTTGACACGGAACTCCGTTCATATCTAGCCTTTACCAAAACAATCATTAATCTAATCTCTAATCTCGGTCGGAACTAGCAAAGAATTGCTAGCGCGCCCGATTAGGATGTTAATGATTATTTTGATAAAGTTCCTAAACTTTATAGGATTTAAAAAGGGTTTAATTATTTTCATCACCCATTAACCTACCCTAATCCTACGAACCCTAACAAGCGGAGAATTACTCGCGCATGTTGGGAGAAAAAGAGATGAAGAGAAATTGCATAATTAAACTACGAAGAAATAGAATAAGAAAAAGAACTACCTTTATTAATCAACAAGATCAAGTACACTTTGATTCCTTAGAAAATGATTACAAAAACCTAGTTTGCTTCCAAGGAGGTAGATGAACCGTTGATGATCAGCCTGAATGCGTGAGCCGTCTTGGACTTCGTGATCTCGTCGGCTTGATAACTTTTCCAAGAGGCTCTCGGTGCCCTTTTATAGTGCAAAGCCAGAATATTATTGTTGAATCATTGCTAAAATTTAGCAATGATTTATCTCCCAAAATCTTTCCTTCTAACCCCCTTAAATTGCGGCGGATCCGCGGCCCAAGGGTGGGTTTGGCCGCGGATCTGCGCTCAAGGGTGGGGATCATTTGATGATTTTTCTTGTGCTTTCATCTGGTGACATTTGGCAATCCTAGGCATCTTCATATTTCAGAAATCTTCTCTCGGTTGCTTCCAGACTTGGTTTCCAAGTTTGCTTTTTAATTTGGCAAGATTTCTTCAACAGCTTGATTTCTTTGATATATTCTGCATAACAACTTGGAAAATTCTGCACAACAACTCAAATAAGATTTTAGTAGACTTTGTTCTACTAGGATTAGGTCAATAATATTTGCATACATTTTCCTACCAAAATGATAATTAAAATATATTAACACATGGAAAATAATGTTTTTACATATAAACCCTCATATGTATAATATATTATAATAAAGTCCTTTTTTAATATAAAAATGGTAGGAAAAATGTACTACAAATGTGCAGTTTTATCGACTGAACAAATACCCCCAAACTTATCTTTGATCGTCCCGAGCAAACTAGTTTATTTAAGAAAAGAGAAAACTAAGCACACTTTCGTAGGCAGACACGATTGCACTGAGCACGTGCAACAAGCCGTTAAACCTCTAGGTGTCCCTAGTAGGAGGAGTGTTGTCTCCTGAGGGTTTTCAGCGGATTACACTCACAAAATCCAATAACAAAAGAAAGATGGTGAAATTTACATATAAAGACAAGAACCATAAAAGAAATACTTTGAAAAGAAGAGTTTCCAACTATGCCAGCTTTTCAGTTGTCATGAGCCATATCTTAATAGTCATGAAAAGATGTTAGAAATCACATTATCCCTCAATAAAACATCGTCTTTATTCTTCATTCCTACCTTTCATCCAAACATTGATCATATACCCCTACGTGTGTGAAATGGTCATCCCTACACTCAGAGAATTCAATTCAAGCTATCATACTCTTGTCCATCTACTTTAGTACTTTTTAACTTGATGAATATTTATGGATTTGCTCGCATATTTTCATGCGACCGTTAATACTTCTTGAGGTACTAACCGACCGATTACTCATGTGCTTGCTGATTAGGTGATAATATTTTCCTCGTCTTGCACCACCTAAGGCTTAGCAGTGACTCCCAGACCAGTTGGCCTTAGGGCACTAGGTGAAGAGGTACCCTTGCTATATTTTTTTATTGCTGCCTTGGCGATACAAAACCAGTGTTCATTTTTTTCGTTTCACCATTTTTATATTTTCTTCATTTTTTTTCATTTCCTTCATACTTTGGCTTTTAGACAAGAGCATTTCAAGGTATCCTCTACTATCCCGAGTTTCAAGACGTGTGTAAGTGCATATAGTAGGATATCAACATTCAAATGTTTGGCTTCCAGAATAGAAACTATTTTTCAGACTTATTTTTATTCTCAGATTAGTGACTTCCTTCATCTTACTAACCCTTGGGACAATAGCTCATAACTACTTATTACTAGTTCGTTTAAGAAAACTTCTAATTTTCTTAGTTTTCTTAAACTATTCCTATCTTTTTGATGTAATTTTTCACTTTCTACTCTTTTGTTATAAAAGAAATTTTTGAAAATGTTGTGCTTATGCAAAGTATGATGCAAATTGATGTGTAAATAAGCACAAACCTCCCCCAAACCTGTTTACAGCAGTGTCCTCACTGATGTCATCCGTTAAGCTCAAAAAAAACCTGTAGACTTGGGAGGAAATTATTAATGGGGGCAAGAATATATGAAAGTGAAAATGCTCCCCCAAACTTATTTTTGGCTCACAAATTTGTAAAAATCATTTTCTTTCAAGAGCCAAAATATACCACCCCCCAAAACTTGAGTTAAAAAATTTTAATCTTTTTAAAATCACACGAGGGGGTCAAGATTATTGGTCAATGCCAAGCTTTGCAAAGACCGAAGGTCAACACCAACCATTCAAAAATTTTATCGATGAAGCACCAAGGTTGGTGGAAGAACATGTCACCTATGGACGTGAAGAAGTGGGGAGGTGATAAGAGGTGTAATGGAAAAGGATTGCGTCTCAATTTGGAGAGACGACACAGTGATAGTAATGATGGATTACTCGCATTGTCATGATTGTCCAAAATAGGGGGTGGAGGTCCAATTTCTTGGAGTTGATTCATCTCAACACCCGTGTCTTGTAAAAATGCGAGCTCATCAGCGAAAATTTCCTCAAAGCTTTCATCGATACCCCGAAGAATGATGTCATCAGAAAAAATGGGGGGATCGTCCGACTCTATAAAAAGTTCCTCATCAGCGTTAGATGTTGACCCGGACAACTCGGTGGAAGAGTAAATGGTTGGGTCAAACAACGACATATGAAAAGAGTCAGAATCATGAGGTTGATCAAATTCGCTGCTGTCGACATCCATTAATTCGACAGAACACACATGAGCATAGGGTTCGGAGGGTTCACTTCCCAACTTGTAAATATTAAGCTCAATTGACTTCTTTCCAAAGGATAGGGTCATAGAGACGTTTCTACAATTAATTACTGCGTTGGAAGTGGCCAAAAAGGGTCAACCGAGTATCACCGGGATTTGATTGCGTGGGTTTGCTACAGGTTGTGTATCAATAACGATAAAGTCCACAGGAAATATGAATTCCCCGACTTTGATTAACACATCCTCTAGCTCACCCCTAGGTTGGGTGATAGATCGATCGGCCATCTGAAGAGTGCAATGCGCCGGCTTTAACTCTCCGATCCCTAATTGCTCATAAACAGAATACGGAAGCAAGTTAACACTAGCACCTAGATCGAGTAGAGCACGATTGATATTTTTACCCCCAATAGAGATTGAAATTGTAGGACTTCCGGGGTCCTTTCGTTTCTTGGGAAGTTGTTGTGTAAAAGCTGTGCTCACATTACTCGCAAGAAAAAAAATTTTAGGTACTTGAACTTTTCTCTTCCTAGTGCACAAGTCCTTTAGGATTTTCGCATATGACGGAACTTGCTGAATAGCATCTAGGAGAGGAATGTTTATGTTAACTTGCTTAAAAATTTCCACAATTTTCTCCATTTGTGGACTTGGTCTGTTGCCCCTCAATCTGTTTGGATAAGGTGCTTGATCAATAAGTTTTGGGTCCAACGTTTGTGGAGAAGACTGTGGGGATGGATTCGATCCCAAAATTGGAATGGGCATCGACTTAGATAGATTTGGCGAAATGTTCGAGCCTTAGGGAAAACGGAGAATAGGCTCGGATGAAGGTGGGAGACTAGACGAATTAGGGGAAGAAGAAGAAGAAGAAGGGGTATCAAATGTGTCACTATCATCAAACTGCTCACCCACTTGGTTATTCAGCACTCTCCCCGATCTCAACGTAGTAATGGCATTCACATTATGACTTTGTGAATGGCCAGGATTCGGTAGGGGTTGAGATGGGAGTTTCCCTTTCTCTCTCGCACTCATTGCGGCGTTTAACTGTGTGATTTGGTTTTCTATTGATTTAATACTCTCACCGTGAGAGGAGGAGTTTTTCGTTAGGGTATCAATAGAAGACCTTATCTCAGCTGAATTTTGCATGGATTGTTTCATGAACATATCCAAAGTTTGTGCAAGTGAGTTGTCAGTACCGGCCACTTATGGTGTAGAAATGTTGGCCGGATTTTGGAAATTTTGTGACTGAAAGGGGGGCTGATTCTGTGGTTGTGGTTGCTGTGGAGGAGGTCTTTGATAATTACTTTGTTGGTTTTGATTCCAAGCAAAGTTAGGATGATTCCTCCATCCTTGATTATATGTGGAAGAATAAGGATCATTTCTAGGTCGCTGCTGAAAAGCAGCATTAGCTTGAAACGATGCATTCATAGGACATTCTTCCGTTAAGTGTGAAGGATCCGAACAGCAACCACAGACGGTCTTAGGAAGCGTAACCTGATTTAGGGAGACTGATGAGAATCTGCTCTCAATAGCGTCGAGTTTCTTCTGCATCGCTGCCATTTCGGCTTTCACTGCGATGGAAACATCGAGCTGGTGAACTCCTCCCCTAGATGAAGGTGGTCTTACGCTTTCCCACTGCAATGTGTGTTCAGCAAGGTCTTCCACATATTTCCATGCTTCACCGTCATCTTTAGACATGAAATTGCATTGACACATTGTTTCAAGCATTTTCTTTGTCGCTGGATTAATGCCCTCATATATAATCCGACATAAATCCCATCTTTGTATTCCGTGATGGGGGCATTGCACAAGCAGATCTTTGAAACGTTCAAAGCACTTCCAAAATGGTTCATTGGGAAGCTGGGTGAACTGGTTGATCTCGCTCCTAACATGTGCAGTCTTATGATTTGGGTAAAACTTCTTAAGAAATGCTATGACGAATTCATCCCAATTAGCGATAGAGTGTGCGGCAGTATTATAAAGCCATTTTTCTGCCAAGTCGCACAGTGTGAATGGGAGAAGACGTAAGCGCATAGCATCTAAAGTCAATTGTGAAGTACCCATCATTGCGCATACGTTTTCGAATTTGGTGATGAAAACGTACGCGTCTTCCGACTCAAGCCCGTGAAATTTGGGCAGCAGATTGATGTAGTGGGGTTTAATTTCGAAATTATCCCCGTTAGGTGGTGGAAGAGAGAGACAAGTGGGAAGAGGACCACGAATAGGATAGCATCTCTCTTGGAGAGAGATGCGCGGTGGATTCTGCGCACCTTCGGGCGGTGGCAGCGTGGTGTTATAATCTGATGGAGTGCCGTCCATCTCGGTTGATGTGGTGTGTAGTGGGGGAAAAGAAGATGAAGAAGTACCGACTTCGGCGTCGATAGCAGGAACGCGGACAAGACGGACACTAGGATCCCGTGTCCAGCCGAGCATGCACTAAGCGGGTTTAGTGCAAGTGGCAGCGTGTGTGTGATTTAAAATTGGCTTGTTTTGAAAAAGTGGGACTCAACACAAATCTCCCTAAGATGCACAAGCAACCCTAGAACTAAGGTCACCTAGGTCCAGTCTCTAGACCGCTCCTAGACTTCCAAAGGACAAGCCGCAGGATAAATCCTCTACCGTCTCTGTACTACCCTTGTAGCCAGATAAGTGCCAGGTAAGTGGGAAGGAACCACGTCGTGGGCCTAATTAAAAACCACTAGCCTTTGTCACACTTGCCTAGGCACTACAAAAGTAATGCGGATAAACGATAGATTACCCACGACCTTCCTCTGACCTTAATGAGCGCGACAGTCCTTAGAGTCTGGTCTAGATATTTTTTAAATTATTGTAGGGTTGATGCAGATGCTCGGTTTGTGATTTGTAGGGCTTAGGAAGGGTGATGAAATCCCCACCTAATCTTGATTTGGTCTTTGCCCCTTAGAGTCCGTATTAAAAATATGCAAAACAAAACCAATCACAAAACTTTTGCAAAAAGATTTTTGAGCGGTGATATTTTGCAAAGAATCCTGCAGAAAATAGATTTTATTGGATTTTAGAGGAGAGAGAAGGGAGTTAGAATTTTACCAGAGAAGTGTGAACCCTAGATCTCCTATTTCCTCAAGTCCGTGACTCCAGATTTCTTCGCAAAAATTCACACAATAATCGTTAAATATACAATTTGCAGTTTTATTTTAATAATGATATGACTCGTCTACGAATTCAACACAAATAGTAAAAATAAAAAATTACGCACGTTTCCCCGGCAACGGCGCCATTTGATTGGTTCGAAAAGGGTGTGTTTGTTTGTAGTTTAACCGCAATCAGAACGGTATCGCGCGTAGCTAGACCGAGATGAGTACGGGTCGTCCTCAGGGAAACGTTGAACCTTTTACTTTTACTTTAGATGTGTTGAAAAAGAGAGGAGGAAGAAAGAATTTTGTGAAAAGGTTTCTAGATCTACTTTAATGTAAAATATAGATCTAGATTATTTTAGAGATTTAAATAATATAATAATAGGGCTTGTAGGGTTCGTTAGGATTTAGTAGTTATGGAAGATTAATTAAAAGTTACCCTTTTTATCAATTAATAGATTTAGAACTAGAACGACGGTGATGCGTGTAGATTAGGGTTTCTAGAGGGAAAAGGAATCCCACTCGTAACCCTTATCTTGACACGGAACTCCGTTCATATCTAGCCTTTACCAAAACAATCATTAATCTAATCTCTAATCGCGGTCGGAACTAGCAAAGAATTGCTAGCGCGCCCGATTAGGATGTTAATGATTATTTTGATAAAGTTCCTAAACTTTATAGGACTTAAAAAGGGTTTAATTATTTTCATCACCCATTAACCTACCCTAATCCTACGAACCCTAACAAGCGGAGAATTACTCGCGCATGTTGGGAGAAAAAGAGATGAAGAGAAATTGCATAATTAAACTACGAAGAAATAGAATAAGAAAAAGAACTATCTTTATTAATCAACAAGATCAAGTACACTTTGATTCCTTAGAAAATGATTACAAAAACCTAGTTTGCTTCTCGATCTCTTCCAAGGAGGTAGATGAACCGTTGATGATCAGCCTGGATGCGTGAGCCGCCTTGGACTTCGTGATCTCGTCGGCTTGATAACTTTTCCAAGAGGCTCTCGGTGCCCTTTTATAGTGCAAAGCCAGAATATTATTGTTGAATCATTGCTAAAATTTAGCAATGATTTATCTCCCAAAATCTTTCCTTCTAACCCCCTTAAATTGCGGCGGATCCGCGGTCCAAGGGTGGGTTTGGCCGCTGATCCGCGCTCAAGGGTGGGGATCATTTGATGATTTTTCTTGTGCTTTCATCTGGTGACATTTGGCAATCCTAGGCATCTTCATATTTCAGAAATCTTCTCTCGGTTGCTTCCAGACTTGGTTTCCAAGTTTGCTTCTTAATTTGGCAAGATTTCTTCAACAGCTTGATTTCTTTGATATATTCTGCATAACAACTTGGAAAATTCTGCACAACAACTCAAATAAGATTTTAGTAGACTTTGTTCTACTAGGATTAGGTCAATAATATTTGCATACATTTTCCTACCAAAATGATAATTAAAATATATTAACACATGGAAAATAATGTTTTTACACATTAAACCCTCATATGTATAATATATTATAATAAAGTCCTTTTTTAATATAAAAATGGTAGGAAAAATGTACTACAAATGTGCAGTTTTATCGACTGAACAACCACTTTCATGTATTGAATTAGAGACGAGTTTGTGAGGACTGATATTGTATATTTTGTGACTCTGGGTGTCATGCCCGTGTGAGCCGACCATTCTTATGTAGTTTTATCTCTTTATACTGTTTTTCATTTTTATTGTCTATTTCTTCTCTACGGCGTCGTATATATGCTTGTGGTTGTTTTTTTCCGTCTTTGGGCGTGATTCGTTCCCGTTTGGGAATGTTTTATTTATATCCTGTGTTGTACCCGTTTCGGGGCTAGTTTTACAAAGGAGGTGCTACCAAAATTTTTAAGAAAATAAACTTAAGCTTTAAGATTTTTATTTAATATTTCCAAATGTTTTAACAATGTTTTTATCACTCACTTCTTTTTATGGTTTAGATTTCTGGGTTTTCGGCTTACTTAAATTGTGTTACGCCTGTTGACGTCACGTGGTTTAAGTGCCGGTCACGTGCCTAAATTTGGGTCATGACAGAGTTGGTATCAGAGCACTCGGTTTTACCTTTCGAAGTGTAGGATGACCTTGGTATGATGGAGTAGGTTGCTTAAGCAGAGTGACATAGCGTGTGTATGTTCTGCGGCATACTTACGACACGGTACTCCGCCTAAGTGACCTTAGGACATATTGCTTGTAATTCCTTCCATGATTCCATGTATCACTATGATTCGATTTCTATATTCTTATCGAATCCTGTTTTCATTTCCAGCCATTATGTCGCCGAAGACTACGAAGGCGCAGAGAGCGGCCGCGAGAGCCGAGGTTAAGGTAGGCTCGTCGGAGACGAGGACTAACCAGGACGGTACGCCTATTCCACATGAGCGGATTGATCCACCTTCGCTAGATCGTATTACTAGGTTAGAGGCCGGTATGCAGGATTTGCGCCAGATGATGGGGTCGTTGGTTGAGGCCAGTCGAGCGCAGAGACAGGAGGTTGTCCTATCTGTCACGGGGACCGCGATGGTGCCTACTGTTCAGGCAGTCGTACCTACAGCTACGGAGGTTATCACCTTATCATTGTCTGAGTTCATGAGGCTGAAGCCTCCGATTTTCACCGGCACTGATATAACTGAGGATCCCTAGTCGTTTATCGATCAGATGAACAGGATCTGTCGTTCGTTGAGATGCTCCGACGCGAGATGGGTGGAGTTCATGAGTTTTCGTCTGGAGGGTCTTGCACAGACTTGGTGCGAGTCTATAGAGAGGGGCCGAGCCACAGGTCTTTCTCCTATGACCTAGGCTGAGTTCGTGACGGTTTTTCTTGCCCGTTTTCTTCTGCAGAGCGTCAGGGATGTTCGAGCTTGCAGTTTTGAGTCATTATTCCAGACTCCGGGTATGAAGGTGGCAGAGTATGATGTTCATTTTACCCAGCTATCTATGTATGCTCCATATTTGGTGGACACCGGGTATGACGGACTCCATATTTGAGTCGTTATGCCAGACTCCGGGTATGACGGTGGCAGAGTATGATGTTCAGTTTACCCAGCTATCTGTGTATGCTCCATATTTGGTGGACACCGAGGAGATGCGGATCAAGTGATTTGTGCGAGGCCTGATTACCCAGTTGTTCCTCGCTATCAGTGCCCAGCATTTTGACACATATGCAGCCGCAGTGGACGCAGCTCTACTGATTGAGGAGTGTCGTTCCAAGACTTCGGTCATTCCAGAACCGAAGAGGGTTCGTATTGGTGTATCAGCCCGGAGACAGATGTATAGACGTCGCGACAGATTTCGTTCAGGTCGTGGGAGTAGCAGAGGATTGGGACGAGGCCATTTGTTTAGCTATTATCCACAGGAGGGTTAGCAGTCATCGTCTGGATGTTTCCGGTGCGGGAGTTTTTATCATCGCGTCAGAGATTGTACTGAGCAACGTGAGGGCGAGGCAGCCGTATCACATGTTACCTTACCACCTTCTCCACCTCATGAGCATGAGCATTGCCCCTTATGCCTGTTGTTGCTCCGCGTCAGACTTATGCTCAGAGAGGTCGTGGTCATGGAGGTTTTGTTCAGAGAGGACGGGGTGGCGGAGGCGGAGGATAGCCAATCGCCGGTAGAGGGCAGGCTCGAGTATTTTCTTTGACTCATCAGGACGTGCAGGCGTCCAATGCAGTGGTTTCATGTACTCTTTCAGTATGTTCCTTCGATGCACACATTTTGTTTGATCCAAAATCTATGCACTCGTATATTTATACACACTTCGTGCTGAGGTTGGGCCGAGAGTCATGTTTGCTAGATCAGCCGCTTGTCGTGACTTCTCCTGTTGGCGAGTCTTTTGTTGCACGTCACGTGTTTCGGTCGTGTGCAGTCCATATTGGAGATAGAGATTCGTCCGTCGACTTGATCCTTCTTGAGATGTTGGACTTCGACGTTCTCGTTGGCATGGACTGGCTAGCTACTTGCTACGCGTCTGTGGACTGCCGTGAGAAGACAGTCAGGTTTTGTTTTCCGGGCTAGTCAGTTCTTGTTGTGCAGGGGGACCATGATGCCGCCCCTCACAGTTTGATTTCATCCATTTGCGCTAGTCGGCTTTTGAGGAGGGGATGTCGGCGATTCTTGGCTTTCATACGAGATACTAGAGCCATAGTAGATTCGTTGGACCAGGTTCCTATCGTGAGAGAGTTTCTCGATGTATTTCCCGATGAGTTTCCTGGATTGCCGCCAGAGCGTGATATTGAGTTTTTCATTGATTTGATCCCCGGCACGGGGCCTATTTCTATACCGCCTTACCGAATGGCCTCGACAGAGGTTAAGGATCAGCTGCAAGAGTTGCTTGATAGGGGACTTGTGCGTCCGAGTGTTTTGCCTTGGGGAGCTCCTGTTCTGTTCGTCAATAAGAAGGACGACAGTTTGAGGCTGTGCATTGATTATCGTCAATTGAACTGAGTTATGGTGCGGAATAGGTATCCTTTACCTCGCATTGACGATTTGTTTGATCAACTCCAGGGTGCGGTACATTTTTCCCAGATTGATTTGAGATCGGGTTATCATCAGTTGCGGGTTCGGAATGATGACATTCTGAAGACTGCTTTTCGTACGCGCTACGGGCATTATGAGTTTTTGGTGATGTTGTTCGGACTCACCAATACCCCAGCAGCGTTCATGGATTTGATGAACCAGATATTCAGGTCGTTCCTCGACCAGTTTATTATTGTGTTTATGATGACATTCTGGTTTATTCCAAGAGTCGAGAGGAGCATGAGCAACACTTGAGGATTGCTTTGCAGACATTGAGAGAGCACCGGCTGTTTGCTAAATTCTCGAAGTGTTCCTTCTGGCTTGATAGTGTTGACTTCCTGGGTCATGTGGATATGGGAGACGATATTCGTTTGGACCCGAGGAAGATCGAGGCCGTACAGCTTTGGCCCAGACCTGTATCAGTGATAGAGGTCCGCATGTTTTTAGGCTTAGCCGGTTATTACCGCCGTTTCGTGCAGGACTTCTCGAGTATCGCTGCACCGCTAACCGGACTGACCAGGAAGGGGGTTCCTTTTCTTTGGACTGAGGCATGAGAGCTGAGTTTTTAGCAGTTGAAGACTGCACCAGTTTTATCTTTGCCTTCTGGATCGGGCGGCTTTGTCGTTTACTATGATGCTTCTCAAGTGGGGCTCGGTTGTGTATTGATGCAGCATGATAGAGTTATCGCTTATGCTTCCTGGCAGTTGAAGAAGCACGAGCAGAATTACCCCACTCATGATCTTGAGATGGCCGCGATGGTCTTTGCGCTTAAGATTTGGAACACTACTTGTATGGGGAGTCATGTCAGATTTTCATAGACCACCAGAGCTTAAAGTACATCATCCAGTAGCGGAATCTGAATTTGAGACAGCACCGTTGGATGGAGCTTGTGAAGGATTATGATTGTGAGATCCTTTATCAACCGGGCAAGGCTAACGTGGCAGCTGATGCTTTGAGTCGTAGGCCCAGGGGTAGCTTGTCCCAGTTGAGCGCGGTTCATAGACGGTCTTCTGCAGATTGGCAGATCTTATGCGACAGTAGAGTACAGTTTGAGTTCACTTCCACTAGGGGGCAGCTTGCTCACGTCCGCGCCCGTCCACTTCTACTTGATCGTATTCGTGAGGCACAGCCCGACGATGCCCGTTTGTCTGAGATTCTTGAGCATGTTCGGCAGGGTAGAGATTCAGAGTTCTTGATTGATGACCAGGGTGTGCTACGTTTTGGGACTCGTTTGTGTGTACCTGATACCGATGGGTTAAGACGCGAGATCCTAGAGTAGGCACATCAGTCAGCTTATAGTGTTCACCCAGGTTCCACCAAGATGTATCTTGACTTGAGAGATATCTACTAGTGGGCAGGGATGAAGAGTGATGTTTCGGATTTCGTTTCGAGATGCCTGACTTGTCAGCAAGTCAAGGCTGAGCATCTGAGACCGGCAGGAGAGTTGCAGCCTTTACCCGTTATTGACTGGAAATGGGAACAGATCTCCATGGATTTCGTTGTGGGTCTACCCAGGTCTAGTCGAGGGTATGACTACATTTAGGTAATTGTTGACCGGTTGACGAAAGCGGCTCACTTCCTTCCGGTGAAGACCACTTTCGGTTATGCTCAGTTTGCTCAGTTCTACATTTATGAGATTGTGCGTTTGCACGGCGTTCCCACATGCATCGTATCCAACAGAGGCACCTAGTTTACTAGCCGTCTTTGGCAGAAGCTTCAGGAAGCTTTGTGTACACGGTTGAGTTTTAGCACCGCTTTCCATCCGCAGACCGATGGTCGTTCAGAGCGGACTATACAGACTCTAGAGGATATGCTTCATGCATGCGTGATTGATTATGGTGGCAGTTGGGATCATCACTTGTCATTAATAGAGTTCTCCTACAATAACAGTTATCAGGAGACGATTCAGATGGCACCTTTTGAGGCTTTGTATGGTAGAATGTGTCGGTCACCAGTCTGTTGGACCAAACTCAGCGAGAGTGGGATATTGGGACCCTAACTAGTTCAAGAGACTATGGAGAAGATCCAGTTGATTCAGGATAGGATGAGAGCAGCCCAGTGCAGACAGAATTCTTATGCCGACCGTTGTCGTCGTAGGCTTGAGTTCGCAGTGGGGGATCATGTATTCCTACGGATTTCTCCGATGAAGGGCATGATGAGATTTAGGAAGAAAGGGAAGCTTAGTCCCAGATTTGTAGGTCCTTTTGAGATCCTTGAGTGAGTTGGTACCGTTGCTTATTGTTTGGCACTTCCTCCCAGTTTTCCGGATGTTCACCCCGTATTCCATGTATCGATGCTTCACAAGTACCTTCATGACCCTTCTCATATGATTCAGCACCAGACCGTTCAGCTAGAGCGCGATCTTTCGTTCATCGAGCAGCCGGTAGTTATATTGGATCGGCAGGTGAAGAAACTTCGGTCAAAGGTCTTGCCATCTGTGAAGGTTCCTTGGCGTGGCCCGAATAGTGAAGAGGTCACTTGGGAGGCTGAGAGTGAGATGCGGAAGAAATTCCCTCATCTCTTTGAAGGTACGCATAGTAAGATTTTAAATTCGGGGACCGAATTTCTTTAAGGGGGGAAGATTGTAACACGTTAGAATACGATTAGTGTTAATTAAGCGATAATGCGGGTTTTTAGTAAAAAAAGTTAACCAAAATAGTTTTCTCATATTTTATAAAAATTAATTAATATTTTATTATAATTGTTTTGGGCTTACACACACATGTGCATGTTAACTTGGGGATTAGGGAAGTGTTAACCATGCTTAAGTAGCCATGGCGCCTTAACCCTCATGCCGTTATGTTATATGTATTTTTTTAATCTTTTAGTTTTTAAAAATAAAGGGTTTGAATTAGGGTTGACTTGAGAGAGAGAGGGAGAGAGAGAGTTGACAATGGGAATGATGAGGCATGGCAAGCATGGGGAGCATTTAATGAGGAGAGAGAAAGGGGGCATGGTTCATTCTCTAACCTCACACCCTCATTTCCTTCATCCCTCACTCATACACTCCCTCATTCTCACCTCACTCTCTCATTCTCAGTTATTCTCCATCTCCTCTCCCCTCAAACTGAAACCCCTACCAGGTTCATCACTAAACCAAACCAAAACTACACTAAACTTCATCTAAACCCTCACAAAGTCAAGTTAAGCCACTAAAGATGACTTGGAGCATGGAAAGCTAGGGTTTTTGAGCAATTGTTATAAGGTAGTGATCTCTAACTGTTAATTAGGTCCTTATAATATTGTGTTGCCTAATAGTTGCTGTTTAGAACACTAAAGTTATAGTTTTTGTGTAATATCGTATTTTTAGCGAGATATTGGAGTCCCTGTGATCTGCTATCACCACGATAGTTTACTGTAAAATCTAGCAATGTAGTAGTGTTGTGTTAGAGGCCCTGAGTGTTTACCTGAAGCCCGAACCCTACCCGACCTAGTAAAACCGGCGAGACATAGGTAAATTCCGGCATCGCCGGATTTTTAAGGGACCGGGGGATTGTGGTTTGGAGGGTAGCTGTCTGTAGGTATTTTGGGGTGTTTGGTACTGCTTGATTTTTCTGTGTTGACTGTAGTCAAAATTTGGGAACACTTTGCTAATTTCTAGTGTTTCGACTATGCGCGTTACGGTATCCAACACGGTTCGCGTTCTTGGTGTAGCTTATTGCACTTAGGTTTGATTTAGAATGTCGCTACACACGTTAGCCACTAAGCGAACACTTGAGAGTTTGTTGGAGTCGGTGCGTTGATCTAAACGTCATTTATATGTATTATTGAACGGTATCTAAGTTGCACTTGTTATATTTTGTGTGATATTAGGAGCGAGTGCGGGGACTTCAGACGCTACGAAGAAGGGAAAGCAGGTGGTTGGATTTATCTAGCTCGAGATCATCGGTGAGTAAATTTAACATCTACGGGGAAATCGCCCGTATGGCGTTAAGTGTCGAGGGCTAGATATGATGTTATAGCCACATGTTATATGCATATGAGTTGATTGTGCATGAGTATCATTACATACGATTACTTGTTGTACCTTGACTTAGTACCTAGTTCATGTTGCACGAGCACTAAATTGTATGCTACACACACACTGTTGGTAATTGCCATTGTTGGCTGCAGTGCCCTCAAGTCAATTATTGGATCACAAGCACGTGATTGCAATGATTGAGGGAGGACCTATACCGGTAGAACAGTCTTACTTGAGATGATAGTATGCTATCTGGTTTGTCTTTATCATCGTGTACATGTTTTAGGTGACACTATAGATCACTATTACACGTTGATAGAGCCCATAGGATTCTTGCTTCACTACCAGCAGTATGATGGCGATCATATACGTGAGAGTTGGGTAGTCTACAAGCACATCCTTAAAGTGTCCCTAGTTGTGGGTGTTTCGAGACTGGGCATCGATACTCCGAGAGTAGACTAGTGTATACGGATTGAGACCCCGACGAGGGGCGGTGGCTGGTCTCACAAGCCATTGGTGTTAGTTGGTTCACCTAAGATAGTATACAGGTGCTCATTGGGTTATGAGTACACCGGACGGACTCGCAGAGGCACTGCTGATTGGTACTATACCTATCGTCAGGAGCAGTTCCCAGGTGACATGAGTATAGCTTAGTCCGTTGACTTGACACTGCTACTTTGCCCCAAGTGTGTTCCCACTGTTCTTTGATTGCTACCCTACCATGGCTCAAAGGAGTCGTGCAAACAGCTAGTAGTTGGGTGCAGTCCCGAAGCTCTTGGAGGCAGTGGCGGTTAGATAGGATTCTTCTCTCCCGGTATTGGGGGTTGATATCGCACTGTGTTTAGGAGAGCCATTACACAAAATCCTTGGCCAAGGCAAGTGAGATTTACTGGTAGGTATTCCATTAGTTTCTCAAGGTGTTCTGGGCTACACTCCAACACGACTTATACTGCTATTGGGGGTCTGACGTTTACCATCCCCTAGGCCCGATATGCAATACTCATAGACGAACAGACCAGATTGTACGGAGATTGTCACAGATAGGCTCGGTAGGGTTTCAGGATGAGTTCGCTCGTCGGCCTCCCTTTCGCTCAACACCTGGGTAGCCGTTACGTACAGCTAGTGCCATTAACGTGCTTATGGTTAAACCCACTGCCAGTGTATTGACGAGTCTTTAGAGTCCCCCACAGAAAGTTTCCCAAGTTCGGACGAACTGTTGTAGAGGCTGTATGGTTTTATGGCAGGGTTCGATCATATACGTGCACTCGTGCACAGATCATGATCGGACAGATCATACTAGTAGGCTTTGGTTTAAGCCGGATCCTAGTATTAGATTTTTGGATTATTTTCGTCTCGTTGTATTCATATTCATTCGGAATGCGGATGCAGGTATGTATATACAGGTGAGGGGTATTCTTTTGATCCATCACGAGTTTACTTTAGAAGATGCCATTCTATTTATTGTTTTAAACATTTGGATTACTGTTTATTAAGTGGAAATTGTGAGTGCAAGTCATGATCAAGAGCATTAAATGTGGCATGTGCTTGTTTGGTGACTCATGGTGTTATTTTTTGTGCCATGTCTATTCTCTTGATTGATTATTGTGTGGGATTGATATATGGAGAGAGAGAGGGCAGCCAATAGAGGTTGGGTTTGGTTCTTGATTTGTTTCTAGAGCTCTCACATTTTTATCTCACACAATAAGCAAGCTCATTTTTCTTCACTACTTTTTTTCTTGAGCTCACATCTTCCTCCAATGGCTTCTTCTTCAACCTCCACCCATCCCTCTCATGAGTTGAGAATCAATTGGTGTATTGAGACAAAGTTATCACACACTATCTCTACTTTATCTTAGACATGTCGGCTAGCAAACTTCATGTCCGAGTTGCTTCGGTTTTGAAGCGGGAGCCCGTATAAAGAATCTTTGACGTGGTGCCACTTCGACTAGCGAGATCGGAGAGCGAACTTCATTGGAGCAGCCGTGAGGAGCTTGGGATGGTAGCTAAAGACCGAAGGACACGGATCGATCGGTATGGCAATTCTAACATCTTTGTTGTTAGCTAGTATAAGGTTAATGAATCGATCCGGGTGAAAGGCTGCGTTAGCTCCAGTTTATAAAAGTTTTTGTTCCGCGTTTGGCCTTGGATTGACGGTCGGGGCGCTGCCGTAGCCTTACATGGTATCAGAGCCACGCCATTAACCCATACTAGCTTGTTCTACCATGTTTAAAATATCGATCGACCGAATTTTCTAAAACCGCAATTCCATTCTTCATGTTTCTGCCGAATTTTTAAAGTCGTCTAAAAATTATTTTGGGTATATCAGAAAATCGTGCAGGCTTTTTTAAGACCGTGGAAGAAATTTGAGAGCACGTCCTGACCATCGTACCGCAGAACCGCGGCCAAACCATCGTGTTTGCCACGGTTGCGCGGCAGTATGGTGGACACAGTGCACCATTTTTCTTCTGGGAGTCTTTTATATGGAATAGTGGTTTCTGAGATGTTTTGTTTTGGCCCAGATTCGTTTAAGTGCTGGATTTGCCCTTGGGGCCACTTCGGGAAGTTTAGTCGATCGAAATTTT
Source organism: Agapanthus africanus (assembly GCA_030015575.1). NCBI lineage: Eukaryota > Viridiplantae > Streptophyta > Magnoliopsida > Asparagales > Amaryllidaceae > Agapanthus > Agapanthus africanus. The sequence goes on from JASDDO010000014.1 coordinate 590,727,643, forward strand.
AAATACGTCAGTTTAACAGTACTTACATTACTATCTGCAACCGTGAATGTCATTAGAGCGGTATAACTCGTCTAATAGCTATATGTTCTTTTAGACGAGTTTGCGAACGTGACATTTACGTTGATGTTCTGTGTTGTGCTGTGATGTTGCGGATTTGTCGTGGTGGATAGCTTGGGTGCATTGTTAGTACAGTTTAGTTTCATTTTTACATTTGATATCGAGGGGCGAGCATCCGACATGTGGACTGTCGTCACTGCCTGTTTGTATATTATCCTTTTGGGGCACGACCGGGTTGAGGTCGATATACCCGCTGTACATATTTTGTTTTTCTATACTAGGATTACCCCGCGGTGGAGTGCAAGGATAGCCGGATTCTAGAGGGCAACGGGCCCGAATCTCATGGCTTTGAGACGAAGGGGGTTTCACTCTAGAATTGGCGGGCTATTCTCCGCACTCGTAGAAGGTACAGGTTGACCCAAGGAGGGGTGCTCAAGTTACCAGATTCCGTGAAGTGCTGGGTGGTCTATTCACTTTGCTGAAGGGGGCTGCCTCACTTTTGGTTTTGGCGGGTAACTTGCCGCACTCGTAGGGGTCTAGGTTTTCATTGCACAGGCTATCCACACGATCAGTGGAACGTCGGGTTTCACTTGTGGCTCAAAGGAAACTCGGGGCTCCCAGATTATCTGTACTGTTCTGTGATGCTTATTACTTTTCTGTGATGTTTCATTTACCACGCCTGGGGCGATTATTATATATTGATGTATATACTAGTAGATGTTGTATATGTTTTACACCCGCGCTTGTCCAGTCCCTGCTCTGTCGTTAGTTAAGTAACCTAACGGGTGATGACGGTACCCAGTGGCGAATGCGGATGGCATATACGTACATCATATTTTCGTTCTTTTATGGTGTGATCAATTGATGGGACTGCGTTGATTCAGATCAATGCAAGGAAAACAAACCTATTCGATGTTGTTGGAACAATTTTCAAAAAGCTGTTATTACAAGAATGTTTTCTTTTGTTTTGCACAGAGGTATTCGGTTATGAATATCCAGCACCTCATTCGACGAAGCAAGGGCCGAGATCCATTCATCGGGAGTGACCCCTTGAGCAGAAGTTTGCGTCTGGGTAATAACTTCACTATAATCGATTACTTTTTGCTTTGCATCGCGGTATTCAGTTAGAATATCCTGCACCTCGTTCCACGGGGAAAGAGCCGAGATCCCTTCACCGGGAGTGACCTCTTTAGCAAAGGTTTTCGCCACTATATATTTGTAAAAAGCTATCCGGTTCCTTCAACGATATCAAGTTCATTACGTTAAAGGTTTTTCGCCAAAAACCATTCGTAACCTTCCGTCATTTCAGACGGGTAGCACTTAGTATTCATGCTATGTATGTTGTCCTTCATCAAGGCATAGTGTATGGTAGCTATTTGTTACTTTTCTGTTGCATAGATAGATGTGTTGGTTTGGGACAGTCGTACTGCTATTTTGGCCTTCGTTAAGGGCATGTACGGGTGGGTTCAAATTAACTTGGATAATGACGGGTAGAACTTGACATGTGACTTATGATATGTTGGCCTTCGTCAAGGCCATAAGAGCATGGGGTAAAAATCACATCGGGAGTTTCTAAAGAAACTGAAACTTGCCAGGCATGTGCATACCTTCTGGAGTGTGATAACGTGAGTGGATTCCATCACGTTATCATGCGATGATAGTTGGATCCAGATTCCCACTGATGAGTTGGTTTACTCCTCGGATGATCCCGACTAATTCTTCTTTCAGGTTTGGAGGAGAATTTGAGATTACAGTGGGAGACATCCTGATTAGATAAAGTGATTAACCATTCTGATCTAGGTTAGAGTGCACGCAGAGTGTTTCTTTTCTCTCTCTCTTTAGCTGCGACCATGGCCTGACCCTAGACTGTAACTCAGTAACCAAGTTAACCGAACTTTCTTAAAACACTGGCTTTTGGATTGTCAGAGTTGCATACTTCATTGCCACTCCTTCTTTTACCCTTTGCATTTCTCCAGAACACCCCGTATCATTACGAATATCTACTTTCATTGGATAAATCCATCATATAGTTACATACGAACTTGAAGGAACTTGTTCCAGATTCGAGGATGGATTCTGGTTCTGGAGAGATCGAATAGGATTATTCAGTTGTCTTTTCATTTTACCTTCTCTCAAGTTATGAGGGCTCCTAGGATTAGGAGAGGGTACACTTATTACGCTTATTGGATAATCTTCTTCTAAACCATAGGTAGGTGCCGAAAGGTAGGGAATGAAGAAAACCAATTAGCCTAAGTGTGGTGTACAGAAGGTAATATGTAAAGACAAATAAAAGGATTAGAAAGAGGGCAAAGTAAACTGCGACTGCTATCATTCACGACCAAACCACATATTTCATCGCCACTCCTACTTCACCTTTGTATTTCTCCAGAACATCCCGTATTACTACGAACATCCACTTCCATTAGATAAATCCATCGTATGGTTATATACGAACTCAAAGGAACTTGTTCCAGTTCGAGGATGGATTCTGGTTCAGGAGAAATAAGAATAAGGTTTATTCAGTTGTCTTTTATCTTTACCTTCTCTCAGGTTGCGAGTGCTCCTAGGATTAGGACAGTACACCTATTACGCATATTGGATAGTCTTCTTCCAAACCATAGGCTCGTGCCGAACGGTAGGGAAGGAAGAAAACCATTTAACCTAACAATGGTGTACATAAGGTAATGAGTAAAGACAAATAAAGGGATTTAGAAAGATAGCAAAGAAATATACGGTTAAAGTCATGAATCTGATGATGGAAGAGGTGTTACTAGGAATACCCGGATACCCCTTCGAAACATATTCAAGTTTCAGTTTCACCGTGCGTTGTTAATTGCAAACTGATTTCCCAATTAGATTTTTACTCCAGGGTATGTATTTAACAGGTATGATACTCACATCTGTATAGTTTTACAGATGATGAGTGAGAGTAAGTTATTGGGAATTAGGTGATCATCCTCATTATATCGGGATTCGTTGTAATTGGTGATATTTGAGGAAATCGCCTGGGTTTTCACCGAACGACAAATATTTGGTTTTGAATATCCAATTGTTATGCACCAATTTTAAACTGATATATCTGTACGTTTATTTTATAAAGTGAGATATAACCTTTTGAAATTATGTCCACAACATTTATCTATATCAGTTGATGGTTAGGTAAGGAGCATTCAACAGCGGTGTAATTCTTCATAACCATAGTACAATTTTCAACCTACGACACACGGTGTTTGAGTTATTCAACTCAGGGGACTTATACAAAGCATTGTATATTGTCCAGTGTCCATTAGGACTGGGGGGTTGGTCCTCGTACTATATTCTGTTTACTTATGATTTCTCAAGTTTTTAGACAGGTTTTTCGTAGAAATACAATGTCTAAGTTTTGAGAAGTTATAGGTATAAAGAGTAAAGTAGAGAACCACGTGTTGCAAGTATCAGGATTCTTCAAGGTAATCGGAGATGTAGATGCTTGTGTTTAGTATTCAGTCGATAGTATTGATTTTGAGAACTTGCTTCTCTTTTTCAGGTTACTCATAATTGGATGCATGCTTAAGTTGAGTAATGCTGATTGACCTCTCTCCATTTAGTTGACATGCACTGGAGACAGCTGCATGATTTGAATCCGGTTCCAATTAAATCAGTGCCTCTGTTTCTATATTGTATATAGAATGGATCATATATTAACAATGTTAAGGTATATGGAGTTGTCTGGTTTATGCTTAAAACCAGACTCTGGATAACTCAAGGCACGTTTCTGTAGTGGTTGTTTGTAGGTTAACCTAGGCTATGACGAGGGTTAAATTTCTACCATCTGGAAGATCAATAGTGATATTGTTCTTGACTCGCCACAGTTAAAGGAAAATGGACTTTTTCAGAAAACAGTAGTGGGAGTATGGTAGAACTGGAAGTGATTCCAGAACCGCAAACGATTACTGAAAATTTAATAGGACCTAAAGATTCAATCAGGTTTGACATTCCATTAGCCACTCCGCAGATATGGTGGGTAACCTCAGGCACCCGAAAGGTACTCCGGCTGCCTCAAGGACTGTGACAAGGAGGTTCTTGTTTACCCAGACTTGCTATTGCTGTTGTTTTAGACTGTGAGACCCGGCAGGAGGATGTGTATAGCGTCGTTCTAAATTAGCTTTAGAAGTGCACGCGTACACGACTCTGCCAGAGGGTTGTTGTAGTCAATGGGAGCAGCGGAAGCATAGTGGACAAGTAGCTTATGTCTGTTTATAGACTAAAGCAGATATAGCGGAGATAGATCATCTATTTTTGATGTGACAGTCATGGGCTTTGAATTTATCAGAATAGGGGATGGATCTGTTGAGAAGGTAGTAGGGTGTGATGTCCTGGTATTTGGATAACATACACGTTGTAGGAAGTGACATTCCTATACTACGATCGGTTATACTGTGGTTGTCACACAGTGGTTTCTCCACAAAGGATATGGATATAATATCAGGCAGTCTGATTACTAGATCTATGGTTTTAGATCTAGATTTGGGTAGTGTCCCAATCTGGGTACTCAGACAGTATTCTAAAGGTATTTTAGAATGGACGACTCCTGGCACGGTTGTTTACCTGCAGGTGATGGAGTCACCCTCTCTAAAGGTGTCTTACAGACTAAAGGGGAGAGGGATGTGCATGATTGGTATATCACTTGCTTAGGCAATTGAGTCAATCATGAGATGTCAAGTACCACACCAAATGTTATTTTTGCACTAGATGCAATAAGTTTATATCAATCCAATCTTGGAGAAACATTCGGAAGTAGTTTATAAGCATAAGTGGATGTTCTAGAGATTTGATAACGACAGCCTTCTTTAGGAGACGGTTATCATTCCAGCTTCCAAGGTGACCTGGATGACAGAGTGACTGTCAGAGTTATAGTTTTCCCTCTGACAAGGGGCAGTAGTTTGGACAGATGGTCCAAGCAGATACTGAGGGAGGCATGACGCGGGATACTGATTAAATTCAGTTGACGATACAGTCTAAGAAGATTGCTGGATTTGGAGTTCATTTGTGAACTGGGTCCCATCAGATATCCAGATATATTCTAAGACAGGTATTGCTCATTTCGAGAGATGGCTTTCTCCACAAACTTGAGATTAAGAGAGACATAGAAAGAAACATCAGAGCGGATCCACTCACTGAGGCTATTTCTCGAAAGCAATAGTTTTCACAAACGAGCTTTGTGAAACTGATTAGTAGAGGAGTTGGGTGTTCGGTTTCACACGGGCTGTGAGTATGCGACACCGCAATAATTAGCCTTAAGTGCAAGTGGGAGATTGTTGGTTGTAGTGCCCTCAAGTCAATTATCGGATCACATGCACGTGATTGCAATGATTGAGGGAGGATCTATAACGGTAGAACAGTCTTATTCGAGATGATAGTATGCTATTTGGTTTATCTTTATCATCATGTATATGCTTTAGGTGACACTACAGATCACTATTACACGTTGATAGAGCCCATAGGATTCTTTGTTGACTACCAACAATATGATGGCGATCATATACGTGAGAGTTGGGTAGTCTAGAAGCACATCCTTAAAGTGTCCCTAGTCGTGGGAGTTTCGAGACTGGGAATCGATACTCCGAGAGTAGACTAGTGTATACGGATCGAGACCCCGACGAGGGGCGGTGGATGGTCTCACAAGCCATTGGTGTTAGTTGGTTCACCTAAGAAAGTATACAGGTGCTCATTGGGTTATGAGTACACCGGACGGACTCGTAGGGGCACTGCTGATTGGTACTATACCTATCGTCAAGAGCAGTTCCCAGGTGACATGAGTACAGCTTAGTCCGTTGACTTGACACTGCTACTTTGCCTCAAGTGTGTTCCCACTGTTCTTTGATTGCTACCCTACCACGGCTCAAAGGAGTCATGCAAACAGGTAATAGTTGGGTGCAGTCCCGAAGCACTTGGAGGCAGTGGCGGTTAGATAGGATTCGTCTCTCCCGGTATTGGGGGTTGATATCGCGCTGTGTTTAGGAGATCCATTACACAAAGTTCTTGGCCAAGACAAGTGAGATTTACTGGTAAGTATTCCAGTAGTTTCTCAAGGTGTTATGGGCTACACTCCAACACGACTTATACCGCTATTGGGGGTCTGACGTTTACCATCCCCCTAGGCCCGATATTCGATACTCATAAACGAACAGACCGGACTGTACGGAGATTGTCACAGATAAGCTCAGTAGGGTTTCAGGATGAGTTCGCTCGTCGGCCTCCCTTTCTCTCAATACCTGGGTAGCCGTTACGTACAGCTAGTGCCACTGACATGCTTGTGGTTAAACCCACTGCCAGCGTATTGACGAGTCTTTAGAGTCCCCCACAGAAAGTTTCCCAAGTTCGGGCGAAATGTTGTAGAGGTTGTATGGTTTTATGGAAGGGTTCGATCATATATATGCACTCGTGCACGAATCATGATTGGACGGATCATACTAGTAGGCTTTGGTTTAAGCCGGATCCTAGTATTAGATTGTTGGATTATTTTCGTCTCGTTGTATTCGTATTCAGTCGGAATGCAGATGCAGGTATGTATATACAGGTGATGGGTATTCTTTTGATCCGTCACGAGTTTACTTTAGAAGATGCCATTCTATTTATTGTTTTAAACATTTGGATTGCTGTTTATTAAGTGGAAATTGTGAATGCAAGTCATGATCAAGAGCATTAAATGTGGCATGTGCTTGTTTGGTGACTCATGGTGTTATTTTTTGTGCCATGTCTATTCTCTTGATTGATTATTGTGTGGGATTGATATGTGGAGAGAGAGAGGGCAGCCAATAGAGGTTGGGTTTGGTTCTTGATTTATTTCTAGAGCTCTCACATTTTTATCTCACACAATAAGAAAGCTCATTTTTCTTTACTACCTTTTTTCTTGAGCTCACATCTTCCTCCAATGGCTTCTTCTTCAACCTCCACCCATCCCTCTAATGAGTTGAGAATCCATGGGTGTATTGAGAAAAAGTTATCACACACTATCTCTACTTCATCTTAGACATGTCGGCTAGCAAACTTCATGTCCGAGTTGCTTCGGTTTTGAAGCGGAAGGCCGTATAAAGAATCTTTGACGTGGTGCCACTTCGATGAGCGAAATCGGAGAGCGAACTTTGTTGGAGCAGCCGCGAGGAGCTTTGGATGGTGGCTGAAGACCGAAGGACACCGATCGATCGGTATAGCCATTCTAACATCTTTGTAGTTAGCTAGTATAGGGTTAATGGATCGATCCGGGTGAAAGGCTGCGTTAGCGCCAGTTTATAAAAGTTTTTGTTCCGCGTTTTGCCTCGGATTGACGGCCGGGGCGCTATCGTAGCCTTACAGCCATGCCACGCACAACATATACACATATGTGGTATTGCATTCTTTATTGACATTGAGACGTTGATTCTTGTTCTATTGCGCATATGAAATGCATAATGCATGCATACCTACATGCATACACACATACCTTACTATAGTTACATATACACCTTTATATGATGTTGTATTTGACTTTGGAGAAATTTGGAACCGCATGATATATTTAAAAACTTGATTCATTTAAAAGAGCGGGTTTCCTTTGATATGCTCATATTACTGTTCTATGTTGCATACATCATATTTTATGGATTTACGCATTGAGATACGGATTTCATGTGATTTATGGATTTGAGAACCGTGGTAATATTTCAAGAATGTATGCATTTTTTTGAAAACCCGGTTTCTCTTGATATGATATTTCGATGCGTTCGCCATGAGTTTTCTCAGTTCTGAGATTTGTGTTAGAAACCCGATTCGAGGAGGTGGATGATCCGTTTGTGGGTTCATGGTGGACCCGATATGGTACCCCGGAGCAAGAAAGGTATATTGTGCAGTATATGATGAGCCTGGCAGAGGGACTACTACCACCGGTGATTGTTTGGACTCGGCGGTTATCCAGAGGATACCGACCGGAGTCGTGAGATGGATATGAGCCGATCTGGACTGACGGAGCCCGTGGGCCGATCTAGACTAACGGAGCCCGAGTTATGTGGATTTACGTGTCGATATTGGACACGGGTTTTCATGATGTTTCGGGTGTCGATATTGGGCACTCAGGTTCCATAAGATTTACGGATATGAGGGCCGATCAGAGTGACGGCGCCTGAGGTGTTGGGATTTAGGGTGTCGTTGATGGACATCGGGTTTTTCCATGACGATGATTCATTGATGATGATATGTTTTATCACACACTCAGTAGTTATTTGATATGCATTGTTTCATGTAGTTGTAGTACCCTGATGGTGTATCTTGATCATGACTGTTGCATATCCATATTGCCATAGTTATGCTATCAGATTACATGTGATAGATTATCGCTGTTCGTGCATACCTGCGATTATCTGTATGATGTTATTTACTATTCACGAGTTGGCAACTCACTCCCATTTTGCCACAGCATTTTGCAGGCTTGACCCTCAGAGTAGTCGCGGCAGGGCTCCCTATTGTATCTATTTCAGCGGATACCGCTACGGTTTACTGTGAGGCCTTTTTGCTGTAGGTGGGTTTGTGGTTATCCGATTATATCCATTGTATATCTCATTGTATCTAATACTCTCCATCTACCACTTTCATGTATTGACTTAGAGACGAGTTTGTGAGGACCGATATTGTATATTTTGTGACTCTTGGTGTCGTGCCCGTGTGAGCCGGCCTTTCTTATGTAGTTTTATCTCTTTATGCTGTTTTTTTATTTTTATTGTCTATTTCTTCACTACGGCGCCATATATATCCTTGTGGTGGTTTTTTTCCGTCTTTGGGTGTGATTTGCTCCCGTTTGGGAATGTTTTATTTATATCCTGTGTTGTACCTGTTTCAGGGCTAGTTTTACAAAGGAGGTGCTGCTAAAATTTTTAAGAAAATAAACTTAAGTGTCACGTCCCGAAAGTACAGAACATGACCGGCACTTAAACTACGAATGTCTCGAGGCGTACGTAATCTAAGTAAGCCGAAAACCCAGAAATCCAAACCAAGAAAAGTAGTAGAGTGAAGGAAAAACCAATTTAAAACAAGTAGTTTTAATAGCATAAGCCGAATTATGCGGTTTTTAAGAACATCAAAAATTTACTAAAAATTTCGGCAGAGTCTCCTTTGTAAATACTGGCCCACAAACGGGATACAACATGAATAGTATACGAAATCAATAAAAAGGCATCCCCAAGCGGGAGCTAGCTCTTCGTCAATCGACGGTCACAACCACACAAGCAAAATAATATACAACGCCAACGGCGAGGATCAAAACTCAAAAGGAAACTCAAAACAGCAAGAAATTCATAGAAATACAACGCGCGACTCTAAGGTCGAAAGAATAACATCACTGGTCTCTATCTCAAAAATAAATACATGTTTGGTTGATGGAACTTCTAGATACAACAGAGTAATAATATACAAGTTATATAATGGGGGGTACGATACAAGTAAACCCACCTACTAGCAAATCACCCGAAGGAAACTATGCCCGCAAGCCGTAATGAAACCTGTACGGCAAACCTGCAAGAAACTGGGGCACAACGGGGGTGAGTTGCCAACTCGTGAATAGAAAAACATCTACGAAAAGAAATCGCATAAATAACGCAATCCTAGGTCAACGATCATAATATATCCTCAAATATATAACCAGCAACCCAACAAAAGTTAGGGCAAATATCTAATCCAAGTGTAAATCCATGTGCCGTGTCAGTGCCTCAGGTAGCAATGTATGAATGCATGAAACAGAATGCATGTACTGAAGAAAACTGCTTTCATAAATCAGTGAGATTTCTGTATTTTAAAAGTGAGGTACCATAAATGAAATCAGCATAAAACAGTGCCCAGCATCGACACAAAACAAGTGTCCAAATATCTCGATATCTCTGTACCACAATCTCTGTACCTCAATATCTCAAAATCAATATCTAGGGTGCCGTCAATCCAGACCGGCCCCTACCATCCATCTCAAGACCACGACGGTATCCTCCGGATATCCGACGCATCGGGTAATATCACCGGTCGGTAGTGCTCCCCTGCCAGGCTCAACGTCAACAACACATTCCTCTTGCCCCGGGGTACCGCACCGGGCCCACCATGTACCCGAAACGGTTCCTCCACTCCTCGAATCGGGTCTCGAAATCCATCAGCAAACTCATGGTGGACGACTCATACATCATGGGAAAACCGCACTTTTTATTTTAAAAGAGAGAAAATGTTTATTTATGTTTTTGCGGTTTTCCTCCAAATCCAGAAAATCTCATGGAAATCCGAATCCAAAACCTCAATAACCCGTAAAATAGTGAATATATGCATGAGAATCCATGAATGTGGCATAACAATGAATAACAGTATGCATGAAATAGCAGGTAATAACTACAATGTCTAAACTAACATATAAGGCAAGTACGCTAATATCATGTCTAAACTATTAGCTAACAGGCTATGTCAAGCAATAATATTTTCTAAGGTGTACGAGACATGGCAATTACCGTTGAAGATGTGTGTGAGCCGGTAAGTAAGTGTACGTGGTTCATACGCATCATCGGTAATGGTGCTGGTGTCCTAACAGCATGATATCAATAATAGAGTATGAAACATAATATAAGCATGCGATGCGAAGAGAACCACAATAATGAGTGGGAGCTGAATACTAGACGCAACTGTAACTAATTTGCATTAATCTAATATAAGTCCTACAAATGGTGCCTTTTGAAATAACACGAATCATGGGGTTTTGAAAATAGGGGCTACGGTGTTTTTATGAAAAGATACGTCTTTTGAAATATCCGTAGGATCCCTTGGGCTGTCTTTTAAAATACCCACAATTCATTAGTTTTTGAAATAGGTAAGAATCGAATCTAATCTAACAACTAAACTAAACTAAAGGGCTAAGCTAACAAGCTGGACTACAGGTAAGGAAACCGCCTAACATCTGAGTCGATCCATATACATACCTGTATATATTAGTCGGTGATCCCGCCTCAATAATATCATATCCGATACCATATCTATAAGCAGGCATCCCAAGTCAAGAGTGTGGATCAATCATCAAAATATAGCTCGTACGTAAATCCGTCGTACGGCATCCCCAAATCTGGGTACGGGTTAATATCATATTCATCATACTATTCACCTGGTATCCTCTTTATCAAATATCATGATCGGGGTACTGATTTACGTCTAGTACAATACTGATACCGCCTAAATATGCATGCACGTGTGTGAAACACTACGTCAAGGACCCGCTACAACGTCATGTCGTATCTCAAATACGAACCCTGCTATATCACCGATCTCACGGCCTCAAATCAAATCTCATCGACTCATCATAAATCATAAGTACTATCATCCTTAAATCCGTATGTGAACACATAACAATAAAGAATCCCATGAGCACATATAAATAGGAATGTATGCAAGTATGTATGTGTGTATGTGTAGTACAACACTACCCTAGGATTCGCCACACTAAAGTAATCCAACACACCAATATCCATCATAACATCGTTATTAATCCCAAATAACATATAATAATTGTTGGTGTGTATACGCATCCGTATACACCACCACGGACTGCGGGGGTGCTATACGCCATCCACCCGACTTCTCCCCGTAGATATAAATCTACTCACCTGGTCCTCGCTAGCCGGTGCCGACGTTGGTTGTCGTCTCGAAGTCCACATGGGGTACCTACGTATCATAACGCACCGTGTCGTATTAAAATTCGACTCATGACCCAAAAACGACACGTGAATCCCACATAGGTCAAAACCTATGGTTGCTTTCACAAATCAACCCAAAAACCCTCGACGTCGGCGTACAAACGCCAAACCATCGAGAAAAACTCAAACGTATCAATCGTGGTTTCACAACACCTTAATTATATATATATAATAGGGTTAAAATCACCAAAACTTCAAATTCGCTTTAAAGCTATTTTTCCGAAAACCTAATAAGCAAAATTAACCGCTTTAATACAACCTCTTGATGTTTAAACGAATCTAGCGGCCACAATATTCACTAAATATCGTAACAAAGTCATATAAACCATTCCTATAATTTATTCTCATCAATTTCCATAAATTCCAAAATTCTAGTTTACAATATACCCAAATTTAACAATTTTATAGCAAAAATGCACAAACAACAATTTAGCTTGGATTTTCATGAACTAAAGTATTAAACTATATTTTATAATGTTAATGAAGTCATGAAAAACCTAGTCACATTTTTAAACCCAATATTTAAACAATTTTTTAAAACCTAGTTAGCAATTTAGCAAAATTAACACCATTTTAATTTAACAAATTAGCAAGTAGCAACCAACTTAGATTTTGCATACAATTACATGTTAATCTCCTCATTACAACCATAAACTAATGATAAAAACTCTAATTAAATTCAAAACCTAGTCTTGAATTTCCTAAAGTTGCAATAAAACCCAATTAAACATCAAATTTGTTAACATAGAAGCAATTAAACAACAATATATGAATAAGGTTAGAATTATACCCAAATAAATTTGAAGATCCCACAAGCACATTTAGCCTCCCAAATTGAAATATAAATCCCTAGATCCATGCTATGGTGGCCAAGGGAAAATGGGTAGGAGGTGGATTTTGATTTGGGATTTTTCTTGATTTTTTGTGGATTTTTCAAGCATTTTGGTTGATTTTGGAGATGAAATGAAGTGGAAACTTGGTGGGGAAAATGAGAGGGGGCTGCTGAACATTTCGGCCAGAGGATGGGGTGGGGAGAGGTGAGAGATTTGGGTAAAAATTCCATGGTCAAAGCCCCTCCCAATTACCATAATACCCCCACCTACATAAATATATAATAAAACCTTGATTTTAACCATTCTTTTCACATGAAAGATTACAAAAAGGAGGGGGAGGGAGTGGGCTGCTGTCATGTGGTAGTGGGGCCGGCCATGTGAGTGGGTGAGGATGTGTGTGAGGTTGCAAAGAAAATTCCATGCAAAAAGAACCCCTCAAGTTACCAAATTGCAAGTTTTCGCTAATTTCACAAAAAAAAAGCCTTTTTCTTCGATATTTTCTAAACCGTTTTGGCAAACGATTTCATTTAAAAAACCACATGATAAAATTTTATTTAATTTTTTATGATGCACAAAATTTGTTTCAACTCATTCCAATTTATAATTTTCCCTAATTAAATGTATTAGTGAGGGCTTAAAATAATATTAAAAATAATTTTTTTTGGAAAATTTGAAATTTCGCCAGTGGTTCAATAAACATCAAATACTAGTAATTACATAACTAGAATATGTATATTTAATTTTATAATAAAGATATTTGCATTTTGACTTTTTACAGAAAACTCCCTTATTTTACCGATTTTCCGAAATTTCACCGAAACGATTTTCAAAACGCTACATTAAGCTTTAAGATTTTTACTTGAGATTTCCAAATATTTTAACAATGTTTAATCACTTACTTCTTTTTATGGTTTAGATTTCTGGGTTTTCGGCTTACTTAAATTGCGTTACGCCTGTTGACGTCACTTGGTTTAAGTGCCGGTCACGTGCCTAAATTTGGGTCGTGACACATATCCTTTGCAATTATGCATCTACAGCGCTTTTTAAGGGACCCGCTAATGGATGGTGCGGATTATCGCATATCCTTGGGCTAGTAGAGCGAGATGCAGACCTCCTCACGGAGTATTCGATCTCGAAAGAATTTAAATACGGTTTTTAAGAAATACGAATTTTCTAAATATAATAAAATTATTTTTTAAAATTAAAATTATAAATCCATATTTTCAAAATATAATAAATTTATATTTTTTTTAAAAAAATGAAAAGTTTAACAAATGACAATAAAATACCATCAAGTTACCAAAAAGGCAAGTTTTTCAATAAAATACCATGAACTTTCAAATACTAAGTATTTAGCACTAAAATACCCCAATACTTAAAATCCATGCTCATGAATACCCTAAGTAATACTAATCACCATCGAGATTTACATTTTAACTATATTAAAAATATTTTTTTTATATAACCCTCTCGAGATATATAAAATAATATTTAAGGATTTTAGTAAATATAGGTTTAAGCGGGATCAATTCTCTTAAGCCTAGAGAGCCGGAGAAAGTGAGTGCTTTCCTATTTAAGGTAGAAAACTTAACGGAGTTATCAATGGTAATTGTCTTGGAAAAAGACACAAATCATGCCATCCATGTGCAACAGTTACCGATAACTCCCGAACCTAATTCAAAATTTAAATCCGTACAAGTGTCTGACTCAGTCTGAGTCCAATTCAACCCTGAATCTAAAATCAAACAAGAACCTAAATACTTGAACATAAACAAGAATACTTGAAATCAAACATCAATATCAAACATGTATACTTGACTTGACTTGACCAAACCATGGTTATAACTTGACTTGACTACTTGAATACTTGATTGCATCCTGAACATGAATATTTGAACATTTTGTATCCATGGTTTTGGCAAGACTTGTAAACAAAATCTATATAATACAATACGCGGGGATAAATGGGTAGATTGGTACAGAATGTATATCGTGGCACGAGAGGTCACATAAAAGACACCTACATGAATTCTCGTGCCGTTGTCCCGTGGGTTATGACGGGGTGTAGTACTACATATTACCATAGTCCACGGGGTAAGATGGATTCCTCTCGTATACATTAATACCTTTTGTATCAAGCTACAAACAACCACGTTATAATAACTATTATATACCAGTAACCAATCAAACACAACTTACCTATTCATTTCCCATTACTTGTTATATTCTCTTTCTTCTTTTGGGACTTACCAAGCGCTAGTTTGCTGATAATATTTCTTTCTATTTCTTTCTTTAGAATGTTCATCAGGAGGACCGGTCACTGAAAAGATTGAGCCAAGCCAGGAGGACTTGGACCAGCTTGCGGCACAGCTTGATTTTTAGTTCCTTGTGCTTACTTTCCTGTATGCCATTGTTTAGGCACTGCTTATTATCATTGTATCTTTTCATTTTCAAACAGTTGTATATAAAGATGAATGTAAATAAAGTTGTTGTTTTATTTTATATCACTTTTCATTCTTGTGCAATGTTATATATATTGCTTAATTACGCTTAACGTATTTATTTCTTAGTAAATACGTTGCGGCCTACCATGTCACCGTTTCCATCTACTGGGAAGCGGGGCATGACAGGTTTTGCTGGTGGCCCTTACAGGTCAGTTCTACATGAAGTCTTAAGCAATATTTCACAAGAATTATAAGAATCGGCAACTATACATTCTTTACATTTCAAATTTCTTGAATCTATCCTAATCATTCCTTGTCTATCAAGGTCATGGATTCTCCCAACAACACCAGTACGAATATCAATGGCAACACACCACCGCGTACTCTACCACCACCACCTATCGTTGCAGCTCCGATCAATGAGCAAACAGTACTGCTTGAGGCAATCAAGAGCCGCTTGAATGGTCGGCAGCAGCAGACTGCTATCCTCAAGCACCTCCCCGAAGTCAAGGAGTCCGGAGTCGAGCAATTCCGGGAACTTCATCCAAAATACTTCTCGAAAAAGAGAGCCCACTGGAGGCGGAAGAATGAGCTCAATCGATTGAAGATGATCTGGCAGCAGCTCAAGTGCCCGATATTGCATGGGTGAGAGTTGCTAAGCTGCAACTGATAAACAAAGCCAAAATCTGGTGGAAGGCTGAGGAAAGCCGTCTCACACAGCCTATAGAGTGGAAGACATTTCGCGATCTGTTCGATGCGAAGTACTTCCCTGAGACTGCCTGTTTTGACATGGAGCAGCAGTTCATCTATCTACAATAAGGCTCGATATGGGTCAAGTCTGTGGATGATTACGATGCTGAGTTTACAATGCTTAGAAGGTAAGATATTGTCTCAAATTCAAATTTCTGATCTCACTCATTACATTGCTAACACAAGGTCATAACAGGTTTGCTGCACACCTAATTCCTACTGCTGAGATCCGGGCACGACGATTTCAGCAAGGGTTGGACCCGAAAATCCAAGCTACACTCGCTACAGGGGATTTCCAAACCCATGATCTTCCTTTGAAGGCTGCCCGACGCTATGAGGCAGTTGTAAAGAAAAAGGGCAGACCGCAGACTGCCGGTGTGAAACGCCCTGCCACACAGATGACAGGAGGAGCCTCTTCTAGGCCAACTTTTGCACCCAGGAGACCGGGAGGATCATTTAACCGATCCATTCCAGACTGTTTCTATTGCAAGAGGAAGGGACACCTGGCGAAGGACTGCCGGTGCGTAAATGGCCTGTGTTTGGTTTATGGCGCATCTACTCACGCCATAGGAGCATGTCCATATCGTTTCAACCCAGCACCAGCACCCAGACCCGCAATCACAGTTCTGCAGTGGCCAGCCATTCAGGCTCCTGCACCTCGCCTAGTTATCCCTGCGCCCGCACCACGTAGACCTCCTGCATAGCCTCAACGTCAATTCCATCAGGCACAGAGAAACATACTTCAAGGGCAGAGAAACAAGCCCCAAGGACCGAGGAATATGCCTCCAGCTATGAGGAATGTACCACGGCGTCAGGCTTTCACAATGACGGTTGAGGAGGCCGAAGCTACAGGCCAAGTCATCACTGATAATTCCCAATCCTTTCAAATCATTTCAATCCTTTTATATCTCTACAACTTTTCCTATATCTAAACCCATCCTCATACAATTTAGGTACTATACTAGTAGCCACCCTTCCTGCACTCGCAATTTTCAACACTGGAGCGTCATACTGCTTCATGTCGCAACGATTCGTGAGAACGCATGCGATTCCGGTGAAGCCACTCATTTCAAGCTGGAATGTCAGTTCCGGAAATGGAGTTCTGAAGGCAACTATGTGATTCGATCAGTGTCCAGTTGTAGTTTGCGGACGAGAATTTTACGCGAATTTCAAAGTACTGGATATCCCAAATTTTGATGTTGTGTTAGGAATGGATTAGCTGGGAGTATTCTATGCTAATATTGACTGCCATCAAAGAAGAGTAATATTTGAGATACTAGATCACGCAGTCTTCTATTTCAAAAGTGGAGATAGAACTTTGGAGCCAAGAAGATACCGGGCTAAACCGGAGGATGCAGAAGTGTTCTCTCTACCGGCAGAAGAAGAAAAGCCCAAAATAGTTTGAGAGTTCGAGGATGTGTTTCCTGAAGATATATCAGGTTTGCCTCCTGATCGAGCTCTTGAATTCAGCATTGATTTACTACCTGGTGCGCAACCTGTAATCAAAGCTCCTTACCGGCTAAGTCCAGAAGGATTGAAGGAGATCCACATTGGACGAACTCCTGAAGAAAGGTTGGATTCGTCCCAGTACTTCAAGTTGGGGATCTCCGGTATTACTTGTGAAGAAGAAAGAAGGTTCATACAGGATGTGTGTGGATTATCGAGGTCTGAACGAAGTGACGATTAAGAACAAGTATCCACTACCGCGAATTGATGGCCTTTTCGATCAGCTAAGTGGGTCTTGTGTATTTTCGAAGCTAGATCTTCGTTCGGGTTATCATCAGGTGAAGGTCAAAGAGTCCGACATTCCAAAGACGGCATTTAAGACTCGCTATGGTCATTATGAATATCTCGTAATGCTATTTGGAGTGACCAATGCACCTGCCATGAACCAAGTTTTCCGAGAGTACTTATACATGTTCGTTGTCATCTTCATTGACGACATCCTGGTGTATTCAATTAATCGGAAAGAACACGCCGAGCACTTACGGATTGTCCTGGAGACATAGCGACAACATCAACTCTACACCAAGTACAGCAGGTGTGAATTTTGGCTAGATCAAGTCGGATTTCTTGAACATATCGTTTCAGGCGAAGGAATATCAGTAGATCCAGCTAAGTTGTCAACTGTCAGCGGTGGCTGACGCCAAAGACGGTGAAAGATATACGAAGTTTCTTAAGATTAGAAGGATACTACCGACGATTCATTGAAGGCTTCTCAAAGATTGCAGCACCCCTGACCAAAATCACACGTAAAGACGAAGCATTCATGTGGTCAGAAGCATGTGAAAAATCTTTTGTGGAACTCAAGTCAAGATTAACCTATGCTCCTATCTTTGTAATACCGGATCAATCTGGAGGTTCCGTTGTACATTGTGATGCTTCCGGTAAAGGATTAGGATGTGTTCTACACCAGCATGGAAAGGTTATAGCTTTTGCATCAAGACAGCTAAAAGTTCATGAGCGCAACTATCCAACACATGATCTGGAGTTAGCAGCCATTATCTTCGCACTTAAGATTTGGCGCCACTATCTCTTGGGAGAACGGGTGGATATATACACTGACCATAAGAGACTGAAGTATGTATTTACTCAGAAGGAACTAAACATGAGGCAGAGAAGATGGCTAGAACTCATGGCGGACTTTGACATCAACCTACAGTATCATTCTAGGAAGGTGAATGCAGTTCCTGATGCACTTAGTCGCCATCCATTAGCAATGAACCTCACCGCTCAGTGGAAGCTACAGCAAGAATTACACGGATTGGAGATCGAAATAGTTATGCCAGGTAACGCTTCATATTTGATAAATTTACATGTCCAGTCCACTCTTGTCAAGCAGATCAAGGTAGCACAGGCAAATGATGCCAAGCTGCAAAAGATCTGAGAAAAAGTAGAAAGTGGACTTCGAACTGACTTCATCGTCCACGATAATGGATCCTTGCGATATGGAAGTCGATTATGTATACCAAATGGCCCAGTTCGAGAAGAGTTGATGAAAAAAGCTCACAGCTCTTTTTACTGTACACCCCAGTGGTACAAAAATGTACAAGGATCTATGACAACACTACTGGTGGCATGGAATGAAGCTCGAAGTAGTTAGAAGCATAGCCAAGTGTTTGGTGTGTCGCCAAGTTTTTGGTAAGTGTTTGGTGTGTCAGCAAGTTAAGGCTGAACATCACAGAACTGCTGGTTTACTTCAGCCGTTACCAATCCCAGAATGGAAATGGCAGCACATTACCATAGACTTCGTGACTGCCCTTTCTCGCAGCATGAAGGGTAACGACACGGTATGGGTTATTGTGGATCGACTCACCAAGTCGGCTCATTTTATTCCATTTCGAGTTGGCCAATCTACCGAGACACTAGCAAAGAAGTACATGGAGATAAGCATAAATCTAAAGTATGATTTAAACCTTCAAGATGTACTATATTTGATACCCATGAACTCATGCAGGAGATCGTGAGATGATATGGAGTACCTGTTTGCATCGTCTCCGATCGTGATACAAGATTCCAATCACAATTTTGGCAGAGTCTGCAAGCTAGCCTAGGAACAAGTCTGAACTTTAGAATGGCTTATCATCCAAAAACGGACGGACAGTCTGACCGAAAAATTCAGATTCTGGAGGACATGCTAAGAGCTTATATGTTAGACTTCGGAGGTTCGTGTGAAAATCACCTACACCTTATGAACTTTTCATACAACAACAGCTATCAGACAAGTATTGTAATGGCATCATTCATAGTACTCTATGGACGGAAGTGTCATTCACCGCTAAATTGGCATGACATCAGAGATCGTAAACTCCTTGGACCAGAGATGATCGTGGAAACCGTGGACGTAGTTCGTACGATCAGGGAAAGAACGCGCATAGCCTAAGACCGACAGAAGCATTGGGCAGATGTAAAGCGGAGACATCTAGAGTTTCAACGTGGAGACCATGTTTTCCTGAAGATCTCTCCAAACAGAAGAGTGATCTGCTTTAGCAAGAGGGGTAATCTAAGTCCAAGATACATAGGACCATTCGACATACTCGAACGAGTTGGAGAAGTGGCATACCGTTTAGAACTACCACCCTCATTGGAAGGAGTGCACAACGTGTTCCACATAACCAAGCTATAACGATATGTGAGCGAACCCAACCACATACCTGATCACTCAGAGCTCATGGTACAGACTAACCTGACTTCCGAGCAACAACCCGTTGAAATCCTTGCCCGAAAAGTAAAGACATTACGGAACAAGGAAGTAAACTTAGTCCGAGTGATATGGAGAAAAGATTCACCAGGAGAATCAACATGGGAACGAGAAGAGGACATGCGTGCAAGATACCCTTACTTATTTGAAAATTAGTCCTTATGTAACTGTAAATTTCGAGAACGAAATTTTTATAAGGAGGGTAGAATGTAACGACTCTGAATTTACTGTATTGAATTTTCCATTTTAATGTATATAAATAAGTTTTACAGCCTGAGTTTGAGTTATAAGTTACTTTTTTTAAATAACAGCAAGAAACAACTTGTAACTCACTGGTAAAGCCTTTGCACTGCTGTGACGTAGCCCCTGTGTTCGATTCCAATCAGACACAAATTTTTTTTCCGAAATTTTTGTAACTTTTTGGAAGCCCAAAATATTTCATGTGCAATACACAGGAAATGAAAAGTTCGGAAAAATCAAACATGTGGAAAATGGAGTAAACATGGATTTAATCATCTGGCACGAATCTCGAGGCCAGATGGCACAAATCGACTAGCGGAATTGGGGTCTGGGCTGCCGCCGACGGTCAGGAGTTGGCCAAATTGCTCCGGGCTTTGCATACACACCTCTTCACCTACCTCTAACTCCTCTGCACTGTTTGATTTCCCTGCAATCAAATAGAGACCCTTCATTTCACAATTAAACACCATTTTAATACTTCTTAATCCACAATTTTAATTTCCAAACCCTAATTATCCACTATAAATACCATCCCCTACCTTGGCTCAGCACCATTCAAAAAATTCTAGCCAAAACTCTCTAAAAAATTCCTAGTGCAAGTGAAGTAAAGAGGAGTTAGCAAGCAAGTTGGTTTCGGCAAAAACTGAAACCTATTCCGGAGCTCCCGCGACACCACGAAACTCGTCCCCTCTTCTTCAACCTCTCTTTGAGATTTCTAAACCGTAAGTCCCTCCTAATCTCTCTTTCTCTTAATTGAAATTCCATTTTAAAACTTATATCGGTAAGTGGAGTTAATACCGATATCTTTTTTCTAAACCATAGAAACTCCTTCTCTTTTATTCTATGAACAACTAAGTTTTTACATAATACTTGTAACCTTATATATAAATGTTTAGAATCAATTTTATCCAAGAATCCCGTATAAAACAATTATAATTTAACTTTTACATTAAAATACCTTGAACTTTATAAACACTTCTTTTAGTTTTGCTTAAAAATACCTTTAGGAAAACTTCACGGGGTAACGACCTACCCCACACGCACACTTGGATCCATAGCACGATACCTCTTTTGTGTGAATTTTTTTTATGAAGAAAAATTTAAAATAAAATACCACACAATTCTAAAACCGGATTTCTTTTAAAGCAGTATTTCATATCCTTTGCAATTATGCATCTAAAACCCTCTTTAGGTGACCCGCTAATGGATGGTGTGGATTATCGCACATCCTTAGGTTAGTAAAGCGTGATGCAGACCTTCTCACGGAGTATTCGATCTTTAAAGGATTTATATACGGTTTTTAAAAAATACGAATTTTCTAAATAAAATAAAATTATTTTTTAAAATTAAAATTGTTGGCTATAGTGCCCTCAAGGCAATTATTGTAATCGCAGGCACATGATTATGATGATTGAGGGAGGACCTATACAGGTAGAACAGTCTTACTCAAAATGATAGTACGCTATCTGGTTTGTCTTTATCATCATGTACATGCATTATGTGGTATTACAGATCACTATTACATGTTGATAGAGCCCATAGGATTATTGCTTGACTACCAGCATTATGATGACGATCATATACGTGGAACCTGGATGGTCTATAAGCACATCCTTAAATGTCCCTAGTCGAGAGAGTATCGAGACTGGGCATCAATACTCCAGAGTAGATTAGTGTGTACTTATCGAGACCCCGACGAAGGGCAGTGGCCGGTCTCACAAGCCATTGGTGTCAGTTAGTCACCTGAGATAGTATACAGGTACTCATTGGGTTATGAGTACACTGGACGGACTCACCGGGAACATGCTAGATGGTATTATACCTATTGTCAGATAGCAGTTCGCAGGTGACATGTGTATAGGCTAGTCTGTCGACCTGAGATCGTTATTTGTCTCATGTGAGTTCCCACTGTGCTTTGATTACTACCCTACCCCGGCTCAAAGGAGTCATGCAAACAGGTTTTAGTTGGGTCCAGTCCCGAGCCATATGGAGGCAGTGAGCGGATCGTCGGGGATTCGGCTCTTCCGGTATTTGGGGTTGATGTCGTGAGGTGCACGGATGGCCATCACCAGAAATTCTTGGCTAAGGTAGTCAAGAATTACTTATTTGGATCAGTAGTTTCTCAATTGGTGATGGGCTTCATACCGACACGAAATATCGCGTTATTAGGGGTCTGATTTTTTCCACCCCCTAGACCCGATATGCTGTAGCATTTCAGAAAAATAAAATATTATTTTAGGAATTTAAATTATTAAATAATAAATTCATAAATATTATTAAGTATGAGAATTAGTTTTAAATGAAAGGGTATAATTATATACCGATATTTTGGAAAATAATCTGGAAAATTAATATAATTATTGATTTTGAAGGTGTTAAGTTGATTTGGACATTTTATAAAATCATATACAATTAATTGTATATGAGTTTATTACTAAACTTGATTAATATTTACTAATCATGCATTAATCGTGTTTACGTTTTGTGACATGCAACATGATATGTTACAAACACTTGTGCATTTTATTTGAACCATGGCTTAATTCTTTTGTTGCTTTATATGGTTTTGGGCTTTAATAGAAAAGAAAATGAAATTAGGAGATATTTTGGAGACATATAGGTACGGGCTTGGTGTGTGAGAGTGAGAGAGAGGGAGAGGGGTCTTCATTGACCACGACACATATGTTGTTTTCTCATCTTCATTTCCTTCCCTTCTTCTCCTTCTTCTTCTCCTCTTCCTCCACCCTTTACCACCCTCAAAACCACCTAAATCCACACCAAAAACCAGTCAAGCCTTGACAAAAATGGTGCACAACCTCACTACAAACCCTATGGAGGCCTCAAGTTTGGATTTTGAAGGCTTTGAGCAACTCAAGAAATTTCTTGGGTTTCCAAATAAGGTATAATCCTACACCCATAGTTAAGTTTTTAGTTTTCCTATTGTCCTAGTGTAGTTTAGAATTAAACTAGTGAAGATTAGTGTAGTTTGAATATTCCAAGAGAGGGTTAAGGATATTTTGAATTGTGAAAGTGTAAATGAGGTGTAGTGAGTATTTTACATGACCTTAGCGGTGTTTACTGGCTTGGACCAGAGAAGAGAACCGAATACACGAGCTTAGAATTTCCACGTGTTGGATTTTTATGATTTTTGATGCTCAAAATGGAATCTGGAGCGACCTGGGATGTTTATAAGAAAAACAAACAACCATATTGACCTAGTTAAACCACTAGAAGACTACCACTGAAGAACGAGACCCAAATTCCAAGGTTGGGGAGACGGGGACGGTTACTGTAGCAGTTTGGTCGGCCAAATTTTGGCTTCTGTTGTTGGGGTTTTTCTTATAGCTCATACTCCTCATAACCTAGCTACTGTATTGTTAGTTTTGTCCCTATCTATCTGTAAAAAAATCTGAGAGCTTTTGAGTTGGGTTTGACGATGTTTTCCGATATTTGAAACTTGGATTTATGAAATTCTTGATGAGATTTGGTCGTTGGACATTTGTACATCAACGACGAGGGTTATTTGGTTGTTCTTGCATGCGTAAGCTATAGGTTCTAACCTATGAGCACTTCGTGTGCCGTATCGGTTTTCGGACTTGGTTTTAACAATGTTGCAATATATGTGTTGATTTGTAGGTATCTTCGCGTGGAATTCCGAGACAACGAAGCACATCTATTTCGACTAAGCGAGGACTTGGCACGTGAGTAGATGTATATCTACAGAGGAAGTTGGGTGGATGGCGTATAGCACCGCAACCGTAGGATAAGATATATATATATATATATATATATATATATATATATATTATATGTTTATGTGAGACTTGGATACCTTGTAAATAGGGTTAGTAGGAGACTATAGATTAGATTCGACATACTTGTAGGACAATTTACTCTTAGTTTAGTTCCTTAGTCGTGAGTCGTCGGTTTACTTAGTCGTACACACGCATACACTTAGTATATATGTTTGTGTGTATGTGTGTGTGTGTGTGTATGTGTACATATACACGTAAGATGAGGATGGTATATGTTATATGGATTTGAGTCGATATGATCGGGCATGATGCCGTGAGTATATGATATGTGATTGAGTCGAGGACACCGTATATGATATGATATAACAAAGGATTATTGGGCGATATGTATTCAAACATGCGATAACATGTTATTTGATGAAATAATAGATTGTACGAGACCTTAGATCCGTACCACTGATTTATGATATTGATATAGTACGATGATGGATACCGTACGAATGATGATTTATATATGATATGTGACCCGTACCATCGATTTTGGGGATGCCGTACGAGACGTATATGATGATTGATCCGCACTCTTGACTCGAGAATGTCATACGTGGTATTATTACCGTACGTGACGATATGAGGCTGGATCGCCGACTTTTAGATATATCAACTCGGAGTATTATAGATTTCTTATCATCTTCAACTAGGTTCTTAGTTTAGTCTTTAGTTGCTTAGATATAGGTTAACTTAGTCTCGAGTCATACCTATTTTCAAAACCGACGAATCGTAGACTTTTTCAAAGAATAAAATGAGGGACGCTACGGATTTTCAAAAGACATCTCTTTTCTCAAAGCACCATAGACCCTACTTTTCTAAAACAACGATTCGTGCTATTTAAACATGATAAACTGTATAGCTCATATATAGTTGTATATACCTTATTGTTGCTTGTGTTGTTTACTTTCTATTATGATCTCGTCTGTTAGGACACCTGCACCATTACCGATGATGTGTATGTTCCACGTACACTTGCTTGCCGGCTCACATACATCATCATCAGTAATTGCCATGTCACACACACTGCAGGCACCGTTATTTCCTTGTATACACTGATTGTTGTAGCTAAGTAGAATTTCTGATGTCATATGTTAATTATAACATTATATTTTGTATTTAGATGCCACATGCATTGTTTACCTAGATTCTGATTTTATACTGCAGTTGGACTCTATGCCGATATTCATTGTCCATTTTAGCTCATGATTTTAGATTTCGATTTTCATGAGATTTCGGGACTTGGGGAAAACCGCAAAGGAATTTTTTAAACCTATTATCATTTCAAAACAGAAATTGCGGTTTTCTCGTGATATGATGTGTGGCGTCCACCATGAGTTTTCTCGGTTCTTGAGCCACGTGTGTACACATACCGATTCGAGGAGAGCGACGCCGTCTGCAGGTACATGGTGAACCCGGTGTGGTACCTAATGGAAAGAGGATCATATTGAGAGACATTGAGCCTAGCATGGGAGCACTACCGACTGGTGATTATGATGGACCCGACGGTCATCCGGAGGATACCGACCGGAGTCATGAGATGGATTTGAGGGCCGTTCTGAGGAAACAGCGCCCGAGATATATGAGGATATCATATTAAAGATGGATACGATTTTCATGATCTTTTCGAGTGTCGATGCTGGGCACTCAGTCTTTATCTTGATTTAGTATGTCGTTGCTGGGCACACATTCATTGATGCATTTACATTCATGCATATATTTACATGTGTCTGTTATCACTTTATGACACGGGCACGAGTGCCTGACTTTACACATATGTCTATATTATTACCTGTACTGTTACTCGATGTTGTCGTTACTATTATTATTGTTTTATAATGTATGACTTAGGAGATATTCATACATTCGATTTCTACTCGGTGATTTCTTCTACTCACGAGTTGGCAACTCACCCCCGTTGTGTGATAGTTTCTTACAGGTTTAGCCGTACAGGTTCCGTAGCGGCTTCGCTAGCACACCACCTTCTTCCGGGTGATTGCTTTGGTAGGTGGGATCACTTGCATCGTGACCACCATCGTACTTTTATATTATTTCTGTTGTATCTAGTTAAAAGCTACATCGACTGGACTATGTATATTCGTAGACTTAGATAACCATAGTTTGTATATTCTTTCGATCTTAGAGTCGCGCTCAAGTATTTATTATTGGTTTCTGAATTTCTTGATGATGCATGTTTTTCTTACTTTTTCTGTGTTTTGATCCTCGCCCTTTGGCGTCGTATATTTATATTACTTGCGTGGTTGTTTTCGCCAATTGGCGAAGAGCTAGCTCCGTCTTGGGGATGCCTTTTACTATTGTTAATTGTATTTATTTCCGGGCTGAAATATACAATGGAGGTGCTGCCGAAATTTTCAATGACGAAACATGTTTTCAAGATAGATACAAAACATTGGTTTTTTGTATACTATTACTTATCTTTTAATGAAAGAAACTTGTTTTCATTATACCATTATATTCAAAACTTCACCTCCACTATTTTCCCTATAAGGTTTAGATTTCTGTGCTTTTGACTTACTTGAATTAGATGGGGTCCTATAGACTTCACATGATTCAAGTGCCAGTCACATGCCTTTTTCGGCTCGTGACATATGCGATACTCTTAGACTAACAGACCGGACTGTACGGAGATTGTCACGGATAGGCTCAGTAGGGGTTCGGATGAGTTTGCTCGTCGACCTTCCTTTCGTTCAATACCTGGATAGCCGTTACGTACAGCTAGTGCCGCTGACGTGCTTGTGGTTAAACCCACTTCTAGCGTATTGTCGATTCTTTAGAGTCCCACACAGAGGGTTTCCCTGCTTTGAACTAAACGATGTAAAGGCCGTATGATTACGGCAGGGTTCGATCATATACGTGCACTTGTGCACGTATCATGATTAGGACGGATAATACTATTGGGCTTTCGTTTAAGATGGATTCTAGTATTATATTATTGGATTATTTTCGTCTCTTTGTATTCGTATTTTTCGGAATACGGATATGGATATTTATATACGGATGAGGGGTATTCTTATAATTTATTACAAGGTGCTTCTAGATGATGTCACTTCATTTTTGTTTATAACCATTTTGTTCAAATGGTGAAATGAGGTGGAGGATGAGGTGTTGCTTGCATTTATTGAAGCATGGCACACATGGTGACTCATAGGGTGATTCATGAGTTACTATTGTGGCATGCTTGATATTTGTGTTGTGAGATATTTTTGTGAGGCTTGATTCAAAAGTTCACAACACTTAGCCATTTTTTTTATGGTTGCTTCATGCTCTACACTCTTATCTCCTCAAGCTCTCTTCTTCTTTCTCAAACCCTTAATGTCTCATATGTTGAGAAACCTATGGTATTTTGAGACAAACTAATCCATCATTAGACTCTACATCCTTTAGGCTATCTAGTTTAACGAACTAGATACCCTAGTTATCTCGGTTTTGAGGTTGGAGCTTCAACTACAAATCCTCAGGTGGATCATCTTCGATGGAGAGAGACCGGAGGCCAAACTCGATCCATGACACCTCAAGGAGCTTATGAAGATGGTAGAAGACCAAAGGACACGATCATTCGGTATAACCATTCTAACTCCTCTTTAGTTTGCTAACTTATAGGTTTATGGTATATCCGAGTTATCGAGTTATTTTAGCGCCAGTTTATAAAAATTTCATTCCGCAAACGATCATGGTAGATGGTCAGGACGCTGGCCTAACCCAACATGGTATCAGAGCCAGCTCATAAACCCATAACTAGCAGTATAAATGATGTATAAAGTAACGAAACCGAAACAACTCCGAAACAATACGGACGATATTCAAGTTTCTGTCGAATTTTCACAGTCTTCTAAAAAATTTTTAAACAATTGCAGAAGACTACTCTTGTGACAACTAGAACACAATCCAAAAACGAGCCCCAAATTCTTTAGTAGGGCCGGCGAGATCGGGAAAATTCTCGGCGGCACCAGTTTTCCATGGGAGTTGGGTCTTGGTGTTTTTGCTGTGTTCTGGGATCTTGAATATTGGTTTTGGGGTATTGTTTGTTTTTTCCCAGATTTCATATTATGTTATCTTTGGTTTGGGGGCAATACGAAGTATTTCGAAGTCGCTATTTATAACACCGTTTATAAGTTTTTAGTACATACATTACTATCTGCAACCGTGAATGTCATTAGAGCGGTATAACCCGTCTAACTTCTATATGTTCTTTTAGACGGGTTTGCGAATATGATATTCACGTTGAAGTTCTGTGTTGTGCTGAGATTATGGTTAGATTATCGTGGTGGATAGCCAGTGGTGCAATGATAGTTGTACAGTTGAGATTCATTTGTACATTTGATATTGCAGGGCGAGCGTCCGACATGTGAACTGCCGTCTCTGCCAGTTTGTATATTATTTGTTTGGGGCACGACCGAGTTGAGGTCGATGTCACCCTTGTACATATATTTTCATTTTCTGTACTAGGATTACCCCGCAGAGGAGTGCTCAAATAGCCGGGTTCTATAGGGCACCGGGCCCGTATCACATGGCGTTGAGACGGAGGGGGCCTCATTCTAGAATTAGTGGGCTATTCGACGCATTCGTAGGGGGTACACGTTGACCCCCGGAGGGGTGCTCGAGTTACCGGATTCTGTGAAGTGCTGGGTGGCCCATTCACTTTGTTGATTGGGGTTGCCTCACTTCTAGGATTGGCGGGTAACTTGCCGCGCTCGTAGGGGTCCAGGTTTTCATTGCATAGGCTATCTACACGACAAGGAATGTCGGGTTTCATTTGTGGCTCAAATGAAACCCGACGCTCCAAGATTATCCACTATTCTTTATTGCTTGCTGAGATTCTGTGACGTTGCTTATATCATGCCTGGGACGAATGTTATATATATTTTTATATATATACTAGTGGATGTTGTATATGTTTTGCACCCACGCTAGTCCAGCCCTCGCTCTGTCGCTAGTTAAGTAACCTAACGGTGCATGACGGGATCCCATAGCGAATGCGGATGGTATATACGTACATTGTATTTTCGTTCTTTTCCGGTGTGATATGGATTAATTGATGGGACTGCATTAATTCCGCTTAATGCAAGGAAAACAAATCTATATGATGTTGGAACCAAGTTTTTGAAAACTGACATTACAGACGTTACCTTTTGTTTTGCACAGCGGTATTCGGTTATGAATATCCAGCACCTCATTCGACGAGGTAAGAGCCGAGATCCCTTCATCGGGAGTGACCTCTTGAGCAAAATTTTGCGTCATCATAATAACTTCACTATAGTCGATTCTTTTACTTTGCATCGTGGTATTCAGTATGAAATATCATGCACCTCGTTCGATAAGGAAAGAGCCGAGATCCCTTCACAGGGAGTGACCTCTTTAGCAAAAGTTTGCGCCACTATATATTTGTAAAACCACTCGGTTCCTTCAATGACATCAAGTTCATTAAGTTAAAGGTTTTTTGACAAAAACCAGCCATAGCCCTTCATCATTTCCTACAAGTACTGCTTAGTATTCGTGCTGCGTTTGTTTATTGTGTAAAGACGTAGTGTGCGGTAGCTAAATAGTGCTTGTTTGTTGCTTGCAATGTGATTGGTTAGGACAGTCGTGCGGTCTTGCTGACTGTGTCAATGGCTCGTGCGGATGGGTTTAATGCAATCCAGATAACAACGGGTTGAACTTGACTAGGACTCTTTTATTTGTTGACTGTGTCAGGGTCACTTGGGTCCTAGGGGTAAAAACCACATCAGGTGTTTCAAACATACATGAAACTTGCCAGGCATGCGCATACCTTCTGGAGTGTGATGACTTGAGTGGCTTCCATCAAGTTATCATGCGGTGATAGTTGGATCTCGATTCCCACTAATGAGTAGGTGTTACTCCTTGGGTGATTTTCAGATGATCCCGACTAATTCTCCTTTTAGGGTTTGAGAGGGAATTCGAGGAAATAGTGGGAGCCATCTTGATTAGATAAAGTGATTAACCAATTTGGTCAGGTCAGAGTGCACGCTGAGTGTTTCTTTTCTCTCTCTCTCTCTCTCTTTGGCAGCGACCATGGCTTGACCCTAAACTAAAACTCATGAACCAGGTTAACCGAACCTTCTTAAAACACCTTGGATTTTGGATTGTCATTTAGTCGCATATATCATTGCCTCTCCTACAACCCCTTTGCATTTCTCCAGATCACTCCGTATCACTACGAAGATCCATATTTCTTGGATATGCCATCGTATAGTTACTACGAACTCGAAGAAACTTATTTCAGTTCGAGGATGGTTTCCAGTTCTGGAGAAATTGAATATGATTATTCAGTTGTCTTTTCTCTTTACCTTCTCTCAGGTTGCTAGGGCTCCTGGTATTAGGAGAGTACACCTATTGCGCTTATTGGATAGTCTTATTCCAAATCATAAGCAGGTGCCGAAAGGTGGTGAAGGAAGAAAACCAATTAGCCTAAGTGTGGTGTACAGAAGATAATAAGTAAAGACATATAAAGGGATTAGATTAAGGGCAAAGGAAATTGCAACTGCTATCATTCACAACGAAACTGCGTATACCCCTGCCGCTTCTATATCACCTTTGTATTTCTCCAGAACACTCCGTATCACTAAGAAGATCCACATTTCTTGGATATTCCATCGTATAGTTATATACGAACTCGAAGAAACTTGTTCCAGTTCAAGCATGGTTTCTGGTTCTGGAGAAATAGAATAAGGATTATTCAGTTGTATTTTCCCTTTACCTTCTCTCAGGTTGCGAGAGCTACTAGTATTAGGAGAGTACACCTATTGCGCTTATTGGATAGTCTTCTTCCAAACCGCAGCCTGGTGCCGAAGGGTAGGGAAGGAAGAAAATCAATTAGCCTAAGTGTGGTGTACATAAACTAATAAATAAAGACATATAAAGGAATTGGAGTGAGGGCAAGGAAGTAAACGGTTACAATCATGAATCTGGATAGTGGAAGAAGCATTACTAGGAATACCTGCTTATCCCTTCGAAACATTTTCATGTTTCAGTTTTACTGTACGGTGTTAATTGAAAACGGTTTTCCCAATTAGATTCTAACTCCAGGGTATGTACTTATCAGATTTGATTCTCATATCTGTATGGCGTTACAGATGGTGAGTGGGAGTAAGATGTTAGGAATTGGGTGATTAGATCCTCTATATATCGGAATTCTTTATAATTGGCGATATTTTAGGAAATCACTTGGGTTTTTCTTGATGAAAATATTTGGTTTTGAATATTCGTCATTATGCACCAATTTCAAACTAATATATCTGTACGTTTATTTTATAAAATGAGATATAACTTTTGAAATTATGTGTATGACGTTTATCAGTTGGTGGTTAGGTAAGGTGCATTCAACAACGGTGTAATTCTTCTTAACAATAGTACGGTTTTCAACCTACGACGCACAAGGTTTGAGTTATTAAACTCAGAGGATTTATACAAAGTATTGTATATTTTCCGAAGTCTGTTAGGACAAAGAGGTTGGTACTCGTACTATATTATGTTTACTCATTACTTCTCTAGTTTTAGACAAGTATTTCGTTGAAATACAAGGTCCAAATTTTGAGAAGTTATAGGTATAAGAATAAGGTAGAGAACCATATGTTGCAAGTATCAGGATTCTTCAAGGTAATCGAAGATATAGATACTTGTGTTTGGTATTCCATTGTAAGTAATGATTTTGAAAACTTGGTTCTCTTTCAGGTTACTCATACATGAATGTATTCTTGGATGAGTAATGTTGTATGGCTTTCTTCCATTTGGTTGATATGCACTGGAAACAGCTGCATGATTTTTGAATTTGGTTCCAATTAAATTAGTGCCTTTGTTTCTATATTGGATATATAGAATGGATTCATATCTTAACGATGTTAAGCTATATGGAGTTGTCCGGTTGATATTTAAAACCAGAATCTGGACAAACTCATGTTTCAATAATGGCAGATTGTGGGTTATCCCGGGCTTTGACGAGGGATAACATTCTACCAACTGGAAGATCAATAGTTAAATTGTTCTTGACTCGCCACGGTTTTAGTAAAATGGATTCTTTTCAGAAAACATTAGTGGGAGTATGGTAGAACTGGAAGTGATTCCAGAAGCACAAACGATTACTGAAGATTTAGTAAAACCTAAAGATTCAATTGGTTTCGACGATCCATTAGCCACTCCGCAGATTTGGTGGGTAAACTTATGCATCCGAGAGGTACTTCGGTCTCCTCAAAGATGGTGACAGGGAGGTTTTTGATTACCCGAACTTACCACTATTGTTGTTCTAGACTATGAGGTCTGGCAGGAGGATGAATATAACATCGTTTTTCCAGGGTTCCCTAGGACGGCAGCAAGGTTCAGGAGGAATCGTCCATGCCGTTTTCAAATTTTTGCCGTTGTAAAGAACCCTAACCTAGAATCTTTAACTAGTGATTTAAACAAACTAGCAATGTTAATATCTTAACATCTAAGTGAATGAGGAATACAACCTTTGTAGACCGGTCCTTCACTTCTAAACCTCCGTGTAGTAGTCCCTTCGCTCCAAGTAGTGAACACCCGAACTCTAGTAAGGGTTCACATGAAGAAATGAACAAACTTGCACGAAGTCTTCGAGGCCGAAGATGATCTACATCGAGAAGACTCAAGCTCATGCTATCTCTTCACTAATTGTAGATTAGTGAAGTAAACACCCTAAACTAAATGGCTAATATAGTAGAGGATGATGAAGTAGGAAATGGGCTCACTTTAGATTTAATTTTCTCACGATATTTTCTTACTTAGAAAAAAGCTAGCAAGCTTTTTCTCATGAAGAAGAAGATGAAGTGATGAAGATGACAATGAACTCATAAGGTGAGAATAGAAACCATGGGTGAGTTAGTGTCATACACTAGCTCATGTAGAGAATAAACCACGGGTTAACAATAATGGTTGGGTTAATAAATATCTTCCAGTAAAACAAAATGAATGGATTTGGTCAATGGTTCCACAAGTTTCTACAAGGTTCAACCATGTGACAATTTCCAAGCAATTTTGATTTACTTTAAATAAATAAAAACCCTTCATTATTATTTGCATGGTGTTAATCTCATACACCCATGTAGCATGTGGCATTAAGCATGACATATAAATAATGTACATTAATATATATCACATATATACTAAGTGTACATTAGTGAGAAAAAGAAATGTTTAAGTGAGCTAATATGAGTTAATATAAATTAATATATCACATATATAATTATACATTAAATTATTAAATCAACACTTGATTTTATAATCCAGCTATATCACATACAACCGACTAATATCAAATGTAACAATCTATCGAATCAACACTTGATCCGATAACCCGGCTATATCTCATATAACCGACCGATATCACATATCACGAGAATAGAATGCGGTATCACATACGCGCATTAATCTCGGTCCCGCACATATCACATATGTGCTCCAACTCCGTTTCACATGAACCAGGAAACCTCTGTGTAGGACTCTAAAGGCTCGTCAATACGTCGGCAGTAGGTGTTGATCATATCAAACACCCACAAGCCGCAAGCGGTCTGCTAAACGTAACGTCCACCCGGGTATTGAGCGATCAGAAGATCAACAAGCAAGCATGCTCCTACTCCTGCGTATCCAATCAGTAACACCACCGTACAGTCTGGTCTCTTCGTCAGATATGTCGCATATCACAGCCTGGGTGTGGTATAACATCAGACCCCAATAGCCTGATAAGTCATGCCGATGCAAGGTTCATAACGGTTCGAGAAACTACTGATAACACTTACCAGTAAATCTCAGCAACCCTGGCCAGGGATTTCCTATTATGGCCAATCAAGCATAGCGCAACATCAAGTCCCAATACCGGGAGAGACGAATCCCCTCCTATCGCTGATTGCCTCCATGTAACTCGGATTGTACCCAAAAACCACCTTTTTGCGTGATCTCTTGACCGTGGTATGATGGAAATCAAAGCACAGTGGGAATCACACAAGACTCTATGACGATCTCGGGTCGACAGACTAACCTGTACCAGTGTCACCAGAGAACTGCTATCTGACGATAGGTATAATACCATCTAGGAGTTCTCGGCGAGTCCGTCCAGTATACCCAGTCTCCACTGAGTACCCGTATACCATCTTTGATGTCAAACACCAATGGATGTGGGATCATCCATCGCCCATCATATGGGTCAAGATGCGTATACGCTAGTCTACTCTGGAGTATCGATACCCTGTCTCGATACTCTCATGACTAGGAACAATTATAGGGTGTACTTGTGGACTACCCTTGGCCCCACTAGTTTGATCTCCATTATAGTCGTGGTAGTCAAGTACACATCCTAAAGGCTTTATCAACATGTGAGAGCAATACAACATCACTTATACAAGTCAACATATTAAGATAAAGAGCAACCAGATAGCATAATATCATGTCAAGCAAGAGAGTCCTCCCTATATATATCCAAGCATCCACTACAATATACATCACATGTACAGTAATGGCCTCTAGGGCATACATATAACTAACAATTTCCCTCCTGCACTAAGGCAATCTGTTGTAGTATCCAATACCCAACAGTATAGCAGTGGTTGTAGTATCCCATCTCAACCATCCTAAAATCTTTCAAATAGTATTTGGGAAAGCAGGCCTTGCTGAGTGGATCCGCCATGTTAACCTCAAAATCTACTCTCCTTACCTCGATCCCTTGGAGATCAACTATCTCCCTGATCAGGTGATACTAGCCTCAGAATATGTCTGGATCGCTGATGGGACCTGCGTTCCTAGGCCAAAGCCACAACTCCAATGTTGTCACAATAAGAGTTATTGGACGCTCAATGGTAGGAACCTTGTTCATCTCATGAACAAGAAATGTCTAGACAGCCACTTTGATAGTATCGTTGGTAGCGATGTATTCAGCCTTTATCGTCTAGTATGTCACGGTATCTAGCTTGGAACTCTTCCAACATATTGTCCCTCTACTGTGGGTAAAGACAATGCTTGTGACTGACTTTCAGTCGACCTTATCACTTTGGATGCTCGAACCAAGAACATTCTTTTAGTGCTTCTCGAGTACTTAAGAATGTGCTCCACAGCTATCCAGTGATTCTCCCAAGATCCGATTTATTCCTGATCACTACACCTAGTGAGTTAGCTACATCTGGTCTGGTATATAACATCGCATACATGATAGAGCCTACTGCCGAAGCACAGGGTATCTCTTGCATGCGAGCTCTCTTCAAATCAGTCTTGGAAGACATATTTTTGGAGAGGGTGGTTTCTGAGTAAGTGGGCGAACCACCATGCTTAGAATCCTCAATACTAAACCCCTTTAGTACGGTGTTAATGTACCTGGATTTGGGACACTCCCAACATCCATTTAGAACTATCACCATAGATCATAATCGACAAGACGTAGTAGGTATCATCCAAATCTTCCATGGAGAATCCTCGTGATAAGAGGAGCTTGACCGAGTGTAGCATAGCAAACACTTTCCTATCAAGAGTATGTCATCTACGTACAATATGTAGAAGACAACCTTACTCTCTCAAACCTTCTTGCATATACGAGGTTCATCTATCTTTTTGATAAAGTCAAACTCTTTGACTACCACATCAAAACAGATGTTTCAACACCGCGATACTTGCATTGATCCTGATGGACTTAAGCATAGCTTTGAAAGTCTCAACTTTTCCATCTACACCAAGAATCTTCTCAAGATTCATTTGCTCCCAATGGGTTTTACCCGTACAGGTGCAACATTCAAAATCATACTTTGTTGGTGTACATGGATTCCATCTTTGATCGCATAGCATCCATCCATTTCACACAATCCCCACTCGTGACGGCCTGCCTGAACCTAGTTAGGCCATGATCTACCATGATGCAATACATGCTCCCACTGTCACCGAGAATACCATAGTATCTCTTAAGTGGATAAGGAACCCTACTAGATTCGCGGAGAGGCTGAGGTTCGTCGGAGACTATTGAATCCTTTGGTTTCACCAAATCATCAGTTGTTAGTTTGTCTAGCTGGAACTCCTTCCAGTTCTACCTCATGTCCACTAATTTCTTCATAAGAAATTTCTTTTCTAAAAAGGTGGCATGCTGAGAAACAAAACACCTTTTGCTCCTCGGTGTGGTAGAAGATATTCCCTCGCAAATGTTTAGGATATCCTAACAGACTTACAGAATTGACCTTGTCTCAAGCTTGTCCGGATTTTGCTTTTCAACATAGGCCGGACAACCCCATATCTTAACTTGTTTAAGATATGGTTTCTTCCCATTCCATATCTCATATGGAGTGGTAGGCACTGATTTGGATGAAACCCCATTCAATAGGTATGCAGCTTCTTAAGTGCATAACACCCAAAAGGAAATAGGTAACTCAGCAGTACTCATCATAGAGCGCGTCATATCTCATAGGGTCCGATACCTCCGCCCCGATACACCATGGTACTGTGGTGTATCTGAAGGAGTAAGATGAGAAAGAATCTCATTCTCCTTTTAGAAACTCCAGGAACCCCATGCGCAATTATTCGCCTCCTCAATCACATCGAAGGATTTTAATACTTCTATCCATCTGGTTCTTAATCTTCAAGTTTATATTCCTTGAATTTCTCAAAAGTTTCAGACTTATGTTTCAACAGGAACATATGTCCGAATCCTGAGAGATGATCAGTGAATATAATGAAGTACTAAGAACCAACCTTGGCATTTGTAGACATAGGACCGCATACATCATCATGTATACGTCCCAAGAGTTCACTAACTCTTTCTCCGTTTCTAGTAAACGGAGTATTGGTCATTTTACCTTTGAGACAAGACTGGCAAGTAGAATAAGATGAAAATTCGAACGGATTCAAATATTCATCCATATGTAACTTAGATAGTTGTGCCATATTGCTATGATCTTTTCTACAATACCACAAGAAGGATTCGTTCATTTCTGAACTGCTCTTGTGTGTGTTCTAGATACTTTGAACTGTGGTTTGATTTAGAACGTATATGCTATTATATAACGTGCCTGATCCAATCAACTCTTGATTCAGGAAAATGTTCACAACATTATCCTCCAATACAGAATTATATCCTTCTTTAACTAAATAAAGAAACTGATGTAATGTTCTATATCAGGTTTGGCATGTAATAATATTCGTTCAGAATCAATTTATTTGGTAATACAAGGTGATATCTGCCAACTGACTTGGCTGCAACAATTGCACCATTCTTTAACAGTTAGAGACATATCGCCCTTTCCCAGTTCTCTACCTATCTGTAGCCCATGTAACATATTGCATATGCGGGATCCTGTTTCGGTATCACATACCCAAAACGTAGAGGATACTGAAAAACAGTTCTCGGTAATGAACACACCCAAAGAAGATGCATCAACTTGCACTTTCTTCGATTGGGTGGCATGGGAATCCGGATATTCCCCTATTTCCTGCTCGGAATTATAACAATTATAAGATAAAGAGGAACCAACGTTCCCCAGCTCAGTATAATAAGCAGGTTCGGTCAATGCATCCATATTATTATCTTGATTAAGGCGTGACATGGTCGCTACAAGGAGAGAGAAAGAGAAGAAAACACTCTGCGTGCGCTCTTGGAAGATCAGATTGGTTATTAGTTTATCTAATCAGGATGGCTCCCACTGTTTTTATCAAATCTTCCTTCAAACCCTAAAAGGTAAGACTAGCCGGGATTAATTATACCCTACAAGTTCGCCAATCTTTCGGCCAGGCCAGTGTCAGTACTTTGAGGGAGGTTCCCCGTGCTTTCGCACGGACTTAATTAAAGTAAATCTCGTTTTCCCAGGGGCGTAACCCCGTTAACACCTTTATAGACACCAACTTGATCGGCTAATTGTAATGTGTAAAACTCTCCAGGAGTAACTCTTACTCGCAGTAGGTATCGGAATCCAACTATCTCATAGAAGGTATTCAATCTCATTGCAAATTTCAACACTTGAAATTCCCGATATTGTTTTTGCCCCTAGCGTCCTATGACCTTGACGCAGGCCAAACAACCCATAGTCCGCTAGTCAAGTTCAACCCGTACATTTCATGATTGAATTAAACTCACCCGCACGACCCCTGACGCAAGCCAAACAACGCCGTACGAATACCCCAATCCAATCGCATCGTATGCAGTAGATAAGCACTAGTTAGCTACCATACACTACGCCTTGACGCAGGCCAAACTACCGTAGCACGAATACTAAGTAGTACTTATCTGAAATGACGGAGGGCTACGCAGGTTTTTAAGAAAACCATGAGCGTAATGAACTTGATATCGTTGTAGAATCGAGTGATTTTGAAAAGGAGTGTTTTTGTGGCCTTTAGTAGTTTTGCTAAAGAGGTCACTCCCGGTGAAGGGATCTCGGCTCTTTCCTCATCGAATGAGGTGATGGATATTTCACAAATACCGCTATGCAAAGCAAAAACTATAGAAGAAATCAAAAGACAAACCGAGTGTGTTGTAGCATGTACCAGTTTTGCTAAAGAGGTCACTCCCGGTGAAGGGATCTCGGCTCTTTCCTTATCGAATAAGGTGCTGAATATTCTACAAGGAATACCGCTATGCAAAATAAGAACTAGAGTTACCAGTTTTTAAAACAAAGTTTCTACAACATATTTAGGCTTCTTTTTCTTTCATTAATCTCATTAATGAAGTCCCATCAAATTATGCTTCCTAAGTATCACAAAAGAAACGAAAGCAGTAATATTTATTATATATCATATATATATAATATAAGCATTCGTCTCAGAATATCAAGTGATCACATCACAGAATATCAGCAGCAAAAGAAAACATATATGAAATATTAGATATACTAGGAATTCTGTGTTTTAATTAAGCCAATAAAAAACGCGGATTCCACGGTCGTGATGAATAGCCAAACCCACATCCCTAGACCCCTACGAGAGTGACAAGCAACCCTACCAATTTTAGAGTTTGGAGACCCGGTCTCAACTCCTTGAGATGGTCTCCCACTGGACTCTAGAACCCGGTTACTTGTGCTCTCCTCCTTGGGTCTATCCAAATGCGGAAAAGTAAATAATATACATCAATGGTGACATCATCCTCAACCCGGAAGTGCCCCAATAAAAGAATATTATATACACGGTTTTACATGAATGAAAATGAAAAACTCTCATCTCATATAAAAAAAACCAGCTATTCAAAATACGACGATCCAATATAACATATCACAGCAACACATAACATCACATGTCATCAACGTAAGTAAATATGCGTATCCCAATTGTCGTTGACATATAGAAACGAAACTGGCGATACCCCACATATTACACTTACGGTCGCAGAAAAAAAGTGAAAAACTACAACAATTGGAATCCGCAACGACCTTAGAAATCATAAACCCAATGTATCACATACTTTGGATTTCATGCCCAACAAAATGAATTCCTTAGACATCACATGCCTAACAATTATAAACCCCGCATTTTAGTCTCGATATTGAAAACACTTTCCAATAACCTGTCGAATAATTCAACAAGATTTCCGATAACGTGATCGAATTCTCGTCGAAAACTTTAGTAGACAACCGCACCCCCGATGCCGTCAACGAAGTGCACTAAGGCGGAACACCGCGGCCGCGAGCATCCGAACGGATGCTTTTGGCGACGGGGTTCTCCTACAGTCACTTGGTCGGGGCTATGGGATGTGGTTATCTAGTAAGGTTACCCGGCGAGTATCCGCGTACACTACATAATTGCGACAGACTTTTGATCCACATCAAAATTCCGTGGCAACCGATCAAATGAGACTAAACCACTAGATTTATAAAATTCAAACTAGTTATCTCATAACAAATTATATGGATTCCAATTATTGTATCACAATCACAGATAGCTATACGAAATTAAACTTTTCGATCGAATAAGCAAGCATCCAAAATTTCCCAACAAGATCAACACTTGAGCGGAATTCAAAAAGTACCCAGAAACTGCCACAGCTCCTTTGAACTATCCATAGAAGGGCCGACCCATGCCTCACTCATGTCGCCGCGGAACTGCCGCAAACCCTAGGGTAATACCGCAGTTCCGCGATCCAAAAGGTCGAGTTTGGTTATAGTTCTTTTAGAGGGTCCACAGAATCGCTTGCATGATTTTCTGAAGATTTTAAACTCGGAAAAAATCCAACACTTGGAAAATTTCCAGCGGGGAAAAATTAGGTTATTGATATCCATTCAAACTTTTTAATATCGTCTAAATAACCCGAATACATGTTAGAATTATGATTACGAAATACTCCGAGTTGCCTTTGCAGAAAGTTAACATCACATGCATATTTAGCAAAAACAAGCAACACCTAAAACATCAAAACCCGGAGACTGGAACACACTATAAAATTCAACCCAGAAGCTCTCAAGTTGGCCAAGCAGGCCGGTTTTGCATGCTATGTGGCCGGCCAAACTCCGGCGAGGAGGAGTGAATTTTGTATTGTGTTCATGTAGCATCTCATACAACATTCTGCAGTTATTTACAAAAAATTTTGACACCATTAAAAAATCGACATAAACTAGATTTAGTGTTTCAAGTTTCGGAGCAGTTTAGGTTTCGTAATCTAACAAACATCGTTTAAATCTCTAGCTTGGGTCTGATACCACTGCAGGGTTCCCTAGGGCGGCAACAAGATTTCGGGAGGCATCGTCCATGCCGTTTTCAAATTTTTGTCGTTATAAAGAACCCTAACCTGGAATCTTTAACTAGTGATTTAAACAAACTAGCAATGTTAACATCTTATCATCTAAGTGAATGAGGAATACACCCTTTGTAGACCGGTCCTTCACTTCTAAAGCTCCGTGTAGTAGAACCTTCATTCCAAGTAGTGAACACCCGAACTCTAGTAAGGGTTCACATGAAGAAATGAACAAGCTTGCTCGAAGTCTTCAAGGCTGAAGATAATCTACGTCGAGAAGACTCAAGCTCATGCTAGCTCTTCACTAATTGTAAATTAGTGAAGAGCAAACACGCTAAACTAAATGGCTAATATAGTAGAGGATAATGAAGTAGGAAATAGGCTCACTTTAGATTTAATTTTCTTACAATATTTTCTCACTTAGAAAAAAGCTAGCAAGCTTTTTCTCATGAAGAAGAAGATGAAGTGATGAAGATGAGAATGAACTCATGAGGTGAGAATAGCAACCATGGGTGAGTTAGTGTCATACACTAAATCATGTAGAGAATAAACCATGGGTTAACAATAATGGTTGGGTTAATAAATATCTTCAAGTAAAACAAAATGAGTGGACTTGGTCAATGGTTCTACAAGCTTCTACAATCTTCAACCATGTGACAATTTCCAACCAATTTTGATTTACATTAAATAAATAAAAACCCTTCATTATTATTTGCATGGTGTTAATCTCATACACCCATGTAGCATGTGGCATCAAGCATGACACATAAATAATGTACATTAATATATATATCACATATATACTAAGTGTACATTAGTGAGAAAAAGAAATGTTTAAGTGAGCTAATATTAGTTAATGTAAATTAATATATCACATATATAATTATACATTAAATTATTAAATCAGCACTTGATTTAATAATCCGGCTATATCACATACAACCAACTAATATCAAATGTAACAATCTATCGAATTAACACTTGATCCGATAACCCGGCTATATCTCATATAACCGACCGATATCACATATCACGAGAATAGAATGCGGTATCACACACGCGCATTAATCTCGGTCCCGCACATATCACATATGTGCTCCTACTCCATCTCGCATGAACCGGGAAACCTCTGTGTAGGACTCTAAAGACTCGTCAATATGCCGACAGTAGGTGATGATCATATCAAACACCCATAAGCCGCAAGCAGTCTGCTAAACGTAATGGCCACCAGGGTATAGGGCGATCAGAAGATCAACCAGAAAGCCTGCTCCTACTCCTGCGAATCCAATCAGTAACACTACCGTATAGTCCGGTCTCTTCGTCAGATATGTCGAATATCATAACCTGTGGGTGGTATAACGTCAGACCCCAATAGCCTGATAAGTCATGCCGATGCAAGGTCTATAACGGTTTGAGAAACTACTGATAACACTTACCAGTAAATCTCAGCAACCCTGGCCAGGGATTTCCTGTTATGGCCAATCAAGCATAGCGCAACATCAACTCTCAATACCGGGAGAGACGAATCCCCTCCTATCGCTCATTGCCTCCATGTGACTCGGGACTGTACCCAAAAACCACCTTTTTGCACGATCTCTTGACCGTGGTATGGTGGAAATCAAAGCACAGTGGGAATTACACGAGTCTCTATGATGATCTCGGGTCGACAGACTGACCTGTACCAGTGTCACCAGAGAACTTCTATCTAACGATAGGTATAATACCATCTAAGAGTTCTCGGCGAGTCCGTCCAGTGTACCCAGTCTCCACTGAGCACCCATATACCATCTTTGATGTCAAACACCAATGGATGTGGGATCATCCATCGCCCATCATATGGGTCAAGATGCGTATACGCTAGTCTACTCTGGAGTATCGATGCCCTGTCTCGATACTCCCATGACTAGGAACAACTATAGGGTGTACTTGTAGACTATCCTTGGCCCCACTGGTATGATCTCCACCATAGTCCTGGTAGTCAAGTACACATCCTAATGGTTTTATCAACATGTGAGAGAAAGACAACATCACTTATACAAGTCAATATGTTAAGATAAAGAGCAACCAGATAGCATACTATCATGTCGAGTAAGAAAGTCCTCCCTATATATGTCCAAGCATCCACTACAATATACATCACACATCACATGTACAATAATGTCCTTTTGGGCATACATATAACTAACAATTATAAATTAGCTTTAGATTTGCACGTATATATGACTCTGCCAGAAAGTTGTTGTAGTTAGTGGGAGCAGCATAAACATAGTGGAAAAGTAGCTTATGTCTATTTATAAACTAAAGCAGATATAGCGGAGATAGATCATCTAGTTTTGATGTGACAGTCATAGAGTTTAATTTTATCAGAATATCCTTAGACATCATAAACCCGGAATATCTCATATTCCGAATTTCATGCCTAACTTATAAACCTTGCATTTTAGTTTCAAATTGAAAACTCTTTTCAATAATCTGTCGGATAATTCATCAACATTTCCGACTTAGTGATCACGTGCTATACACAATTGCGACGGAGTATTGATCCTAATCAAAACTCCGTGGCAATCGATCAAATGAGATTAAACGGCTAGATTTACAATATACTAACTAGTTTTCACAAAACTAATTATTCCGGATTCTAACAATTGTATCACATATCATCAAAATCTATAAGACGCTAAACATTTCGATCGATTTAACAAACACCCAAAAAATTCAGAGACCTCAACAACCTGAGTATCATTAGAAACACCCAGAATGTGCCAAATTATCAAATTGAGCAGCACCAGAAAATTGAAACCTCAACAACCCTAACATGTCGCGGAACCGCAGCCAAACATGGTGTTTGGCCATGCTTCCGCGGCCGTTTGATGGAATTGGGTTTTCAAATTTCTGGAGGCTCCATAAAAATGCCTGCATGATTTTCTGCATATTTTTAATTACGAAAATTCCAACTCTTGAAAAATTCGACAGAAACTATAAAAATACGGGTGTTTCGAAACCGATCGAACACTTTAATATTGTAAAGACCTACCCAAATGTTCTAGCCTGGCTCTGATACCATGAAAGTATACCCTAGCACCACCATGAGGTTTTAGTCGCATCAAGCATGCCGAATTTTAATTTTTATTAGGTGCTAGGCTAGACTATACAAGATCTTTGCTAGAATATTTGGGTTTTTCTATGATGATATAAACTACTAGAGAGAAGGAAAGGAGATTATACCCTCGTAGATCAAGTCCTTCTCTTCTCTAGCTCCGGGTTGTGGTCCACGCGACTCCACTAGGCTCCTCTTCAAGATGAATGAACCTTCTTCGTG
The DNA here is from genome assembly GCA_030015575.1 of Agapanthus africanus. NCBI lineage: Eukaryota > Viridiplantae > Streptophyta > Magnoliopsida > Asparagales > Amaryllidaceae > Agapanthus > Agapanthus africanus. Next base: position 590,771,682 of record JASDDO010000014.1, read on the forward strand.
ATCTTCGCGCCAAAGACTATCCACCCTAAGTCTCTCTAGCTCAAGCTACCTCTACACTAAGCTCTTTTAGTGTAGAAAACACACTAGTGTAAAGTGTTAATCTACACTAGGATGATGAAGTAGAGGATATGAAAACTCACAAGTTTGTGTTCAAGTTTCATGGTTCACATCACATGTGAGGGTTGAAACTTGAACCATGACAATGAGAAGGAAGAAGAAGCTAGAGAGCATATGGGAGCAACTAAAGAAAATGGCTCAAGTGTTCAAAGAAGTGAAGGTGAATGGCAACCCTTGACCCTCACTTATTCAAGCATGGAATTATTGCAATATAAAATTGCACCCATGCTTGAATAGTGAGTTAAGATGAATAAACAAACAATAAAGCCCATGCCTTCAACCATGCTCCCAAAGTCTCCCCATTTTCCACCTCATTTCTATTTTCACAAAATAGAAAATACAAGTCATGCTTCATATAATAATATATATATTTATATATATCAAATATACATTAATATATATATATATATTAATAAAGAAATTAGTGAGCTAATGATATTAGTTAACATATAATTATATCAAATATAATTTATATCAAATTATTAAATCAACACTTGATTTAATAATCCGGTTATATCACATATGACCGACTAATATCATTAATTCGTTTATCACATTATCAAAGCAACACTTGATTCGATAATCTGTTTATATCTTATATAACATAACCGATAACAGATAACTGCCAGATTATAATACGGTATCACATACTCGTATTTAATCAGAACCACACACATATCAACAAATGTGCCCTACTTTTTTTCGCTTGAATCAGGAAACTTCTGTGTGGGACTCTAAAGACTCGTCAATACGCCAGCAGTAGGTGATGATCACATCAGTTACCTACAAGCCGTCAGCGGTACTAGCTGGACGTAACGGCTACCCGGGTATTGAGCGATATGAAGATCAACAAACAAGCTCGTCCATACTCTCCATGAAGCCTATCAGTAACACTACCGTGCATCCCGGTCTCTTCGTCCGATATGTTGCATATCATGTCTTGGGGTGGTAAACGTCAGACCTCAGTAACGTGATAAGTCATGCCGATGTCTGGTCTATAACGGTTCGAAAAACTACTGATAACTATTATTAGTAAATCTCATAAGCAGCCATGGCCAGGGACTTCCAGTTATAGCCAATCGAGCATAGCGCAACATCAACCCCCAATACTGGGAGAGACGAAACCCCTCCTATCGCTCATTGTCTCCATGAGACTCGGGACTGTACCCAAAATCCACCTGTTTGCACGACTCCTTTGAGCCATGGTAGGGAGGAAATCAAAGCACAGTGGTAGCCACATAAGACTCTATGACGATCTCGAGTCTACAGACTAATTTGTACCAGTGACACCAGAGGACTGCTATCTGACGATAGGTATAATACTATCTAGGAGTCTTCGGCGAGTCCTGTTCGGTGTACCCATTCTCCAATAAGCATCTGTGTACAATCTTTGATTTCATACACCAATGGTTGTGGGATCAACCAGCCTTCTAAGGGACAAGAAACGTACACACTGGTCTACTTTGAAATATCGATGCCCTAGTCTCGATATCCTCTCGACTAGGAACTGATTAAAGGATGTACTTTTGGACCACCCTGGCCCCACTAGTATGATCTCATCATAATCCTGATAGTCAAGTACATATCCTAAGAGCTTTATCAACATGTGAGAGCAAGAAAGTAAAGAATACCAGTCAACATGTTAAGACAAAGAGTAACCATATAGCATACTATCATGTCTAGCAAGAAAGTCCTCTATATATATTTCTGTTAGTGTTTATGCCCTAGAAGGCCATTACTGTATCATACTAGTTTGTATATTACTTAATGGAAGCTTGGGATATTCACATGTATATAACAGTCTTGCTAAACATGGTAGTATGCTACTTGGTTTTTCTATCTTAATATGTGAGCATACGTATTGATAGAGCTCTTAGGATCCTGCTTGACTACCAGCGTTGTGATGGCAGTCACACTAGTGGGGGCTGGGTAGTCTACAAGCACATCCTTATTCAGGTCCCTAGTCGTTGGATTATCGAGACAGAGCATCGATACTCCGGAGTAGACTAGTGTGTACGCTTCTCATCCCAGTTGGGGAGATGGTCTGTCCCACAGCCGTCAGTACGTCGTACTGGAGATAGTATGCAGGTGCTCGTTAGGTTACGGGTACACCGGACAGGACTTACAGGGAACTGTTGGTTGGTTTTATACCAGTCGTCAGTGAACAGTTCCCAGGTGACATGAGTACAGCATAGTCCGCAGACTTGACACTGCTACTTCGCCTCGAGTGTGTCCCACTGTTCTTATATTACTACCCTACCACGGCTCAGAGGAGTCGTGCAAACAGGTAGCAGTTGGGTGCAGTCCCGAGCACTTGGAGGCAGTGGCGGTTAGACAGGATTCGTCCCTCCCGGTATTGGGAGTAGATATCGCGCTGTGTCAGAGAGCCATTACGCAAAGTCCCTGGCCAGGGCAAGCGAGATTTGCTGGTAGGTTCCAGTAGTTTCTCAGGGTGTAATGGGCTTCCCTCTGACACGACTTATACAGCCATTAGGGGACTGACGCTTGCCGCCCCCTAGGCCGGATATGCGATAGTCTTGGACGAACGGACCGGACTGTATGGAGATTGTCACATCAGACTCAGTAGGAGTTCGGATGGGTTTTCTCATCGGCCTTCTTATCGACAACTACCTGGGGACCGTTACGTACAGCTAGTGCCGCTTGCGGTCTGTGGCTAAACCTACTGCCAGCGTAGTAGTCGAGTCTCTAGAGTCCCACACAGAGAGTTTCCTATTCCAGGCGAAAGGATATAGAGGTCGTATGGTTTTACGACAAGGGTTCGGACACATACGTGCGTTTACGCACGTACGACTTTCGGACAGTTTTTACCAGTCGGCTTTGGTTTAAGCCAGTTACTGGTATCCGGTTATTGGATTTTTACAGTCTAAAGTTTTTCCGTATTTTACGGATTGGAGGGGCGTTTTCGTAATTTTACGGGAACCTTCTAGAAGATGGTGACAAAGGAGGTTAAGGTGTAAAATGAAATGAGTGTAAAAATGAATCATCATAAGATATTATCTAGCATGGTTGTTAATATTATTTTCTAATAAAAGATATGCTAGATATATATCTTCTTGATTTATTATTTTTTAGTAAATAAAAAGATATGCTAGATATATATATATCTTCTTGATTTACTATTTGCACAAGAAGAAGCTCATTATCATTTTTCATCTTATCTCTCCTCTAGCTCTCCCTCTTCAAGAAAACTAATCCTCCCTTCTCATGAGTTGAGTACAAGGGTTAGTAAGACTTTACAATCCATAACCATCACTCTATATCGATCTATCTTCTTCGATTAGCAATCCAAGAAGGTTAGTTACCTCAAGTTTAGAGGCGAAGCTTGGAGTTTTGCTCTCGGATGGATCTTCTACTACTTCAAGAAGGCCAAGGAGAACAAGGAGTTCGTAAAGACGAAGGAGTTGATTCATTAGGTATAATCCCGAAACACCGTATTTTAGGAACACTTGTGTTTCGTTATTTATAGTTTAGCTTCGATTCAAGCGGTTAGTCGATGTTCGTTCACTAAACAAGTTTGTTTTTTGAAAATTCCGCCTCCCCACAACTACTGGGGTGTTCCACATCGACTTACAGTGGTATCAGAGCCTCGCTAAACAATAAATAACTTTATTGCAAATTTGTACGAATTTCGAACGGAAAAACGAAGCCGGAAAACCCCAAAACTGTCAAGTTTCTGTCGATTTTAAAATGATGTCCTAAAATTGTTCAGGTTGGTTCAAAGAGCTAGAAATGACCACACTAGAACACCCAAGAAAAACAGTCACCTGATTCGTCTAAACCGCCGCGAAACCGCGGCCTCACCCTACTGAGTCGCCGCGGTTCCGCCGCCGAGTTGGCGAGTCAGGGGCCGATTTTTCTTGTGTTGCTTCTGTGCAGTATTTTGGGTTTTCTGGGATATTTAATAGTTGCTCAGGTTTCCAGTTAATACAGCAGATTTTGGAGCAATATTAAATACGTTTAATCGATCGAATTTGTACAGTATTTGCATGTTGGATTATATCTGTGATTGATAAATGTGTTCGTAAACCTCCCCTAACTGCTAGTATGTCAGTTGGCAGGGGGTTGCACATTTCTGAAATGGTTATATCTGTTTGTGCATATAAACTGTATTGGACTGTTGTGGTGTATAGCCGGGGTTTTAAAATGGGTTATTATTCAATTCATTTGTTGTAAATGTAATTTGTTGTAATATTATTTTGCGGGGCACATCCAGGTTGCGGTTGTAGCCACCGTTGTATTATTTTATTTTACTGATTTTGCTCCTAAGACTGACCCAAGGTGGGGTACACAGACTGCCGGGTGGGTAGTTTGCCGTACCCGTAGGGGTCAAGGGTGGGGTAACGGCTATTCATCACAACTGTGTAATCTGTCTTTTCTTGCAGGCTCAAAAGAAATACAGATTGCTAGCAAATCCAATATTGTTTATCTGTGTTCTGGAATGAATATCATTGCGTCAGACGAATGTAAAATATCTATATTTATGTAGCTATTTTAGACGTCACTTATGTTTTACACCCGCACTAGCCCAGTCCCCGCTCTGTCGTTAGTTAAGTAACCTAACGGGTAATGACGGGACCCAGTGGCGAATGCGGATGGCATAAGAGGACGTCATATTTTCGTTGTTTTCTGCAATGATAGGTTAATGATGGGACGCATTATCTATAATGCAAAGAAAATAAACCAAGTTTAAATCGTTGGAACAATTTAAAAGAAACCACTCGGTTAATTTTAAAAACAGATATTTTTAAATGCGGAGCTTTAACCACTCCTTTTAAAAGCTATCAGGTTCCTTCGGTTATATCAAGTTCACTACGTTCACGGTTTCACCAAAACCAGTCGTAGCCCTCCGTCATTTCTTATGAATGGTCAGTAGTATTCAAGCTATGTTTGTTTGGCCCTTAGTCAAGACATAGTGATTGGTAGCTGCTGGGGTATTCATTTGTTGCATAGATAGATGAGTTGGTTTGGGACAGTCGTATTACTTTGTTTGGCCCTTAGTCAAGAGTATACGGATGGGTTCAAATCAACAGGATAATGATGGGCAGAACTTGACATGTGACTTATGATTTGTTGGCCCTTAGTCAAGATCATAAGAGCATGGGGCAAAAATCTATATCGGGAATTTCTAAAGAAACTGAAATTTGCAAAGAGATGCATACCATTTTGAGTTTGATGAATGCTGGTAGAATTCCTACAACATTATCAGACAATGATATTTGGATCCCGATCCTACTGTGAGTATATGCTACTTATCAGGATATTCGTCACTTAACGATCAATGCTATAAACCTAGTAGGTGTCCAGAAAAGTGTCAGCGGGGTTACGCCCCCAGAGAAAAGAGGTTATATAATTAAGGAACTTCGCGAAAGCGTTGGAAAACCTCCCTCGAAGTACCGACACCAGCCTGGCTGAACGGATAAGCAAGTATTGTACGGTGAGAATAGTCCTGGCTAATTCTTCTTTTATGGTTTGAGGAAGGATTCGAGAAACAGTGGGAGCCATCCAGTTTAGATAAACTAAAAACCACTCTAAACTTGCAAGAGCATCATGCTAAAGAGTTTTCTTCTCTCTCTCCTAATTGCAGCGACCCTGAAAATGACTGGACTTAAGTTACTTTTAGAGAAAAATATACTGACAGGGCCAAACTATAAAGATTGGCTGCGGAATGTCAAAATGGCTTTGACCTATGACAAATTGGGGCACGTCCTCACCGCTACGGCACCTGCTGTCCCTGGTCCCAAATCCAGCAATGCGGATAAGGAAATCCGCAAAACCTGGGATTTAGATTGCGCGAAAGCCAAGTGCATCGTGCTTGCCTCGATGAACAATGAACATCTGAGGAGGCACGAGGATATGGGCCTTGATGGCATATTTCTCCATACAAAAGAACTTTATGGAGAGCAATCTCGTATAGCAAGATACGAGACCTCAAAGAACTTGTTTCGAGCGAGGTTGGCTGTCGGGTCATCAGTAGGAGAACATGTCCTAAAGATGATCGGCTATATAGAAGAGCTCGCAGACCTTGGGACGACTTTGGATAATGAGCTCTATACAGACCTTATTCTCCAGTCCCTTCCTCACACCTACGTCCAGTTTATCCTGAACTTCAATCTTCAAAGAAAAGAAGTTGAACTTCCGGAACTCCTGAACATGTTAAGGAGTGCAGAGGGCACCTTGAAGAACTCAAGGGAAACACCTGCTATGTTTGTTGGCGGTGCATCTTCTTCAGGGTCCAAGGCTAAGGCCAAAGGAAGGAAGAAGAAGGCCGCACCCAGACCTAGAGGAGGTGTTAGTAAGGTGGGAGGGAAGGGAAAGAAAAAGTTTGCAGCACCTGTAGTTGGCCAGGATGAGTGTTTCCATTGTCACAGGAAAGGGCACTGGAAGAAGGATTGTAAGGCGTGGAACGCCAAGAACCAGGAACCGAAGCAAGCTGTGGCTTCGACTTCAGGTGTGTTTGTAATTGAGAATTGTTTGTCAATTAACTCTACTTCCTGGGTATTAGATACCGGATCAGGATCTCATATTTGCAATTCATTGCAGGCACTGAGAAACCGTAGAGTGCTGAAGGAAGGTGATATGATCCTCAGGGTTGCTAACGGAGCTAGCGTGGGAGCTGCGTCCGTCGGGGATTATCACCTAGGATTGACGAGTGGACACATCTTGGTTTTACATAACTGTTATTTTGTACCCAGCTTAACGTGTAATATCATATCAGTTTCCTTGTTATCAAATAAAGGTTATGATTTCACGTTTGTAAGAGATGTTGTCAACATCCACCTTAATCATGGTTTGATTGGGTCAGGTACACTAAATAACGGAATATATGTTTTAAACCAACTCCAAATTTTCAATGTCCAGAACACACTTAAAAGAAAGTCTCCAGATTTGAATAAAGCTTTCTTATGGCATTGTAGACTGGGTCACATCAATGAGAGAAGGTTGACTAAGTTGCATAGAGAAGGATATTTGGACTCGTTCGAATATCAATCTTATGACACTTGTCAATCTTGTCTCAAAGGAAAGATGACAAAGACTCCATTTACTGGACAAGGAGTAAGAGCGAGCGAGCTCTTAGGACTCATACACAGCGATGTATGTGGTCTAATGTCTACACATGCAAGAGGTGGTTATTCCTACTTCATTACTTTTACAGATGATTTCTCTAGGTTTGGACATGTCTTCTTAATGAAGCATAAATCCGAAGCCTTTGAGAAATTCCTGGAATACAAGAGTGAAGCGGAAAACCAAACAGGCAAAAGTATTAAGACACTTAGATCTGATCGAGGTGGTGAATACTTGAGTGCCGAGTTCCTAGGTTACCTAAAAGAGAAAGGAATTCTCTCTCAGCTTACTCCTCCGTACACTCCACAGCATAACGGTGTATCGGAGAGACGAAATCGAACCCTATTGGATATGGTACGATCCATGATGAGTAATGCTGAGTTACCGCGATCTTTCTGGGGTTATGCGCTAGAATCAGCGGCATATCTTTTGAACCAAGTTCCAACCAAGACTGTGCCTACCACACCATATCAGATGTGGAGTGGGAAGAAACCCTGTCTAAAACATTTTAGGACATGGGGGTGTCCAGCTTTTGTAAAAAGGCAGCATTCGGACAAGCTCGAGGCACGCTCAGTACAGTGTAAGCTTGTGGGATATCCAAAGAATTCCAAGGGATATTATTTCTATTACGCAGAGGAACAAAAGGTTTTTGTTTCTCGTCATGCCCACTTCTTAGAAACTGAATTTTTAGAAAATCAGAAGAGTGGGAGCGCAATAGAACTGGAAGAAATTCCAGAACCACAAGATGTTACTGAAAGTTTGGTAGAACCAGAGGTTCAAGAAGAACAAAACATTCCCGCACCCCTCCGCAGGAGTAGTAGGCCTTCTCATCCGCCTGAGAGATACTACGGTTTTCTCATAGATGGGGATAGAGAGGATTGCATCATAGATGATGATGAACCTACTAACTTCCAGCAGGCCATCCAGAGCGGCGACTCGGTACGATGGCTAGATGCAATGCGAAGCGAAATGGAGTCCATGTACACCAACAAAGTATGGACTTTGGACTTTGCTCCAGGTGGGGTAAAACCCATAGGATGCAAATGGATCTTCAAGAAAAAGATTGGTGTAGATGGGCAAGTGGAAACCTATAAAGCTAGACTTGTTGCAAAGGGTTTTCGTCAAAGACCTGGTTTGGACTATGACGAAACTTTTTCTCCAGTGGCTATGCTTAAATCCATTCGTATCCTTCTTGCAATTGCTGCCTTCCATGATTATGAAATCTGGTAGATGGACGTAAAGACGGTTTTTTTGAATGGAAATTTAGAAGAGAGCGTCTATATGGATCAGCCAGAGGGTTTCAATCAGAGTGGGAGCAGCGGGAAAGTATGCAAGCTGCTTAAGTCTATTTATGGACTAAAGCAGGCATCGCGGAGTTGGAACATCTGTTTTGATGAGACAGTCAAAGAATATGACTTTATCAAAAATCCAGATGAACCGTGCATATATAGTAAAACTGTGGCCAGGAGTGTCGTATTCCTCGTCTTGTACGTGGATGACATTCTATTGATAGGAAATGACATTCCTATGCTACAATCTGTCAAAGGATTCTTGTCACACAGGTTCTCCATGAAAGACCTGGGTGATGCCTCTTACATTCTGGGGATCCGGATCTATCGTGATAGATCCAAGAGGATGTTAGGACTTTCACAGTCCAGGTATATCGACACTATACTGAAAAGATTCAGTATGGAAGATTCTAAGCGCGGTAATTTACCGGCTTGTCACGGAATCACCCTCTCCAAAGAGATGTCTCCCAAGACTGATTTGGAAAGGGAACGCATGTCAGTTATACCCTACGCTTCTGCGGTAGGCTCTATAATGTATGCGATGTTGTGTACCAGACCAGATGTAGCTTACGCACTGAGCGTGGTAAGCCGGTATCAGTCAGACCCAGGGGAGAAACACTGGATAGCAGTAAAGAACATTCTCAAGTACCTGAGGAGGACTAAGGAGATGTTCTTGGTTTACGGCGGAAAAGACCTCAAGGTGGAGGCCTTTGCTGATTCCGGCTTCCAGAGTGATAAGGACGATTCCAAGTCCATGTCGGGTTATGTCTTTACCCTCAATGGAGGGGCGGTGTGCTGGAAGAGCTCCAAGCAGGACACCGTTGCTGACTCAACAATGGAAGCGGAGTATATAGCTGCTTGCGATGCCGCAAAAGAAGCAGTCTGGATGAAGAAGTTCCTAACAGAACTTCAGGTGGTTCCTACCATAGTTGATCCAATACCTCTGTATTGCGACAACAACGGAGCTATAGCTTTAGCGAAGGAACCAAGGTCCCATCAGAAGTCCAGACACATCTTAAGGTGGTATCACCTGATCAGGAAGATCATTGATCGTCAGGAGATCGAGGTTCGGAGAGTTGCTTCAGAAGAGAACATTGCTGATCCATTCACTAAGGCCCTACCTCAGATTCAGTTCGAGAGGCTACTCGAGATCATTGGTCTTCGATATGCCAGTACATGGCCCTAGTGCAAGTGGGAGATTGTTAGTGTTTATGCCCTAGAAGGCCATTACTGTATCATACTAGTTTGTATATTACTTAATGGAAGCTTGGGATATTCACATGTATATAACAGTCTTGCTAAACATGGTAGTATGCTACTTGGTTTTTCTATCTTAATATGTGAGCATACGTATTGATAGAGCTCTTAGGATCCTGCTTGACTACCAGCGTTGTGATGGCAGTCACACTAGTGGGGGCTGGGTAGTCTACAAGCACATCCTTATTCAGGTCCCTAGTCGTTGGATTATCGAGACAGAGCATCGATACTCCGGAGTAGACTAGTGTGTACGCTTCTCATCCCAGTTGGGGAGATGGTCTGTCCCACAGCCGTCAGTACGTCGTACTGGAGATAGTATGCAGGTGCTCGTTAGGTTACGGGTACACCGGACAGGACTTACAGGGAACTGTTGGTTGGTTTTATACCAGTCGTCAGTGAACAGTTCCCAGGTGACATGAGTACAGCATAGTCCGCAGACTTGACACTGCTACTTCGCCTCGAGTGTGTCCCACTGTTCTTAGATTACTACCCTACCACGGCTCAGAGGAGTCGTGCAAACAGGTAGCAGTTGGGTGCAGTCCCGAGCACTTGGAGGCAGTGGCGGTTAGACAGGATTCGTCCCTCCCGGTATTGGGAGTAGATATCGCGCTGTGTCAGAGAGCCATTACGCAAAGTCCCTGGCCAGGGCAAGCGAGATTTGCTGGTAGGTTCCAGTAGTTTCTCAGGGTGTAATGGGCTTCCCTCTGACACGACTTATACAGCCATTAGGGGACTGACGCTTGCCGCCCCCTAGGCCGGATATGCGATAGTCTTGGACGAACGGACCGGACTGTATGGAGATTGTCACATCAGACTCAGTAGGAGTTCGGATGGGTTTTCTCATCGGCCTTCTTATCGACAACTACCTGGGGACCGTTACGTACAGCTAGTGCCGCTTACGGTCTGTGGCTAAACCTACTGCCAGCGTAGTAGTCGAGTCTCTAGAGTCCCACACAGAGAGTTTCCTATTCCAGGCGAAAGGATATAGAGGTCGTATGGTTTTACGACAAGGGTTCGGACACATACGTGCGTTTACGCACGTACGACTTTCGGACAGTTTTTACCAGTCGGCTTTGGTTTAAGCCAGTTACTGGTATCCGGTTATTGGATTTTTACAGTCTAAAGTTTTTCCGTATTTTACGGATTGGAGGGGCGTTTTCGTAATTTTACGGGAACCTTCTAGAAGATGGTGACAAAGGAGGTTAAGGTGTAAAATGAAATGAGTGTAAAAATGAATCATCATAAGATATTATCTAGCATGGTTGTTAATATTATTTTCTAATAAAAGATATGCTAGATATATATCTTCTTGATTTATTATTTTTTAGTAAATAAAAAGATATGCTAGATATATATATATCTTCTTGATTTACTATTTGCACAAGAAGAAGCTCATTATCATTTTTCATCTTATCTCTCCTCTAGCTCTCCCTCTTCAAGAAAACTAATCCTCCCTTCTCATGAGTTGAGTACAAGGGTTAGTAAGACTTTACAATCCATAACCATCACTCTATATCGATCTATCTTCTTCGATTAGCAATCCAAGAAGGTTAGTTACCTCAAGTTTAGAGGCGAAGCTTGGAGTTTTGCTCTCGGGTGGATCTTCTACTACTTCAAGAAGGCCAAGGAGAACAAGGAGTTCGTAAAGACGAAGGAGTTGATTCATTAGGTATAATCCCGAAACACCGTATTTTAGGAACACTTGTGTTTCGTTATTTATAGTTTAGCTTCGATTCAAGCGGTTAGTCGATGTTCGTTCACTAAACAAGTTTGTTTTTTGAAAATTCCGCCTCCCCACAACTACTGGGGTGTTCCACATCGACTTACAATTTCCAAGTATCCATTATAATATACATCATATGTACAACAATGGCCTCTAGGGCATACATATTCCTAACACTATATGGGTAGAACAGTCTTACTCAAAATGATAGTATGCTATCTGGTTTTTCTTTATCATCATGTACATGCATTATGTGGTATTGCATACCATTATTACAAGTTGATAAAGCCCATAGGATTCTTGCTTGACTACCAGCATTATGATGACGATCATATACGTGGGAGTTGGGTGGTCTATAAGCACATCCTTAAATGTCCCTAGTCGAGGGAGTATTGAGACTGGGCATCAATACTCCAGAGTAGACTAGTGTGTACTTATCAAGATCCCGACGAGGGGTGGTGGCCGGTCTCACAACCCATTGGTGTCAGTTAGTCACCTAAGATAGTATACAGGTGCTCATTGGGTTATAAGTACACTGGACGGACTCGCCGGGAACATGCTAGATGGTATTATGCCTATTGTCAAATAGTAGTTCCCAAGTGACATGTGTACAGGTTAGTCTGTCGACCTGAGATCCTCATTTGTCTCGTGTGAGTTCCCACTGTACTTTGATTACTACCCTACCACGGCTCAAAGGAGTCGTGCAAACAAGTTTTAGTTGGGTACAGTCCTGAGCCATATGGAGGCAGTGAGCGGATCGTCGGGGATTTGTCTCTCCCGGTATTGGGGGTTGATGTCGCGAGGTGCACGGGTGGCCATCACCAGAAATCCTTGGCTAAGATAGTCGAGAATTACTGATTTGGATCAGTAGTTTCTCAGTTGGTGATGGGCTGCATACCGACACGAATTATCGCGTTATTAGGGGTCTTACTTTATCCACCCCCAGACCCGATATGTGATACTCTTAGACGAACAGACCGGATTATACGAAGATTGTCACATACAAGCTCAGTAGGGGTTCGGATGAGTTTGCTCGTCGGCCTTCCTTTCGTTTAATACCTGGGTAGCCGTTACGTACAGCTAGTGCCGCTGACGTGCTTGTGGTTAAAGCCACTGCCAGCGTATTGTCGAGTCTTTAGAGTCCCACACAGAGGGTTTCCCTGCTTCGGGCGAAACGATGTAGAGGCCGTATGATTACGGCAGGATGCAATCATATACGTACACTTGTGCACGTATCATGATTCGGATGGATAATACTAGTGAGCTTTGGTTTAAGCTAGATTCTAGTATTATATTATTGGATTATTTCTGTCTTTTTATATTCGTATTATTCGGAATACGGATACGGGTATGTATATACGGATGAGGGGTATTCTTGTAATTTATTATAAGGTGCTTCTAAAAGATACCACCTCATTTTTGCTTATAACCATTTTGTTCAAATGGTTAAATGAGGTGGAGGATGAGGTGTTGCTTGCATTTAGTGAAGCATGGCACGCTTGGTGACTCATGGGGTGACTCATGAGTTACTATTGTGGCATGCTTGATATTTGTGTTGTGAGATATTTTTGTAAGGCTTTATTCTTGAGTTCACAACACTTAGACATTTTTTTGTTGGTTGCTTCATGCTCTACACTCTCATCTTCTCAAACTCTCTTCTTTTTCCTCAAACCCTTAATGTCTCATATGTTAAGAAACCTAGGGTATTTTAGGACAAACTAATCTATCATTAGACTTTACATCCTCTAGACTATCTAGTTTAGTGAACTAGGTACTCTAGTTACCTCTGTTTTGAGCTTGGAGCTCGAGCTACAAATTCTCAGGTGGATTATCTTCGATGGAGGGAGACTGGAGGCCAAACTCGATCCATGACGCCTCAAGAAGCTTATGAAGATGGTAGAAAACCGAAGAACACGGATCATTCAGTATAACCATTCTAACTCCTCTTTAGTTTGCTAACTTATAGGTTTATGGTAGATCCGGGTTATCTGGTTATTCTAGTGCTAGTTTATATTAAAAAAATTCCGCAAAGGGTCACGGTAGATGGCCAGGGCGCTAGCATAACCCAACAAAAATTATATAAAATTATAAATCCATATTTTTAAAATATAATAAATCTATAAAAAAAATTCAAAAAGATTAAAAGTTTAACAAATGACAATAAATTACTATCAAGATATCAAAAAGGAAAGTTTTTCAATAAAATACCATAAACTTTCAAATGCTAAGTATTTAGCACTAAAATACCCCAATACTTAAAATCCATTCTCATGAAAACCCTAAATAATACTAATGACCGTCGATGTTTACTTTTGAACTATATTAAAAATATTTTTTCATAAAACCCCCTCGAGATATATAAAACAATATTTAAGTAGTAAATATAGGTTTCAGCGGGATCAATTCTCTTAAGCACCAGGGAGTCGGAGAAAGTAAGTGCTTGCCTATTTAAAGTAAACAACTTAACGGAGTTATCAATGGTAATTGTTTTGGAAAAAGACATAAATCCTGCCATCCATATGTAGCAGTTACCGATAACTCCCTAACCTAATTCAAGATTTAAATACGTACAAGTGTCTGACTCAGTCTGAGTCCAATTCAATGCTGAATCCAAAATCAAACAAGAACCTAAATACTTGAACATGAACATGAATATTTGAAATAAACATCAATATCAAACATGTATACTTGACTTGACTTGACCGAACCATGGTTATAACTTTACTTGACTACTTGAATACTTGATTACATCCTGAACATGAATGCTTGAACATTGTATCCATGGTTTCGGCAAGACATGTAAACAAAATCTATACAATAGAATATGCAGGGATAAAGTGGTAGATTGGTACGAAACGTATATTGTGGCACGAGAGCTCACTTAAAAGACACCTATATGAATTCTCATGCCGTTGTCTCGCGGGTTATGAAAGGACCTTGTACTACATTTTACCATAGTCTACGGGATAAGATGGACTTCTATCGTATACATGAATACCTTCTGTATCAAGCTACAAACATCCACGTTATAATAACTATCATATACTAGTAACCAATCAAACACAACCTACCTGTTCATTTCCCATTACTTGTTATATTCTCCTTTTTCTTTTGGGACTTACCGAGCGCTAGTTCGCTGACGACATTCTTTTTTATTTCTTTCTTTGGAATGTTCGTCAGGAAGACCGGTCGTTGAAGAGATTGAGCCGAGCCAGGAGGACTTGGACCAGCTTGCGGCACAACCTGACTTCTAGTTCCTTATACTTACTTTCCTATATGCTATTGTTTAGACACTGCTTATTATCATTGTATCTTTTCATTTCCAAACAGTTGTATGTAAAGATGAATGTAAATAAAGTTGATGTTTTATTTTATATCACTTGTCATTTTATATATATATATATATATATATATATATATATATATATATATATATATATATATATTACTTAATTGCACTTAACGTATTTATTTCTTAGTAAATACGTTGCAGCCTGCCACGTTATGGTTTCCGCCTACTAGAAAGCGGGGCGTGACAATACTTGAACTCTTTGCTAAGCTCTCTGTAACACCGGTTGAAGCTTGATCGCCAATATTTTTGTCAAAGATGATCTATGTCGAGGGAGTGTGCAATTAAACTACTATTTCACTCTCACAATTTGCTAAAGAGTAAGAAAAAGAAGAAGTAGTGTAGAAATCAACTTTCTCTGTGCTCAATTTTTCTCTTCTCCATTTTTCTTCTTTTGGATTAGAGAGAGAGAGTAAAATGTGTTATGGCTAGTATTTTTTCCAATACTCTTGTCGAAATAATCCATTTTCCTTCTCATCTTTACACGTGTCATAAGGAATGAGAGAATGTACACTACATAACCCTTAGCCATGCATAAATGAAAAGAGAGAGAAAATAGATAAAGAGTAATATGCTTAAATAAAATTAAACATATAAAATGGTTTCATCACATGTAACCATACAATCTAGAGAGAGAAAACATTACAATACTAGTTTAATTATATGTATCATCATATAATTAATTATATCATTAAATCAACAATTGATTTAATGACCCGGCTCAATCATAAACCGGTTATTATTATAATCCGTCTGATTTAAGATATATGTCTAACTAGACCCCCACACGTATCGCTGTACATGCGCTACATCATTTCGCTCGAGTGGGCAAATTCTCTATGTGGAATTCTAAACACTCGATAATATGCTGGCACTAGGTCAAGATCATATCCGATTGCTCTGAAACACTTTCAGATCATATCTGATTGATCTGAAATACTTTCAAATCAATCCCCACTAGGTTAAGCTACAAGCATGTCAGCGGCACTAGTTGTACATAACGGCTACCCAGATATTGAACGAAGGAAAGATTGACCAGTAAGCTTATTCGTACCCTACATAGCCTATCGGTGATATTCACCGTACAGTCCAGTATCTTCGTCTTAGACTGTCGCATACCGGATCTAGAAGGTGGATGTGAAAGTTCCTAGTGTCCTTGCGCTACAACCACAGCCAATGCGGAATCAAAAAACAAAAACTTTACGATGAGTATTAGAAACTAATCCCTAGCGATCATTCCAAAACACTGAACTAGTTAACAAAGCAAGGTTATAGAATCTACATCCTTTAATATGTGTGCACCCAATCATGGAAGATACCTCCAAACTCCTCGTAAGCCGTCGGGAATAAGTTTGAGAGCCGACCGCTCTTTCCGAAGATGATCCATCCGATGGAAACCGATCCAGGCTCTAGTTTCACCTAATGAAACAACCGACGCTCCAAACTTGTTAGAAATGGAGAGTGGGGATATAGAAATTTTCCACTATCATTTTCTCTCAAACACAAATCTCAAGAGAGCAAAATGAAGGAGGAGGAGGATGAAGAGGTTAGCCTTCACAAAATTGAGTTACTCTTGGATGCATGAGAGAATGGCTTCATCTAATTTTACAGCCATCCAAATAAAAATATCATAACCATTTTCCAATAAACGAATGAAGTCCATCCCTCACTACATGTCCACAATCATACCTAAAACCACCTCACCCTCCACCTCATTTCCAATTGAATTTCTAAAAAGAAATTCAAATAATGAGGTGTCCACATTCTAGAAGTATTCCGTGTGTGTGTGTGTGTATTATTAAATCAAAAATTGATTTAATAATCTGGTTTAAACCTAAGCTAGCTAGTATTATCAACCGTTCGATTAAAGTCCGTGTAAAAAGTACACGTATTTAATTGGATTGATTCTTATTTATTTATTCTCGCATTGTTATTAATTTGCCTTTTCTTGTTAATTGTGTGGTTGTTGTTATTGCGTGATTTGGTTTTTCACGAGTATTGTTCTGTGGATCGACTTCTCCAATCCAAACAACTGGTATCAGAGTTTAGGGTTTGATGCTTGATCCCAACAATCCTAACTTTATATCCAAACAGGAACTAAAACTTGTAAATTATCCAAATGTCTTCCTAACCTAATTTTCGAATGAAATATTACTTACCAATGAAATATACCTACTCCAACGTTAGTGGAGCAAAGGTGAAGCCAAATTTGGTTTTACCAAGAAATCAATAGCTTTATGTAATCTAATGGATTGAATGAAGCAAATTTAGAATAAGATAAAAGAAGACTTTAAGAGAAGAGAAGAGAAGAGAAGAAATAACATAACTGTAATTTTCTATTTTGTAACCGATTACCCTTGTCAAATTAACACAACTTGAGCTAAAAAATTTGATACCAAAAGCTAATAATGATAATGTTACGAGGGTGTTTTCTAGATTATTTGTATGTTTTGAAAGTGATATATGGAATATCGATATTTTGTGGGTGATAGTTTGAAATAATTAAGAAGGGATGACCAGAGAAAAAACCCTCATAATTAATGTTGTGTCTTTCAAAGCTCAATGCTCAAAGGATTTGATTTTGACAGGTGTTAGTGGTGGTAAGTGAACAACTCCATGTTATCTTTCTTGTGGGTATATTCTCTGCTTCTTGAAGTAAAACAATTGAAAGAGGACAAATTTAGAAAGCAAGAGAAAGAGAGCTGACAATGTGAGGGAAAAACTTTGGTGAGGATGTGGAGATCTTTTGTGTTGTCAAGGCATTTGAACAGGAGGAGTACTTATGGTTGCAACACGTTGAAATAATTTTTTTAAAATTTCTTTTGGTCCTGCACATGATGTCTTCAGTAAATCTAGAGCAGTTGAGTTTCATCATTATTTCTTGGATATTTTGCTTTGACATCTAGTCTGGTCAAAAAGTTGAAAAAGAGTGATATATCATCATTGAAAATAAGGATTTGTTTGTGTGCCAAGAATGAGCAAAAAATGAATTTGGGAACAAAAAATGATGGGGATTGTCATTTCATTATATGCTTTTGTGATGAAGAATGGGAGTCTCAATTTTTTAAAATTTACATTAGATATTTGGTTATTGAGCCTGCTATTTTGGGCAATTCAAATTCTAAACTTTTCAGAACCGAATTGTCTATTGCCAAATAGATACATGTAGCATTTTGGTGGTTCATTTATTTTTTATGGGTTAGGGTTAGCTTCTTTCTTCCTTTTTACTTCAACTATTTTTGTTCATCACCGTTATTTTCGATACTGTTGTTTATTATCTCTGTCATCGCCGTAAAGTTCATTCCTTTTTTTATGATCTTAGATGTTCGTCGCTCTTTACCTATGTCAGTTTATCATGGTTTTGGCTCTAATTTAGGCTTAAAAAATGGGGAAAATCACGTTTGATTCGAATTCTTCTAGTTCATCTAGATCCAATTAATATAGTTGGATTGGCTATCTTAAAATGGTAATTTCTATAATTAAATTTTTTTAGGCTTTGGAAATTGTTTGGGCTTTGCTTTCGAATTCTGTTATCATTAAAATCCATTTAAAAAAAAATCAATTCTTGCTTGTTCACCTAGTATATTTGGTTATTTGACAAGTTTGATGGTTTATAGTTGCTTGAAAATTGATTTCCATTTGCAGTAGCAGTTTGGTTATTGGTCGACTTAGGTGATAGCTGCCTGCAAACATGCCGTTAACCTTCGAATTGAGTTATTTGCTTCAATATCTTAGTTTTAGATGAAAATTTATAAAGAGATTTTCTTAAGGAAAAGAACCCATGTTTAAGGTTCGATCACTTGCGCTTTTTTATTCAATCTAAATACATTTTCCACCCATTTTCCTTGCTTGTCGAACATATTACATTCAACCAACATTATTACAAGCAAACAATAACATATTCACTATATAAATGAGAAATGGATGGAAAAAAAGATATAATATGATGTATGTCTGTGCAAATTATAGTTATGAATGGCTCGATTATCAAACTTCTAATGTTTAATACGCGGTTTTACATCATCATGCCTCCTGCATATTTGCAATGATAAGAAATAAATATGAACTCGATCATTTTATTATTTGAACAATCATCTTAATTTATACAGCTCTCTGTCACTCTAATGATAACAAACAATATCAATAGTTTATCTAAACTAATAGATTTCCAACTCATGAAATCAATACGGTTATATGAATATATTCATAATCTAACATCAAATGACATTATATCCTCATTTAAGACGGTTTAATTTGACTCTCCAATTATTACAAAGGAAAAAAAACTCTCTTTCTTTTTATTTATTTATATATAGAGAGAGAGGATAATGTAGGAAAAAGTATCTTAGAGGCTTTTTCGTTAGGCGGCGCCAAAAAACTACACCATCAACCATTTTATTCGACGATCGTCTCCCATCATCTTCATTTTTATCATTTAAGATGTGGATACATCAAATTTCATGTGATTCCAACACCTTTTCACCGAAGATTTAGCAATGTAAAAAGTTCTATTGTCGTAAACCGTTAAATTTGAACCCACTAAATTAACGGTCAAAAAGTAATGGAATCACATGAAATTTGATGTATCAACATCTTGATAAAGATGATGATGACGAGTGCCGATCGTCGGAAAAATTGGTGGAGGATGAATATTTTTACGTCACCTAAAGAAAAAAATCTTCTAGGACCTCTTTTCCTCCATTATATATATATATATATATATATATATATGAAAAAAGCTGGGTATCTAAATTGAGCACTTTTTATAATGGTCTATTTTTTTTAATCTTATTCCAATGCCTTGATTTGTTCATATATCAAGTTGAGATAAATTTGTTCATATTTTTTTACTCGGAATAAAACGCATAGCATTCTTTTGTCTATTATTTAGTCTGTGCTTTAACATACTCTTTTTAGCCGTTTCAACTTATAGTTTATGTTACTTGATTCTGGGAAATTTGTATATCATGTGGATTCCATAACACATCACCATCTACTTATAAGACTGAGGTAATGCATGACTTCATCCCATTTTCCCAATTAATGGAAAACTTATTGATTGTTTTATATCTTACTAAATATAGTGTAAACTAGGGGCTACGTCCTCGAATTTTGAATGTTTATTTCCCGACCTTTAAGATGAACAAGGCAACTACAACGGGCAAAAAGAGCCCTGACCGAGGGGCAAAAAGGGGCAAAAGGCCCGAAGAAATTACCTCGCACGTCTTCGATATCCAAAAAGGATCACTGATGCCCATAGGAGCAATTTGCCTGATGAGAATGGAACCTCGCACGGACGCAAAAGAAAAAGAGCAGCTACTCCTGCTGCCATGGCATGTGGTAGCTCATCATCTCCCCGCATTTCAGCCAAGCTACAAAGTCCTTGTTACGAATAAAATATAGATTTAGATTTAGTTAGATTGATAAGATTTAGATTTGATTAAATCTAATTAGAATATTTGTATTTTTCTATTATTAGAAAATCAATGATATATATACGGTAGAGAGGATTCTCTATCTCCCTCATAATTTTCCCTAATTCTCTGATTTCTTGGTATCAGAGCCTAACCATAACCCTAACAACTAGACATCACCCATCTTCCAACCCCGCTGCCCTTCCAACCCCATCTTCCAACCCCGCTGCCTTTCCAACCCTGCTCCCCCTTCCAACCAATGCCCTCACCAACTAGATCTAGTCTTCTCCATCACCGCATCTCTACCGATCATCGCTAGCCATCACTGCATCTCCACCGACCCGAAGACCATCACCACTTCGCCATCTTCGCCGACCCATAGCCCATCCTTGCCACGACATCATCAACCGTCACTGCCTCGCCACGACTCCATCAGCGACCTTTTATTACAAATCAGTGAAGATTTGGAGAGATGAAGATTTGGAGGAGGTGATTTGGTGAAGAGATGGAGTTGTAGATTGTTAGTAATCAGAAGATCCAGTCAATAGACTCTTTCTGGCCTCATAAATAAAAAAAATAAAAAAAATTGTCGGTGATTGTTTGGTGTTTTGGGTTAACATTATAAAAAAATTCGTCTTGCTTACTATTACGAAGTTGTCACTTTTTAATCATGAGTGATAAAGGGAAAGTCTCTGAAAAATACATTAATATTTCGTATCCTAATTTTATTACAAGAACCCGATTGAACACCGGCAACTATTCTCGATAGAAACAGGCTGTGAAAATGTTTGCTAAGGAGCGTAGGCTCATGAAACATCTCATTGAGCCACCTCCTTCTGATCTTTTTAAAGACTGGGTATCACATGACGCCATATTGCATCGCTTGATAACGGAGACCATGGAGAAAAAGATTGTGTTGCAATTCTTCAAATACTCAGCCGCTTATTCTATTTGGAGTTATCTAACAGAGATGTCTGAAAGGAAATTTAATGCTAATAAGGCTTTTGATCCTTGAAGAGCTCTAAATAATCTTGATCGAAAGAATAAATCTTTTTTTTTTTTATGGTGAAATCAAGAAGCTTGAAGCAGAACTCCTTTTGATTTATCCTATTGGTAGTGAAGAGAATGGATGGAAAATATATCATGATCATATGATGGTGATGACATTTCTTACTGGTCTTGGTCCCGAATTTGATAATATACGTCCACAGATTTTAGGAAGACAGAGATTCCATCTATCGCGGATGCTTATAGGGTTATTCTTCGCGTCTATTTTTTTTCTGTCGTTGAAGGTAGTATTGATCCTATTGCAAAAGACGGTGAAGAAAAATCAGCCATTGTTTCTTCTTATGTTGGTAGAAGACGAGGTGGACGTAGTGCACGAGGACATGGTAGAGGGGGTCGATGACCTTTTGGAGGAAGGGGGCGAGGAGGTGATCGTTTCTGTTCATATTGTAAGATAACAAGCTACACTAAGGATACTTGTTATTCGCTTCATCCGGAGCTCCGACCTCAATGGGCTGTTAGAGTAGTTACTTCTGACATTACACCTGCCACTTCTACTTCTCATTATGCTACCGAACTTTCTGATCAGAAAATATTGCGGCTTAGGCCTTTTCTTGCAGGATCTATTAACTCGAGCTCCACTACGGTTTTGGCTAAAGGTAATACATATCTTCTAATCCAAACACCTCCATACTATGGATTAATGACTCAGGAGCATCAGATCATATGACTAGAATATCATGTGTTTTCTCCTCCTTGTCTAAAATTTCATATACCGGTGGTATTACACTTACAGACGGTTCAAATTCTAAAGTAGAAGGCATTGGTCCTATTTCATTTACCTCATCTCTGTCTTTATCACCAGCATTATATGTTTCTTCATTTCCTTTTAGTCTGATGTCTGTAAGTAAACTTGTTCATACCTTGAATTATTCAATAACATTTTCTCCTTCTGGTTATGTCATGCAGGATCTGAAGATAGAGGAGGTGATTGGTTCACTACGTGAAATTGGAGGCCTTTATTACTTTGATGGACGGCTACTAAAGGTTGCTTGCTCAACAAATAGTGATCTACTGGTTAACCACTGTCGCTCAGGTCATCCTGGTCTGTCTACTTTACATAAATTAGTTCCCTTTTTATCTAGTTCGTCATCATTAGAGTGTGTCGCTTGTGAGATGGGGAAACATACTTGTGCTTCCTATCAGTCTAGAGTCAATAAACGCGCTGAGAAAGTGTTTGATTTAGTGCATTATGATGTTTGGGGGCCATGTCCTATTACGTCAAACCGTAGTTTTTGATATTTTGTTATTTTTGTTGATGATTACTCTCGAGTGACATGGTTATATTTGCTGAAATCTAGAACTGAAGTTTTTGATGCCTTTAAATCATTTGTTACTGAGGTGCAAAATCAATTTGGTATTAATATCAAAACTCTAAGAAGTGATAATGCAAAAGATTACTTTAATAAAAAGTTTACTCAGTTTCTTGAAACTTTTGGTATTATACATCAGTCCTCGTGTCCATATACATCTCAACAAAATGGTGTTTCTGAACGAAAGAATAGACATCTGTCGGAGGTCACACGTTCTCTTTTGTTCCATATGAATATTCCTAAAAGTTTTTGGGATGATATCGTTCTTACTGCTTGCGATTTTATCAATCGTCTACCAAATTCAGTCTTAGAGAGAGAAATTCCAATCTCTACTTTATTTCCCTCCAAACCTTTATTTCCTCTTCATCCACGTGTTTTTGGTTGTACTTGTTTTCTCCACAATTATCAATCTGGCTTATCAAAACTCGATCCTAAGTCCATTAAGTGCGTTTTCTTAGAATATTCTCAGAGTCAAAAGGGATACAAGTGTTATAACAAAGAACTCGATATAGTTTTCGTCTCAGCTGATGTAACTTTTCATGAGAGTATACTTTTCTTTGGTACTAATGTAACACCCTAATCAATTATATATTAATGAAAATGATGTTTTTGTTATCGAATCTTCTCTAGCCAATCCTTCTGTCTCAGCAGCACCAAATACTTCAGAACTAGATAATCGTTTAATTGAGAAACCAACTTAGGTGGAAGAAAACGAGGAAGAAGGGTCTCCAGTCATTGAAGAACTTACACCTGTTCCAGACTCAGATCCGATTCAAACTGATCTTGATCTTCCAATTGCTCTTCACAAAAGAACTCGTACCACTAAGGCTCTCTATCCTCCATCAGATTATGTCACATATACAAGATTTTCTCCCTTGTATAAAACATTTGTTGCTGCTGTTGATTCCTTTGCTATTACTTCTTCTACATTTGATACTTTGGCTCATCCCGGATAGAGGAAAGCTATGGAAGAAGAAATGTTGGCGTTAAGCTTGACTGGTATGTGGAAGCTTAACCAGTTACCCGTAGGAAAAAGAGCAGTTGGTTGCAGATGGGTATATACCATTAAGCTTAATCCGGACAGCTTATTAGCTCGTTTGAAGGCCATATTTGTTGTCAAGGGCTATTCTCATACTTATGGAGAAGATTATGATGAGTCTTTTTCTCCTGTGGCAAAAATGTCGTCTGTACGTATATTTCTATCACTTGCAGCCACGTACCATTGGCTGCTACATCAGCTTGATGTAAAGAATGTGTTTCTTCACGGTAATTTGAAAGAGAAAGTATATATAGAGCAACCATCTGGTTTTGTTGCTCAAGAGGAGTCTGGTAACTTCATAGATCTTTATATGGTTTCAAACAGTCTTTGTGTGCTTGGCTTGGGAGACTAACTAATATTGTTCAAGCGTTTGGGTTATGCATAAACAGTAATGATCATTCAGTTTTCTTTAGAAATCGAGGAGGTTGCAGGATTTTAATGGTTGTATATGTTGATGATCACAGGTGACGATGCAAAAGGTATTACCGAGTTAAAAGTTTATCTTCAGAAGAAGTTTAGCACTAAAAACTTAGGAGAGTTAAAATACTTCCTTGGCATTGAGGTGACACGTTCTTCTCCTCAGGAAAGTATCTTTGTAACTCAAAGGAAATATGTTCTTGATATGCTTAAGGAAGTAAAGATATTTGACTGTAAGCCTATTGATTTACTTATGGATCCTAATGTCTGAAGGGTTACCCTAGTGTCCCGGCCAACTTCCGTGGCCAAATGCGGAAAAAAAAAATTCTAACGAATAAAAACTTGGCACTAGTTTAACTCTAAACCCGGATCTTTCCATAAAACTAACTAGCTACACTAGGAGAGTTATCTATTATGATGAGGAATTCTTACCAAACGAACTAAGTCCTTCGGTTTTCGTTCTTCATCCTTAGCTCCTACTAGCCACCTTGAACTTGCTTGATCTTCTTTCCTTGCTCCGTCGGTTCTCCGGGATCAAGCTTGTTCTCCGGTCTTCCTTGGTCCTTGATGATCCACCCGGGAAGTATGATCCATGGCTCTAGCTCCTAACTATGTAACAAAAGGAGCAACTAGAAAACTTGGTTTGCTAAACCAAGTATTCTAGGATGTAGTTTGGATTTCTAAGTGTAAAGCTATCTCTTTCTTGCCTCTTCACTTGATTCTCAACACATGAGAAGGTAGTGAAGAGGAAGAAGATGAAGGTGGAGGAAACTAGTGAAGAAGGAGAGGAATGAGAGCTCAAGAGAAAGTGAATGAATCATGAAAGAGAAAATCACACACCTTGGTTTTGTGTATGAATTCTTTCAATAAACAAATGGCAACTATGCTTCAATAATAACCACAAATGAATTGAAAATTCATTTGTTGATTATTAAAGCATGGTCATGCACATTCCTCCCATTCCTTACACTTTACACCTCATTTCCATTTATTAAATAAATGGAAAATGCATAATGAGGTGGACACCTTCTAGAAGGAAAACCGTAATAAATACGGATTTCCGTCTACAGTACATATATACCGGCAATCAGATAAAAATTCGAACGCACAAAGAGATACAATAACACGAAGAACGTAATATTAGAATATATATCGAAATACATATACGTAAATTATTAAATCAATACCTGATTTAATAATCCGGTTCAAACCCGAGTCGGCTAGTATTACCAACTATCCGATCGAAAATCGGAGTACAAAGTATATCAATTAATCGAACCCTGCACGTATCCAATACGGCTACTAAATCATTTCGCCTGAATCAGGGAAACCCTCTGTGTGGGACTCTAAAGACTCGACAGTACTCTGGCATTGGGTTTAACCACAAGCACGTCAGCGGCACTAGCTGTACGTAACGGCTACCCAGGTACCTGTCGAAAGGAAGGCCGATGAGAAAATTCATCCGGATCTCCTACTGAGCCTATCCGTGACAATATTCGTACAGTCTAGTCTCTTCGTCATAGAGTATCGCATATCAGGTCTAGGGGGTGGTGAGCGTTAGACCCTAATAACCTGATAAGTTGTGCCGATGTGGCTCAGGACCGATCCGGAAAACTACTGATCAACCTATCAGTAAGTCCCAACTACCTTGGACAAGGTCTTATAGTCCGGACCAATCGAATCACAGTGCGATATCGACTCCCTATACCGGGAGAGACGAATCCCCGACAATTGCTCACTGCCTCCATGTGGCTCAGGACTGAACCCAACCAAAACCTGTTTGCACAACTCAGTAGAGCCGTGGTAGGATAGTGATCAAAGTTCAGTGGGAACTCACACGATACAAATGCCGATCTCGGGTCCAAAGACCAACCTGTACACATGTCACCTGAGAACTTCCATCTGACGATAGGTATAGTACCACATGGAAGTTCTCAGCGAGTCCGTCCAGTGTACTCATACCCAGTGAGCACCTTTATACGATCTTAGGTGCATCAGACCAATGGCTGCGGGACCCACCATCCCCCGGCGGGGCTAGAAACGTATACACCAGTCTACTCTGGAGTATCAATGCCCAGTCTTGATACTCACGCGACTAGGGACCATTTAAGGATGCGCCTATGAACTACCCAGCTCCCACAAGTATGATCGCCATCACAACGTAGGTAGTCAAGCAATATCCTAGTGGCTTTATCAACATGTAACCGCAATATGTAATAACGAGTATGACATATGCCATGTTAAGATAAAGACAAACCATAATAGTATACTACCGTATCGAGTCTTCATCAATATGTGCAAGCTAGATATAATAACAATACAAACAAATACACATATCCCGACAAAGACAAGCCAAATAATATACTATAAAACTGAGCAAGATTGTTTTGTACATACATATCCCTAGTATCCATATGTATACATATACAATACTGGCCTCGAGGGAATATACATCCAACAATCTCCATGTCACGACCCGAATGTACGGAGCATGACCGGCACTTAGACTACGAACGTCTCAAGGCGTACGTATGCTAAGTAAGCCGAAACCCAGAAATCCAAACCAAGAGAAGTAGTAGAGAATAGGAAGAACCATATCAAATCAACCTGTATGCAACATAATATACAACGCCTAAAGGCGTGGATCACAACAGAAATGTAACTCAACCAGCAAGAACCTATGGAAAAACAACACGCGACTCTAAGGTCGAAAGAATAAGTATCACTGGTCTCTATCTCAAATAAGTACATGTTTGGTTGATGGAACTTCTAGATACAAATGAAATATAATATACAATGTATAATGATGGGTAAGATACAATAACCCACCTACGAGCAAGTCACCCGAAAGGTACAATGCCCGCAAAGCCGTAATGAAATCCGTACGGCAACACCTGCAAGAAACTGGGGCACAACGGGGGTGAGTTGCCAACTCGTGAATAGAAAAAGATCTACGAACAGAAATCGCATGTATGACGCAATCCTAGGTCATACGATCAATATATATATATATATATATATATATATATATATATATATATATAATCCTCAAATATATAACCAGCAATCTCTAACCATGTCTAGGGTAAATATCTAACCCCAAATATAAACCCATGTGTACATGTCAGTGCATCAGGTGACAATATATCATATGAACGCTGTATGAATGCATGAAACAGAATGCATGTGCTGAAGAAAACTTCTTTCATAACTTTGTGAGATTTCTGTATTTTTAAAATGAGGTATCATAA
Source organism: Agapanthus africanus (assembly GCA_030015575.1). Lineage (NCBI taxonomy): Eukaryota > Viridiplantae > Streptophyta > Magnoliopsida > Asparagales > Amaryllidaceae > Agapanthus > Agapanthus africanus. The sequence goes on from JASDDO010000014.1 coordinate 590,798,999, forward strand.
GAAATCAGCATAAAACAGTGCCTAGCATTGGCACAAAACATAAATCTCAATATCTCGATATCTCTGTATCACAATCTCTGTACCTCAGTATCTCAAATCTCAATGTCTCAATCATAATATCCAGGGCGTCGTCAGTCCAGATCGACCCCTACCATCCATCTCATGACTACGACGGTATCCTCCGGATATCCGACGTGTCGGGTAATATCACCGGTCGGTCGTGCTCCCCTGCCAGGCTCAACGCCATCTCCTGCGATCTTCTTACCCCGGGGTACCGCACCGGGCCCACCATATACCCGAAACGGTTCATCCGCCTCCTCGAATCGGGTCTCGAAATCTATCAGCAAAACTCATGGTGGACGACTCATACATCATGGAAAAACCGCATTTATTTTAAAAAGAGAGAAAGCAGTATATATATGGGTTGCGGTTTTCCTCCAAATCCAGAAAATCTCATGGAAACTCGAATCCAAATCATCAATAGCATGTGAAATCATGAATATAAGCATGAGAATCCATGAATGCAGCATATAGTGAATAACAACATGCATGAAGTGACAAGTAATAACTACAATGTCAAGCTGGTATACATGGAAAGTACACTAATATCATGTCACTACTAGCTAACAAGCTAAATCAGGCAATAATATTCTCTAAGTGTACGTGACATGGCAATTACCGATGAAGATGTGTGTGCAACAGCAAATAAGTGTACGTAGTACATACGCATCATCGGTAATGGTGCTGGTGTCCTAGCAGCATGATATCAATAATAGAATATGAATCATAACAGTATGCGATGCAGAGCAACAATAATATTACGCGGGAGCTGAAATACTGAACACCATGATCGCTAAACTGCATCTAATGTCATAAAGGTCATATAGCTACACCACTACAAGGCTGCGCTAAAGCTAACAGCAGGTAAGGGAAAACCGCCTAACCTCTGAGTCGATATGCGTATAGGTATATGTAGTCGGTGATTCGCCTCAAAAATATCACATCCGATAACATATCTCTATAATCAGTTATTCTCAAATCAAGAGTGCGGATTAAACGTCAATTTATAGCTCGTACGTAAATCCGTCGTACGGCATCCCCAATCTGGGTACGGGTCAATATCACATTTATCATGTCATTCATCAAGTATTCTCTTTATCAAGATCATCATAATCTGGGTACTGACCTACGTCTAGTACAACGCTAACATCATCACTGTAATCAAGATCTAACTACTGATCGACAGTCTAGTATAAACCGATACTATCATCATATATCATCATAAAGAGTGTACATCGCCTAAGGAGGCCTATCACAATATCCTGTCATATCATAACATATCACATCCTATCTCGTACCATAATCACATGTCGATCATCTAAAATATATATGTCACTATTACTATGGCATCATCATTCCCGAAATCCTCTAAGGTATCAAGATGTACCTTAATTATGAATTTTATCATATCACCGACATCATGACTGTAAGTCTACGTTAGCGCCCCGGCCGTCTACAGACGCCAAATGCGGAACAAAAACTTTTTAACTGGCGCTATCGTATACTTTAACCCGGATCTGCCATTATTGCTAAACTAACAACCTGTAAAGAGTGTAGAAAGGTTATACCGAACGATCCGAGTCCTTCGTTCTTTAACCATCATCCCACGCTCCGTTGCGGCTTCTTCGATCTCGTCGATCTCCGATATCCTCGTCGAGGTGGCACCACGTCGACGATTCTTTAAACGGGCTCCCGCCTCTGACTTGAGGCAACTCGATCGTCAAGTTTGCTAAAAGAAACGACCAAGAATGATATAGAGAATGAGTAGATGACTTTGTCTCACTTCGTCCAAGTCCGTGGACGATCGGTTAATGAAGTTGCCGAGGGAATCGGGTGATGGAATAAAATGAGCTGTGAATTCCATACACCCCAAAATCTATCATAATCTTTTAACAAATGAAAACCATCAAGTGAGAGAGTGTGGAGGAGGAGAGGGGGCCGGCCATATATATGCAAAGAGGGAGGTGAGTGTAGGAGAGGGGAGAGTGACAATAAGAACAAATATCAACCACAAATATCCTTCATGCAAACAAAACATCATTAATGCAAATGGTGATTCATTAACCTAGTCACCATTGCATTAATGGCTCCATTAAAGCACTAATGACTCACTAGCCTCATCACCACTTCTAGAAGCTTCTAGAATGATGACTCACTCTTATCCAAGAAAAGATAAATCCGTCTTTAACCGAATGTTAAAAGACGACAGATAGAAAACTGGAAACTGGCAACTTCCAAAAGTGATCCTGAAACGACTTTCAGGATAACCCCGAAACTGTATAAATATACCCGCATTTGTATTACGAGCGAATACAAACGCAACTGAGACAAAGATATTATATCTACTCAATATAATACTTGGATCCGGCTTAAACCAAAGCCGACCAGTATCATCTGCCCGAAAAATAACACGTGCGTAAACGCACGTGCATTTTCCGAACCCTGCCATAAAACCATACGGCCTCTACAACGTTTCGCCCGAACTTGGGAAACTGTCTGTGGGGGACTCTAATGACTCGTCAGTACCCTGGCAGTAGGTTTAACCACAAACCGTCAGCGGCACTAGCAATGCGTAACGGCTGCCCATGGACTGACCTCAAGGGAGGCCGATGAGCGAACTCATCCGGAAACCCTACTGAGCCTAACAGTGACAATGTATATACAGTCCGGTCCGTTCGTCTATGAGTATCGCATATCTGCCTAGGGGGCTAGTAACGTCAGACCCCCAAGAGCAGTATAAGTCGTGTCGGAGTGAAGCCCAATAACACCCTGAGATACTACTGGAGTACCTACCAGTAAATCTCCTGCCACGGCCGTGGGCTTTGTGTAATGGCTCTCCTAGACACAGCACGATCTCGCCCCCAATACCGGGAGAGACGAATCCCCTGCCGATCCGCCACGTGCCTCCATATGGCTCGGGACTGTACCCAAAAGCTATCTGTTTGCACGACTCCTTTGAGCTGTGGTAGGGTAGAAATCAAAGCACAGTAGGAACTCACACGAGACAAATGACGACCTCAGGTCGATGAACTAACCTGTACACATGTCACCAGGGAACTGCTATCTGACGATAGATATAGTACTAACTAGCAGATTCCCGGCGAGTCCTGTCCGGTGTACTCATAACCCAATGAGCACCTGTATACATCTTAGGTGATCCAACTGACACCAGTGGCTTGTGAGACCGGCCACCGCCCCTCGTCGGGGTCTCGACTGTACACACTAGTCTACTCCGGAGTATCGATGCCCTGTCTCGAAACTCCCACGACTAGGGACCACAATTAAGGATATGCGTATAAACCACCTAAATCTCACGTATATGATCGCCATCATACTGTTGGTGGTAAAGCAAGATCCTAAGGGCTCTATCAAAGTGTAACATGTAATCAGTCACCTGAACATGTACACGACTGATAAAGGCAAACCAGATAGCATACTATCATCTCGAGTAAGACTGTCAAACCGGTATAGGTCCTCCGCAATCATTGCAATCACGTACCTGCGATCCAATAATTGACTATGAGGGCACTATCTCCAACAATGACTTCATATCACCATCGACTCACATCAATCCCAAGTATCATCCTCAAATCCGTAATGATCACATAAACCCAAACCCATGTGAACACATATCCATAACGAATTCCATAACCATATGTGAAAAGATGATGTATGCAAGTATGTATATGTGTGTATGTGTAAGTGTAGTGCACCCCATACCCTAAGGTTTCGTAACCTTTCACCAATCCGACATACCAATATCCATTTAACATCAATAATAATCCCAACAACAAATAATAATTGTAGGTGTGTATACGCATCCGTATACATCACCTCGGACTGCGGGGGTGCTATACGCCATCCACCCGACTTCTCCCCGTAGATATAAATCTACTCACCTAGTTATGTGTGCCGGTGCCGATGTCGCCGTTTGCATCTCCAACGCCTCGACGTCACGTGAGTACCTATAAGAATATCACATGCTAAAACTCATGAAAATCACATAAGAAACCAAAATGGTGCACACTACGACCATAGGTAAAAAACCTGTGACCTTGTGTGCAAAAACAGCCAATATCCACTGTCGTTGACGTCCAAACGCCACCCGACAGAAACGAATCATCGAATACCAAAATCCATACGAAAACACGTCGTAAATCATACGCCAACTCATGAAAATGAACCCAGATTTTACCCTAACAGGAAACAGTCAAAACTAGACATACAGGGGGTCAAATTTACATGAAATAGGGCTGTACACGCAAAACGAGGCAGTTTCACCCAGGTATGGCCGCAAATTGCGGCCAGAATGAGTTAATTTGCGGCCGTAACTTTGAGGTGGTGGCTAGGGCTTTTGGTAGGGGTTCCAGGGTGCCTGCACAGCTCTCTGCCAAGCCAATTTTTCTCTAGGAGGCCCCGGGTGAAAGCAGATCTCAGAAAGGCCTCAAAATCGACAAAAACGGTAAAATACGCTAAGTCGAATAACTCTGGTAACTAACTAGAGATCTGGGGTTATATTGGTTACAATGGTCTCAAAAACATCTAATAAGGTTATACTAACGATCAAAACCAATACTAGGTCAAGTTTCACTCAAAATTGCCTAAACTAGCACAATGTCACAAATAAAACAGTGAACTTTCAGATATATAACCTAAACTGAGCAAGAACCGAGTTGGGATGCGAGATTATACCTCCAGGGGGTCCTAGAATGTAGGAGAAGGGAAGATGAAGGAAGGAGGAGGGGTGGTTGCTGGAATGCCCTGGTTGAAGTTGCTGTTGCAACAGATGTTGCTGCTTCAGTGGATGCTGCTGCTTGCAAATTCCTTTCTTCTTTCCCTCTTGCTGAGCAGCAGCTATTGTTGTTGTTTTTGTGTTGTTGGGGTTGTGGTTAAGTGGTAAGATGGTGTGGAGTTGAATGGATTTGTTGTTGCTGTGGCTGGGGATATTGGTGTTGTTTTTGAATGAAGTCACTGCTGTTGCTGCAGAAGCTGATGCACAAGGGCTGAAAATGTTGATGTTGGCTGATGCTTTGGTGGCTGAAGTGTGCTGATGATGATATGATATGGGCTGATATGTTGATAGGGGTGCATAGGTATGGGGCTATGGTGCTAGGGGCTGCTGATGTGATGAAATTGGGGCTGATGATGTGTTGTATTGGTGGCTGATTTGGTATATCAGCAGCTGAAGTTGTGCTGAAGTAATTGTGGCTGCATGTTGCTGTTGCTTGCAACCTGCCTTCTCTCTTTCCTTGCTGCTGTTGCAGCTGCTGCTAAGGCTTGGATGATGTTGTTTTGTAGTTGGGGTTGTGGTGTTGTGTGAATGTGAGAGATGTGAGAGATGAGAGTGAGTGAGAGGGAGAGATGTGATCAATGAGAGGGAGTGTGAAAGAAACATTGGATTAAGGCACAACCTCAAGTTAACCCCCCTCACCCTTATCTTTCCAAAAGATGTTAGCATGCCCAAAACCACCATGGCTCTCTCTCTCTCCACACAAGGTCAACCCAACACTAAACCCCCCCCCCCCCGGACAAAACCAAAGACCCTTAATTAAACCTAATTAGCTCATAACCAACTCAATAATCTTAACCAAAGGCCTAACCCATCATGGTTGGCCACACATGGTTAACCCACCATGCACCCCCAAACTAGGTCACCCTAAGCTTAACCCTAGTTATCATGCACAAGTGTGTGCGGTCGTGATAAAATTCTACTAAAATAACCATAAAACCAGATAAATTATTAGAAACCTGTTTTGGTAAACTTTTTACCAAAAACCCCACATTAAGAGGCACTTACCACAAAACACAACACTGAGGTGTTACAGTCTTCCCACCTTAAGAAAATTCGTCCCCGAATTTTAAAATATAAAGCAACGCATACCCTCAAAAGATGAGGGAACTTCTCGCGCATTTCGCCCTTGGCCTCCCAGTGACCTCTTCACCGTTCGAGCTACGCCAAAGCATCCTTACTGATGGCAAGTCCTTCGGTCTAAGTTTCTTCACTTGTCGGTCTAATATCACAACTGGCTGTTCGGTGAATGTAAGATTGCGCTCAGGCTGAATGGTCTGATGCTGAATCATGTGCGAAGGTTCATGTAGGTATCTGCGAAGCATCTACTCGTGGAAGATGGGGTGAACATCTGAGAATCTGGGTGGAAGAGCCAAACGATATGCTACTGTGCCCGCACGCTTGAGGACCTCGAAGGGACCTATGAATCTGGGGCTAAGCTTCCCCCTTCCGTCCACACCTCATCACTCCCTTCATCGGAGAGACCCTTAGACAAAATGTCATCACCACTGCGAACTCTAATCTGCGGCGGCGCCTGTCAGCATACGATCTTTGCTTGCTCTGAGCTGTCCTCACCCTGTCTCGAATCAGCTGTATCTTCTCGGTCGTCTCCTGTACAGTTTATGGCCCTAAGGTTCTGCTCTCACTGAGCTCTGTCCAACAGACGGGCGGTCTGCATCTCCTCCCATTATAAGGCCTCGAAATGCATCATCTGAATAGTGTCCTGGGGGCCGTTGTTGTAGGTGAACCCCATCAAGGGTAAATGATGATCCCAGCTACCACCAAAGTCTAAAACGCATGCTCAGAGCATGTCCTCGAGAGTCTGAATAGTCCACTCTGACTGTCCATCATCCTGCGGATGTAATGTTGTGCTGAAACTTAAACGAGCGCCCCAAGCCTCCTGAAGCCTCTGCCGTAGTCGGCCGGTAAGCTGGGTGCCTCTGTCGGACACGATACACGTCGGGATTCCATGCAGTCGTACAATCTTGTTGATATAAATCTGGGCGTACTGAGCAATCCGAAAGTCGTCTTCACTGGAAGGAAGTGAGCCGCTTTCGCCAAACGATCCACGATCAACCAAATGGAGTCGTACCATTGCTTAGTCCCGGGTAGACCCATAACGAAATCCATCGAAATCTGTTCCCATTTCCACTCCGGAATGGGTAACGGCTGAAGTTCACCTGTTGGTCTCTAGTGCTCGGCCTTGACTTGCTGGCAAGTCAGGCATCTCAATACGAAAACTGTGATGTCCCTCTTCATTCCGTCTCGCCAGTAGACATCTCTCCTATCATGGTACATCTTGGTGGAACCTGGATGAACACTGTACACCGATCGATGTGCCTCCTCAAGGATCTCACGCTGCAGTCCCTCAGCACTTGGTACACACAGTCTAGTCCAAAATCACTGTATCCCCTGATCATCAAACAAGTCATGCGAATAAATCGCCCAACAATACTAAAAACAAGCATGACAGAATAGTTCCGCCCAAGTGCATCCTCCAAGAATCTCTGGCCGACTGTCGTGATCACTCAAAGCATGTCTCATCGACGATCATGAACTCTAGCCTGCTGGTGCGCATAACGTGACCACTCCTGGATCCAAGTCTTCTCTGTGGGTTTCCAATCTCACGATCTATCGGCGCATCGGCCCTATTAGGTGTGCTAACGGGGATGATCCCGTTCTGGCACTTCTCTGATCATCTCTTAGTCAATCATCGCGACCACTTGTGAAGCAACATGTCACTGGCGTCGGCTTCTGGCTCTCTGATTGTACGTGACACCTCTGATCTTGGGTGAAACTTCCATTACAGCAGCGTTCTGGAAGGAATCCTGCTCAAGGTCTCTTCCAAGTCTCATTTCTGCCAATTGTCCGGAAGTCATCGTCCTTTACCGTATCTGTTTCCTGTTCCGGAGCGGCTGCACACTCATCGCGACTCCTTCTGGAAGGTCTATCCAGTACTATGCCTCGGCATACACATCGCATCTCCGATGTCGACGGAGTGGAACGTCATCATATCCAGATCTCGTAGGAGCCTCGTGCTCCACTTTTCTCTAATGTCGACCGCTTCGGACTCGTCTCATCGTGGCTGCATGGACTGAGCTCCAATTGCTATCCTCGTATCTGGAGTCTCCCATGAAATGCATCTCACCACCTAGCATCAGAATGAAGTCGAGCCATCCGATCGATTCCCCAAAACCTCATAATCCCCCAAGAGCTCAACATCTTGGGTGCAGTATAATAGTATCGAGTACATACCACAGCATCGGTGGTCCAGCTGTAGAAGGGCAAACCCAAGCTTCACTAATGGCGCCGCAGAACTGCCGCAAACCCTAAGGTTCAAAGGCTTTCACACGGTCATTAAGTCGAGTTAGGGTTTCATTCTTTTAGAGGGACCATAGAATTGCCTGCATATCTTCCCGAATACTTTAAACTTGGAATAATAGGTTACTGACATTCGATCGTCTCTGTCGACTCTCAACGTCTCCGTGTGAAGCTGTCTCTAGCTGGAATCAATCTATTTGATGACCTCGTATTGGGGTAGCGAACAAACCACATGTCCTAGTCATTCATCCTTGGTGACTAGCGACCTTCTATCATCTCTTAGTACGATCTCGTACTGCCATAGCTCCAATCTTCTGGGGCGATACCTCATTATTCGCAGCAAGAACTGGCTCACTCGTCTGCACGCTGGACAGTGCCTCAATCATCATGAGTAAGCAATACACCAACGGTCATCAAAATCTGGCCGGCCTCTGTCAGTGGCTCAATCCTCTGGTGCTGATCTGCACGTCCGAGTAATCTCATTCAGCGATCCATCCAACGCTCGTGGCGTGAAAACACAGTAAAAAGACACATCTCTACAGTCGTGTGTCGCCGGAATCACGCACTGATCAGTCCTCGTTCGTGACGAGCTCCTGCTGACCGCAACTTTAGTCGTAGCTCTCCCTGCCCGTAATCGTGGCAGCAAAACCATAACTGGTACCGATGAGGCTAGATCAGGAAGGAATATGATACTGAACAAAGAAATGTACAACCTAAGGCTCCTTAAGTGGAGTGGCGTATCGTAAATATGCCGCGGACATACCACGGTACGTCACACTACTTTAGTCACCTATTCCATCAACCAAGGGTCATCCTATACTTCGAAGGTAAAACCTAACGCTCTGATACCAACTTTGTCACGACCCGAATGTACGGAGCATGACCGGCACTTAGACTACGAACGTCTCAAGGCGTACGTATGCTAAGTAAGCCGAAACCCAGAAATCCAAACCAAGAGAAGTAGTAGAGAATAGGAAGAACCATATCAAATCAACCTGTATGCAACATAATATACAACGCCTAAAGGCGTGGATCACAACAGAAATGTAACTCAACCAGCAAGAACCAATGGAAAAATAACACGCGACTCTAAGGTCGAAAGAATAAGTATCACTGGTCTCTATCTCAAATAAGTACATGTTTGGTTGATGGAACTTCTAGATACAAATGAAATATAATATACAATATATAATGATGGGTAAGATACAATAACCCACCTACGAGCAAGTCACCCGAAAGGTACAATGCCCGCAAAGCCGTAATGAAATCCGTACGGCAACACCTGCAAGAAACTGGGGCACAACGGGGGTGAGTTGCCAACTCGTGAGTAGAAAAAGATCTACGAACAGAAATCGCATGTATGACGCAATCCTAGGTCATACGATCAATATATATATATATATATATATATATATATATATATATATATAATCCTTAAATATATAACCAGCAATCTCTAACCATGTCTAGGGTAAATATCTAACCCCAAATGTAAACCCATGTGTACATGTCAGTGCATCAGGTGACAATATATCATATGAATGTTGTATGAATGCATGAAACAGAATGCATGTGCTGAAGAAAACTTCTTTCATAACTTTGTGAGATTTCTGTATTTTTAAAATGAGGTATCATAAGAAATCAGCATAAAACAGTGCCTAGCATCGGCACAAAACATAAATCTCAATATCTCGATATCTCTGTATCACAATCTCTGTACCTCAGTATCTCAAATCTCAATGTCTCAATCATAATATCCAGGGCGTCGTCAGTCCAGATCGACCCCTACCATCCATCTCCTGACTACGACGGTATCCTCCGGATATCCGACGTGTCGGGTAATATCACCGGTCGGTCGTGCTCCCCTGCCAGGCTCAATGCCATCTCCTGCGATCTTCTTGCCCCGGGGTACCGCACCGGGCCCACCATGTACCCGAAACGGTTCATCCGCCTCCTCGAATCGGGTCTCGAAATCTATCAGCAAAACTCATGGTGGACGACTCATACATCATGGAAAAACCGCATTTATTTTAAAAAGAGAGAAAGTAGTATATATATGGGTTGCGGTTTTCCTCCAAATCCAGAAAATCTCATGGAAACTCGAATCCAAATCATCAATAGCATGTGAAATCATGAATATAAGCATGAGAATCCATGAATGCAGCATATAGTGAATAACAGCATGCATGAAGTGACAAGTAATAACTACAATGTCAAGCTGGTATACATGGCAAGTACACTAATATCATGTCACTACTAGCTAACAAGCTAAATCAGGCAATAATATTCTCTAAGTGTACGTGACATGGCAATTACCGATGAAGATGTGTGTGCAACAGCAAATAAGTGTACGTGGTACATACGCATCATCGGTAATGGTGCTGGTGTCCTAGCAGCATGATATCAATAATAGAATATGAATCATAACAGTATGCGATGCAGAGCAACAATAATATTATGCGGGAGCTGAAATACTGAACACCATGATCGCTAAACTGCATCTAATGTCATAAAGGTCATATAGCTACACCACTACAAGGCTGCGCTAAAGCTAACAGCAGGTAAGGGAAAACCGCCTAACCTCTGAGTCGATATGCGTATAGGTATATGTAGTCGGTGATCCGCCTCAAAAATATCACATCCGATAACATATCTCTATAATCAGTTATTCTCAAATCAAGAGTGCGGATCAAACGTCAATTTATAGCTCGTACGTAAATCCGTCGTACGGCATCCCCAATCTGGGTACGGGTCAATATCATATTTATCATGCCATTCATCAAGTATTCTCTTTATCAAGATCATCATAATCTGGGTACTGACCTACGTCTAGTACAACGCTAACATCATCACTGTAATCAAGATCTAACTACTGATCGACAGTCTAGTATAAACCGATACTATCATCACATATCATCATAAAGAGTGTACATCGCCTAAGGAGGCCTATCACAATATCCTGTCATATCATAACATATCACATCCTATCTCGTACCATAATCACATGTCGATCATCTAAAATATATATGTCACTATTACTATGGCATCATCATTCCCAAAATCCTCTAAGGTATCAAGATGTACCTTAATTATGAATTTTATCATATCACCGACATCATGACTTCATATCACCATCGACTCACATCAATCCCAAGTATCATCCTCAAATCCGTAATGATCACATAAACCCAAACCTATGTGAACACATATCCATAACGAATTCCATAACCATATGTGAAAAGATGATGTATGCAAGTATGTATATGTGTGTATGTGCAAGTGTAGTGCACCCCATACCCTAAGGTTTCGTAACCTTTCACCAATCCGACATACCAATATCCATTTAACATCAATAATAATCCCAACAACAAATAATAATTGTAGGTGTGTATACGCATCCGTATACATCACCTCGGATTGCGGGGGTGCTATACGCCATCGACCCGACTTCTTCCCGTAGATATAAATCTACTCACCTAGTTATGTGTGCCGGTGCCGATGTCGCCGTTTGCATCTCCAACGCCTCGACGTCACGTGAGTACCTATAAGAATATCACATGCTAAAACTCATGAAAATCACATAAGAAACCAAAATGGTGCACACTACGCCCATAGGTAAAAAACCTGTGACCTTGTGTGCAAAAACAGCCAATATCCACTGTCGTTGACGTCCAAACGCCACCCGACAGAAACGAATCATCGAATACCAAAATCCATACGAAAACACATCGTAAATAATACGCCAACTCATGAAAATGAACCCAGATTTTACCCTAACAGGAAACAGTCAAAACTAGACATACAGGGGGTCAAATTTACATGAAATAGGGCTGTACACGCAAAACGAGGCAGTTTCACCCAGGTCTGGCCGCAAATTGCGGCCAGAATGAGTTAATTTGCGGCCGTAACTTTGAGGTGGTGGCTAGGGCTTTTGGTAGGGGTTCCAGGGTGCCTGCACAGCTCTCTGCCAAGTCAATTTTTCTCTAGGAGGTCCCGGGTGAAAGAAGATCTCAGAAAGGCCTCAAAATCGACAAAAACGGTAAAATACGCCAAGTCGAATAACTCTGGTAACTAACTAGAGATCTGGGGTTATATTGGTTACAATGGTCTCAAAAATATCTAATAAGGTTATACTAACGATCAAAACCAATACTAGGTCAAGTTTCACTCAAAATTGCCTAAACTAGCACAATGTCACAAATAAAACAATGAACTTTCAGATATATAACCTAAACTGAGCAAGAACCAAGTTGGGATGCGAGATTATACCTCCAGGGGGTCCTAGAATGTAGGAGAAGGGAAGATGAAGGAAGGAGGAGGGGTGGTTGCTGGAATGCCCTGGTTGAAGTTGCTGTTGCAACAGATGTTGTTGCTTCAGTGGATGCTGCTGCTTGCAAATTCCTTTCTTCTTTCCCTCTTGCTGAGCAGCAGCTATTGTTGTTGTTTTTATGTTGTTGGGGTTGTGGTTAAGTGGTATGATGGTGTGGAGTTGAATGGATTTGTTGTTGCTGTGGCTGGGGATATTGGTGTTGTTTTTGAATGAAGTTACTGCTGTTGCTGCAGAAGCTGATGCACAAGGGCTGAAATGTTGATGTTGGCTGATGCTTTGGTGGCTGAAGTGTGCTGATGAAGATATGATATGGGCTGATATGTTGATAGGAGTGCATAGGTATGGGGCTATGGTGCTAGGGGCTGCTGATGTGATGAAATTGGGGCTGATGATGTGTTGTATTGGTGGCTGATTTGGTATATCAGCAGCTGAAGTTGTGCTGAAGTAATTGTGGCTGCATGTTGCTGTTGCTTGCAACCTGCCTTCTCTCTTTCCTTGCTGCTGTAGCAGCTGCTGCTAAGGCTTGGATGATGTTGTTTTGTAGTTGGGGTTGTGGTGTTGTGTGAATGTGAGAGATGTGAGAGATGAGAGTGAGTGAGAGGGAGAGATGTGATCAATGAGAGGGAGTGTGAAAGAAACATTGGATTAAGGCACAACCTCAAGTTAACCCCCCTCACCCTTATCTTTCCAAAAGATGTTAGCATGCCCAAAACCACCATGGCTCTCTCTCTCTCCACACAAGGTCAACCCAACACTAAACCCCCCCGGACAAAACCAAAGACCCTTAATTAAACCTAATTAGCTCATAACCAACTCAATTATCTTAACCAAAGGCCTAACCCATCATGGTTGGCCACACATGGTTAACCCACCATGCACCCCCAAACTAGGTCACCCTAAGCTTAACCCTAGTTATCATGCGCAAGTGTGTGCGGTCGTGATAAAATTCTACTAAAATAACCATAAAACCAGATAAATTATTAGAAACCTGTTTTGTTAAACTTTTTACCAAAAACCCCACATTAAGAGGCACTTACCACAACACACAACACTCAGGTGTTACACTCCACTTGCACTAAAGGCCAGTGATTGGCGTACCAAATACCCAACGTCTGCTCTAAGGCCAGCTGTTGGCGTACCGCATACCCAACATCCCAAAAAGTCGCTCTAACTGTGCTTAAGGAGGGCCTTTGTAAATGGATCCTTCGTGTTGCCTTTCGTATCCACTCTCCGGACCTCGATCTCCTGGCGATCTATGATCTCCCTGATCAGGTGATACCGCCTTAAGATGTGCCTGGATTTCTGATGGGACCGTGGTTCCTTCGCTAAAGCTATAGCCCCATTGTTATTACAATACACTGGTATTGGATCAATAATGGATGGAACTACCTGAAGTTCAGCTATGAACTTCTTCATCCAGACCGCCTCTTTTGCGGCATCGCTTGCAGCAATGTATTCAGCCTCCATTGTCGAGTCTGCGATGGTATCCTGTTTGGAACTCTTCCAACACACCACCCCTCCATTGAAGGTAAACACAAAACCCGAGACAGACTTGCTGTCATCTTTGTCACTCTGGAAGCTTGAGTCGGTAAAGGACTCGACCCTGAGGTCTCCATTACCGTAAACTAGAAACATCTCCTTAGTCCTTCTCAGGTACTTGAGAATGTTCTTTACTTCTGTCCAGTGGTCCTCACCTGGGTCTGATTGATACAGGCTCACCACGCTCAGCGCGTAAGCTACATCTGGTCTTGTACATAGCATCACATACATTATAGATCCTACCGCCGAAGCGTAAGGTATAGTGCTCATGTGAACCCTCTCCTCGTCAGTCTTGGGAGACATCTCCTTGGAGAGGGTGATTCCGTGCAATGCGGGTATGTTACCGCGCTTGGAATCTTCCATACTAAATCTCTTTAGTACGGTCTCTATGTACCTGGACTGCGAAAATCCCAGTAATCTCTTGGATCTATCTCTATAGATCTTGATCCCCAGAATGTATGAGGCATCACCTAGGTCTTTCATAGAGAACCTTTGTGATAAGAATAGCTTGACCGATTGTAGCATAGGAATATCATTTCCTATCAAAAGAATGTCGTCCACGTACAAGACTAGGAACACGACAGTTCGTCCTACAATCTTCTTATAAATACAAGGCTCATCTTCGTTCTTGATGAAGTCAAAGTCTTTGACTGTCTCATCAAAACAGATGTTCCAGCTCTGCGATGCTTTCTTCAATCCATAAATGGATTTGAGTAACTTGCACACCTTCCCACTGCTCCCACTGTCTACAAAACCTTCCGGCTGATCCATATAAATGTACTCTTTTAAACTTCCGTTTAGAAAAAGTTGTTTTTACATCCATCTGCCAGATCTCATAGTCATGGAAGGCAGCAATGGAAAGAAGGATCCTAATGGATTTGAGCATAGCCACTAGAGAAAAGGTTTCGTCATAGTCCAATCCTGGTCTTTGACGAAAATATTTTGCAACGAGTCTAGCCTTATAGGTTTCCACCTACCCATCTACACCAAGTTTCTTCTTGTAGATCCATTTGCATCCAACGGGTTTTACCCCAGGTGGAGCAACATCTAGGGTCCACACTTTATTGGTGTACATGGACTCCATTTCAGATTGCATAGCATCCAGCCACTTATCATAGTCCCTACTGATAATGGCCTGCCTGAAACTAGTAGGATCATTTTCTTCCAAGATGCAATCATCTAGATCCCCATCTATGAGAAAACCATAGTATCTCTCAGGCGGATGAGAAATAATACTAGATCTGCGGAGTGGCTGAGGTTCGTCGGGTATAACTGAATCTAAGGGTTCTTCCAAATCTTCTGCTATAGTCTGTGGTTCCTGAATTTCTTCTAGTTCTACCATAATCCCACTAATTTCTTTTGCAAGAAATTCCCTTTATAAAAAGATAGCGTGGCGAGATACTAACACCTTCTGTTCCTCAGTGTGGTAGAACAGATATCCCTTGGAATGGTTAGGGTATCCCACAAACTTGCATAATACAGATCTTGCCTCGAGTTTATCTGGATTCTGCTTTTTAACACAAGAAGGACACCCCCATATCTTAATGTAATCAAGACATGGTCTCTTCCCAGTCCATACTTCATATGGAGTGGTAGGAACTGATTTGGATGGCGCTCTATTCAATATGAATGCTGTTGATTCAAGAGCAAACCACCAGAAAGAAAGAGGTTGTTAGTGTATATGCCCTAGAGGCCTTTACTGTATCATACTAGTTTGTATATTACTGAATAGAAGCTTGGGATATTCACCTTGTATAGACAATCTTGCTCAATATAGTAGTATGCTACTTGGTTTGTTTCTGCTTTAATGTGTAAATGTGTTTATTTTAGTAGATCACCTATACACATTAGTAGAGCCCTTAGGATCTTTGCTTGATTATAAGCGTTTTGATGGCAATCACACTAGTGGGGGCTGGGTAATCCATAAGCACATCCTTATGCAAGTCCCTATTCGTAGGACTATTGAGACAGGGCATCGATACTCCGGAGTAGACTAGCGTATGCGCTTCTCATCCTAGTGTGGGAGACGGTCTGTCCTACAGCCGTCAGTACGTCGTACTTGAGATAGTATGCGGGTGCTCGTTAGGTTATGAGTACACTGGACAGGACTTGTCGGGAACTGTTGGTTGGTACTATACCTATCGTCAGTTATCAGTTCCCAGGTGACATGAGTACAGCTTAGTCCGCTGACTTAACACTGTCACTTCGCCTCGAGTGTGTTCCCACTGTACTTTGATTACTTCCCTACCACGGCTCAAAAGAGTCGTGCAAACAGGTAGTAGTTGGGTGCAGTCCCGAAGCACTTGGAGGCAGTGACGGTTAGACAGGATTCGTCTCTCCCGGTATTGGGGGTTGATATCGCGCTGTGTCTAGGAGAGCCATTACACAAAGTCCCTGGCCAGGGCAAGCAAGATATACTGGTAGGTTTCCAGTGTTGTCTCAGGGTGTTCTGGGCTACACTCCGACACGACTTGTACCGCTATTAGGGGACTGACGTTTACCGCCCCCTAGGCCCACCATGCGATGTTATCAGACGAACAGACCGGACTGTACGGAGATTGTCACATTCAGGCTCAATAGGAGTTCAGATCGGTTTCACCTCGTCCTTCTTCTTGTCGGCATCTACCTGGGGACCGTTACGCACAGCTAGTGCCGCTTGCGGTCTGTGGTTAAACCCACTGCCAGCGTAGTGTCGAGTCTTTAGAGTCCCACACAGAAAGCTATTCGCCTTTAGGCATAAGAGTAGAGGTCGCATGGTTTTGCGACAGGTCGCATGGTTTTTGCGACAGGGTTCGGTCACATCTGTGCACTTGTGCACGTTTTGTGTCCGGGCAGTTTACACTAGCGGGCTTTGGTTTAAGCCAGATCCTAGTGTACGTTTTGGGATTGGTTTTATCTCGTTTGTATTCGTGTTCCTCGGAACGCGGATGCGGGTGTGTATGCACAGTTGACAGAGAGACAGAGGCAGAGGATTCTCATTGGGGTTGTTGACTGTTGACTGTTGACCATTGACTTTTGCTAAACCCAAATGAGAATAAGAAATATGATTAATGATAATATTAATTAAGTATTATTGTGTCATGGTTGAGATGAGGGGTTGACTTTGTTGACTTTGTTGACCGGTTGACTAGGTTGGACTAGTTAACCATCATCATTACAATGGCTATCATTTCATGGCAAAGACTTTTGCTTGCTTGTTTCTTTTTGCAAAATGAGTGCATGAAATGAAATGGCCATTTTGACTTGAACCATCACATAATACTCAATTACTATTATGAGTTATCATGATTTTGGATTATGAAAGCTTGGATGAAAAAAGACTTACTCATTCTCTCATTTGCTTTCTCTCTCTTGCTTGAACTCTCCCTCTTGCTCTTCCTTTTGCTCTCTCTCTAGCTCAAGGCAACTCCCTCTCATGAGTTGAGAAACATTGCCTTATAGATAAAAGAAAACCCATATCACTTCTCTACTCACCCTAGTTCACAAGGTTTAGCAAACCAAGTGTTCTAGTTTCTTCTAGTTTGAAGAGAAGCCAAAGGTAGAAGCTTTCAGGTGGATCCATCTTCGGCGCAAGGAGACGACGAGGTGAGGCCGATCCGTACACCGCAAAGAGTTGAAGACGAAGGAGTTCAAGAAAGGTATAACCCCCTAACCGAGTAGGTAAAACTCTTGTTAGGTTTGTTAGATAGTTGTTTAATAAAGATCCGTATTTTGAGTCCATGTTACCACCTCTTGAAAAATCGTTTTTCATCATTTCCGCAAGCCCGTAAGTACCGGGAGAGGTAACGTGGACTTACAGAGGTAACTCGGCATTACTCATCATGGAGAGAACCATATCCAATAGGGCATGGTTCCTCCGCTCCGATACGCCATTGTGCTGTGGTGTATACGGAGGAGTAAGCTGAGGGAGAATGCCATTCTCTTTTAGAAAATCCCTGAATTACGTGCTTAAGTACTCCCCTTCTCTATCAGATCGGAGGATCTTAATACTTTTGCCAATCTGGTTCTCTACTTCATTCCTGAATTCTTTGAATTTCTCAAAAGCTTCAGATTTGTGTTTCATAAGATACACATATCCGAATCTAAAGAGATCGTCAGTGAATGTGATGAAGTACGAGAACCCACCCCGCGCATGTATAGACATTGGACCACACACATCACTGCGTATGAGTCCTAAAAGCTCTCCTGCTCTTTCTCCATGTCCGGTGAAAGGAGATTTGTTCATCTTTCCTTTGAGACAGGATTGACAAGTTTCATAAGATGAAAATTCGAACGTGTTAAAATATCCATCTTTATGTAACTTACTCATTCTTTTCTCCCCAATATGACCAAGTCTACAATTCCACAAGTAAGATTTGTTCATCTCTGAATTCTTCCTCTTGCGTGTGTTTTGTATACTGAGAACTGTGTTTTGATTAAGAACATAGACACCATTACACAGTGTACTTTCTGCAACCAATACCTGATTAAGGTAAATGTTCATGATATTTCTATCAAGAAAAAAGTTATATCCATCTTTATTAAGTAAAGAAACTGATATTATGTTGCATAACATGGAAGGTACATAGTAGCAATTGTCCAAAATCATAGTATTGCTATTGGGCAACACTAGGTGATATTCACCGACGGCCGCAACATTAACTTGTGCTCCGTTCCCTACTCTGAGGGACATATCACCAGGTCCAAATATCCTACTTTTTCTCAGTCCCTGCAATAAATTACAGATATGAGATCCTGATCCGGTATCGAGTACCCAGGAGGTAGGACTGACCGAAAAACAGTTCTCAATAATAAGAACACCTGAAGAAGACGCAACATAATGTTTCTCCTTCGATGGGGTTATCAAGGAATACAAACTTTCCTCTTTCCTATGCTCACACTCATGACCGTTGTCATAAGTTAGAGCCGAACCGATGCTCCCCAGCCCGGAATAAGAATTCGGATCGGTCAAGCAATACATTTTATTATCTTGATTAGGGCGTGAAATGGTTGCTACCTGGAGAGAGAGGGAAAACACTCAGCATGCGCTCTTGCAAGATTAGATTGGTTATTAATTTATCTAATCAGGGTGGCTCCCACTGTTTCCTCAAATTCTTCTTCAAACCCTAAAAGAAGAACTAGTCAGGATTAATCGCACGTCACAATACTTGCTTAACTTTCAGCCAGGACGATGTTGGTACTTCAAGGGAGGTTTTCCAACGCTTTCGCGAAGTTCCTTAATTACATAACCTCTTTTCCCTGGAGGCGTAGCCCCGCTAACACCTTTCTAGACACCTACTTGGTTTATAGCATTGATTGTTAAGTGTGATAATCTCTCGAGAGTAATCCTACTCATCAGTGGGATCGGGATCCAACTATCATTGTGTGATGCACTAGATGGAATCCACTCTAGTCTCCACACTCCAGAAGGTATGCTAAATCTGCAAGTTTCCTGTATATTTGAAACTCCCGATGTGGTTTTTTCCCCAAGTGCTTATGACCTTGACTTTGGCCAACAAATCATAACGCGCAAGTCAAGTTTTACCCATCATTGTCCTAATTGATTTAGGCCCACCCACACACATCCTTGACTTTGGCCAACAAGATGGTACGACTGTCCTAAACCAATGCATTTTATCTATGCTACGGATAAGAAACATACAGCTACCATACACGATGCCTTGACTTTGGCCAACAAACACCGTATGAATACTATGTGTATTTATCCGAAATGACGGAGGGCTACAGTTAGGTTTTTGGAGAAAACCCCGTTAACTTAATGAACTTGATATCGTTGAAGGAACCTGAGTAGTTTTTTTTCAAAAATATATAGTGGCGAAAACCTTTGCTAAAGAGATCACTCCCTATGAAGGGATCTCGGCTCTTTCCTCGTCGAATGAGGTGCAGGATATTCCAAACTGAATACCACGATGCAAAGCAAAAATAATCGACCATATTGGAGTTATTACGTTGATGTAAACTTTTACTCAAGGAGTCACTCCCGGTGAAGGGATCTCGGCCCTTGCCTCGTCGAATGAGGTGCTGGATATTCCAAACTGAATACTACTGTGCAAAGCAAAAGATAACATCTGTAATGTCAGTTTTTAAAGCTTGGTTCCAACAACATCTTTTAGGTTTATTATCTTGCATTAATCAAAATTAATGCGGTCCCATCATTTTGTAACCTATCAGACTAGAAAAGAACGAAAATATGATGTACGTATATGCCATCCGCATTCGCTACTGGGCCCCGTCATCACTCGTTGGGTTACTTAACTAACGACAGAGCGGGGGCTGGACTAGCGCAGGTGCAAAACATATACAACATCTACTAGTATATATAACATTCGTCCCAGGCATGATAATAAACAACATCACAGATAACAATACAGAATGGTGGATAATCTTGGAGCCCCGGGTTTCATTTGAGCCGCAAATAAAACCCGACGTTCCCGGTCGTGTGGATAGCCTGTGCAATGAAAACCTGTACCCCCTACGAGTGTGGCGAATAGCCCGCCAATTCTAGAATGAAGCCCCCTCCGTCTTTGCGCCATGAGATGCGGGCTTGTTTCCTTCTAGGACCCGGCTATTCGTGCACTCCACCGCGGGGTAATCCTAATACAGCAAAAGAAAATAATATATACAAGCGGTGACATCGACCTCAACCCGGTCGTGCCCCAAAATAATATACAACCTGGCAAAGACGACAGTCCACATGTCGGACGCTCCCTCCGCAACAACAAATGTACAGATGAATAATAAACTGTATTTCTAACATTGCATCACATGCTACCCATCACGACTATCCAACCACAACATCAGCACAACCACAGAAATATCAACGCGAATGTCACGTTCGCAAATCCGTCTAAAAGAACATATAGCAGATAGACGGATTTACCGATCAAATGACATTCACGATCGCAGAATCTAAACTAAGTACTGATAACAAAATACGTATTTTAAAATTACGATCGACTAAACTTTCCAAGTGGGCCCCAAGTATTAAACTTACACTGTAACAAATCTGGGCCCAAAAAATAATTATTTCGGAAACCACAATTCCAAAAATAAGAGGCCCAGAAGAAATTTTGTTCATGTGGGCCCCAAAACGGCCGCGGAACCGCCGCCAATAGGGGTTTTCGCGGCGGATCCGCGGTGGTTTAGAGGGATCTCGTGACCAATTTTCTTCTGTCGTCTTAAAAAAGCCTGCATGATTTTCTGAGAGTAAAAAATTGATTTTTCGAGCACTTTTAAAATCGACAGAAAACCCATGAATGGAAATGCGGTTTTTGAAAAATCCGGTCAATCGTTATTTTAAACACGTTAGAACAAGTTAGTGTGTGTTTTATGGATGGCTCTGATACCATGAAGGGTTACCCTAGTGCCCCGGCCAACTTTCGTGGCCAAATGTGGAACAAAATTTTTGTAACGAATAAAAACTTGGCACTAGTTTAACTCTAAACCCGGATCTTTCCATAAAACTAACTAGCTACACTAGGAGAGCTATCTACTATGATGAGGAATTCTTACCAAACGAACCAAGTCCTTCGGTTTTCGTTCTTCATCCTTAGCTCCTACTAGCCACCTTGAACTTGCTTGATCTTCTTTCCTTGCTCCGTCGGTTCTCCGGGATCGAGCTTGTTCTTCGGTCTTCCTTGGTCCTTGATGATCCACCCGGGGAGTACGATCCATGGCTCTGGCTCCTAACTATGTAACAAAAGGAGCAACTAGAAAACTTGGTTTGCTAAACCAAGTAGTCTAGGATGTAGTTTGGATTTCTAAGTGTAAAGCTATCTCTTTCTTGCCTCTTCACTTGATTCTCAACACATGAGAAGGTAGTGAAGAGGAAGAAGATGAAGGTGGAGGAAACTAGTGAGGAAGGAGAGGAATGAGAGCTCAAGAGAAAATGAATGAATCATGAAAGAGAAAATCACACACCTTGGTTTTGTGTATGAATTCTTTCAATAAACAAATGGCAACCATGCTTCAATAGTAACCACAAATGAATTGAAAATTCATTTGTTGATTATTAAAGCATGGTCATGCCCATTCCTCCCATTCCTTACACTTTACACCTCATTTCCATTTATTAAATAAATGGAAAATACATAATGAGGTAGACACCTTCTAGAAGGAAAACTGTAATAAATACGGATTTCCGTCTACAATACATATAAACCGGTAATCAGATAAAAATCCGAACGCCCAAAGAGATAGAATAATACGAAGAACGTAATACTAGAATATATATATCGAAATACATATACGTAAATTATTAAATCAATACCTGATTTAATAATCTGGCTCAAACCCGAGTCGGCTAGTATTACCAACTGTCCGATCGAAAATCCGAGTACAAAGTACATCAATCGATCGAACCCTGTACGTATCCAATACGGCTACTCCATCATTTCGCTTGAATCAGGGAAACACTCTGTGTGGGACTCTAAAGACTCGGCAGTACTCTGGCAGTGGGTTTAACCACAAGCACGTCAGCGGCACTAGCTGTACGTAACGGCTACCCAGGTACCTGTCGAAAGGAAGGCCGATGAGAAAACTCATCCGGATCTCCTTCTGAGCCTATCCGTGATAATATCCGTACAGTCTGGTCTCTTCGTCATAGAGTATCGCATATCAGGTCTAGGGGGTGGTGAGCGTCAGACCCTAATAACCTGATAAGTCGTGCCGATGTGGCTCAAGACCGATCCGGGATACTAATGATCAACCTATCGGTAAGTCCCAACTGTCTTGGCCAAGGTCTTATGGTCCTAACCAATCGAATCACAGTGCGATATCGACTCCCTATACCGCGAGAGACGAATCCCCGACAATCGCTCACTGCCTCCATGTGGCTCGGGACTGAACCCAACCAAAACCTGTTTGCACGACTCAGTAAAGCCGTAGTAGGGTAGTGGTCAAAGTTCAGTGGGAACTCACACGAGACAAATGCCGATCTTGGGTCCAAAGACTAACCTGTACACATGTCACCTGAGAACATCCATCTGACGATAGGTATAGTACCACATGGAAGTTCTCGGCGAGTCCGTCCAGTGTACTCACACCCAGTGAGCACCTGTATACGATCTTAGGTGCATCAGACCAATGGCTGCGGGACCCACCATCCCCCGGCGGGGCTAGAAACATATACACCAGTCTACTCTGGAGTATCAATGCCCAGTCTTGATACTCACGCGACTATGGACCATTTAAAGATGTGCCTATGGACTACCCAGCTCCCTCAAGTATGATCGTCATCGCAACGCAGGTAGTCAAGCAAGATCCTAGGGGCTTTATCAACATGTAACCGCAATATGTAATAACGAGTATGACATATGCCATGTTAAGATAAAGACAAACCATAATAGTATACTACCGTATCGAGTCTTTATCTATCTGTGCAAGATAGATATAATAACAATACAAAAAAATACACATATCCCGATAAAGACAAGCCAAATAATATATTATAAAACTGAGCAAGATTGTTCTGTACATACATATCCCTTGTATCCATATGTATACATATACAATACTGGCCTCCAGGGCATATACATCCAACAATGTCAAGCTATATTTAGGGCAGAGAAAGCCACATACCGATCCAGGACGATATTGTAGATTGGTTGGTAAACTTAATCATTTGACCGTAACAAGGCCTGACATCTCTTTTCCTGTTAGTATAGTTAGCCAGTTTATGGCAGATCATAGATATTCATATTGGAGTGCAGTGATGCGTATCCTTCATTATTTGAAAGCTACACCAGGAAAAGGTATTATGTATAATAACTTTGGGCATTCTAAAGTTACAGAGTTTACAGATACAGATTGGACTGGATCGCCAACTGATCGAAAATCAACAATAGATTTTTGTGTGTTTGTTGACGGCAATTTTCTCTCGTGGAAAAGTGAGAAACAGAATGTTATCTCACGTTCAAGTGCTTAATCAAAATACAGAGGCATGTCCAATATTACGAGTGAGCCGGTATGGATAGTTTCTCTTCTTCGAGAACTTGGTTATCAATCTAAGAAGCCGGTACAACTTTATCGCGACAAATAGACAGCAATTTATATTGCCAACATTCTAGTTTTTCATGAACGAACAAAGCACGTCGAAATAGATTGCCATTTATTCGAGAAAATTTTGAAAAAGGGAACATTGATGCAGTCCACGTGGAAAATGACTATCAATTAGCAGACTTATTCATCAAGCTTTTAGGAAGGAGCCGGGTGCATTTTATTTGTACCAAGTCGGGCATGTGTGATATATATGGTCCAATTTGATGGGGAGTGTTACGAATAAGATATAGATATAGATTTAGTTAGATTGGTAAGATTTAGATTTGATTAAATCTAATTAGATTATTTGTATTTTTCTATTATTAGAAAAACAATGATATATATATATATATATATATATAGAGAGAGAGAGAGAGAGAGAGAGTGAGTAAGAAGGGGGGGGGGGGTTTCTCTATCTCCCTCATAATTTTCCCTAATTCTCTGATTTCAATCCTCAAAAAGGGAATGATGTCGCCACTTCTATGCAGGTTTAGGTCTATTTAGAAATCGATAACACCTCTTCATAAATTGATTAGCATGCATTTGCTTCATTTCACCAAATGCCATGCCTAACTTGGGCTCCACTCTGTGTTATTGTAGCTGATGCAACTCAACTAAACAAGCTCTTCTCTGACTGCATCAACCAGTGAAAGCAATGTGGCCGGTCGTGTACTGGTAACTAATTACTTTCATAATTTAAATAAAAATTCCGAGGCATGTCAATAATTAAAACGTAGTGATATTTTAATTATTTTGCAGAACAATTTGAGTGCCAAATTATCAACGTCCGGATTGTGCAATGTTGGTTAGGTTAGAATTCCTTCGATAGAGTATTAGGTGATGAGAACGGGTCGTTCTCCAAGATTAAATTCATGATGATTTTAAAGTTTGATTGAGTCCACATAGCACACATGATGGAAACTATATATAGATGATGATGGGTGACCAATATCAAAATCTCTGTTGCTGCTGCATATACGCAACCCGCATCAACAGATGCGTTAAGAGACGATAGACGCACAATTAGCTGACAAGCCTTGAGCCTTCAATCTTTCAAATCATATTTACACTTGGGCGTCCCTTGCGATGATGCCCCCCCTGCCCCCCCCCCCCCCCCCCCCCACAAAAGCCAATTTTCAAACAACGTCAAATTATAGATCGATATCATTCTTTGTATTAGTCTATATTCTACTATTCAATTTTCAAAAGAAAGCAAGGAAAAAAGGCACACAAACGTAGGTGTGACCACCAATAATCAAAACTCAAATTATAGACCCATATCATTCTTTGTATTAATCTATAGTCTATAAAATACCTGACAACAATAGTCAAAACACATTAGACATCAATTGTGTAAATCCACCAAGATCCATCAACCGAGGTGTCACCCATACGATTGCGTTCCATCTGAATTGTTTGAATTTATAACAAGAGAACTAAATTTGTTTATATGAGCAATAAACTCAATATATTTTATTAAGAGGTAAATAATCTCAATTATATTTATACATCTCATAATATAACTAACTAATAGCTAATAATCATAACAATCTTACACACTAATCATAATCTCAATAACATAAATCACAACTTATCTGATTTATGATAACTATAATATCTAATACAGTTCTATTCAAATATCTCATAATCTAACGGGCTCTCTTAAACTCACGTTGGATAACCGAGAGTTTGGATAATATCTTGAACAAAAATATGGCAATTTGTAGAACGACGAAAAAACAACAGATCTAAAGTATCGAGTATGGCGAACTAATACCCTTTGATCTCTTCAACGGATTGCAAGATGGACCAAACTTAATTGTTTGAATTTATAACAAAAGAACTAAAAATTTGTTTAAATGAATATCATAAGAAAGCAATAAACTCGATATATTTATTAAGAGATAAATAATCTCAATTATATTTATACATTTCATAATATAACTAACTGATAACTAATAATCATAACAATTTTACATACTAATCATAATCTCAATAAAATAAATCAAAACTTATCTGATTTATGATAACTATAATATCTAATACAATTATATTCAAATATCTCATAATCTAATAGGCTCTCTCAAATGCACGGTGGATAACCGAGAATTTGAATAATACCTTGAACAAAAATATGCAATTTGTAGAACGATAGAGAAGAACAACATATCTAAGTATCGAGTATGGCGGACCAATACCTTTTGATCTCTTTCATGGATTGCAAAGCGAACTGAACTTAATTATTTGAATTTATTACAAAAGAACTAAATTTGTTTAAATGAATTTGATAAGAAAGTAATAAACTCGATATATTTTATTAAGAGAGAAATAATCTCAATTATATTTATACATCTCATAATATAACTAACTGATAATTAATAATCATAAAAATTTTACACACTGATAATAATCTCAATAACATAAATTAAAACTTATCTGATTTATGATAACTATAATATCTAATACAATTATATTCAAATATCTCATAATCTAACAGGCTCTCTCAAACTCACGGTGGATAACCAAGAATTTGGATAATATCTAAAACAAAAATATGCAATTTGTAGAACGATAGAGAAGAACAATATTTCTAAAGTACCGAGCATGGCGGACTAATACCTTTTGATCTCTTTCATGGATTGCAAGGTGGACCGAACTTAATTGTTTGAATTTATAACAAAAGAACTAAATTTGTTTAAATGAATTTGATAAGAAAGCAATAAACTCGATATATTTTATTAAGAGATAAATAATCTCAATTATATTTATACATCTCATAATATAACTGACTGATAACTAATAATCATAAAATTTTTACACATTAATTATAATCTCAATAACATAAATCAGAACTTATCCGATTTATGATAACCATGATATCTAATGCAGTTAGATTCAAATATCTCATAATCTAACAGCCTCTCTTAAACTCACGGTGGACAATAGAAAGTTTGGATAATAGCTTGAACAAAAATATGCAATTTGTAGAACGATAGACAAGAACAACATATCTAAAATACCGAGCATGGCGGACTAATGTAGGGTTACTTAGCGCGGCAGCAAGGTTTCGGAAGACATCGTCCATGTCGTTTTCAAATTTATGCCGTTCTAAAGAACCCTAACCCTAGAATCTTAACTAGAGTTTTAAACGAAAAGATATGTAAACATCTTTAAAACTAAGTGAATGCGGAATACAACTTTTGTAGACCAGTCCTTCACTTCAAATGCTCCGTGTAGAAGTCCCTTCGCTGCGAGTAATGATCTCCCGAACTCTTGAGAGGATCCACAAGGTGAAAGATGCAAACTTGCTCGAAATCTTCGAGACCGAAGATGATCTACGTCGAGAAAACTCAAGCTCATGCTAGCTCTTCACTAAATTAGGGTTTCGTGAAGCAAATACCCTAAACTAAATGGCTAATAGTAGAGGATGATGGAGTAGGAAATGGGCTCACTTTAGATTTATTTTTCTCACAATATTTTCTCATTATTTTCAAAAGCTAGAAAGCTTTTCATGAGGAAGAAGAAGCACAAGTGAAGAAGAATGAGAGAATGAACTCATGAGGTGAGAATATGAACCATGGGTGAGTTAATGTCATACACTAACTCATGTAGAGAGTTTACCATGGTAAGGATAATGGTTAGGTCAATAAATATCTTCAAGTGAAACAAAAATGGTGGACTTGGTCAATAATTTCTACAAGCTTCTACAAGCTTGCAGCCATGCCAAATATGCATCCATTTTTGAATTACTTAGATAAATATAAATCCTAGGATTATCCTAACTATAGTGTAAGTCTCATACACCCATGAAGCATGTAGCATCAAGCATGACACAATAAAATGTACATTAATATATATCACATATATACAATATGCACACAAGTGAGAAAACGAAATGTTTAGTGAGCAAATATTAGTTAATGTAAATTAATATATCAAATATATAATTATACATTAAATTATCAAATCAACACTTGATTTAATAATCCGGCTATATCATATATAACCGACTAATATCATATGAATCAACTTATTGAATCAACACTTGATCCGATAACCCGGCTATATCACATATAACCGACCGATATCACATATCGCGAGAATAGAATGCGGTATCATATACGCGCATTAATCTCGGTCCCGCACATATCACATATGTGCTCCTACTCCATTTCGCATGAATCAGGAAACCTCTGTGTAGGACTCTAAAGACTCGTTAATACGCCGGCAATAGGTGATGATCATATCAAACACCCACAAGCCGCAAGCGGTCTGCCAAACGTAACGGCCACCCGGGTATTGAGTGATCAGAAGATTAACAAGCAAGCCTGCTCATACTCCTGCGAATCCAATCAGTAACACTACCGTACAGTCCGGTCTCTTCGTCAGATATGTCGCATATCACAGCTGGGGGTGGTATAATGTCAGACCCCAATAGCCTAATAAGTCATGTCGATGCAAGGTCCATAACGGTTCGAGAAACTACTGAAAACACTTACCAGTAGATCTCAGCAACCCTGGCCAGGGATTTCATGTTATGGCCAATCGAGTATAGCGCAACATCAACTCCCAATACCGGGAGAGACGAATCGCCTCCTATCGCTCATTGCCTCCACGTGACTCGGGACTGTATCCAAAAACCACCTTTTTTCACGATCTCTTGACCGTGGTATAGTGGAAATCAAAGCACAGTGGGAATCACACACGACTCTATGATGATCTCGGGTCGACAGACTAATCTGTACCGGTGTCACCAGAGAACTGCTATCTGACGATAGGTATAATACCATCTAGGAGTTTTCGGCGAGTCCGTTCAGTGTACCTAGTCTCCACTGAGCACCTGTATACCTTCTCTGCTGTCAAACACCAATGGATATGGGATCATCCATCGCCCATCATATGGGTCAAGAAGCGCATATGCTAGTCTACTCTGGAATATCGATGCCCTGTCTCGATACTCCCACGACTAGGAATAATCTAAGGATGTACTTACCGACTACCTCTGCCCCACTAGTATGATCTGCATCATAGTCCAGGTAGTCAAGTACTCATCCTAAGGGCTTTATCAACAAGTAATAGAGAGACAATAAGTGTACATGTTAAGATAAAGAGAAACCAGATATCATACTATCATGTGGAGCAAGAAAGTCCTCCCTATATATGTCCAAGCATCCACTACAATATACATCACATGTACAGTAATGGCCTCTAGGACATACATATAAATAACAATCTCCCACTTGCACTAAGGTCATTTGTTGTTGTATCTTATACTCAACGTCCTATAAAAGTCTCTCTAGGAAAAGGCCTTTGTAAGTGGATCCGCTGTGTTATCCTTCGTGTCATCTCTCCTGACCTGGATCCCTGGGAGATCAACCATCTCCTTGATCAGGTGATACTTGCCTCAGAATATGTCTGGAACGCTGATGGGACCTGCGTTCCTAGGCCAAAACCATAACTCCATTGTTGTCACAATAACAATTATTGGACGCTCAATGGTAGGAACCTTGTTTATCTCATGAACAAGAAATGTCCGACAGCCACTTTGTTAGTATCGTTGGTAGCAATGTATTCAGCCTTTATCGTCTAGTATGTCACAGTATCTAGCTTGGAACTCTTCCAACATACCGTCCCTCCACTAAGGGTAAAGACAATACCTGTGACTGACTCTCAGTCGACCTTATCACTCTGGAAGCTCAATCCAAGAACATTTATTTAGTGCTTCTCAAGTACTTAAGAATGTCCTCCACAGCTGTCCAGTAATTCTCCCAAGACCCGATTGATTCCTGATCACTCACCTAGTGAGTTGTAACACCCTAAACTTTCTGTACAATTTTTTTCAAAATACAGAAAGGGGTATTTTTGCTTGAGCACAAATTATAAATTTGTTTTGCTTTTTAATAGCAAGAAGGAGCTTGTTGCTCATTGGTAAGACCTTGCACTGCTGAACCAAAGAACCAGAGTTCAAATCCCATCACTCACATTATTTTTAATACTGTTTTCTTTTCAATTTTTAGAAGTCTAAGGGTCTACACGTGCATAACTCATAAAAACCCCACTACACGTATAAAACAAACTGTCCCTGAGGCTACACCAAGCGACGAGGGACACGTGGCGGCGAGCCCCGACCCGACTCGGCAGACTCGGGCCGGCGACTCGGTCGACTCGGCCCGCCGCCGCCGGCCGAACTCGGTTGGATCAGGTTGGGTCCAACATGAAAGTTCTGTCTTTTGGTCTTCCTAACTCCCCTGTACACTTTAAATTTCTGAAAATTAACATAGCCTATTAAATTCAATTAAAACCCCATTAAACCATATTTTTAATACATTTTCAATACAACCTTTCAGCTACCCTTACCATATAAATATCACCCCTAAACACACACCCCTCACTCCAAATTTCTATCCAAAACTCTCAAGAAAATCCCTAGAACTTTTGTGTACAAGTGGAGTTAGCGAAGGGCGAAACTCCGGCGATTTCCGACGACGACCCTAGGAGCTCCCGGCGAAGAAACGACGCACCGGCGCCTCCTACCGTCTCCTCTCCCTCTTCTTTATACTACAAACCCGTAAGTCCCACCTCTCTCTTCTCTATTCCACTCTAAAAACTTGTAAAACTAAAACCCAACAGAAGCGGAGTTAAATCCGACTTCCGATTCGGTTTTCTTTATAAAGTTCAATTTTCCTTAACACAACATGTTAAACTCTTACATCTTGACTATTAATCATTAAAAAACATGTGAACAAGTTTCATAGCAAAATATTTCATTTTGTAACTTTTACCGCTTTTTTTCACTAAAATACTATGTAGTTTACTCTCTACCTTAAAACATCATTAATCTTGCTATACCTTTAATTAGACCACGAGGTAATGACCTACCTTCTCACAACGCTCATATGCAATATAGCACAATACCTTTCGGGAACATAGAATACGGGAAAACGAAACTTTACATATAAATACCATTTACTATTAAAACTGTTTTCTACAAAATTATGTATTTTACACAAATCTTTGCAAAGCACAGCGACAACCCATTTTGGGGAACCCGATCGGGATGGTGCGGATTATCGCACTTCCTCAAGCTTAGTAGTGCAAGATGCAGACCTCCGCAAGGAGCATTCGGTCTCGAGAGATTTAAAATACAAATATCTTAAGAAAATGAGATTTCTAGAAAATAATAAATTAAAATTATTTTATATAAAATATATATATGTATTATCAAAATACCTATTTTTGATATAATATAACTATTCCAACTTTTCTAAATCACAAGAATCACTTTAAATGAAAATAACATGAAATTCCACGCAAGTTCAATATTACAATTATATACCCTATATTATGAAATTAGGTTATTTTTCACTAGAAATGTCATAAATATAAAATCCACAGCCATGAAAACTCTAAAGACGATAAATAAATACTTGGGGTGTATTTTGAAAATTATACAAAAGTATTTTTACATATAACCTCCTCAAGTTCTATAAATTACCCTAAGGACCCTAGTAAATATAGGTTTAAGCGGGACCAATCTCTTGAGCCTCAGGGAGCCGGAGAAGTGGATGCTTTCCTATTTAAGGTAAAAAAACTTAACAACGGTGTTATCAACACGGTAATCGTCTTTGAAAAAGACACAAATCCTGCCGTCCATGTGCAGCGGTTACCGATAATACCAAAACCAAATTCAGGATTCAATTTCTTCTCTAATTGTTCCGACTCAGACTGAGTCTCATTATAAATAATCTGACTTGAATATGATTCAAGTATCCAAACTACAATTCAACATGAATCCATAAATCCATATATTCAATCTATCAATTTATACAACTTGACCGAACCGAACGATGGATACACTTCCATTTACATGATTCTCCAGTTACATCCATTTACATGATTCTCCAGTTACATCCATTTACTGATATCATGGTTTCGGCAAGTCATCTATACAATTCAATTTTCAAGACAATGCAATACAATACAATACCATCAGTACAATCATTACTATCAATACAATAAATTCACGGGGTATTGGTGTAGTTCATTCGTGAATCCAACAGAATCTCAAGAGTCCCCTAAGACCATGAATCCATGTCTACTAACACAAGCAAGTTATCATGAGGGCCCGTGTTTCCATGCTCCTGGATTACAGCCTGTTGTGTTTGGAATAGTTCGACGACGGTTGAAGTCCCGTTACTAACATTTGATTCGGGCCCGTGGTTCCCTACCTCTGGATTACAGCCTGTTGGGTTTGAGAATACTCTTGAGATTGGTTGCCATTCACCCTTGAACTTGCGTTAACAACAGCATTAAATACAACAGTATAATAAAATAATACAACTTTAAAAGCTATACTCTCTCTCTCTCTCTCTGCCTATACTACTTCTCCCTTATCTTTGGGACTTACCGAGCGATTGTTCGCTGACGATATCCCTTCTCTTTCTTCTTTGGAATGTTGTCAGGTGGATCGGAAGCACTAGAGCACGAGACCATTCAGAAGTATTCGGAGTAGGCCCTTGAGCAGTACACCGAAGACCCAGAGCTGTAGCCACTTTTACCTATTTCATTTCAGTACTTTCTATTTCTGTTATGCCACTGTTTAGGCATTGCTTTCATTCAGATGTATTTACTTTTCCATGCATTATACAAAAGAATGTTAATAAATAGAGTTGATGTTCAGTTATACCTACTGTCTTTGTCTCTTGTGCATTTTTACTTATATTGCTTAGATACGCTTAGCATATTTACTTCAGAGTAAATATGTAGCGGCCAGTCGCGTCCTCTGCCCGTATACTGGGAAGCGGGGCGTGACAGGTTTTGTTGGTAGCTCATGCAGGTCAGAGTTGTATGGAACACTACCATGCGGTTCTGTTCTGCGTGAACAACCTAAGCAATATAATACAAGAACCAGCAACTAAACATTATTTGCAATCCATATTCCTTGAATCTTATCATTTCATACTCTTTGAATCATATACTTTGAATCTGTCCTAACCTAAATTTTCTTTCAAGGTTATGGATTCCCCGAACAACACCAGCACCGACTTCAACAACACTCCACCACCACTACAAATTACACCTGCCGTCCCTGCTTCGATCAACGAGCAGATGATTTCTGCTTGAGGCAATCCGCAGCCTCGTGGAAGGACAACGGCAGCAGACTGCTATTCTGTTGAACCGTCCAGAAACAGAAGCATCTGGGGTGAAGCAATTTAGGGCTTTGCACCCCCAAACAGTTTACAGGAAAAGAGAGCCCACTGGAAGCTGATGAATGGGCTCAGAGCATCGAAGATGATCTGGCAGTGGCACAAGTGCCAGAGATAGCTTGGGTTCATGTTGCAAAATTACAGCTCACGGACAGTGCACGGGTCTGGTAGAAGGCGGAAGAAGGCCGTCTTGACCAACCTATCGAATGGAAGACTTTCCGAGACATGTTCGACGCAAAGTACTTCCCTGAGACTGCCCGCTTCGACAAGGAACATCAGTTCATCCATCTGCAACAAGGTTCAATGTGGACCAAGTCAGTAGATGAATATGACGCTGAGTTCACCATGCTCAGTCGGTAAGATATGTCTCAATGTTCGATTTTATATCACATACTACACAGCCAACACAAGACCGTAACAAGTTTGCGCCCATCTCATACCGACTACTGAGATCAGAGCTAGAAGATTTCAGCAAGGGTTGGACTCGGAAATCCAAGCTGCATTAGCTACAAGGGATTTCCCAACCCATGATTTGGCTTTGAAGGCTGCCCGAAGATACGAGGCGGTGGTAAAGAAGAAGGACAAACCTCAATCTGCCGGATTGAAGCGCCTTGCCAACCAGATGGCAGGAGAAGCCGCATCAGGACCACCATTTGTAACAAGGACACCGGGAGTACCAATCAACAGGCCCAGCCCATCCTTTTGTACCTACTGCAAGAGAGCTGGACATCTGATGGAAGATTGCCGACGAGCAAACGGTTTTTGCCTGATATGTGGATCATCCTCACATATCATAGGAACTTGCCCACACAACCGAACTAATCTTAATTCCGCAGCTAGACCAGCTTTCCAAGCTCCACCTACTCGGTTAGCTCTTCCTGCACCACCTCTATGTGGACCACCTTTATCTCGACAACCAGTGATGTACCAGCATGCACGAAGAAATGTGCCGAGATGCCAGGCTTACATTTTGGCGGCCGTAGAAGCTGAGACGGTTGGCCAGGATAACCCTGGCAATTCTTTTCAACCTTTTCAAACCATTGTATCACTTTGTTATTTTTCATACACTATCAGTACTTCAGTCACCAAACTTTCCTTGAATCCGTTACACTTTCCTTTTACAAATTTCGAGAACGAAATTTTTATAAGGATGGTAGAATGTAACAACCCTAAACTTCCTGTACAACTTTCTGTACAAATTTTTTCAAAAATACAGAAAGGGGTATTTTTTCCTGAGCACAAGTTATAAGTTTGTTTTGCTTTTTAATAGCAAGAAAGAGCTTGTAGCTCATTGGTAATTGCACTGCTGAACCAAAGCACCAGAGTTCAAATCCCATCACCCACATTATTTTTAATACTTTTTTCTTTTAAATTTTTAGAATTCTAAGGGTCTACACGTGCATAACTCGTAAAAACCCCACTACACAAATAAAACAAACTGTCCCAGAGGCTACACCAAGCGACGAGGGACACTTGGCCGACTCAGCCCGCCACCGCCCGGCCGAACTCGGTTGGATCGGGTTGGGTCCAACATGAAAGTTCTGTCTTTTGGTCTTCCTAATTCCCCTGTACACTTTAAATTTTCTGAATATTAACATAGCCTTTTAAATTCAATTAAAACCCCCATTAAACCATATTTTAATACAATTTTTAATACATTTTCAATACAACCTTTCAGCTACCCTTACCCTATAAATATCACCCCTAAACACACACCCCTCACTCTAAATTTCTATCCAAAACTCTCAAGAAAATCCCTAGAACTTTTGTGTACAAGTGGACGTTAGCGAAGGGCGAAACTCCGGCTATTTCCGACGACGACCCCTAGGAGCCTCCCCGGCGAAGAAACGACGCACCAGCGCCTCCTACCGTCTCCTCTCCCTCTTCTCTATACTACAAACCCGTAAGTCCCACCTCTCTCTTCTCTATTCTATTTCTAAAAACTTGTAAAACTAAAACCCAACAGAAGCGAAGTTAAATCCGACTTCCGATTCGGTTTTCTTATAAAGTTCAATTTTCCTTAACATAACCATGTTAAACTCTTACATCTTGACTATTAATCATTAAAAAAACATATTGAACAAGTTTCATAGCAAAATATTTCATTTGTAACTTTTACCGCTCTTTTTCACTAAAATACTATGTTGTTTACTCTCTACCTTAAAACATCATTACTCTTGCTATACCTTTAATAAGATCACGAGGTAATGACCTACCTCCTCACAACGCTCATATGCAACATAGCACAATACCTTTCGGGAACATAGAATAGGGAAAACGAAACTTTACATATAAATACCATTTACTATTAAAACTATTTTCTACAAAATTATGTATTTTACACAAATCTTTGCAAAGCACAGCGACAACCCATTTTGGGGAACCCGATCGGGATGGTGCGGATTATCGCACATCCTCAGGCTTAGTAGTGCAAGGATGCAGACCTCCGTAAGGAGCATTCGGTCTCGAGAGATTTAAAATACAAATATCTTAGAAAATGAATTTCTAGAAAATAATAAATTAAAATTATTTTATATAAAATATATATATGTATTATCAAAATACCTATTTTTGATATAATATAACTATTCCAACTTTTCTAAATCACAAGAATCACTTTAAATGAAAATACCATGAAATTCCATACAAGTTCAATATTACAATTATATACCCTGTATTATGAAATTAGGTTATTTTTCACTAGAAATGTCATAAATATAAAATCCACAGCCATGAAAACTCTAAAGACGATAAATAAATACTTGGGTGTATTTTGAAAATTATACGAAAGTATTTTTACATATAACCTCCTCAAGTTCTATAAATTACCCTAAGGACCCTTAGTTAAATATAGGTTTAAGCGGGACCAATCTCTTGAGCCTCAGGGAGCCGGAGAAGTGGGTGCTTTCCTATTTAGGTAGAAAACTTAACAACGGTGTTATCAACACGGTAATCGTTTTGAAAAAGACACAAATCCTGCCGTCCATGTGCAGCGGTTACCGATAATGCCAAAACCTAATTCAGGATTCAATTTATTCTCTAATTGTTCCGACTCTGACTGGGTCTCATTATAAATAATCTGACTTGAATATGATTCAAGTATCCAAACTACAATTCAACATGAATCCATAAATCCATATATTCAATCTATCAATCTATACAACTTGACCGAACCGAACCATGGATACACTTCCATTTACATGATTCTCCAGTTACATCCATTTACATGATTCTCCAGTTACATCCATTTACTGATATCATGGTTTCGGCAAGTCATCTATACAATTCAATTTTCAAGACAATGCAATACAATACAATACCATCAGTACAATCATTACTATCAATACAATAAATTCACGGGGTATTGGTGTAGTTCATTCGTGAATCCAACAGAATCTCAAGAGTCCCCCAAGACCATGAATCCATGTCTACTAACACAAGTAAGTTATCATGAGGGCCCGTGTTTCCATGCTCCTGGATTACAGCCTGTTGTGTTTGGAATAGTTCGACGACGGTTGAAGTCCCATTACTAACATTTGATTCGGGCCCGTGGTTCCCTACCCCTGGATTACAGCCTGTTGGGTTTGAGAATACTCTTGAGATTGGTTGCCATTCACCCTTGAACTTGCGTTAACAACAGCATTAAATACAACACTATAATAAAATAATACAACTTTAAAAGCTATACTCTCTCTCTCTCTCTCTGCCTATTCCACTTCTCCCTTATCTTTGGGACTTACCGAGCGATTGTTCGCTGACGACATTCCTTCTCTTTCTTCTTTGGAATGTTGTCAGGTGGATCGAAAGCACTAGAGCACGAGACCATTCAGGAGTATTCGGAGTAGGCCCTTGAGCAGTACACCGAAGACCCAGAGCTGTAGCCACTTTTACTTATTTCATTTCAGTACTTTCTATTTCTGTTATGCCACTGTTTAGGCATTGCTTTCATTCAGATGTATTTACTTTTCCATGCATTGTACAAAAGAATGTTAATAAATAAAGTTGATGTTCAATTATACCTACTGTCTTTGTCTCTTGTGCATTTTTACTTATATTGCTTAGATACGCTTAGCATATTTACTTCAGAGTAAATATATAGCGGCCAGTCGCGTCCTCTGCCCGTATGCTGGGAAGCGGGGCGTGACAGGTTTTGTTGGTAGCCCATGCAGGTCAGAGTTGTATGGAACACTACCATGCGGTTCTGTTCTGCGTGAACAACCTAAGCAATATAACACAAGAACCAGCAACTAAAACATTAATTACAATCCATATTCCTTGAATCTTATCATTTCATACTCTTTGAATCATATACTTTGAATCTGTCCTAACCTAAATGTTTCTTTCAAGGTTATGGATTCCCCGAACAACACCAGCACCGACTTCAACAACACTCCACCACCACTACAAATTACACCTGCCGTCCCTGCTTCGATCAACGAGCAGATGGTTTCTGCTTGAGGCAATCCGCAGCCTCGTGGAAGGACAACGGCAGCAGACTGCTATTCTGTTGAACCGTCCAGAAGCAGAAGCATCTGGGGTGAAGCAATTTAGGGCTTTGCACCCCCAAACAGTTTACAGGAAAAGAGAGCCCACTGGAAGCTGAGGAATGGGCTCAGAGCATCGAAGATGATCTGGCAGTGGCACAAGTGCCAGAGATAGCTTGGGTTCATGTTGCAAAATTACAGCTCACGGACAATGCACGGGTCTGGTAGAAGGCGGAAGAAGGCCGTCTTGACCAACCTATCGAATGGAAGACTTTCCGAGACATGTTCGACGCAAAGTACTTCCCTGAGACTGCCCGCTTTGACAAGGAACATCAGTTCATCCATCTGCAACAAGGTTCAATGTGGACCAAGTCAGTAGATGAATATGACGCTGAGTTCACCATGCTCAGTCGGTAAGATATGTCTCAATGTTCGATTTTATATCACATACTACACAGCCAACACAAGACCGTAACAAGTTTGTGGCCCATCTCATACCGACTACTGAGATCAGAGCTAGAAAATTTCAGCAAGGGTTGGACCCGGAAATCCAAGCTGCATTAGCTACAAGGGATTTCCCAACCCATGATTTGGCTTTGAAGGCTGCCCGAAGATACGAGGCGGTGGTAAAGAAGAAGGACAAACCTCAATCTGCCGGAGTGAAGCGCCTTGCCAACCAGATGGCAGGAGAAGCCGCATCAGGACAACCATTTGTAACAAGGACACCGGGAGTACCAATCAACAGGCCCAGCCCAGCCTTTTGTACCTACTACAAGAGAGCTGGACATCTGATGGAAGATTGCCGACGAGCAAACGGTCTTTGCCTGATATGTGGATCATCCTCACATACCATAGGAACTTGCCCACACAACCGAACTAATCTTATTTCGCAGCTAGACTAGCTATCCAAGCTCCACCTACTCGGTTAGCTCTTCCTGCACCACCTCTACGTGGACCACCTTTACCTCGACAACCAGTGATGTACCAGCATGCACGAAGAAATGTGCCGAGATGCCAGGCTTACATTTTGGCGGCCGTAGAAGCTGAGACGGTTGGTCAGGATAACCCTGGCAATTCTTTTCAACCTTTTCAAACCATTGTATCACTTTGTTATTTTTCATACACTATCAGTACTTCAGTCACCAAACTTTCCTTGAATCCGTTACACTTTCCTTTTACAAATTTCGTGAACGAAATTTTTATAAGGATGGTAGAATGTAACAACCCTAAACTTCCTGTACAACTTTCTGTACAATTTTTTTCAAAAATACAGAAAGGGGTATTTTTTCCTGAGCACAAGTTATAAGTTTGTTTTTCTTTTTAATAGCAAGAAGGAGCTTGTAGCTCATTGGTAAGACATTGCACTGCTGAACCAAAGCACCAGAGTTCAAATCCCATCACCCACATTATTTTTAATACTGTTTTCTTTTAAATTTTTAGAAGTCTAAGGGTCTACACGTGCATAACTCGTAAAACCCCCACTACACATATAAAACAAACTGTCCCAGAGGCTACACCAAGCGACGAGGGACACTCGGCCGACTCAGCCCGCCGCCGCCGGCCGAACTCGGTTGGATCGGGTTCGGTCCAACATGAAAGTTCTGTCTTTTGGTCTTCCTAACTCCCCTGTACACTTTAAATTTTCTGAAAATTAACAGAGCCTTTTAAATTCAATTAAAACCCCATTAAACCATATTTTTAATACAATTTTTAATACATTTTCAATACAACCTTTCACCTACCCTTACCCTATAAATATCACCCCTAAACACCCCCGCTCACTCCAAATTTCTGTCCAAAACTTTCAAGAAAATCCCTAGAACTTTTGTGTACAAGTGGAGTTAGCGAAGGGCGAAACTCCGGCGATTTCCGACGACGACCCTAGGAGCTCCTGGCGACGAAACGACGCACCGGTGCCTCCTACCGTCTCCTCTCCCTATTCTCTATACAACAAACCCATAAGTCCCACCTCCCTCTTCTCTATTCCGTTCTAAAAACTTGTGAAACTAAAACCCGACGGAAGCGGAGTTAAATCCGACTTCCGATTCGGTTTTCTTTATAAAGTTCAATTTTCTTTAACACAACCATGTTAAACTCTTACATATTGACTATTAATCATTAACAAAACATGTTTAACAAATTTCATAGCAAAATATTTCATTTTGTAACTTTTACCGCTCTTTTTCACTAAAATACCATGTAGTTTACTCTCTACCTTAAAACATCATTAATCTTTCTATACCTTTAATTAGATCACGAGGTAATGACCTACCTCCTCACAACACTCATATACAACATAGCACAATACCTTTCGGGAACATAGAATACAGAAAAACGAAACTTTACATATAAATACCATTTACTATTAAAACCGTTTTCTACAAGATTATGTATTTTACACAAATCTTTGCAAAGCGCCGCGACAACCCATATTGGGGAACCCGATCGGGATTGTGCAGATTATCGCACATCCTCGGGTTTAGTAGTGCGAGATGCAGACCTCCGCAAGGAGCATTCGGTCTCGAGAGATTTAAAATACAAATATCTTAAGAAAATGAGATTTCTAGAAAATAATAAATTAAAATTATTTTATATAAAAAATATCTATGTATTATCAAAATAGCTATTTTTGATATAATATAATTATTCCAACTTTTCTAAATCACAAGAATCACTTTACATGAAAATACCATGAAATTCCATACAAGTTCAATATTGCAATTAAATACCCTATATTATGAAATTAGGTTATTTTTCACTAGAAATGCCATAAATATAAAATCCACAGGTATGACAACTCTAAAGACGATAAATAAATACTTGGGGTGTATTTTGAAAATTATACAAAAGAATTTTTACATATAACCTCCTCAAGTTCTATAAATTACCCTAAGGACCCTAGTAAATATAGGTTTAAGCGGGACCAATCTCTTGAGCCTCAGGAAGCTGGAGAAGTGGGTGCTTGCTTACTTAAGATAGACAAATTAATAACGGTGTTATCAACACGGTAATCGTTTTTGAAAAAGACATAAATCTTACCGTCCATGTGCAGCGGTTACCGATAATACCAAAACCTAATTCGGGATTCAATTTCTTCTCTAATTGTTCTGACTCAGAATGGGTCTCATTATAAATAATCTGACTTGAATATGATTCAAGTATCCAAACTACAATTCAATATGAATCCATAAATCCATATATTCAATCTATTAATCTATACAACTTGACCGAACCGAACCATGAATATATTTCCATTTACATGATTCTCCAGTTATATCCATGTACTGATATCATAGTTTCGGCAAGTCATCTATACAATTCAATTTTCAAGACAATACAATATAATACAATACCATCAGTACAACCATTACTATCAATACAATAAATACACAGGGTATTGGGGTAGTTCATTCGTGAATCCAACAGAATCTCAAGAGTCCCCCTAGACCATGAATCCATGTCTACTAACA
Source organism: Agapanthus africanus (assembly GCA_030015575.1). Taxonomy (NCBI): domain Eukaryota; kingdom Viridiplantae; phylum Streptophyta; class Magnoliopsida; order Asparagales; family Amaryllidaceae; genus Agapanthus; species Agapanthus africanus. Next base: position 590,840,236 of record JASDDO010000014.1, read on the forward strand.
CAAGCAAGCTATCATGAGGGCCCGTGTTTCCATGCTCCTAGATTACAACCTGTTAAGTCTGGAATACTTCGACGATGGTCGAAGTCCCGTTACTAACATTTGATTCGGGCCCGTGGTTCCCTACCCCTGGATTACAGCCTGTTGGGTTTGAGAACACTCTTGAGATTGGTTGACATTCACCCTTGAACTTACGTTAACAACAACATTAATTACAACAGTATAATAAAATAATACAACTTTAAAAGCTATAATCTCTCTCTGCCTATTCTACTTCTCCCTTATCTTTGGGACTTACCGAGCAATTGTTTGCTGATGACATTCCTTCTCTTTCTTCTTTAGAATGTTGTCAGGTGGATCGGAAGCACTAGAGCACGAGACCAATCAGGAGCATTCGGAGCAGGCCCTTGAGCAATACACCGAAGACTCAGAGTTGTAGCCACTTGTACCTATTTCATTTCAGTACTTTCCATTTCTGTTATGCCACTGTTTAGGCATTGATTTTATTCAGATATATTTATTTTTCCATGCATTGTACAAAAGAATGTTAATAAATAAAGTTACTATTCAGTTATACCTATTGTCTTTGTCTCTTGTGCATTTTTACTTATATTGCTTAGATACGCTTAGCGTATTTACTTCAGAGTAAATATGTAGCGGCCAGTCGCGTCCTCTGCCCCTATACTGGGAAGCGGGGCGTGACTTGAGTCATCTACATCTGGTCTGGTACATAACATCGCATACATGATAGAGCCTAAGCATAGGGTATCCCTTGCACGCGAACTCTCTCCAAATCAGTCTTGGAAGACATCTTTTTGGAGAGAGTGATTCCTGAGTAAGTGGGAAAAGCACCACTGTTAGAGTCCTCCATACTAAATCCCTTTAGTATGGTGTTAATGTACCTGGATTTGGGACACTCCCAACATCCACTTAGATCTATCATCATAGATCATAATCCACAAGATGTAGTAGGTATCATCCAGATCTTCCATGGAGAATCCTCGTGATAAGAGGAGCTTGACCGAATGTAGCATAGGAAACCATTTCCTATCAAGAGTATGTTATCTACGTACAATACGTGGAAGACAACCTTACTCTCTACAACCTTCTTGTATATACAAGGTTCATCTACTTTTTTGATGAAGTCAAACTCTTTGACTACCACATCAAAATAGATGTTCCAACTCTGCGATGCGCGCATTGATCCTGATGGACTTAAGCATAGCTTTGAAAGTCTCAACTTTTCCATTTACACCAAGAATCTTCTCAAGATCCATTTGCTCCTGATGGGTTTTACCCCTTCAGGTGCAACATTCAAAGTCATACTTTGTTGGTGTACATGGATTCCATCTTTGATTGCATAGCATCCAGCCATTTAACAAAGTCTCCACTCGTGATGGCCTACCTGAACCTAGTTGGGCCATCATCAACCATGATGCAATCCTCGCTCCCACTGTCACCGAGAAGACCGTAGTATCTCTCAAGTGGATGAGGAACCCTACCAGATTCGTGGAGAGGCTGAGGCTCGTTGGAGACTATTGAATCTTTTGGTTTCACCAAATCATCAGCTGTTAGTTTGTCTAGATGGAACAACTTCCAGTTCTACCTTATGACCACAAATTTCTTCACAAGAAATTCCTTTTCTAAAAAGGTGGCATGCTGAGAAACAAAACACCTTTTGCTTCTCAGAGTGGTAGAAGATATTCCCTCACAAATGTTTGGGATATCCTAACAAACTTATACAGATCTGACCTTGCCTCGAGCTTGTCCGGATTTTTTCCTTTCAACATAGGCCGGACAACCCCATATCTTAACTCGTTTAAGACATGGTCTCTTCCCATACCATATCTCATATGGAGTGGTAGGCTCTGATTTGGACGGAACCCCATTCAATAGGTATGCAGCTTCTCAAGTGCATAACACCCAAAAGGAAACATGTAACTCATCGGTACTCATCATAGAGCGCGCCATATCTCATAGGGTGCGATATCTCCGCTCCAATACACCGTTGTGCTGTGGTGTACTTGAAGGAGTAAGATGAGAGAGAATCACATTCTCCTTTTAGAAACTCCAGGAACTCCATGCGCAAGTATTCGCCTCCTCGATCACATCGAAGGACTTAATACTTCTACCCGTATGGTTCTTAACTTCAAGCTTATATTCCTTGAATTTCTCAAAAGTTTCAGACTTGTGTTTCAACAGGAACACATGTCCGAATCCTGAGAGAAGATCAGTGAATATAAAGAAGTACGAAGAACCAACCTCGGCATTTTTAGACATAGGACCGCATACATCATCATGCATCTGTCCCAAGAGTTCATTAACTCTTTTTCTGTTTCCAGTAAACGGAGTATTGGCTATTTTACCTTTGAGAGAAGACTGGAAAGTATCATATGATGAAAATTCGAACGAATTTAATACTCATCCTTATGTAATTTAGCTGGTCGTGTCTCATAGATATGACCTAGTCTACAATATCACAAGAAGAATTCGTTCATTTCTAAACTATTCCTCTTATGTGTGTTCGGTATACTTTGAACTGTGGTTTTGATTTAGAACGTGTATGCTATTATATAACATGCCTGATCGAATCAACTCTTGATTCAGGAAAATGTTCACAACATTATCCTCCAATACAGAATTATATCCTTCTTTAACTCATTAAAGAAACTGATGTAATGTTGTATATCAGGTTCGGTATGTGATAACATTCGTTCAGAATCAATGTATTAATACAAGATGATATTTGCCAACTGACTTGGCTGCAACAATTGCGTCATTCTCTACACTTAGAGACATATCACCCATTCCCAGTTCTCTACCTGTCTATAGCCCATGTAACATATTACATATGCGGGATCCTGATCCGGTATCACATACCCAGGACGTAGAGGATACTGAAAAACAGCTCTCGGTAATGAACAACCCGAAGAAGATGCACCAACATGCACTTTCTTCGATTGGGTGGAATGGGAATCCGGATATTCCTCTATTTCCTGCTCGTACTTATAACAATTATAAGATAGAGCGGAACCAACGTTCCCTAGCTCAGTATAATAAGCAGGTTCGGTCAATGCATCCATATTATTATCTTGATTAAGGCGTGATATGGTCGCTACCAGGAGAGAGAGAGAAGAAAACACTCTGCGTGTGCTCTTGCAAGATCAGATTGGTTATTATTTTATCTAATCAGGATGGCTCCCACTATTTTTTATCAAATCTTCCTTCAAACCCTAAAAGGTAAGACTAGCCAGGATTAATTACACCCTATAAGTTCGCCAATCTTTCGGCCACGCCAGTGTCGGTACTTTGAGGGAGGTTCCCCGTGTTTTCGCACGGACCTAATTAAAATAAACCTCGTTTTCCCAAGGGCGTAACCCCGTTAACACCTTTCTAGACACCTACTTGATCGGCTAATTGTAATGTGCAAAACTCTCCCAGGAGTAACTCTTACTCGCAGTGGGTATCGGGATCCAACTATCTCCTAGAAGGTATGCAATCTCATTGCAAATTTCAACACTTGAAATTCCCAATAATAATCTGCCCCTAGTGTCCTATGACCTTGACGCAGGCCAACAACCATAGTCCGCTAGTCAAGTTTAACCCGTACATTTCATGATTGAATTAAACTCACCCGCACGATCTTTGACGCAGGCCAACAAAGTTGCACGACTACCCTAATCCAATCACATCGTATGCAGCAGATAAACACTAGTTAACTACCGAACATTACGCCTTGACGCAGGCCAACAAACGTAGCACGAATACTAAGTAGTACTTATCTGAAAAGACGGAGGGCTACGACAGGTTTTTAAGAAAACCTTTTGCGTAATGAACTTGATATCGTTGTAGAATCGAGTGAATTTTAAAAGGAGTGTTTTTAGGCTTTTACTAGTTTTGCTAAAGAGGTCACTCCCGGTGAAGGGATCTCGGCTCTTTCCTTATCGAATAAGGTGCTAGATATTCTACAAGGAATACCGCTATGCAAAGCAAAAACTATAGAAGCAATCAAAAGACAAACCGAGTGGGTTGTAGCATCTGCTAGTTTCGCTAAAGTGGTCACTCCCGGTGAAGTGATCTCGGATCTTTCCTTATCGAATAAGGTGCTGGATATTCTATAAGGTATACCGCTATGTAAAGAAAGAACTAGAGCTACCAGTTTTTAAACAAGTTTCTGTAAGTGCACGGCAGCACCCCGGCCGTCATTCCGAGGCCAAAATACGGAAACAAAACTTTTCTTTAAACTTTAAAAACTGGCGCTACCGCGTACTAAAAACCCGGATCTGGCCATTAATCTAATGCTAGCTAACTAGAGAATGGGTAGAATGCTATACCAAGCGATCCGAGTCCTTCGGTCTTCGGCCTCCATCCCGATCTCCTCACGGTATCTCCGGTCTTCATCTCCTCGTTGGAACGGGCACCACATCGCCGGGTTCTTTTACGGGCTCCCACCTCTGGACCGAGCCAACTCGGGTACGAAGTTGACGAGCCGACGTGCCCAAGGATGCTGTAGGCTAAGTGTAGTAATGTTTGTCTCAAGGGGTATGAAGTTGCCATGATGGAGGAATGAAACAATGGAGATCAACTAGAATTTTGTAGCAAGCAAAAATATATGAGGTGAGCATTTTTTCTCTCTACAAAAATGAACCCTCCCCTCACAAGAATGTGGCCGGCCTCTTTTCAAAAAGGAGGAGGAGAAATACTAAGGGGGGTGTTCACAAGAGGAGTGTGGGGGTGAGCATACGAAAAAGGGTTTGATGATAAAGAGGAATAAATGTCACCCTCATTTCCAAATCAACTCTCATCACCATTAATGCAAAACCATGATGAATGAAAAAGCAAAGATACTTGTATTATCATAATCCCTCAAATCACAAATAACACCCTCCAAATTGCTAATTTGCACATTTGCAAATTAGCCCCTCCATCATGAAAATCCGGCCATGAAGGAACAAAGGAAAACTGGCCGAAACGGAATGCAAAATGGCAACTCCAAAAAACTGATCCCGTAATAAATTACAGGAAAACCCCGCGACTGTATATACATACCCGCATTTGTATTCCGTCCGAATACAAATGCAATGAGACAAAATCTACACTGTACAATACTGGGATCTGGCTTAAACCAAAGCCCGCTAGTATTATCTGTCCGATCATGATCCGTGCAATACCGCACGGAAAAGATCGAACCCTGCCATATCTCCATACGGCCTCTACAGCGTTTCGCCCGAAACTTGAGAAACTGTCTGTGGGGGACTCTAAAGACTCGTCAATACTTTGGCTGTGGATTTAACCACTAGCACGTCAGAGGTATTAGCCATACGTAACGGGCTACCAGGTATTGACCAAAAGGGACGTCGATGAACGAACTCATCCTGACACCCTACTGAGCCTGTCGGTGACAATATCCGTACAGTCCGGTCCGTTCGTCTATGAGCATCGCATGGCGGGCCTAGGGGGTTGGTAAAAGTCAGACCCCCAAAAGCGGTACAAGTCGTGTCGGAGTGTAGCCCAGAACACCCTGAGATACTGCTGGAATACCTACCAGTAAATCTCCTGTCTTGGCCAAGGATTTCGTTTAATGGCTCTCCTGGACACAGCGCGACCTCACCCCCAATACCGGGAGAGACGAACCCCTGCAGATCCGCTCACTGCCTCCATGTGGCTCGGGACTGTACCCAACTAAAACCTGTTTGCACGACTCCTTTGAGCCGTGGTAGGGTAGTAATCAAAGTACAGTGGGAACTCACACGAGACAAATGACGATCTCAGGTCGATGAACTAACCTATACACATGTCACCAGGGAACTGCCATCTGACGTCAGGTATAAGACCAACTAGCAGGTTCCCGGCGAGTCCTGTCCGATGTACTCATAACCCAATGAGCACCTGTATACATCTTAGGTGAACCAACTGACACCAGTAGCTTGTGAGACCGTCCACCGCCCATCGTCGGGGTCTCGACTGTATACACTAGTCTACTCTGGAATATCGATGCCCTATCTCGAAAACTTCCACGACTAGGGACCTTTTAAGGATGTGCTTATAGACCCCAGCTCCCACGTATATGATCGCCATCATACTGCTGGCCGTCAAGCAAGAATCTTAAGGGCTCTACCAATGTGCAATAGTGACCTGTAAGGTCACCTGAAACAGTACACGATGATAAAGATAAACCAGATAGCATACTATCATCTTGAGTAAGACTGTTCTAACGGTATAGGTCCTCCCTCAATCATTGCAATCACGGGCGTGTGATCCAATAATTGACTCTGAGGGCACTATCCCCAACAATCTCCCACTTGCACTCAAGGCTAATTATTGCGATGTCGCATACTCACAGCCCGTGTGATACCGAACACACAACTCCTCTACTAATCAGTCTCATAAAAACTGTTTGCGAAACTAATGCATTCGAGGAATAGCCTCAGTGAGTGTATCTGCTCAAATGTTTCTTTCTATGTCTCTCTTTATCTCAAGTTCGTGGAAAAATCCATCTCCCGAAATGAGCAATACATGTCTTAGAATGTGTCTGGATATCTGATGGAACCTAGTTCATAAATGAACTCCAAATCCAAACTTCTTAGACTGTATCGTCAACTGAACTTAATCAGTATCCTGCGCCATGCCTCCCTCAGTATCCGCCTGGACCACCTGTCCATAGTACTGCCCCTCGTCAGAGGGAAAACTATAACTCTGACAGTCACTCTGCCGTCCAGGTCACCTTGGAAGCCTGGAATGATAACCGTTTCCTGAATGAGGCTGATGTTATCATATCCCTAGAACATCCACTTATGTTCTAAAACTGCTTCCGAATGTTTCTCCAGGATAGGATCAATATCAACTTATTGCATCTACTGCAAAAACAACATCTGGTGTGGTACTTGACATCTCATGATTGACTCAATTTCCTAAGCAAGTGATCTTCCAATCATGTACATCCCTCTCCCCTTTAGTCTGTAAGACACCTTTCGAGAGGGTGACTCCATCACCTGCAGGTATACTACCGTGCCAGGAGTCGTCCATTCTAAAACACCTTTAGAATGCTGTCTAAGTACCGAAATAGGAAACTACCCAAATCTAGATTTAAAAACATAAATCTAGTAACCGGAATGTGTTATATAATGTCCAACTCCTATGTGGAGAAACCACTGTGTGACAACCAAAGTATAACCGACCGTAGTATAGGAATTTCACTTCCTACTCTGTGTATTTCATCCAAATACCAGGACATAACACCCTACTACCTTCTTAACAGATCCATCCTCTATTCTGATGAAGTCAAACCTATGACTGTGACATCAGAAATAGATGATCTATCTTCGCTATATCTGCTTTAGTCTATAAATAGACATAAGCTACTTGTCCACTATACTTCCGCTACTCCCACTGACTACGACAACCCTCTGGCAGAGTCATATAGACGTGCACTTCTAAAGCTAGTTTAGAACGACACTATACTCATCCTCCTGCCGGGTCTCATAGTCTGGAACAACAACAATGGCAAGTCTGGGTAAACAAGAACCTCTCTGTTACCGTCTTTGAGCATACTTAAGTACCTCTTGAGTGCCTGAGGTTACCCACCATATCGGCGGAGTGGCAAATGGAATGTCAAACCAGATTGAATCTTTAGGTTCTTATCAAATCTTCAGTAATCGTTTGCGGTTCTGGAATCACTTCCAGTTCTACCATACCCCACTACCATTTTCTGAAAAATCCATTTTTATTAAAACTGTGGCGAGTCAAGAACAATATCACTATTGATCTTCTATATGGTAGAAAATCAACCCTCGCCATAGCCTGGGTCAACCCACAAACAACCATTATAGAAACGTGCCTTGAGTTGTCCAGTGTCTGGTTTTAAGCATAAGCTGGACAACTCCCCGTACCCTAACATCGTTAAGATATGAAATGTTCTATATCCAAATATAGAAATAGAGGCACTGATTTAATTGGAACCAGATTAAAATCATGCAGCTGTCTCCAGTGCATGTCAACTAAATGGAAAGAGGCCGATCAGCATTACTCAACTTAGGAGTACTTCCAATTATGAGTAACCTGAAAGAGAAACAAGTTTCTCAAAACCATTACTATCAACTGAATACCATACACAAATATCTACATCTTCGATCACCTTGAAGAATCCCGATACTTGCAATACCTGGTTCTCCACTTTACTCTTATACCTATAACTCATCAAAACTTAGACCTTGCATTTCTACGAAACACATGTCTAAGAACTAGAGAAGTTATAAGTAAACAGAATATAGTGCGAGGACCAACCCCTCTGTCCTAATGGACACTGGACAACATACAATACTCTGTATAAGTCCCTTGAGTCTAATAACTCATTCCCTGTGTGTCGTAGCTTGAAAACTGTACTTGTGGTTAAGAAGAATTACATCGCTGTTCAATGCTCCTTACCTAACCATCTACTGATATAGGTAAATGTCATAGACATAATTTCAAAAAGGTATATCTCACTCTATAAAAATAGACGTACAGATATGTCAATTTGAAATTGGTGTATAACAGCGGATATTCAAAACCAAATATTTGCCGTCTGGCAAACAACCCAGGTGATTTCCTCAAATATCACCAATTACAACGAATTCCGATATAATGAGGATGATCACCTCATTCCCAATAACTTACTCCCACTCATCATCTGTAAAACCATACAGATGTGAGAATCATATCTGGTAAATACATACCGTGGAGCAAGTATCTAATTGGGAAATCAGTTTTCTTTTAACAATACACAGTGAAACTGAAACATTGAAATGTTTCGAAGGGGTATCCGGGTATTCCTAGTGATGCCTCTTCCATTATCCAGATTCACAACTGTAACCGTATATTTCTTTGCCATCTCTCCAAATCCCTTCATATGTCTTTAGTCATTACCTTCTGTACACCCCTTTAGGCCAAATGGTTTTCTTCCTTCCCTACCGCTCGGCACCAGCCTATGGTTTGGAAGAAGACTATCCAATAAGCATAATGGGTGTACTGTCCTAATCCTAGGAGCACTCGCAATGCGAGAGAAGGTGAAGATAAAAGACAACCGAATAAACCTTATTCCTATTTCTCCCGAACCAGAATCCATCCCTGAACTGGAACAAGTTCCTTTCGAGTTCGTATATAACTATACGATGGAGTATCCAAATAACTGTGGATCTTCGTAGTGATACGGAGTGTTCTGGTGAAGTACAAAGGTGAAATGGGAGTGGTAATGAAATACTTGGTTTGGTTGTGAATAGCAGTCGCAATTTACTTTGCCCTCTCACTAATCCCTTTATTTGTCTTTACTTAATACCTTCTGTACACCATCGTTAGGCTAATTAGTTTTCTTCATTCCCTACCGGTCGGCACCTGCCTATGGTTTGGAAGAAGACTATCCAATTTGCATAATGGGTGTACTGCACTAATCCAAGGAGCACTCGCAACCTGAGAGAAGGTAAAAGGAAAAGACAACTGAATAGTCTTATTCGTTTTCTCCAAAACCGGAAACCATCCTTGAATAAATTCCTTCGAGTTCGTATATAACCATACGATGGTTTTATCCAATGGAAGTGGACATTCGTAGTAATACGGGGTGTTCTGGAGAAAAGGGTAAAAGTAGGAGTGGCAATAAGGTATGCAACTCAGACAATCCAAAAGCCAGTCTTATAAGAAGGTTCGATCAACTTGGTCACTGAGTCATAGTCAAGGGTCGGGTCATGGTCGTTGCGAAAGAGAGAGAGAAAAGAAACACTCAGCGTGCACTCTAACCTAGATCAGAATGGTTAACAATTTATCTAATCTGGAAACCTCCCACTGTAACGTCAAATTCTCCTCCAAACCTGAAAGAAGAATTAGTCGCGATCACCCGAGGAGTAAACCAACTCATCAGTGGGAATCGGGATCCAACTATCATCGCATGATAACGTGATGGAATCCACTCACGTTATCACACTCCAGAAGGTATGCGCATATCTGGCAAGTTTCAGTTTCTTTAGAAACTCCCGATGTGATTTTTACCCCATGCTCTTATGACCTTGACTTTGGCTAATAAATCATAAGTCACATGTCAAGTTCTACCCGTCATTCTCCAGGTTAATTTAAACCCACCCGTACCTACCCTTCACTTTGGCCAACAAGGAAGTACGACTGTCCCAAACCAACGCATCTATCTATGCGGCATATGAATATCCAATAGCTACCAATCACTGTGCCTTGACTTTGGCCAACAAACACAGCTTGAATACTATTGACTATCCATATGAACTGACGGAGGGCTACGAATGGTTTTTGGCGAAAAACCTTTAACGTAATGAACTTGATATCGTTGAAGGAACCGGATAGCTTTTATAAAAATATAGTGGCGAAAACCTTTGCTAAAGAGGTCACTCCCGGTGAAGGGATCTCGGCTCTTTCCCCGTAGAATGAGGTGCAGGATATTCCAACTGAATACCACGATGCAAAGCAAAAGTAATCGACTATAGTAAAGTTATTACCCTGACGCAAACTTCTGTCCAAGGGGTCACTCCCGGTGAAGGGATCTCGGCCCTTGCCTCGTCTACTGAGATGCTGGATATTCATAACCGAATACCACTGTGCAAAACAAAAGAGAACGTCCTTGCAATAACAGCTTTTTGAAAAATTGTTCCAACAACATCAGAATAGGTTTGTTTAGCTTGCGTTGATCCGAATCAATGCAGTCCCATCAATTGATCACACCAATAAAGAACGAAAATAATGATGTACGTATATGCCATCCGCATTCGCCACAGGGTCTCGTCATCACCCGTTAGGTTACTTAACTAACGACAGAGTGGGGACTGGACTAGCGCGGATGCAAAACATATACAACATCTACTAGTATATATATCAATATATAATATTCGCTCAAGGCGTGATAAAATGCAACATCACAGAAATGTAATAAGCATCACAGAACAATACAGATATCTGGGATCCCCGGGTTTCATAGAGCCGCTACTGAAACCCGACGTTCCCCTGGTCGTGTGGATAGCCTGTGCAATGAAATCCTAGACCCCTACGGGCGCGGCAAGTTACCCGCCAAAACCTAAAGCGGGCAGCCCCCTTCAACAACGTGAATGGACCACCCAGCAGTTCACGGAATCCGGTAACTTGAGCACCCCTTCTTGGGTCAACCTGTACCCCCTACGAGTGCGACGAATAGCCCGCCAATTATAGAGTAAAGCCCCCTCCGTCTCAACGCCATGGGATGCGGGCTCGTTGCCCTCTAGAACCCGGCTATCCGTACACCCCTCTGCGGGGTAATCCTAGTACAGAAAGTAAAATATACAACGGGTACATCGACCTCGGCCTGGTCGTGCCCCAAAAGAATAATATACAAACAGGCAGTGACGGCAGTCCACATGTCGGACGCTCGCCCCGCAATATCAAATGTACATAAGCAACCAAACTGTACTACCATTGCATCAAGGCTATCCACCACGACAAATCTGCAACATTACAGCACAACACAGAACATTAACGTGAATGTCACGTTCGCAAATCCGTCTAAAAGGGCTATAGTAGTTAGACAAGATTTACCGATCAAATGACATTCACGGTCGCAGATATAATGTAAATACTGTGAACTAACATATTTAAAATTTTTGATCGACTAAATATACCGAAGTGGGCCCCAAGCACAACTGTAGCACTCAAAGAAACTCTAGGCCCAAACAGAATATACCAAAAACCCCATTTCCAAGTCAGAAGCCCACTGTAAAAATTTGGTGCTGTGATTACATTTTCTCGCCGCGGAACCGCGGCCCGAATAGGGGTTTGGCCGTGGTTCCGCGATCCAACTGAGGAATCACTGCATCAAATTTTTACAGAGTGCTTAAAAACGCCTGCATGAATTTCTGCAACACTCAAAAAAAAAATTCAAGCACAAATAAAATCAACAGAAACTGATGCTCTTGAAATCTCGGTTTTGGAATATTTGTTCGATCGAAGTTTTAAACACACTAGAGCAAGCTAGACTAGGTTAATGGCATGGCTCTGATACCAGTGTAAGTGCACGACAGCGCCCCGGCCGTCATTCCGAGGCCAAAATACGGAAACAAAACTTTTCTTTAAACATTAAAAACTGGAGCTACCGCATACTAAAAACCCAGATTGGGCCATTAATCTAATGCGAGCTAACTAGAGAATGGGTAGAATGCTATACCGAGCGATCTGTGTCCTTCGGTCTTCGGCCTCCATCCCGATATCCTCGCGGTATCTCCGGTCTTCATCTCCTTTTCGGAACGGGCACCACATCGCCGGGTTATTTTACGGGCTCCCACCTCTGGACCGAGGCAACTCGGGCACGAAGTTGGCGAGCTGTTCATATCATAATATTGCATTTTGTATTCCCCATTCTTATGCATTTTACAATGAAAACAGGTGCTTTTGACGCATGTCTGCTACATGTTACAGGTTACAGGTTCTAGGACAGAAAACAGTGAAAATGATGTAAAGACGATGAAAAAGTGGACTTTAACCAATGAACAGAAGATCTTAATCGAGCCTACATAAGAAACAGTTCACAAAGCAAGATTCAAGATATCGACACAAAGCGGACGGTTAAAAATCCATTGCAAATTGTTCACTGAAGATCTGGAACCAACCTAGAAGCCCAAATGGAAAAAGATATATAGAAATAAGAAGCCCAAGCCAACAAGAAGCAGCCCACAAAACTTCACTCCTTGATCTCTCTAAAGGGCCGCGGAACCGCGGCCCAAGCCCTCTATTGCCGCGGTTCCGCGGCCATCTGGTGCACGTGTCGGTGCAGAAAATTTGTGGAGATGCGTCGGTGCGTTTGTTGGGATTTTTAGGGGGTATTTTTGTAATAGCAGATGTGAGAGTCAATGTAACCCTAGGGTTTCCTATCCTCTATAAATAGGAACTCTAAAATTCTGTATGGGTGATGCCTCTTTTCATTTCAAAAATTCAGATATGTTCTGTATTATTGCTTGGAGGGAGCCATCAATAAAAATTAGTAAGTTGCTTTTAATTCTTTGTTTTAATTTTCTTTTAATTAGAATGTCTTTTAATCCCCTAATGAGCGAGTAATCTCCTCGCTTGTTAGGGTTAGCCTTAGGGAAAGGTTTGAGAGATGAGATCTCCCACCCCTTTCATGCCATTCACACCTAAGAATTAGAACTCCATGCATACACGCACACACCGCGCCCTACGGCATCCTACCCCTCGAGGTAACGATGACACCGTAAGTGTAAAGGCCCGGTTGCGTGCGTTTTCTATGGAGGTTAGGGTAAGTATCGATAAAGGAAGGACAAGAATATAGAGGAAGAAACATCTTCCCAAAAGATTCTAATCCACTTTATTGATAATTACCATAACATCTAATAGATCTAAAATAAGGCATTGAAAGCGGTGAGGAAGCCTTTAATCTCCCAACTTCCCCTAAGCCTAACCCTAGCAAGACATTAATTTAGATTAATTTAGTTTATCGATAGATCTAGTTTTTTTTAGATTTAATAAATCAATCCAAACAACATTTGGAATCAACTCGTAAAAGCACATTAAGAAAATTACACATCTCTGTGGATCGACCCGTACTCACCGGCCAGCTGCAAAGCGACGCCGTTTCTGATTACGGTTAACATATATCTCTGAACTAATCAAATGGCGCCGTTGCCGGGGATGGCGTAAAATTTCTTTTGTGTGATTTCGGGTTGATATAAATTATAAAAATTATAAAAATCTGAAAATAATAAAAATTAAAAAAATTTATCAATTTTTATCTGTTTGAAGGGTGTATCTTTTGAATCTTGCAGGAACAGAGAAGAATCGCAGGTCTCAAGATTGACAGAGGGAAAATCAGGAAAAATCACATCAGAACAGAGGAGAATTGGAGAACAGGAGCCACACAATTTTTTCCAGACGCCGTTCTCCTCTTTTCGCCGTGTTTCCGCCGCTTAGGAGTGCCCCAGACCGCGGAACCGCGGCTTTTTGGCCACGTCATCACCTCAAAATTAGTTGGTTTGTTTCTCTTTCCTCCCCTCTCCAACCTACCATATATCTTTTGTGAAAATTTTCTGCAGGAATTCTTTGCGCTAAAAATCTTCTCTCCCCCTTCAAATGACAGATTTTCTGCAGGTTTCTTTGCGCCGCGCTAAAAAAATTGATAGCAAGTGAATTTAATGTTTTGCATAATTTAATCGGACTTTAAAGGGCTAATTGACCAAACTCAGATTGGGTGGGGATTTCATCACCCTTCCCAGGACCCCAGAAAACATTTAAAGCATTTGCATTGACCACAATTAATTAAAAAAAATACTAGACTCAGCCCTAAGGACATCGAGCTCAATAGGAAAAGGACTAGTATAGGCATGGTCCGTTTATCCTAACCTGACCTTGCGGTGTCTAGGCAAGTGTGTCTAGGCTAGTGGTTATTAATTAGGCCCACTACTATGGTTCCTTCCCACTTACCTAGCACTTACCTGGCCGCAATTGTCGGTGAAGAGGCGGTTTGAGGTCCTATTTCTAGCCCTAGTTAGGAGCTGTCTAGCAGACCTAGGTGACCCTAGATCTAGGCCTGATTGTGCATGTGTGGTTGATACATTTGTGTCACAAGTCCCTTTTCAAAAATCTCTTTGCAAGCATTCTCACATAAATAAAATGAAAAAAAAAATCTTTTCAAAACTTGCAACTTGTCGCTAAAGAAATCTTGCACCTCGCTTACACCACTTTTTCTTCTCATTGACGTTATCTTACCCCCACATTCTGTTTTTTTATTTTTTTTCTGACTACACTACCCCTTTTAGTGTATGTCACTTTGGACTAGGGATACTAACACCCGATTAGTCCGTGTTTCGTTGGTACCGACCGACTAACCTTTCGACACCGAAGTCGAAATTCCCTCCATTTCCTTACCTCCACCTTCAAATTCTTCTTTCGAAGGTATGTCGGGATTCAACCCCAACGATACCTTACCGACGGGAATGATTCCACCTCCGTTAGGTGTGAATAACCCGAATCTTCCGCCTGTTGCAGCGCCCCCACGAGTTGCGCTCCAGGATCTCTTCTACCCCGTCCGCACATTTTTACCTACCTGTCTTTCACCCCCACCGGCAAATGGGGACAATTTTGAAATAAAACCACATTTCATCAATATGCTGCCAAAATTTCATGGTTTGGAATCTGAAGATGCTTATATCTTTATCAATAAATTCCAAAATGTGTGCGCTATGATGAAAACGACCCAATTAAGTGATGACGCTATAAGGCTAAGGGTCATTTCTTTCACCTTATGTAACCTAGCCGAGAAGTGGTTATACAGCACCGCATCACATTCCATTAGAAATTGGGACGAGTTTGTGAGAGCTTTTCTGAAAAAGTTCTATCCTCATCACAAAATTGCTAGAATCCGTAACGAGATTATACAATTTTCACAGCTTCCTTCCAAACCATTTTGGAAGTGCTTCGAGAGATTTAAAGACCTACTCGTTCAATGCCATCATCATGGGATCGAAAGTTTGCAACTTTGCCAAACATTATACGAAGGATTGAACTCGGCAACGAAGCAGTTGCTAGAAACCATATGTCAAGGTCATTTTCTCTCCAAGTCTAGCGACGAAGCGTGGCAGTTTCTTGAGGATCTTAGTGAGCAAACAATTCAGTGGGAGAGTACCAAGACCACATCATCTTCTTCTAGTGGTCAATCTAGGGCAGGCATACATCAAGTAGATATGTCGATTGCTATGAAGGCCGAGATGGCCGCACTTATGAAAAAGCTAGAAGCCATTGAGACCAAAATCTCATCGTCTTCTCCTGCCCCTGCTTTACCTCCACGAACTGTTTGTGCTTGTTGTGCGAATCCATCGCATCTAACCGAAGAGTGTCCTTATAATGCATCGACTCAAGGACAGGATCAAGTCAATGCTGCATTTAAGCAACGACAAAGAAACGATCCGTACTCTTCGACATACAATCCGGGGTAGAGGAGTCACCCAAATTTCGCTTGGAACCAAAATCAACAATTCCAAGGAAAAAACAACTTGCAAAGGCCTCCTCCACAACAACAAGCACCCCAACAAACTCAAAACCAGCAACCTTTCCAACAACAATCTTATACAAATCAAACGAACAATTTGGTTCAACCAAATGATGATAAGGTTATCTCTCTAGAAAAAAGTCTTGATGCATTTCTCAAGCAATCTACAGATTCCGCAGCAAGATTTGAAAATTATGTTCAGTCTTTGACGCATAACAATGCTTCACACGATCAAAGCATCAAATCTATTGAAGCACAAATTGCACAATTAACTGCTGCATTGAGTGAGAGAGAAAAGGAAAAGCTTCCATCTCAACCATTGCCAAATCCCGGTCACACACAAAACACATATCACAATCACAATGTAAATGCTGTGACCATGTTGAGATCCGGAAGAGTGTTGCAGAATAATGTGGGTATAAGTGATGACATCCCCGCCGGTGGTTCTTCTTTTTCTTCTTCTTCTTCTCCATCGTCATCTTCCCCTTCTTCATTTTCTTCACCTTCTTCTTCACCTTTTTCTTTAGAGCCTATTCTCCACCCTTCACACGGCTCTACTTCTTTTAACTCGAACGAACCCATTTCTCACAACACGAACACATCTACACGGGGTGCCGTTCTTACTCCGCATTCTACTCCACAGACATTTGACTCAACAAATTTTCAAAATGCTCCATTTCCAAACAGGTTGAGTCCCAATAAACCAACTGCACAAATGGAGAAGATTGTGGAGTTATTTAAGCAGGTTAGCATAAATATACCTCTCTTGGATGCAATCCAACAAGTCCCTTCATACGCGAAAATCTTAAAGGGCTTATGCACCTCGAAGAGAAAGTCATCTCAAGTACCCAAGAAAGTGCTAGTGGCCAGTGCAGTGAGCAATGCTATTAACCACCCTCAAACTTGCCCCAAAAACGAAAGGACCCCGGCTGTCCTACGATGTCAATCACAATTGGGGATAAGAAAATTAATCGAGCACTTTTAGATCTTGGGTCTAGTGTTAACCTGCTTCCCTACTCCGTGTATGAACAATTAGGGGTTGGAGAGTTGAAACCCACGCGTTGTACTCTCCAAATGGCTTATCAATCAATCACCCATCCAAAGGGTGAGCTAGAGGATGTGTTGATCAAAGTTGGGGAGTTCATATTCCCCGTTGATTTTATTGTTATGGATACACAACCTGTTGCTAACCCAAGAAACCAAATTCCGGTGATTCTCGGTCGACCATTTTTGGCCACTTCCAATGCTGTGATAAATTGTCGCAATGGCTCCATGACTCTATCCTTCGAGAAGACGTCTAGTGAGTTCAATATTTATAAGATGGGAAGTCTGCCCCCCGTGCCTAAAACTAGTACACGAGAAGTTTGCTCTATTCACGAAATCACGCAGGAGGACTGCGAGCTTGAAAGATTTCTATTTGATGAAAACAGTTTTGACGCCACCAGTGCGTCCCTCCTTGAGCCTAACACCGTTGACACAACCGATATGGATTATGAATGTTTCACTTTTTCGGATGATGACGACTCACAGCCTGAATATGAGTCTTTTGAATTTTTGGATGAGTTAGTCGACCCATCCGAATCGGTTGTTTGCAGTGATTTCGAAGCTGTGTTGGAGTCCTTTGAGTTCGAGATAGATTCCGCAATAATTCTTTCGCCTCCGAAACTCGAACTCATGCCCTTGCCGTCTCACATTAAATATGCTTACATAGGTGAGAATGAGACCTTTCCCGTTATCATATCGGCCTCTCTAGCCTTCGAGCAAGAGAACTCCCTTTTAACGGTCTTACAAGATAGGCGGCAAGTTTTCGATTGGACTATGGCGGACATCGAGGAGATCAGTTCCCTTATAATTGAATATCATATGCAATTGATGGATGATGCCA
This sequence comes from Agapanthus africanus, assembly GCA_030015575.1. Classification (NCBI taxonomy): domain Eukaryota; kingdom Viridiplantae; phylum Streptophyta; class Magnoliopsida; order Asparagales; family Amaryllidaceae; genus Agapanthus; species Agapanthus africanus. Next base: position 590,858,133 of record JASDDO010000014.1, read on the forward strand.
AGTCAATAGAGGACCCACAGAAATATTTTGGGGGTATTGTGGTGAGTCAACCTCCTCCTTTAGAAGTTGAACCACTCCCATTTCTTTTAATAAGCTACGAGAATGCCAATATTCCACTGATTGCTGATCATTCACATTCTCGTTTTGATTCATCACCACCTCCTGTCTATTCACCTCCACACCTTCCAAACCACCACTTCTATCTTCCCCAATTCTTTTTGGATCGCAACAACTTATTCTTCCACCAACCAATACTCTTTACTGATAATTTTTCAACTGGTTGGTATTGACGTTTAGTCTATGCAAAGTCTGGCAGTAATGTCTAACATAGTTTAAATGAAGTTTGGGGGGCCTTTCTGTATATATCTTTGTTTTTCTTAATAATAAAAAATTATAAATAAATAAACAGGGAAGTGCCGGTATTTTGACCCTCTTGGTTTAGCATGACAGTAAGGACACTGTCAAGTTTAAGTTTGGGGGTATGCTCGGTACGTCTTCTTCCTTCGCATTCATTTGTATATATTTTTTTGCATTTTGCATATTTATTTTAAAACCCATAAAAATTGAAAAAATTCAAAAATTTATAAAAATTAATGTATTCAATTTTGGTTTATTTGACTAGAGTTTGACAGATAGGTTAACTAGCTTGGAACAACTAGATCTTAGACTTAGTAAATTAAAAACCCTAAAAATAACCTTCTTTAAAGTTTAACGGTAGAAAGTATATGCCTTGTAGTTTATTTAGAAATAGGCAAATTTTGCGTTCACTTCTTGGGCTAAGTCGAAACAAAGGAAGAATATTGATGTTCTTATTAGAGTATAAGTTTGAAAAATAATTCCTAGCTTATGTCTAGATTCTGAAAATGTATACCCTACAAATTGCACAATCACGTACCTTGAAACTTGGAATAGTAGAAGAGACCTTGAAATGCTCTTGTCTAAAAGTCCTTAGTACAATGAAAATAAAAGAAAAAAAAGTGAATAAAAAATGGACACTGGTTTTTGTGATTACTTAAGGCTGTAAAAAAAATAGAAAAATATTTAGCGAGGGTGCTTCATCACCTAGTGCCTTAGACCAACTGGTTTGGGAGTCACTGCTAAAACCTTGGGTGTTGCAAAACTATGAAGTACGCTTTAAAGTGCTAACGCATCTTGTAATCGGTTGTTGGTATCTCAAGAAGTATTAACGGTCGCATGAAGGATGTGTAAACGAAATTCAATTAAAAATTCACTAATAACTGCTTTGGACAAAGGACGAGAGTACGATTGCTTGATTTGAATTTCCAAGTATAGGGGTGATCTATACACACACGTAGGGGTATGTGATTGGAATTTAGATAAGAGAGAGAAATGAAAGATAGAACTTGTATCTTTAATAGAGTTGATAGAAATTCCTAAGTGGAGATGAAACCCTAGAAGGAAGACTTCAGAGATGCTGAAAGCTAAGTAGGTCTACATAACATATATAATCTTAAGTTAAATAATGAGGAAGTGTGAAGAATATGGGTGGGTAATTTGCGAGTCAAAAGATAATAGAATTCCTTGTTAGAAAACCTAATTGGAGAACAAAAGTCAATGGGCCAAATTGATAGGATTTTATGGGTGTAATCCGCTGAAAACCCTCAGGAGACAACACTCCTCCTACTAGGGACACCTAGAGGTTTAACGGCTTGTTGCACGTGCTCAGTGCAATCGCGTTTCCCTGCGAAAGTGTGGTTAGGATTTTAGTGAATAAAAATAAGTTTGCTCGAGGACGAGCAAAAGATAAGTTTGGGGGTATTTGTTCATATCATAATATTGCATTTTGTATTCCCCATTCTTATGCATTTTACAATGAAAACAGGTGCTTTTGACGCATGTCTGCTACATGTTACAGGTTATAGGTTCTTGGACAGAAAACAGTGAAAATGATGTAAAGACGATGAAAAAGTGGACTTTAACCAATGAACAGAAGATCTTGATCGAGCCTACATAAGAAATAGTTCACAAAGCAAGATTCAAGATATCGACACAAAGCGGACGGTTAAAAATCCATTGCAAATTGTTCACTGAAGATCTGGAATCAACCTAGAAGCCCAAATGGAAAAAGATATATAGAAATAAGAAGCCCAAGCCAACAAGAAGCAGCCCACAAAACTTCACTCCTTAATCTTTCTAAAGGGCCGCGGAACCGTGGCCCAAGCCCTCTATTGTCGCGGCTTCATGGCCATCTGGTGCATGTGTCGGTGCAGAAAATTTGTGGAGATGCGTCGGTGCGTTTGTTGGGATTTTTAGGGGGTATTTTTGTAATAGCAGATGTAACACCCGAGCCCAATACTACTAGTTTCTGTTACTGTTTGAGCATTAGGTGGTACTCATTTCATTTATCTTGCTTATTTGTGGTTTACTGTAAAATTTTATCCGAAAAAGTCATTTTTGTACATAACAAATTTTAGCATCTAAAATGAAATTAAAAATATCCATCTTGGCCTACTCGACACCCCTAGCCTCGTGGTAGCGTCCGTGCTTCGTGTTCTCGTCCCGTTCGGTGAAACGGGCGAGTTTGGACGGCTACGCGCGTGTACATGTGTCCTTCTTTGGGGTATGCTTTTTAATCATAAAACACTCAATTTCAAAATTTGGAACCCGCTTAAAATCCTATTATTTAAATTTCGAATTTTTGGGCCCAACCAAGGCGCGATTTGAAAATGTTTTATTTAGCGCCAAAATCCCAAATTAATATATTAAAACCACTGCATAATTTAATACTAACCAATTCAAATATATTCTAAACAGAATAGTATTTCTAAATCTTTCTGCCAATCAGGGAAAGTTTATTTCCGTGGGCCCCTCCATTCCCACTCTCTCTCTCTCTCAATCTCCCTCTCTCTCTCTAACCCCTCAAATCTCTCTCTTCATATCTCTTTCTCTCTCTTCCTCATATAAATTCTTCCTTCCCTCTTTATTTTTTTCAAACGCGACCTGAGAATCCCACGAGCCCTCGTGACCCAACGGCAGCAACCCTAGCCGCCTCCATCCTCGCCGCCGCAGCCCGACGCCGACGCCGACACCACCAGCACCCTCGCCTCCTCCTCCTCATACCACCCACATCCTCATTGCCTGCACCCTCGCAGCCACCTGAGCACCCCCGCTGCATCTCCTCTGCGTCTCCTGAGACGCCACCCGGCGATCCCCTGCGCCGCCCCGGCCGTCGCCGACGATCTCCGACCACCCCAGAACACTTGTTAGTGTTTCTCCTCCTCTCCTTCTTCCCTCTATTCATTTCAAAACTGAAAACCAGCCGCTGGATGTTTACTGCAGATCGCCGGAGACGCCGTTCTCGCCGCCGTCGATCTCGCCGTCGTTGCTAGTGCCCTCTGGACCAGTGAGTATTCCCCCATCTTCTTCTTTCTCTGTTCATTCCCTTCTTTCTCTAGATCTACACCCGTAGAAACCCTATTCACTGTTTTTGTGCTCGCCGGAATCCGGCCGTGCCGGCGACGTGATCCGACATTCCAGCGAGGTACCCCGATCCGCGTGGTCCCATTGTTCGTTGTTTGGGTTCAATCCGTGAACCGTGCGTCCGCCGCGAGTTTCCCCGCCGACGTTACGTTCCGTTTTTCCCGGTTCGCGACCCGTCGAGGCAAGTACCCCTTGCTACATGCTATACAATATATCTATATATGTATTGACATCCTAAACCTGTAAAATTAGCTTGGTACAATCGTTTTCCATTTCGGTTATAAATTGCATTAAATCATTTTACGGTTAAACATGAAACTTACAGTTCGCAATTGAAACCCAATAATCAAATCTACCTGTTTAATCACATTTTACTGTTAAATAGATGGTGGCAATTGTCCATGTAGTTCTGTTACATTCGGACACTCGTATGCATTTAACCTGATATAACTATATTGAACCGTCACATAAATCATTGCACCCTAAGGGTGCTTAAACCTATTAACATGACTAAACGGCTACATTATATTACTGCACTCTTGTGATTGAATGAAACTGCTTATTATGTAATTCATTGCTTATTTCATGTTGTTAATACCCACGTGTGATTATATATCTGATTGGGTGCACACTCACGATATTGCGTACATCTTGATCTGACATTGCTACACATGTATATATTGATACACCTGACGTGGTACCGTATGCTGTTGACTTGACCTGATGTACCATGACCCGACCTGTTACCTGATCTCGTGCCTAATGCCAACAAACCTGACATGTAGTCCTCATGGACCGTTCCTGTTGTCTATCCAGACAAACCTGCTTTTACCTGATCCTGTGTTGGCATTAGTTCTAGATTACTGAATACCTGACTCGACACATATAACTTGGGGGTATGGGGAAATCAAAGGTGAAATCTGACTTGTAACTTGACAGTTCACTACTTGTATCGAGTGTACACATTCCTGTGTTGTGCCTAGCGGCATGTCTCGGTTTTAGCCGAGAATATTGTGGCCGTGGTCCCGGGTATGTACGGGATACTATCGAGTGTACACATTCCTGGTTTGTGCCTAGCGGCATGTCTCGGCTGCAGCCGAGAATATTGTGGCCGTGGTCCCGGGTATGTACGGGATACTATTGAGTTACATCGACGATTCATCAATTGATTTCAAAGACTTTAGAATAGAAAAACCTGATAGAACAGTTTAGTTACCTACTGCACACTACCCTGCACTGCTTGTTTCACATTATTGCTTTATTCATTTTTATCTTGCATTGCCTGTTACATTATTCATATTATATTACTTGATGACATGACGCGCTGACGTCTGGGTTTTGCATGGCCCAGATTCTGTACCGCTGTCGCAGTCCGAGCAGGAGTACATCAGCCAGCAGGCTGAGTTGTGAGTTCAGTAGTAGTTAGTTTTATTTCCTGCATTTATTTCCTAATGTGAGCCCGCATTATGGGACACACTTTTCAGTTATTTGTATTGGATTATTTGCTTCCGCATTTATTTATTATTGACTCCTGTTATTCTGGATTATGGACATGTTTTAGATAGTTTTATCTTGTTCTTGATATCTCTACAGCCGTAATGTGACTGTGAATGGATACTTCCTACCCACAGGTAGCATGGTTGGCTATGTCACGTGCCCAATATAGCGTACTCTGGGAAGCGGGGCGTGACATGGTTCTTTTGGTATCAGAGCCATATGTTAGTTGGGTTGATTCTTTTGTAGTTGTGTATTGTACCCAATACACGAATCAGAATGCCCGTGTTTAGGAAACATGTCCTGCCACTTTGCCGTTTACCATTCTTGAATCACATTCTTCCTGATTATACCTTTTACGACGTGCAAACTTACTTTGCATGTCGACTCGAAAAACATGATTTCTTGTTATCTCTAGGACTTAGGCGACTTGGGTGGAGTTAGGTAATTGTGGCTATGATACCGCGGCATAGTTACAATGCGGTACTCTATTTAAGTATCTTGGAGTTCTAGCCTTGATCTATATATTGAATCTATCATCATGCTAATGTTGGGTGTTTTTGATTTCAGGAATATGGCAGATAAGAATTTCAAGACGTACCAGAGGCGTGTGGACGAAGCCGCCATGCTTGGAGTGATAAGAGGAATGCTGGAAAATCAGAAGAGGCAGACTGAGGTGATCCAGCAGCAAGAAGATTCGTTTCAGGAAGGTTTGCAGATCGTTCAGCAGTCTGTAAACAACGTTGGAGCTAAACCAGTTGACCGAGTAGGGACCATGGCAGATTTCAGACGTTTGGGTCCGTCTACATTCACTGGTTTGGAGGAGCCGTTGCCAGCCGAGCAGTGGCTAGTTGACACGGAGAACTTGCTGATTGCGACACAGATTCTAGATGACAAAAGAGTTGACGTGGTACACATTCAGTTAGTGGACTACGCCCGAGAGTGGTGGCTTGTGGAAGAGACCCGCTTGCCCAAGCCGATCAAGTGGGCGGATTTTTCTAAGAGTTTCCTGGAGAAGTTCTTCCCGCGGACTGCACGGGAGGAAATGGAAGAGAAGTTTATTGGGCTAAGGTAGAATGGAGCACCCGTGGACGTGCATGCAGCAGAGTGGACGAGACTCAGCAGATTCGCTGGACCTTTAGTCGCCAACGATGCAGACAGGGCACGAAGGTTCATGCGCAGCTTGGATGTGGACATCCAGAGGCAGATTGTCTCCCTGGGTTTGACCACTTTCTCACAGGTTCATACGGCAGCTCGGGAACAACAGAGTTTATCTGGGATGAAAGGGAGCTTGCAGCAGACAACAGTTGCGGCCAGGAAGCCCGCATTTGTACCTAACCGAGCTCATGGTCGCAAGGGAATTCCAGTGGACCGTCGTGGTGTAGCACGAATGAAGAAGCCTGTGATTGTTGATCGAAGAAAGAGCATGAATTGTAACTACTGCAATTTACCTGGCCACATGCAAAAGGATTGTCGAAGGAGGCTGGGACTATGTTTGGTTTGTGGAGCGGCAGATCACGCCGTTAATGCTTATCCGTCGAAGCTTCGTACGAGAGATGATATTCAGAAGCCTCCGTAGAGACCGTTCCAAGGGCAGAAATAGCTGACTCAAGGACCTAATCAGGCTCGAGCTTTTACCTTGACAGCTGAGGAAGCCAAGGCATCAGGAGAAGTTGTTTCTGGTACTTTACTCGTTCATGGTTTTCCCGCATTGGCATTATTTGATTCTGGTGCATCCCACTATTTTATGTCATCCAAATTTATAACTACACACTCAATTACCTGCATGACCCTGTCTAGTTTCTGGGACATACACACTGGGAATGGGAAAATCATATCTAGTAGGGAGTGTACAGATTGTACGGTTGTTGTGTGTGGACGTGAACTCTTTGCAGATTTCTTGGTGATAGATACAGGCAGCTATGAAGTCGTCTTGGGAATGGATTTTCTTGGCACTTTCCACGCTCACATTGACTGTAGGGCAAAGAAAGTAATTTTCCAGATTCCCGGACATCCCGAGTTTACCTTCACTGGAGGAAGCAGTTCTGTCGGGCCAGTCGAGTTTAGGGCTAGGCCGACAAACAATATTCTTGCAGCAATAGAAGTTGATAGTGGTGAAGAACCGGCGGTTGTTCGCGATTTTATGGATGTATTTGAAGATATATCGGGTTTACCGCCGAAGCGAGACGTGGAGTTCGCAATTGATCTTATTCCTAGTGCAGCGCCAGTATCTAAAGCGTATTATCCAATGGCACCAGTAGAGTTGGAAGAAGTTAAGAAACAGGTTGCTGAATTGCTTGAGAAGGGTTGGATTCGAAGCAGTAACTCGCCTTGGGGAGCTCCAGTTCTTCTAGTAGAGAAGAAGGATGGCACGAGAAGGATGTGCATCGACTATCGAGAATTAAACCGGGTGACTATTAAGAACAAGTACCCGATCCCTCGCATTGGAGAACTTTTTGAGCAGCTTAGTGGCGCGAGGGTATTCTCGAAGCTGGATTTGCGATCCGGATATCATCAGGTTCGAGTGAAAGAAGAAGATATTTGCAAGACGGCGTTTCGAACTCGGTACGGACATTACGAATACTTAGTGATGCCCTTCGGAGTGACGAATGCGCCGGCAGTGTTCATGGACTTGATGAACCGAATCTTTTCACCGTTCTTGGAACATTTTATTGTGGTATTCATTGACGATATTCTGGTTTACTCGAAGAGTTTTGAGGAGCATGCTGAGCATTTGAAGATCGCACTGCAGACATTGAGACAGGAGAAATTTTATGCGAAGATGAGTAAGTGCGAGTTTTGGCTGGAGAAAGTGAAGTTCTTAGGGCATGTTGTGTCTGGCGATGGAATTGCCATCGATCCAGAAAAGATTGCAGCAGTTCGAGATTGACCGACTCCAAAGAATGTTGCTGAGATAAGAAGTTTCCTTGGATTAGCCGGATACTACAGGAGATTTGTGGAGAACTTTGCTCGTCTGGCAGAGCCGTTGACCAAGCTTACGCGCAAGGAGCTACCTTTTGTATGGACGGATAAATGTGCGTTAGCTTTCGAGACGTTGAAGCAAAAGTTGATAACCACCCCTATTCTGACCGTGCCAGATAATTCCGGAGGATTGGTGATTCACAGCGACGCATCTGGGAAAGGATTGGGTTGTGTTTTGATGCAGCATGGTAAAGTTGTAGCGTACGCATCGAGATAATTGAAGACCCATGAGAAGAATTATCCAACCCATGACTTGGAGCTTGCGGCTGTGATTTTCGCTTTGAAGATTTGGAGACACTACCTTTTGGGCGAAAGAGTCGAAGTTTTTACTGATCATAAGAGCTTGAAGTATGTGTTCACGCAGAAGGAGCTTAATATGAGGCAGCGTAGATGGTTGGAGCTGATGGCCGACTACGATCTTGATCTTAAGTACCATCCGGGGAAGGTGAATGTTGTGCCGGATGCGCTTAGTCGGTTACCAGCAATTCAGGTATTAACTACGCAGAAGGAGATCATTGCAGATTTTCAAAGATTTGACTTGGAGGTTGTGCTACCACGTTCTACGGGACAGTTGATGCAGCTGCAAGTGCAGTCGTCTTTGGTTGAGAAAATTAAAGCAGCACAATCGCAGGATCCTAGACTGCAAAAGTTTCGAGAGCAAGTTGAAGCTGGACTACGAACAGATTTACTGATCCACGAAGATGGCTCGTTGAGGTATGGTAGCCGTTTATGTGTGCCAAAGGGAGATGTTCGTGAAGAGCTTATGAAGGAGGCACACAGTTCAGCTTATTCTGTACATCCAGGAGGCACAAAGATGTACCGTGATATTCGACAGCATTTCTGGTGGGAAGGCATGAAGCGGGAGATTGCTCGCTTTGTGGCTAAGTACTTGGTGTGTCAGCAAGTTAAGGCTGAACATCAAAGGGTTGCTGGTTTATTGCAACCACTTCCGATTCCTCAGTGGAAGTGGGAACATATAGCCATGGATTTCGTGACGGCTTTACCGCGGAGTCCAAAGGGCAATAATGCAGTATGGGTGATTGTTGATCGGTTGACCAAGGCTGCTCACTTTATTCCTTTCCGGGTTGGTCAATCAACAGAGACATTGGCAGAGCGGTACATGCAGGAGATTGTAAGATTGCATGGAGTACCGGTGAGCATCGTGTCCGATCGGGACACTCGGTTCTTATCACACTTCTGGAGGAGTTTACAGGAAAGTTTGGGGACTCGATTGAAGTTTAGCACAGCTTATCATCCTCAAACTGATGGTCAGTCAGAGAGAACGATCCAAACTCTTGAAGATATGTTGAGAGCATGCATGTTGGACTTCAAGGGTTCGTGGGAGGATCATCTACATTTGGTGGAGTTTTCTTACAACAACAGTTTTCAGGCAACTATCCAGATGGCTCCGTTTGAAGCGTTGTATGGTCGTAAATGCCGTTCACCTGTTTGTTGGGATGATGTCGGTGAACGAAGATTGTTGGGACCAGATTTGGTGGTGCAGACAGTTGAGAAGGTTAACACTATCAGAAATCATATGAAGGCAGCTCAAGACAGACAGAAGAGTTGGGCTGACACGTCCAGAAGACCTCTAGAGTTCGCCGTGGGTGATTTGGTATTCTTGAAGATATCGCCGACTAGAGGGGTAATTCGTTTTGGGAGTCGAGGAAAGCTTAGTCCTCGATTCGTTGGACCCTTTGCGATATTGGAGCGTGTTGGAGAGGTAGCGTACCGTTTGGCGTTACCGCAGTCCTTGGCAGGTGTGCACGATGTGTTTCACGTATCTTAACTACGAAGGTATGTTCGAGATGAAACGCACGTTTTGGATCATTCGGAGCTAGCAGTACGAGAAGACTTGAGTTTTGAGGAGTGACCGGTTGAAATCGTGGATCGAAGGGAAAAGCTTCTTAAGAACAAGGTTATCCCCCTTATGCTTGTTTCTTGGGGTAATCGATCGCATGGAGAGTCCACTTGGGAACGAGAAGATGAAATCCGACAGAAGTTTCCTCACCTCTTCTTGTAGTTCTTTGTATTCTTGGAATTTCGAGGATGAAATTCTTTTGTAGTTGGGTATAATGTAACACCCGAGCCCAATACTACTAGTTTCTGTTACTGTTTGAGCATCAGGTGGTACTCATTTCATTTATCTTGCTTATTTGTGACTTACTGTAAAATTTTATCCGAAAAAGTCATTTCTGCACATAACAAATTTTAGCATCTAAAATGAAATTAAAAATATCCGTCTTGGGCTACTCGACACCCCTAGCCTCGTGGTAGCGTCCGTGCTTCGTGTTCTCGTCCCGTTCGGTGAAACGGGCGAGTTTGGACGGCTACGCGCGCGTACATGTGTCCGTCTTGGGGGTATGCTTTTTAATCATAAAACACTCAATTTCAAAATTTGGAACCCGCTTAAAATCCTATTATTTAAATTTCGAATTTTTGGGCCCAACCCGGACGCGATTTGGAAATGTTTTATTTAGCGCCAAAATCCCAAATTAATATATTAAAACCACCGCATAATTTAATACTAACCAATTCAAATATATTCTAAACAGAATAGTATTTCTAAATCTTTCTGCCAATCAGGGAAAGTTTATTTCCGTGGGCCCCTCCATTCCCACACTCTCTCTCTCTCCATCTCTCTCTCTCTCTAACCCCTCAAATCTCTCTCTTCATATCTCTTTCTCTCTCTTCCTCGTATAAATTCTTCCCTCTCTTTTTATTTTTTTCAAACGCGACCTGAGAAACCCACGAGCCCTCGCGACCCAACGGCAGCAACCCTAGCCGCCTCCATCCTCGCCGCCACATCCCGACGCCGACGCCGACGCCGACACCACCAGCACCCTCGCCTCTTCCTCCTCGTACCACCCACATCCTCATTGCCTGCACCCTCGCAGCCACCTGAGCACCCCCGCTGCATCTCCTCTGCGTCGCCTGAGACGCCACCGGCGATCCCCTGCGCCGCCCCGGCCGTCGCCGACGATCCCCGACCACCCCAGAACACTTGTAAGTGTTTCTCCTCCTCTCCTTCTTCTCTCTCTTCATTTCAAAACTGAAAACCAGCCGCTGGATGTTTGCTGCAGATCGCCGGAGACGCCGTTCTCGCCGCCGTCGATCTCGTCGTCGTTGCTAGTGCCCTCTGGACCAGTGAGTATTCCCCCATCTTCTTCTTTCTCTGTTCATTCCCTTCTTTCTCTAGATCTACACCCGTAGAAACCCTATTCACTGTTTTTGTGCTCGCCGGAATCCGGCCGTGCCGGCGACGTGATCCGACATTCCAGCGAGGTACCCCGATCCGCGTGGTCCCATTGTTCGTTGTTTGGGTTCAATTCGTGAACCGTACGTCCGCCGCGAGTTTCCCCGCCGACGTTATGTTCCGTTTTTCCCGGTTCGCGACCCGTCAAGGCAAGTACCCCTTGCTATATGCTATACAATATATCTATATATGTATTGACATCCTAAACCTGTAAAATTAGCTTGGTACAATCGTTTTCCATTTCGGTTATAAATTGCATTAAATCATTTTACGGTTAAAATGAAACTTACAGTTCGCAATTGAAACCCAATAATCAAATCTACCTGTTTAATCACATTTTACTGTTAAATAGATGGTGGCAATTTTCCATGTAGTTCTGTTACATTCGGACACTCGTATGCATTTAACCTGATATAACTATATTGAACCGTCACATAAATCATTGCACCGCTAAGGGTGCTTAAACCTGTTAACATGACTAAACGGCTACATTGTATTACTGCACTCTTGTGATTGAATGAAACTGCTTTTTATTTAATTCATTGCTTATTTCATGTTGTTAATACCCACGTGTGATTATATATCTGATTGGGAGCACACTCACGATATTGTGTACATCTTGACCTGACATTGCTACACATGTATATATTGATACACCTGACGTGGTACCGTATGCTGTTGACTTGACCTGATGTACCATGACCCGACCTGTTACCTGATCTCGTATCTAATGCCAACAAACCTGACATATAGTCCTCATGGACCGTTCCTGTTGTTTATCCAGACAAACCTGCTTTTACCTGATTCTGTGTTGGCATTAGTTCTAGATTACTGAATACCTGACTCGACACATATAACTTGGGGGTATGGGGAAATCAAAGGTGAAATCTGACTTGTAACTTGACAGTTCACTACTTGTATCGAGTGTACACATTCCTGTTTTGTGCCTAGCGGCATGTCTCGGTTTTAGCCGAGAATATTGTGGCCGTGGTCCCGGGTATGTACGGGATACTATCGAGTGTACACATTCCTGTTTTGTGCCTAGCGGCATGTCTCGGCTGCAGCCGAGAATATTGTGGTCGTGGTCCCGGGTATGTACGAGATACTATTGAGTTACATCGACGATTCATCAATTTATTTCAAAGACTTTAGAATAGAAAAACCTGATAGAACAGTTTAGTTACCCACTGCACACTACCCTGCACTGCTTGTTTCACATTATTTCTTTATTCATGTTTATCTTGCATTGCCTGTTACATTGTTCATATTATATTACTTGATGACATGACGCGCTGACGTCTGGGTTTTGCATGGCCCAGATTCTGTACCGCTGTCGCAGTCCGAGCAGGAGTACATCAGCCAACAGGCCGAGTTGTGAGTTCAGTAGTAGTTAGTTTTATTTCCTGCATTTATTTCCTAATGTGAGCCCTCATTATGGGACACACTTTTCAGTTATTTGTATTGGATCATTTGCTTCCGCATTTATTTATTATTGACTCCTGTTATTCTGGATTATGGACATGTTTTAGATAGTTTTATCTTGTTCTTGATATCTCTACAGCCGTAATTTGACTGTGGATGGATACTTCCTACCCACAGGTAGCATGTTTGGCTATGTCACGTGCCCAATCTAGCGTACTCTGGGAAGCGGGGCGTGACAGCAGATGTGAGAGTCAATGTAACCCTAGGGTTTCCTATCCTCTATAAATAGGAACTCTAAAATTCTGTATGGGTGATGCCTCTTTTCATTTCACAAATTCAGATCTGTTCTGTATTATTGCTTGGAGGGAGCCATCAATAAAAATTAGTAAGTTGGTTTTAATTCTTTGTTTTAATTTTCTTTTAATTAGAATGTCTTTTAATCCCCTAATGAGCGAGTAATCTCCTCGCTTGTTAGGGTTAGCCTTAGGGAAAGGTTTGAGAGATGAGATCTCCCACCCCTTTCATGCCATTCACACCTAAGAATTAGAACTCCATGCATACACGCACACACCGCGCCCTACGGCATCCTACCCCTCGAGGTAACGATGACACCGTAGTGTAAAGGCCCGGTTGCGCGCGTTTTCCATGGAGGTTAGGGTAAGTATCGATAAAGGAAGGACAAGAATTTAGAGGAAGAAACATCTTCCCAAAAGATTCTAATCCACTTTGTTGATAATTACCATAATATCTAATGGATCTAAATTAAGGCATTGAAAGCGGTGAGGAAGCCTTTAATCTCCCAACTTCCCCTAAGCCTAACCCTAGCAAGACTTTAATTTAGATTAATTTAGTTTATCGATAGATCTAGTTTTTTTTAGATTTAATAAATCTATCCAAACAACATTTGGAATCAACTCGTAAAAGCACATTAAGAAAATTACACATCTCTGTGGATCGACCCGTACTCACCGGCCAGCTGCAAAGCGACGCCGTTTCTGATTACGGTTAACATATATCTCTGAACTAATCACGAGCCAACGTGCCTAAGGATGCTATAGGCTAAGTGTAGTAATGTTTGTCTCAAAGGGTATGAAGTTGCCATGATGGAGGAATGAAACAATGGAGATCAACTAGAATTTTGTAGCAAAAAAAAATATATGAGGTGAGCATTTTTTCTCTCCACAAAAATGAACCCTCCCCTCACAAGAATGTGGCCGGCCTCTTTTCAAAAAGGAGGAGGAAAAATACCAAAGGGGGTGTTCACAAGAGGAGTGTGGGGGTGAGCATAAGAAAAAGGGTTTGATGATAAAGAGGAATAAATGTCACCCTCATTTCCAAATCAACTCTCATCACCATTAATGCAAAACCATGATGAATGAAAAAGCAAAGATGCTTGTATTATCATAATCCCTCAAATCACAAATAACACCCTCCAAATTGCTAATTTTCACATTTGCAAATTAGCCCCTCCATCATGAAAATCCGGCCATGAAGGAACAAAGGAAAACTGGCCGAAACGGAATGTAAAATGACAACTCCAAAAAACTGATCCCGTAATAAATTACAGGAAAACCCCACGACTGTATATACATACCCGCATTTGTATTCCGACCGAATACAAATGCAATGAGACAAAATCTACACTGTACAATACTGGGATCTGGCTTAAACCAAAGACCGCTAGTATTATCTGTCCGATCATGATCCGTGCAATACCGCACGGATAAGATCGAACACTGCCATATCTCCATACGGCCTCTACAGCGTTTCGCCCGAAACTTGAGAAACTGTCTGTGGGGGACTCTAAAGACTCGTCAATACTTTGGCTGTGGATTTAACCACTAGCACGTCAAAGGTATTAGCCATACGTAACGGGCTACCAGGTATTGACCAAAAGTGACGTCGATGAGCAAACTCATCCTGAAACCCTACTGAGCCTGTCGGTGACAATATCCGTACAGTCCGGTCCGTTCGTCTATGAGCATCGCATGGCGGGCCTAGGGGGTTGGTAAAAGTCAGACCCCCAAAAGCGGTACAAGTTGTGTCGGAGTGTAGCCCAGAACACCCTGAGATACTACTGGAATACCTACCAGTAAATCTCCTGTCTTGGCCAAGGATTTCATTTAATGGCTCTCCTGGACACAGCGCGACCTCACCTCCAATACCGGGAGAGACGAACCCCTGCAGATCCGCTCACTGCCTCCATGTGGCTCGGGACTGTACCCAACTAAAACCTGTTTGCACGACTCCTTTGAGCCGTGGTAGGGTAGTAATCAAAGTACAGTGGGAACTCACACAAGACAAATGACGATCTCAGGTTGATGAACTAACCTATACACATGTCACCAGGGAACTGCCATCTGACGTCAGGTATAAGACCAACTAGCAGGTTCCCGGCGAGTCCTGTCCGGTGTACTCATAACCCAATGAGTACCTGTATACATCTTAGGTGAACCAACTGACACCAGTGGCTTGTGAGACCGTCCACCGCCCATCATCGGGGTCTCGACTGTATACACTAGTCTACTCTGGAGTATCGATGCCCTGTCTCGAAAACTTCCACGACTAGGGACCTTTTAAGGATGTGCTTATAGACCCCAGCTCCTACGTATATGATCGCTATCATACTGCTGGCCGTCAAGCAAGAATCTTAAGGGCTCTACCAACGTGCAATAGTGACCTGTAAGGTCACCTGAAACAGTACTCGATGATAAAGATAAACCAGATAGCATACTATCATCTTGAGTAAGACTGTTCTAATAGTATAGGTCCTCCCTCAATCATTGCAATCACGGGCGTGTGATCCAATAATTGACTCTGAGGGCACTATCCCCAACAGTTTTTACAACATCTATAGGTTTCTTTTATTTCATTAATCTCATTAATGAAGTCCCATCAATTACGCTTCCTAAGCATCACATATAAAACGAAAGCAGCAATATTAATTAATTCTCATATATATAATATAGGCATTCGTCTCAAAACATATCAAGTGATCACATCACAAAATATCAGCAGCAGAAGAATCACATATGAAATATTGGATATACTAGGAATTCCGTGTTTTAATTAAGCCAATATAAAACATTGATTCCACGGTCGCGATGAATAGCCAAACCCACATCCTTAGACCCCTACGAGAGCGGCAAGCAACCCTCCCAATTCTAGAGTTAGGAGACCCGGTCTCGACTCCTCGAGATGGTCTCCCACTGTACCCTAGAATCTGGTTACTTGTGCTCCCCGCCTTGGGTCTATCCTAATGCAGAAAAGTAAATAATATGCATCAATGGTGACATCATCCTCAACCCAGAAGTTCCCCAATAAAAGAATATTACATACAAGCTTTTACACGAATGAAAATGAAAAACTCTCATCTCACATAAAAAAAACCCGGCTATTCATAACACGACGATCCAATATAACATATCACAGCAACACATAACATCACATGTCATCAACGTAAGTAAATATGCGTATCCCAATTGTTGTTGATGTATAGCAATGAAACCGGCGATACACCATATATTACACTTACGGTCGCATAAAAAAAAGTGAAAAACTACAACAATTGGAATCCGCAATCACCTTAGACATCATAAATCCAATGTATCACATACTTTGGATTTCATTCCCAACCAAATGAATTCCCTAGACATCACATGCCTAACAATTATAAACCCCACATTTTAGTTTCGATATTGAAAAAACTTTCCAATAACCTTTCGGGTAATTTAACAAGATTCCCGATAACCTGATCGAATGCTCATCGGAAACTTTAATAGACGGCCGCACCCTCGATGCCGTCGACGAAGTGCACTAAGGCGGAACACCGCGGCCGGAGCACCCGAACGGATGCTTTCGGCGACGGGGTTCTCCTACAGTCACTTGGTCGGGGCTATGGGGCGTGGCTATCTAGTAAATTTAATCAGCGAGTATCCACGTACACTACGTAATTGCGACGGACTTTTGATCCACATCAAAATTCCGTGGCAACCGATCAAATGAGACTAAACTGCTAGATTTATAAAATTTAAAGTAGTTATCATATAACCAATTTTGTGGATTCCAAATATTGTATCACAATCACAGATAGCTAGATGAAGTTAAACTTTTCGATCGAATAAGCATGCACCCAAAATTTCCCAAAAAGCTCAACACTTGAGCGGAGTTCAAAAAAGTGTCCAGAAACTGCCACAGCTCCTATGAACCATCCGTAGAAGGGCCGACCCATGCCTCACTCATGTCGCCATGGAACTGCGGCAAACCCTAGGGTATGACCGCGGTTCCGCGATCCAAAAAGTCGAGTTTGGGTATCGTTCTTCTAGAGGGTCCACAGAATCGCTTGCATGATTTTCTGAAGATTTTAAACTCGGAAAAAATCTAACATTTGAAAAATTTCCAGCGGGGAAAAATTAGGTTATTGATATCCGTTCAAACCTTTTAACATCGTCTAAATAACCCGAATAAATGTTAAAATTACGATTATGAAACACTCCGAGTTGCCTTTGCAGAAAGTTAACATCACATGCAAAACTAGCAAAAACTAGCAACACCTGAAACACCAAAATCCAGAGACTGGAACACCCTGAAAATTTGAACCCTGAACTCCTAAAATGGGCCGAGCTCACCGGTTTTTGGGGCATTGTGGTTGGCCACTTTGAGATTGTTTTGCTTCAAATTTTCACAGTGTTCATGTTATATCTCATACAACATTCTGCAGTTGTTTAAAAAAAATTTAGAGGCCATTAAAATTTCCATAAAAACTAGATCATCGTGTTTCAAGTTTCGGAGTAGTTTCAGTTTCGTAATCTAACAAACATCGTTTAAATCTCTAGCTCAGCTCTGATACCACTGTAGGGTTACTTAGTGCGGCAGCAAGGTTTCGGGAGGCATCGTCCATGCCGTTCTAAAGAATCCTAACCCTAGAATCTTAACTAGAGTTTTAAACGAAACAATATGTAAACATCTTTACAACTAAGTGAATGCGGAATACAACTTTTGCAGACCGGTCCTTCACTTCAAATGCTCCGTGTAGAAGTCCCTTCGCTGCGAGTAATGTTCTCCCAAACTCTTGAGAGGATCCACAAGGTGAAAGATGCAAACTTGCTCGAAGTCTTCGAGGCCGAAGATGATCTACGTCGAGGAGAATCAAGCTCATGCTACATCTTCACTAAATTATGGTTTAGTGAAGCAAACACCCTAAACTAAATGGCTAATAGTAGAGGATGATGAAGTAGGAAATTGGCTCACTTTAGATTTATTTTTCTCCCAATATTTTCTCACCATTTTCAAAAGCTAGAATGCTTTTCATGAGGAAGAAGAAGCTCAAGTGAAGAAGAATGAGAGAATGCACTCATGAGGTGAGAATATGAACCATGGGTGAGTTAGTGTCATACACTAACTCATGTAGAGAGTTTACCATGGTAAGGACAATGGTTAGGTCAAAAAATATCTTCAAGTGAAACAAAAATGGTGGACTTGATCAATGATTTCCACAACCTTCTACAAGCTTGTAGCCATGCCAAATATGCATCCATTTTTGAATTACTTAGATAAATATAAACCCTAGGATTATCTTTGTAGGGTTCCTAGGCACTCTAGTGAGGTCTCACAAGGCATCGAACATGCCAAATTCAAAAATTCTAGGTGCCGAGAGACCCGACTACGGATCGTTTGCTAGATTTCTAGGCGAAAGAAGAACTAGTTTACAACTAAACTATGAGAATACGGATATACAACCTTTGTAGATCCGGTGCTCCACCTCCACGGCTCCGCAATGAAGTCTCCTCGCTGTCCAAGACGGATCCCGGGCTCTAGCGTCGGCTTCATCGGAGAATGGACGGGCTAGGTCATCGACGACGTGCCGAAGATGATCTACGTCGAAGCATCACTAGATCGAGCTCCACCTTCACTAAGCCATGAATACTTGTGAAGGAAACACACTCTACTACTTGGCAAGAGGTAGAGGATGAAGAAATAGGAAGTGGGTAGACTTTAAAATTGGATTTCTCACTCATTTCATCAATCCACCATTGATGAGGTCAAGCTTTTCTTCTTGAGTTCAAGGAAGAAGAAGAAGAAATGTTATGATAAGTTAATTCTAAAATGAAAAGAATAATCCATTCTTATCATCATAGAACCATGGTTTAGTGTAGAGAATTAATCATGGTTGAATGGTATGGTTAGGGTTAAGGATGAGATAAGAATGGTGGACTAAGTCAAAGCTTCATGAAGCTTTAACTAAACAACAAATGAAGCCACCATTCTTTTCTCTTTTCCATTTATTTTCCAAAATGTATAAACAAATAAATGAATAAATAAGTAATGGAAAAATAAAACCCTAATTATATGTTTAACCATGGTTTAATTCTTTACACTTAACCAAGTAAACATGTATCATCAAACATGATACAATCATATGTACAAAAGTATATCACATATACAATGTGCACATCCCGAGTGAGAAAATACATTTAAAGTGAACCAATACTAGTTAGTGCAAAGTAATATATCAAATATATAATGATGCATTAAATCATTAAATCAACACTTGATTCAATGATCCGGTCATGTCGCACACAACCGACTAGTACACAATGTATCGGCTTATCGAATCAACGCTTGAATCGATAACTAGGTTATATCGCATACAACCATTCGATACATTCATCGCGAGAATGAAATACGGTATCACATACACGCATTATTCTCGGTCCCGCAGATATCTCATATGCGCTCCAATTTCGTTTCGCTTGAGCCAGGAAACCTCTGTGTAGGACTCTAAAGACTCGTCAATACGCCGGCAGCAGATGATGATCATATCAAACATCCACAAGCCGCAAGCGGTCTGCTAAAAGTAACGGCCACCCGGGTATTGAGCGATCTGAAGATCGACGAGCAAGCCCGCTCACACTCCAGTGAATCCAACCAGTAACACTACCGTACAGTCCGGTCTGATCATCTGATATGTCGCATATCTTGCCTAGGGGTGGTAAACGTCAGACCCCAATAGCTCAATAAGTCGTGTCGATATGAGGTCTATAACAATTCGAGAAACTACTGGTAACACTTACCAGTATATCTCAGCAACCCTGGTCAGGGATTTCCTGTTATAGCCAATCGAACACAGCGCAACATCAACCCCCTATACCGGGAGAGACGAATCCCCTCCTATCGCTCATTGTCTCCATGTGACTCGGGACTGTACCCAAAAACCACCATTTTGCACGCCCTCTTTGACGTAGTAAGATGGAAATCAAAGCACAGTGGGAACCACACAAGACTCTATGACGATCTCGGGTCAACAGACTACTCTGTACCAGTGTCACCAGAGAACTGCCATCTGACGTGAGGTATAATACCATCTGGGAGTTCTCTGCGAGTCCGTCCAGTGTACCCAGTCTCTACTGAGCACCCGTATATCATCTCTGATGTCAAACACCGATGGATATGGGATCATCCATCGCCCATCTGTATGGGTCGAGAAGGTACACGCTAGTCTACTCTGGTATATCGATGCCCCATCTCGATACACTCATGACTAGGGACTTTGAAGGATGTACTTATGGACTACCATGTCCCCACTAGTATGATCCGCATCATAGTCCAGGTAGTCAAGTACACATCCTAAGGGCTTTACCAACATGTAACAGAGAGACAATCAGTGCACACGTTAAGGTAAAGGGTAACCAGATAGCATACTATCATGTCGAGCAAGAAAGTCCTCCCTATATATGTCCCAGCATCCACTACAATATACATCCTATGTACAGTAATGGCCTCTAGGGCATACATATAACTAACAATCTTAAGTATAGTGTAAGTCTCATACACCTATGAAGCAAGTGGCATTAAGCATGACACAATAAAATGTACATTAATATATATCACATATATACAATATGCACACAAGTGAGAAAAAGAAATGTTTAGTGAGCAAATATTAGTTAATGTAAATTAATATATCAAATATATAATTATACATTAAATTATCAAATCAACACTTGATTTAATAATCCGTCTATATCACATACAACCGACTAATATCATATGAATCAACTTATCGAATCAAGACTTGATTCGATAACCCGGCTATATCACATATAAACGACCGATATCATATATCGCGAGAATAGAATGCGGTATCACATACGCGCATTAATCTCGGTCCCACACATATCACATATGTGCTCCTACTCCGTTTCGCATGAACCAGGAAACCTCTGTGTAGGACTCTAAAGACTCGTCAATACGCCGGGAGTATGTGATGATTATATCAAACACCCATAAGCCGCAAGCGGTCTGCCAAACGTAACGGCCACCCGGGTATTGAGAAATCAGAAGATCAACAAGCAAGCCTGCTCATACTCCTGCGAATCCAATCAGTAACACTACCTTACAGTCCGGTCTCTTCGTCAGATATGTCGCATATCACAGTCTGGGGGTGGTATAACGTCAGACCGCAATAGCTTGATAAGTCATGCCGATGCAAGGTCCATAACGGTTCGAGAAACTACTGATAACACTTACCAGTAGATCTCAGCAACCCTGGCCAGGGATTTCATGTTATGGCCAATCGAGCATAGCGCAACATCAACTCCTAATACCGGAAGAGACGAATCCCCTCCTATCGCTCATTGCCTCCATGTGACTCGGGACTGTACCCAAAAACCACCTTTTTGCATGATCTCTTGACCGTGGTATGGTGGAAATCAAAGCACAGTGGGAATCACACAAGACTCTATGACGATCTCGGGTCGACAGACTAACCTGTACCGGTGTCACCAGAGAACTGCTATCTGACGATAGGTATAATATCATCTAGGAGTTCTCGGCGAGTCCGTTCAGTATACCTAGTCTCCATTGAGCACCCGTATACCTTCTCTGATGTCAAACACCAATGGATATGGGATCATCCATCGCCCATCATATGGGTCAAGAAGCGCATACGCTAGTCTACTCTGGAATATCGATGCCTTGTCTCGATACTCCCACGACTAGGAACAATCTAAGAATGTACTTACCGACTACTTCTGCCCCACTAGTATGATCTGCATCATAGTCCTGATAGTCAAGTACTCATCCTAAGGGCTTTATCAACATGTAATAGAGAGACAATAAGTGTACATGTTAAGATAAAGAGCAACCAGATAGCATATTATCATGTCGAGTAAGAAAGTCCTCCCTATATATGTCCAAACATCCACTACAATATACATCACATGTACAACAATGGCCTCTAGGGCATACATATAACTAACAACTAATACCCTTTGATCTCTTTCATGGATTGCAAGGTGGACCGCACTTAATTGTTTGAATTTATAACAATAGAACTAAATTTGTTTAAATGAATTTGATAAGAAAGCAATAAACTCGATATATTTTATTAAGAGATAAATAATCTCAATTATATTTATACATCTCATAATACAACCGACTGATAACTAATAATCATAACAATTTTACACATTAATTATAATCTCAATAACATAAATCAGAACTTATCTGATTTATGATATCCATAATATCTAATGCAGTTAGATTCAAATATCTCATAATCTAACAGCGTCTCTTAAACTCACGGTAGATAACAGAAAGTTTGGATGATAGTTTGAACAAAAATATGCAATTTGTAGAACGACGAAGAAGAACAACATATCTAAAATATCGAGCATGGAGGACTGATATCCTTTGATCTCTTTCATGGATTGTAAGGTGGATCGAATAATCTACAGTCTTTTTCGCTAGAAATGCTAAAGAAAGAAGATCATGCAGCTAGAGGACGTCATAAAAAAAAGAATAGCCGCTTAGATGGAAGAAAATCATGCTGCAAGAAAACGTCAAAAAAAGAATAGCTGCTTGGACTTGATATTGATAGAGGCAGTCAATTATGATCAAACTGACAAAATTTTATTTCGAATTAGATATTATTGATGTAACTTTATTTATTTTGAAATAATAAACTAAAAATATAAATGAAGATAAATTTTGGATCGAGTTATTGGCTCTGATACCATAATGAGAAAGCAATAATCTCGATCCATTTTAATAAGAGATAAATATCTCAATTTATACAGCTTATAACATAACTAACTTATAACTAATTAATAATTATAACAATTTTACACACTAATCATAATCTCAATACAATAAATTAGAACTTATCTGGTTTATGATAAGCATAATATCTTATACATTTATATTCAAATATCTCATAATCTAACAGAATATAAATCAAATTTATCAAACCATGGCATGTTTGTTTCTTTGGAGTAATTTTTAAGACTCGGAAGTCTTGCATAAAAATGAGTGGAAAGTTGGAATTCTAGTATTTGTTTGAAAGAAGTTTACATATAATTGGAATTTTGAAGTTTGTATTTGATAGAGCATTTATAAAAATTTATAAATTAGAAGTTCATAAATGAAAATGAAGAGAAATAGAAGGGTTAAGAGAGAATAAGTATTAAAAAGAGTTGCTTGATGTGATATGCTCCACCCTAACTTCGTCATAAAAATATCTGATTTCGAACTTCCGGTTCCGTACATGCCTTATAGAAAATAAAAACTTCAAAATCATGGATTTTACCGAGAAAACAAACACCATAATTTTAACCCTGGTCTTTAAATTAAAAAACCGGAACACCTGCTTTTGCAAACAAAACAAACAAGCCTGTATATCAAGCAAAATAAAACCAAGGAGAGATCCCAATTTCCAATAAAAGAATCAAAATGAATCCCTTTAACATCACTATCATCATGGGTATAGTAATATCAATCATCTCATCTCATGCCAGCTAGCATATTTTCCCCAGACGTAGCTTGCTCAAGGTCTTCAAAGGTCTCATTAAGTTGTACTAGATATCTTACTCTAGTGCTATATTATACATTTGACCTGTCAAGTTTGTATCTTTATCAATCAATGCTCCTTTATGTCTCCTTCTGAATTCACAGAAGAAGAAGAAAGAACTTGCACGTTTTGTTGACCTGCAGAGAACAGAATCTTGGCCAAAAAGGAGCAGTTATTTGCATAAGATCCCATAAGGGGTTGTTTGGTTGCAAGATTTTGAAATTTGGATTCCAAAATAGCACGGTCCAAAATTTTTGAATTTGGTAATTATGGATGTTCTTTTTGGGTCTCCGTCAGTTGTTGTCTTCCGTCAATCTTCTGGTGGATCTTGGAGGTGATCTCCTATTGCGTGTGGGTCTCAATGGGTTTTGAGGAGATTGGTGGTTTTGAAGAGTTTGCGCCGAGTACCTGCAGGGAAGTCCAGGGGTGGTTTGGTACCACCGAGGACCCTCCGACGATCAAGTTAGCACGAGATCCGAGCAGAATAACGGCTAAGTGGAGTAAAATAGCTTACTTGACCCCTCTGTGATGGGGGTTTATAGAGTGGCGGCAGCACGCAGTAGCGGGCGCGAAAATCTCGCCGGCAATTACGCTCTCAACGTCACGTCCGCGTAATAAGCGGATCGCCCGTTAATGGGAATTGTGATGGCGTGGAACGTGGGATGCTGCCGGCGGAGTATCCGTGCATGGCGGGATTTGCGGAGCGGCGGTTACGCCTGTGAGTGGTGGAGTTGGTCGGTCGGAGGGACCGAGGAAGATGGCCTCAGCGGGAGAGCTCGGGAACGAGCGGGAGGGCCGAGGTATCTTGGTCCTGTGGTAGCTCGGGGGCGAGCTGAGAAGCCGAGGAGCCCAATTTGCAGGCGGCTCTGAGGTGAGCCAGCTTGTGCTTGCAGGTCGGGTATTGGGGTGGCCTGGTCGGCCCCTGTGGGCCCTTTCTTCTGACTTCTGGGACACGTCATCTGCCACGTGTCATGATCTGGGAGATCGACAATATAGAGCATCATCATTAGCCCCCCACTCTCGTTCCGATCTATTTTGTGGGTCGGGTCGAGAGTGGACTACTTGATTCTCTCTGTGCGCCTTGGCCCTGGTAATTCCTTGTGGTGGATTTTCCGGGGACGACATGGCGTTCTTGTTGTCGCGCATCGAGTATGAGTCGAACGAAGGACGAGTGTGGGAAGGTCAGTATCCTCCCTTTGCCGGAGTTGAGGCGCTGATCGCATGTTGAGCATGAGTTTATTCGGCGGGTCTTGGATCTGTGTCTCTGTAGGGTAGGAAGCTACCTGCTGGGAATGCGCCGAGCAGGAAGGGACTCGGCGGGCCTCGCGAAGAGGGCTTCAGATCCTCAGCGTTTGATGGGTAGGAAGATGCCCGCTGGGGATACGCCGAGAAGGAAGGAACTCGGCGGCCTCGCGATGAGGGCTTCAGATCCTCAGCGTCTGATGGGCAGGAGGATGCCCGCTGGGGATGCGCCGAGCAGAAAGGGACTCGGCGGCCTCGTGATGAGGGCTTCAGATTCACGATGAGGGCTTCAGATCCTCAGCGTCTGATGGGAAGGAGGCGGCCTCGCGATGAGGGATTCAGATTCTCAGCGTCTGATGGGCAGGAGGATGCCCGCTGGGGATGCGCCGAGCAGGAAGGGACTCGGCGGCCTCACGATGAGGGCTTCAGATCCTCAGCGTCTGATGGGAAGGAGGCTGCCCGCTGGGGATGTGCCGAGCAGGAAGGGACACGGCGGCCTCGCGATGAGGGATTCAGATCCTCAGCGTCTGATGGGCAGGAGGCTGCCCGCTGGGGATGCGCCGAGCAGGAAGGGACTCGACGGCCTCGCGATGAGGGCTTTAGATCCTCAGTGTTTGATGGGAAGGAGGCTGCCCGCTGGGGATGCGCCGAGCAGGAAGGGACTCGGTGGCCTCGCGATGAGGGCTTCAGATCCTCGGCGTCTGATGGACAGGAGGATGTCCGCTGAGGATGCGCCGAGCAGGAAGAAACTCGGCGGCCTCACGATGAGGGCTTGAGATCCTTAACGCCTGAAGGGCCGTGAGAGGCCTGCTAAGGATGGACGATTAGGGTAGCTACTCGGTACTTCTTGGCGAGGGCTTTGATCCTTAGCGCTGGAAGGGCCATGAGAGGCCTGCTAAGGATGGCCGAGCAGGGTAGCTTCCCGGTGTCTCTTGGCGATGGCTTTGATCCTTAGCGCTGGAGGGGCCGTGAGAGGCCTGCTAAGGATGGCCGAGCAGGGTAGCTGCTTGGTGCCTCTTGGCGAGGGCTTTGATCCTTAGTGCTGGAGGGGCCGTAGGAGGCCTGCTAAGGATGGCCGAGCAGGGTAGCCGCTCAGTGCCTCTTGGCGAGGGCTTTGATTCCTGGCGTTGCGGTAGGGAAGCTACCCACCAGGGATAACTGGGCAAGGTCGGGCCCGGTTGCCTCTTGCGAGGGCATTGATCCCTGGTTTGTTGGCCAAGGATAGCCGAGCAGGGTAACTGCTGGGCTGCCTCTTGGCGAGGGCTTTGATCTCTGGCGTCATGGGTAGGCACCAGCCTGGGATGACCGAGCGGGGTAGCCGCTCAGATGCCCCTTACGAGGGCTTTGATCCCTGGCGTCATGGGTAGGGAGCTACCAGCCGGAGATGACCGAGCAAGGGTCGGGCTCGGTTGCCTCTTGCGAGGGCTTTGATCCTTCAGGACGGGGACCAAGAAGGGTTACTGCCCAGTGCCTCTTGGAGAGGACTTTGATCCCTTTCGGTTGTGGTAGGAAGCTACCGGCCGGGGATAGCCGAGCAACGGTCGGGCTCGACCTCCTCAAAGGAGGACTTTGGTCCTTAGCGCGGGAGGGGATGTAAGAAGCCTACTAAGGACCTTTGGCCGGGCAGGGTTACTGCCCGGTGCCTCTTGGCGAGGGCTTTTGTCCTGAAGGATAGCCGAGCGAGGGTCAGGCTCGACTGCCTCTGGGAGGGCTTTCTGATCCCTGGCATTGCAGTAGGGAAGCTACCTGCCAGGGATAGCCGAGCGAGAGTCGGGTTCGACTGTCTCTGGGAGGACTTTCTGATCCCTGGCGTTGCGGTAGGGAAGCTACCCGCCAGGGATAACCGAGCAGGGTAGCTGCTGGGCTGCCTCTTTGTGAGGGCTTAGATTCTTAGTGGTGGAGGGGCCGTAGGAGGCCTGCTAAGGATAACCGGGCAATGAAGCTGCGCGGTTGCCGCTTGGCGAGGGCTTTGATCCCTGACATTGTGAATAGGGAAGCTACCGGCCAGGGATAGCCGAGCAGGGAAGACGCTTGGCCGATTCTTCATGAGGTTTCGCCCGACCATCCCGTTGCAGGTATGGGGAACAGGAATGGTCACAGCGAACGTGCGCGTAGCATGCGTATTGAATGTGCGGGGAGGCGAAGTGCCAGAGTCGCGTCATTTCGATTCCGTCAGAGAAGGCTCAATGATCGCCGCGTGGCAGCGACTTTGTGGGTGAAAATGGGCGACTGTTGGGTTCCGTTGGGGCGCACCACGGTGAAAGCATCCAAATGGTCTTTCGGGTTTGATTTCCCTTCGAATAGAGAGACCTTCGGGGGCTTGTTGCACGAGGAGACGTGAACAACGAGCAGTCCCTCGGTAAATGGCTTGGTGAGCGAGTCGGCGGCGTACTTAGCCCCGTCGCCCGAGAGGTGACCTTCTCGGCGCATGCCCTCGATCTTCTTCTCGAGGGCGTCGAGTCGTTCGTGGTACCCCGAGGATTTAGCGCCTTGTTATCCATGGCCTCTGCTGTGGGAGATCTGCGTCCGGGCGTGGCCCCGGTTCCTCTCGATGAGGTTCCTCAGATCCCCGGGCGAGGTGGCCCTCGAGCCACCGTGGCGAGCCCTTTCTGTGCGATCCCGTCGATGGAGGGGGTGTCGGTCATGCCTGGGGACAGGAAAGGTGACCGACATCTCCTCAGGGGGGTGAGGGTCGTGAGGGGGCTCGAGGCGAGGCGCTCTGGCGGCGGATCTTGTTGTGGAGCTGTGGGGCGCCCGACGGACCTCAGAGAGTATTGGCCCGTGAGATCTATGGCCATGGGATGTATCTTGCCGGTGGTCATCCGTGCCGACGAGGGCAGAGTCTTCTGGAGGCGGAGGAGCGGCTACCTGGGGCCCTGGCCCGGCCGTTTGGACGCTGACGAGCGCCTCCACGATGGACCGTAGTCGGTCTATTCGGCCGGCGAGGGCGTTGATGACGGTCGCCGGAGGAGGTTCATCCATGCCTCCGGCGAGGGGGAGGCGGCGGCTGGTACCTGGATTTTCAAGGTGATCGCATGCCATGTGGATGGAGATCGGAATGCCAACTTTTGTTTTTGTGGAGTTTTAGTTTCCCACAGACGGCGCCAACCGATGGATGTCCTTTTCGGGTCTCCGTCAGTTGTTTTCTTTCGTCGATCTCTCGGTGGATCTTGGAGGTGATCTCCTGTTGCGTGTGGGTCTCAATGGGTTTTGAGGAGATTGGTGGTTTTGAAGAGTTTGCGCCGAGTACTTGCAAGGAAGTCCCAGGGTGGTTTGGTACCACCGAGAACCCTTCGACGATCAAGTTAGCACGAGATCCGAGCAGAGTAACGGCTAAGTGGAGTAAAAATATCTTACTTGACCACTCTGTTATGGGGGTTTATAGAGTGGCAGCAGCACGCAGTAGCGGGCGCGAGAATCTCGCCGGCAGTTACGCTCCCGACGTCACGCGCGTAATAAGCGGATCGCCCATTAATGGGGATCATGATGGCGCGGAACATGGGATGCTGCCGGCGTAGTATCCGCGCATGGCGAGATTTTCGGAGCGGTGGTTACGCCGGTGAGTGGTGGAGTTGGTCTGTCGGAGGGACCGAGGAAGATGGCCTCGGCGGGAGAGCTCGGGATCGAGTGGGAGGGCCGAGGTATCTTGGTCCTGTGGTAGCTCGGGGGCGAGCTGAGAAGCCGAGGAGGCCAATTTGCAGGCGGCTCTGAGGTGAGCCAGCTTGTGCTTGTAGGTCGGGTACAGAGGTGGCCTGGTCGGCCCGTATGGGCCCTTTCTTCTGAGTTCTGGGAAACGTCATCTGCTACGTGTCCTGATCTGGGAGATCGACAATACAGAGCATCATCAGGTAATTTGTTGTTTGGTTGGCATTGGATTCCTAGTATTGGATTTGTAGATCTTTAAAATCTTTGTTTGGTTGGTGAAAAAAGGTAGAATTTGGATTTGGGGATTTTAAAGAGAGATAGGTAGAGAGAGGATTATTAAATAAATAAAGTACCCAGGTCCCATCTAAAAGTACAATGAATAGTGCCAAATCCTTGCAAATTCTCCAAATTTTTAAGGATTCAAGGATCCTTGTTTTGTGGTGGCCCCCCCCCCCCCCATAAAAAACAAAGGAATCAAGCAAATCCAAATCCCACAACCAAACACAAAATTATGGAATATTCTCAAATTTTTGGATATCACAATCCAAATCTTTCATAATCCTACAATCAAACAGGCCCTAAGCGCCTGTTTGTTTCATGGATTTGGAACTTGGGTATGAAGTCAAGGAAGACAACAATTTTTCTTGTCCCTTAAGTTTAAAATATTGTGTTTGTTTGCTGGGCACCAATTATTGATCTAGGAGTCATTACATCATCCCACATCATCAATAATCAAGAGTCGAGAACAACTCCTTTTTGCCTCAACTTTTGTCTTGACTCTTGCCATCTCACCCTTTTTAATAATAAAAAAATAAAAATAAATATGATTACCTCCCATAGATATAGTTACTTTAACAATTATTAATACAACATATTAATTTGTGCTTGGGGTGAAATAGTTTGTTGTCACCATAAGTGTCCACACTCCACTATTATTTTAACTCCAAAAAATAACTCAATCTCCAAACTAACAAAAATCTTCCTCAATTTTTCTATTCAAAAGATCAAAAATCTTTAAACAAACACTAGACTTCTTATTCAAGAAGATAAGAAATTATTGACCACCCACGATGCAAAATACAGTCAAGTTTCGGGGACTCAATTTGCCAAATGTTCATTACAGAAAACTGCATTTTAGTACCGCTCATTCGTTATCTATTTTGTTATATATCGGTATTATTAATCAGTGTCTGCTCAGTAATTACAGTTTACAGGTATTTGTGATAAAATACTGGAAACACATTCAAAATCACGGATATAAATGTTTTGGAGCCGACACTGCAAACAGAACAGGAAACCGACCGATATCCAAAGAGTTCTTTTCGAAATAAGCATGTGTACACAATTTTGGTCCAACACAATACAAGTGTACACACAACTCTTTGGCATGGATCATGGTGGGGTTGCCCATGGCACACAAGATATGATGAAGTGGGCACATGGGGGGACAAGAGTTATAAATGCTAAAAGTGTTGATGTGATGTATGGCATCACGTCCCCATCTTTTCACTATCCCTTCCTTGCAGTCACATCACCTTGGTATTGATGAAATGGGAACATGGGGGGACAAGAGTTATAAATGCTAAAAGTGTTGATGTGATGTATGACATCATGTCCCCATCTTTTCACTGTCCTTTCCTTGCAGTCACATTACCTTATTTCTATTACTTGTTTAATCTTTTTTGGTGCCGATAAAAACCAGATTAGTGAGCAAGGGAAGGGCTCTCATATGTACATATTCTATCATATAGTTTTGTTTTGTTTTTGGTTTAGGCTTGAGAGTGAGTGGGCTATCCCTTGGTTTCTTCTTCTTCTTCCCTCTTGAAGCTTTCTCTTGAGAGCTTCATTATGGAGGTTGAACAAGTTACCAATATCTTGTACCTCTTTTTCAAGTGTTAATAATATTGTTGTTTCTTTTATTACTTGCTTTTTTTTCTTATTTGCTTTTCTTTATTATGTATAACTAATCTTCTTTGGTTGTTGTTATGGTGAGGAAGTGAGATGAAAGGCTATGCCTCCTCCTCTTCTTGTAATTGTTTAATGTGCTTAATATGATTCTAACTTAGAGATTGTTTTATGTATTGATGTGATATGGTATTTTGAAACCATGGTTACTTTGTAACCTCTTCATATACCTTATTCACTCCCTTTCCCCATTTCACAATGTTTAAGTTAAAATCAATTTGGTGTTAAGTTTGCTAAGTTTGGATGTGGTATTTTTTGATTAAGTGACTTGACAAATCTCTTGGTTTCATATACCATATACCATCACAAACACTTAGCACACTTAACACGGAAATCATTTGCTCTCACTCACTACTTTGTGTTTTTGATGTTGTCGTATACTTGCTAACCCTTGTGTTTAGTGTTGATACCTCAAGTTTGGACATAAAAACGGTAAGTGAACATACGGACTCGTTTCGTGTTTTGCGGCGAATATCGGAATTTGATGACTTGTGCTTCGCAACCGCCTTGACAAGTCATGCTTCATGCCGGGATCGACGTAAGGACGGACAACTCATGATCAAGGGAGCGTCGAAGGAATCATCGCGATTCGATCTTCCGAGCCGAAAGCCACAACCACTTCTTCCTTATCCTCTTTTCTTTGTTTTCTTGTTCTTTCTTTTTTTAGTGACAAAACCAACCCATTCGTTATTTGTTGAACCTTAAACAACAAGACCTAATACACAATTCCCTGCGGATCGACCCGTACTTGCCGGCTTTCTACAACGCGCCGTGCACTTGCGGTTTATAAATTTTAAAATGAGAATGATCTCGCGTGCGCATTCCATTTCATTAAAATCATATCCGTTTCCAAAACATACGCGTTTGCGCGCGCGGGAGGATTCCCAACAAGTTTTTAGTGCCGTTGCCGGGGAGTTGGTAGTATTGGGTACTGTTATTTCTGGTTCTTACTAACTCATTAACTACTAACTCATTTTTTTCAAAATTAACACAAACTTACAAATTCTTTTAACTTGTTCTCTGTCCTTTTGATCTGCTGTCCCACTGAATTTAATTATAGGATTTTGCATATAACATTAGGACACTACTAGGACAATAACCACACAGTGAAAAGTTGGAGCACCAACTCAAACAGTTGGCCGCCGAAATATTACTTCTGGCCGCAAATTGGGCCAGATTTCACCCAATTGCTCCAAATTTTTGGGTTTTGTTCCTCTGACAAATTTTTGGATCCATTGGTATATGCAAAATTTCACAATTGTGTGTGTGTAGGAATTGGGGCATATATATCGCTTTTGACACTAAATATCGTATTTTCCGGCATTTCAGGTTTTTCATGTAATTACGACCAGCGATCGTTCGGAGCGAGGCTCAAACTCAATTTCAAGACGTTAGTGAAGTATAGAGCCAAAGATCCGGGTAGTTTGACCCGTGCAAGCGAACATTCAAATACCCGTAATCACTTCAAAGGTGGTTTCTAAACCCACAATCATATCGGTACGGATTTCCTAACACCTTCGTTCGAATCCGACGCAATCCAATTTTCTACCTTTTGCAGGATTCTTCGCTCAATTTTGCCGCCAATTGTAAAGAGAATTAACCGTATTTCTTGCAGCGCATAATACAAAATTAAAAAAAGAATTGCTTTAATTGATTGATTTTCTTAAATTCTTTTATTGATTGCGCATTGCATTTTAATACGGAATTAAGAGAACAAAGACCAAAATAAGATACGGTAAATGGTTTCATCACCTTTTCTCCGTAGCCCACAAATCACAAAACTGCATTTTTGCATACCCCCGGTAATTTAAAATCAGTTAGAATTCTGATTTTAAGGACTTCGCGCTCATTAGGAGAAGTTAACTGTATTTAGAACTTTGATTAATGGTATATCGTTCACGAGGTGTCCAGGCAAGTGTTCAAGAGAAAGGGTTATTTAATTAAGGACCTTCGCAAAAGCGTTGGAAAACCTCCCCTTCTATCTTGCACTTACCTAGCTTCGTGATCAGTATATCTTGAGCCTATTTCTCGATACAGTTTTACTTCGTCCATCAGGTTCTTGAGCAGGTCTAGTTGACTTAGAATAACATAGACTGCTAGGGGTGTGATATTCGTTATTTTTGTGATTTCTGTGCATTCTTGTTAATATGGGTGATACACGACTTAATTCATTTTTTCACGATTCTTATTCTTTTGTTTATACTCAATCCCAATTGATTTGTACAAATTGCCAAAATTCTTCCCACATTTATGATATTTGTCCTTTTCTAGGAGGTGACCAACCGTCCCAAATAGTTGATAACGGTCACCCACCTAACACTCCTGAACCCAGTCCCACTTCAACCATAAACCAAATGATTGAAAATTTAGAGAAAGAGGTCGACAGAATGACTGCTCTAGCATCACCACCATCACAACCCCTCCAACCCGAAACAACTGAACCATCATTAGGGAGTGACGGTGAGATAGATGCTAAGTTGACCACTTTTGAAAAGGGTATTGAAGTAATGAATGTGGTCGAGAACCAATCAGCTGCGACGCTAGCCCTGTTTTTACAGCAATCTAAGCAATTATTTGTTGCTCAAGCTCAATCTTTGGCTAAAATCGAGAAACAAATGAAACATTTAGCTGAAAGGATTCTATGGAGTGAAAACAGTCAATTGGAACCCCATAGTGTCAATATCTATCATCTAGGAAGTCACCCGAGAGAGTTAAACGACCAACCAAATTTTGATGATTTCATAGATGATGATACGATTGAATTGACTGAGTGTTGCCAGGACACACAAGCAAACCCACTAAGTCAGTCCACCACTATCCTTCAGGTATCCACTGAGCCTCTTGTCACTTGTGATTTAGAGATTGATTTAACTGAAATAATACTTGATGGGGAAATTCTTGAACCGACTGATTTTTGCTTTCCAATTTTAGATGAGGGAGCTTATGAATTTAACGGGTATGGTTGGGATAAATTAGAAGAAATCAATGATCAGGAACCCACAATTTTTGTATCACCTTTTGATAGTGATTCAGAAGAAACGTTAGTGTGGGAACCTACTTTTTTAAATGATATGAACCTACCCATTTTTGAATGTGATGAGGAGGAAATCTTTTTGGGAGAGAGTGTAAATAATGAGAGTAGGATTGTGAAAAATAATAGGGAGGAAAACGGTGTTGAAAATTATTCTTTTATACAAAGTTTTGAGAAAATTTTTGCTGATGAACTTGATATTCTTGGTGAGTTTGGGTCAAGATCATTTTGGGATCATCCTTTGAACCTTTCTTTTTCAGAACTTTTTGCGGATGAACTCCAGTTCTTACACGAAGCTGACTTCGAAACTCAACACATACTTATTGAAAATTCAATTCATTCAGAAAACAATGCTTTGACCGCTTCAAAACTTCATTTCCACCTTCAACATTTTTTGCTCCCTACCGTTACACACCCATGCCCTTTACTAACATCTAACCATTTTTTGTATATTCTCCTTTTCTTTTTATTATACCTATTCTTTTGCCAGCCATGGCACTATATTGACAAAATTTTTGAATGGCTGGTATTAATTTCTGCACTAACCCAGTCTTTTAACTTGTACATGTTGTAATTAATCTCAGGTTTTTTTTCTTTTTCTTTTAATAAAATGCTCACCCTGATGTCTAAGTCTAGCTACCGGAGACGGGGGCAACGATGAGGACATCGTAAAACTCAAGTTTGGGGGTGGACACTGCATCATGTGTATATTCTGCATTGCATAAATATTAAAAAACCCATAAAAATTGAAAAAAAATTCCGAAAAATATAAAATCTTTGTCGTCAAGTTAGCTAATAGGGTAACTTAGATTTTATTCCGAAAGTTTAGTTGATACGTTAGAAGTAATTAAATCCTAGACTTAGCAATTGAAAACCCTAAAAATAACCCTCATTCTGTTTAACCTTGGTAAGTATACGTCCTTACAGTTTTTTTTTGAGAAATAGGTAATCTTGAGTTCAGTTCTTTAGTAAAGTCAAGATGAAGGGAAAGTATTAAAGCTTTACTGAAAGATAAGTCTAAAAAATAGTTTCTATTCTTAAATCCAAATTTAGAAAGTATATACCCTACAAATTGCATATACACGCACCTTGAAACTTGGGATAGTAGAGGATACCTAGAAATACTCTTGCCTGAAAGCCTAGTACGGAAGAAAAACGGTATTTAAAGCTAAACACCATAAGAGCATCATTGAAAAATATATTTGGTATTGAAAACTGCTATTTGCGCTTTAAGCTCATACATTCAGTAATCGGCTGTTAGTGCCTCAAGAAGTATTAATAGTCGCATGAAAGGTGTATGAGCAGCACCGTCCATCCATTAATGAAAAGAAGAAGTAGTAGGTATTAAGGCAAGGGTACTATAGCTTGAATTGAATTCTCGAGTGTAGGGGTGAAAATTTACACACACGTAGGGGTATACGATCGATTTTTGGAGGAAAGATAAAAATGAAGAATAAGACTTATTTTTTCTGTAAAGTTGATAAAAATTTCTGATTGGAGACCGCACTTTAGAAGGAAAACTCCGAAATACCAATATCTTTCTAAACTATAAATACGCATATGATCTAAGATTAAATAGATAGGAGGTGTGAAACATACGGGTTGAATATTTCTAACTTAGAATGATAGAATATCTAGCTTAGATACTAAACTTTAGGAGTAGAATCGACGTTAACTTATGAAACCAGCTTGACGGGATTTTGTGGGTGTAATCCGCTGAAAACCCTCAGGAGACAACACTCCTCCTACTACGGACACCTAGAGGTTTAACGGCTTGTTGCACGTGCTCAGTGCAATCGCGTTCCCTGTGAAAGTGAGGCTAGGATTTTTTGTTTGCTCGGGACGAGCAAAAGATAAGTTTGGGGGTATTTGTTCATCACAGAAAACAACATTTTAGTACCGCTCATTCGTTATCTATTTTGTTATATATCGATACTATTAATCAGTGTTTGCTCAGTAATTACAGTTTACAGGGATTCGTGATAAAATACTGGAAACACATTCAAAATCAAGGATATAAACATTTTGGAGACGTCACTGCAAACAGAACAGGAAAACGACCGATATCCAAAGAGTTCTTTTCGAAATAAACATGTGTACACAATTTTGGTCCAACACAATATAAGTATACACACAACTCTTTGGCATGGATCATGGTGGGTTTGCCCATGGCACACAAGATATGATGAAGTGGGCACATGAGGGGACAATAGTTATAAATGCTAAAATTGTTGATGTGATGTATGGCATCACGTCCCCATCTTTTCACTGTCCCTTCCTTGCAGTCACATCATCTTGGTATTGATGAAATAGGAACATGGGGGGACAAGATTTATAAATGCTAAAAGTGTTGATGTGATGTATGGTATCATGTCCCCATCTTTTCACTGTCCCTTCCTTGCAGTCACATCACCTTATTTCTATTACTTGTTTAATCTTTTTTGGTGCCTATAAAAACCAGATTAGTGAGCAAGGGAAGGGCTCTCATATGTACATATTCTATCTTATAGTTTTGTTTTGTTTTTGGTTTAGGTTTGAGAGTGAGTGGGCTATCACTAGGTTTCTTCTTCTTCTTCCCTCTTGAAGCTTTCTCTTGAGAGCTTCATTATGGAGGTTAAACAAGTTACCAATATCTTGTACCTCCTTTCAAGTGTTAATAATATTGTTGTTTCTTTTATTACTTGCTTCTTTTTCTTATTTGCTTTTCTTTATTATGTGTAACTAATCTTTTTTGGTTGTGGTTATGGTGAGGAAGTGAGATGAAAGGCTATGCCTCCTCCTCCTCTTGTAATTGTTTAATGTGCTTAATGTGATTCTAACTTAGAGATTGTTTTATGTATTGATGTGATATGGTATTTTGAAACCATGGTTACTTTGTAATCTTTTCATATACCATAGTCACTCCCTTTCCCCATTTCACAATGTTTAAATTAAAATCAATTTGGTGTTAAGTTTGCTAAGTTTGGATGTGGTATTTTGTCATTAAGTGACTTGAAAAATCTCTTGGTTTCATATACCATATACCATCACAAACACTTAGCACACTTAACACGGAAATCATTTGCTCTCACTCACTACTTTGTGTTTTTGATGTTGTCGTATGCTTACTAACCCTTGTGTTTAGTGTTGATATCTCAAACTTGGACATACAAACGGTAAGTGAACAAACGGACCCGTTTCATGTTTTGCGGTGAATATCGGAATTTAATGACTTGTGCTTCGCAACCGCCTTGACAAGTCATGCTTCATGCCGGGATCGACGTAAGGACGGGCAACTCATGATCAAGGGAGCGTCGAAGGAATCGTCGCGATTCGATCTTCCGAGCCGAAGCCACAACCACTTCTTCCTTATCCTCTTTTCTTTGTTTTCTTGTTTTCGTGTTCTTTCTTGTTTTAGTGACAAAACCAACCCATTCGTTATTTGTTGAACCTTAAACAACAAGACCTAATACATAATTCCCTGCGGATCGACCCGTACTTTCCGGCTTGCTACAACACGCCGTGCACTTGCGGTTTATCAATTTTAAAACGAGAACGATCCCGCGTGCGCATTCCATTTCATTAAAATCATATCCGTTTCCAAAACATACGCGTTTGCGCGCATGGGAGGATTCCCAACACCAAACATGCCCTAAGATATGATGGCAACTTTAAAATTTTTACTCCCTCATTTAATGTTCATTTTCTTATTAATGTCACAGCATGCTGTTTGCACGGAAGTAAAATGGAAGTACCGGAAGTAAGTCTACTTCTAGCATTTTAGTTGTTTGTTTGCACGGAAGTAGAACTTGGAAGTTTCTTGAAGGTGATGATGTGGATCCTACGTGGTATGATTACTTCAAAAATTTTCTCTCACTCATTTTGGTTGGGAAGTTACTATGGAACACAAGAAACAAAACAAAGAATTATTGATTTAATGCCTCTCTTTATTGATTCCAAAAGGTAATAATTTATTAGTATTAAATAAGTAATTTTTTGTTTGTTTTGTTTATGAAAGAAAAATAGGAATATGTTTCATTATTTTTACTTCGTACTTCAAAAAACAAAATACAATTACAAGAAGTAAGGTTTATGTCTACTTTTATGACATTTTTTTGAAAGTTACTTCAGGAGTACTTCCGGTTCTTCCGTTACTTCGGGACAACCAACTAGGCCTTTAGTGTTTCAAATTGAAAAATACTTTTCCTATCAGGATGGTGGAATCCTATAAGCTATATTGATTCTCATTGGGTAAAAAATGAGTATGATATCCACTATATAGGAGATTGCATCCTCTACCGTACCATGTTGCCAATAAGTACCCTTATAGATGATGTGGATTTTACGTCCTCTTTTACAACACCAATGTGGCATTTGGTAGATCAAATGGAATATTATAGGAAATCCATACATTTCTGGAAATATGATGCCGATGCATCTGATTATAGGGAATGTTGATTTAACATGCTTGGTAAATTTTAATCATTCTCGGTAATATACATGTGCAATGGATTGACATTGGTTGTTGTGGTGCGGCAACTGTGGTGCTCGACGGAGTGGAAAATTGGCGATGAGTGGCGAAGGTGGTCTACGACTAAGCGAAGGCGAAGATAGCGGCGACAATAGCCAACGATGGCCGGCAACAACGAAAGATAGTGACGGTCTGCTGCGACGGATGACTAGCGGAGGAAGGCAGATATCAGTGGCGGCTGAACATGGTTAGCAGAGGGTTGAAGGCGACAGGCGATAACGGCAGTTCGCGGCGGCGGCCAACGGCTACGGACGACAATAGCCCCATTCGGCCGGTAAGTTTCTTATCCCTTGCTCTTGTCTTTTATTGCTCATTTAGTTGAACTTGATATTACACTGCATGTACTAATTATATTCTTATTATCTTTTGTGAAAGACAAAAAGGAATGTGAAGATCCAAGAAGCTAAGAGTCTTTTGGAGTGCATGCGCTTACGAAGAGGGTGAACGAACCGAGCAACAATCTTAGTGTACCAAGGTGTCCGACGAGCATCACAAATCCATAGGTAACTGATCGTGATCACAACAACCACCTGGCAACAAGAGCATCATCTTATATTCCACGGACACGTGAATACATCGATCTTTTGATAACCACAATGTCATTCCGTTGAAGAGCTCCATCTTCTCTTCTATTGAAACTCTCTCATTAAGAAAGTCGTCTGATTGCACAACCTAAACTCACCGTTGCCGGTCCCAAGTACGGATGAGAAAGGATGAGGGTTGTGGTAGGCTTATGACACCTAACGTAAAACTTTGTCACATTCTATGACATGAACCATAATAAGAATTTTGTTGGGGCATCCCCTACTCAGCGACACTCTATATCAGATCCCGGGTGTAGTGTTAAGTATGCAAGGGTTTTTAGGTCGTCGTTCAGAAACGACACGCTACATCGGACCCCGGATGTAGTGAAAAATAAGCAAGGGCCGTCGTCCAGAAAGGACGCGCTACATCGGACCCAGGGTGTAGGGACAAATAAGCAAGGGTCGTCGTCCAGAAACGACGCGGTACATCGGACCCCGGGTGTAGTGACAAATAAGCAAGGGTTTCATAGGATCCGTCTAGCTTCCTGGAATATAGGTTCCCTTACGGGTAGACTAATAGAATTAGTGGAGGTGATGATTAGGAGGAGAGTTGGTATTATGTGTTTGTAAGAAACTAAGTGGGTATGTGAAAAGAGTAGAGTCATAGAGCCTTGGGGTTATAAGCTTTGGTATACGGGCAGAGATAAAAATCGTAATGGGGTAGGCATAATCATAGATAAACGGTTGCTTGAGAATGTAGTTGAGATTAGGAGAAAATGTGATAGAATTTTACCGGTTAAGATTATTCTAGGTGGAGAAATCCTTAATATTATTAGTGCTTATGCACCATAAATAGGTCTTGATGACGCTAGTAAGCGTCTATTCTGGGAGGATTTAGACGAGATGGTACAAAGTATATCTAGTGGAGAGAAGTTATTTATTGGTGGTGATCTTAATGGACATGTAGGTACTAGTCGTAGTGGGTTTGATACTATCCATGGAGGTTTTGGTTTTGGACAAAGGAATGAAGTGGGTGACTCGATTCTAGATTTTTCTTTATCTTATGACTTGATCTTAGCAAACACCTGGTTTAGGAAAAGAGAGTCCCACCTTATCACTTTTAGGAGCGGATCAAGTGCTAGTCAAATAGTCTTTTTTCTGACGAGAAGAATAGATAGAGGTTGTTGTATCGACTGTAAAGTAGTGCCAGATGAGAGTGTAACCACTCAACATAGACTTTTAGTTCTAGATTTTCGATTTAGAAGAGGACCTAGGAAGATTAGACGTAAGGTAGAGCCTAGAATTAAATGGTGGCGATTGAAAGAAGATAACCAAAAGGATTTTATAGATCGTGTAGTCCAAGAAGCGGATTGGCAGTCGGAAGATGATTCAGACAGAACATGGAACAAAATGGCCAGTTGTATCAAGAAGGTAGCTAGAGATCTACTTGGTGAGTCGATAGGTGGTGCTCCACCATCTAAGGACGCATCATGGTGGAATAAAGAAGTAAATACTACTATTAAAATTAAAAGGGATTCTTATAAAGATTTGAAGAAAAGTAGAGATGTGGAGAGATTTGAGAAGTATAAAATGGCTAAAAAGGAAGTTAAGAAAGCTGTTCGGGAAGCTAAATCTAAGGTCTACAAGGAGGTGTACGAGAAATTAGACACTAAAGAGGCTGAAAATGACATATACCGGTTTGCTCGGATGCGGGAAAAGAAGACTAGAGACTTATGCGCGGTGAAGTGTGTCAAAAATGAAAATCAGAAGGTTTTAGTTCAAGATGAGCATATCAAGGAAAGATGGAGAGATTATTTTGACAAATTGTTCAATGAGAGCTTTACTAAGAATTTGGATGGACTTGTCATTCAATCTCAAGATATAAACCGTGATTTCATGCGTAAAATAAGACTACCTGAGGTTAAAGAAGCTTTGAACAGAATGTGTTTAAGAAAAGCGGTTGGTCCTGACGGGATTCTTATCGAGATTTAGAGATACTTAGGAGAAATAGGCGTTAAATGGCTGACAAA
Source organism: Agapanthus africanus (assembly GCA_030015575.1). Classification (NCBI taxonomy): domain Eukaryota; kingdom Viridiplantae; phylum Streptophyta; class Magnoliopsida; order Asparagales; family Amaryllidaceae; genus Agapanthus; species Agapanthus africanus. The sequence goes on from JASDDO010000014.1 coordinate 590,898,524, forward strand.
TCTGTTTAATAAGATTTGGCAGACAAAAAAGATGCCAAATGAATGGAGAAAAAGTATCCTTGTACCTATCTACATGAACAAGGGTGACATTCAAAGTTGCTCAAACTACCGTGGAATAAAACTTATGTGTCATACCATGAAACTTTGGGAGAGAGTGATTGAACACAGGCTAAGGAAGGATATTAAGATAGCAGAGAACCGGTTTGGGTTCATACCTGGACGATCGACGACATAGGCTATTCATTTGCTTCGTCAACTTATCGAGCGTTTTCGAGAGAGGAGAAGAGATTTGCATATGATATTTATTGATTTAGAAAAAGCATACGACAAGGTACCTAGAGAGGTATTATGGGGGACAATGATGAAGAAGGGGGTCCCCGTCAAGTATATTGACATAATCATGGATATGTACGATGGAGTAGTGGCAAATGTCAGAACTTGCAGCGGCTTAACCTGTGATTTTCCGATTACAATTGGTTTACATCAAGGATCTTCATTAAGTCCATTCCTGTTTATCATCGTGATGGATGAGCTTACTAGAACTATCCAAGATGAGATAACTTGGTGTATGCTATTCGCTGATGATATTGTTCTAGTAAATGAGACGAAAACAGGGGTTAATGCCAAATTGCAATTATGGAGGCAAACATTGGAATCTCGGGGATTCAGATTGAGCAGGTCCAAGACAGCATATATGCATTGCAAATTTAGTAATCAGAGAAGTCGAAACCATATTAGTATAATATTGGAAGGGCAAGAGATATCATCGAGCGACCAGTTTAGATATCTAGGTTCCATCATCTAAAAGAATGGGGAGATCAATAGTGATGTTAATCAAAGGATCCAAGCTGGTTGGTTGAAATGGAGGAGTGCAACAGGGATTTTGTGTGATCGTAACTTTCCGTTAAAATTGAAAGGGAAGTTTTATCGGAGCGCTATTTGGCCTGCCTTATTATATGGTACAGAATGCTGGGCTCCTAAGAAGCATCATACACAGAAGATGCACGTAGCGGAGATGTGCATGCTTCGTTGGATGTGCGGTAACACTAGAAAAGATAAGGTTCGAAATGAGGATATTCGTGCAAAAGTTGGTGTAGCACCTGTGGAGGAGAAGATACGGGAAAACCGGCTAAGATGGTTTGGTCATATGCGACGCAGATCTATAGAAGCACCGGTTCGACGAATAGATACTCTCGATTTGGGAAATGGCAAAAGGGCAAAAGGGAGACCGAAGAAAACATGGATGGAGGTGATACGAAACGATATGGTTGCCAAAGGACTCAATGAAAGTATATTGTTCGATAGGAGTGAGTGGAGGCGGAGGATTCATGTGCTGGACCCGGCATGATTCTCATGTTGGTTTATGTAGCCTACCCCATATGCTTGGGATAAAAGGCTCAGTTGTTGTTGTCTGATTACATAACCTTTCTATAACTGGATGGTTTCTCGTGCTTAATAGTTAATGCATTTGATGCCTTATCATTGAATCTAAATGCAGTCATGTCTTCAAAATCATATCTGATTGGCGGACGTCTAACTTTCGTAGACCTTCGTCCCTCTGGTTGTATTGAACTCTCCACCTGAATCGAAATACCATATATCCACCTCATCTCTACTAGTGACTTGGAATGGAGTCTCGAATTCCACCTCATCTATTCTTTCTTCACCATTTAATTGAGTTTGTTTGCAAGAAGCATCACAACCCTGTCTAATATCACATGACAGTTGATTACTACTCTTATAGTCTTAGGACACCATAGCCTGTAACCCTTAGTTCCACCTGCATAGCTAAAATGGACACACTTTCCTGCTCTCACATCTAACTTATCATTTCTTTCATGAACATAAGCGGGCCCCACGAAAATACTAAGTTTTGACTAATCATCAACATTTCGGTTCATACTTCCATAAGAATATTCTTATTTATCTCCATCGATGGCGATCTACGAATGAGGTGTTAGATATTGGTGCCCTTAAGGCAATTATTGTAATTGCACAATGACCTATATGGATAGAACATTCTTACTCGAGATAATAATATGCTATTTGGCTTGGTTTATCTTTCATATGTATATATTTTACTTTCTATTATGTATCGCTAATACATATAGATAAAGCCCTTAGGATTTTTGCTTGACTACCAGAATTATGATACTAGTGGGTCCTGGGTAGTCCATAAGCACATTCTTAAATGTTCCTAGTCGTTGGAGTATCAAGATGGGGTATCAGTACTCCAGAGTAGACTAGTGCATACATTTCTTGACTCCGACCGGGGCGATGGTTGGTCCAACAGGTATTAGTGCTTGTGTCACGACCCGGAAATTTGGCATGTTACCAGAACGAGAATCACACAACTTCTAAAGGCGTAACGTAATTCAAGTAAGCCGAAACCCAGAAATCTAAACCTTTTTGCGGAAAATAGTGGAGGTGCAGTTTTGAAATAAACGTATAATAAATTAAGTTTTCTTTAAATGCATAGATAATGATATATGAAAATGCAAGTGAAATATATACTAAAGTTGAAAACATTTTTCGTCCTTTAAAAATTTGGGCAGCACCTCCCTTGTATATTTTGATCCAAAACCACATACATACAATATATAGGCATGCCCGAGTGGGAGCTAGCTCTTCACCAACTGCCGGAATCACAACCACACAATAAATATATATACGACACCCAACAGCGAAGATTAACACAGAAAGAATAAATGAATAAAGCAAGGCATCGACAACACAAAAAAGCGAACATACACCCATCGCTCTAAGTCTCGCAATCACAAAAGTCTGTCTAGGTCTACCAATATACAAAGTATATTTTCTGATTGATGGAGTTTATCTAGAAACAATAGAAAATAAAGGGTACAAGAGTGGTCACGATCCAGCGTGTCCCACCTACCGAAGAAAAACACTCTGAAGGAATTGTGTGCCAGCGATGCTGCTACTGATCCAAGCGATCAAACCTGCAAGAAAACTGTGGCATTCCGGGATGAGTTTCCAACTCGTGAGTAGAAAACATCAGCAGGTAGAAATCGAATAAACATCGATTCCTAGGTCATACTATATCATGAAGGTGATACTATGATATCTAGGGTGACCATGTATGCATATATGTCAACAATAGAGTCAATGCAAATGACATATACAAATAAACATCTGAAATCATATGCCTGTATGCATGTGGATATCATCCACGTGTGTCCATCAACGACACAATCAATATCATAGAACCTGAGTGTGCAACATCGACACTCGAATCATCATGAAAACATATTCTTGTATGTACGAGGATATCAACCAACGTGTGTCCATCAACAACACATCAATATCATGGAACCTGAGTGTCCAACACCGGCACTCGAAACATCATGAAAACCCGTGTCCAGCATTGATACGTAAATCCTCATATCTCAGACGCCGCATGCTCAGATCGGCCCTCAGGCGCCACATCCTCTGATCGGCCCTCATATTTATCTCACGACTCCGGTCGGTATCCTCCGGATAACTGCCGGGTCCAAACTATCACTGGTAGGTAGCGCTCCCTCCTGCCAGGCTCATGTCTACATCTTGAGCTTCTTGTCCTGGGGTACCATACCGGGTTCACCATGTACCAACAGACGGCTCATCTAACTTCTTGAATCGGGTCTCGAAAACAATCTCAGAACCGAGAAAACTCATGGCGGACGCCTTGAAATCACATCATGAGAAACCGCGTTTTTTAAAAACAATTTACAATTTCCTTTGAAATATAACAGCGGTTCTCAAATCCAGAAATCTCATGAAAATAGTATCTCAATGCATATAACCATAAAGTACGATGTATGCAAACATAGAACAGTAATGTGAGCATATCAAGAATATCATGCAAGCATGTCCTATGATAGTGCTGAACAAAGAATATACTTTTACGGTTAAGATTAATATCAAGATATAGAAGTTCTAATGTGCAAGTGGCATAACAATTACCGATGATGAATGTGTGTGAGCCGGCAAATCTGTGTAAGTATAACATGCGCATCATCGATAATTGTGTAGGTGTAGTAGCAGATGATATCATAAAGCGGTAAATACCGGAAACATAACACGTATCACACGAGAGATAATCCAACATAAACATGAACTATAATATGGTATACATCTACACATGAACCATACGGCCAGTTAAAAGATACGAATCATAGTTTTGAAAGTGGGGGCTACGGTGTTTTTGAGGAAATGACATCATTTGAAAATCCATAGCTTCCCTTGAGGTTTCCATTTAAAAGTGCATACGATTCGTCAGTTTTGGAAATAAGTATGGTTCAGGTGACATCTTTACGTCGGCGATTTAGCCTTATAGTATCCGATATGCCAATTTCCTCGAATATCATCCACAAATCACGAGCGTGGATCAATCATCCGGTATATCTCATCACGTACGGTAATCCATCGTACGGTGGAAGTAATCTAGATTAAGGATCTATCGTACTATACATCGATAAGGGTACGGATCTATGGTCTCGTACATCCTATCTTATCGATCTCATCACATCTCTATCTCAATCACAGATCATATTTACATCGATCTCATATCATATCGATATCGATCTCAAATCATGTCACTATCAATCTCATCTCATTACTATTAATCTTATTATATATATCTTGGGAAATGTATTTGGGCATCTATACCGCCTCACATCCTCATATCAAGCATATCCGCTCATATCATCATATAGCATTACATTGACACCTAAATTCACGTCATCTTGTAATAATCATATCATCTCATGTTAACTCTTTGATCATATCCGTAATTCATACTTAGGTTTCTCCAAACTATAATTCGTATATCGGTTCTTTCACCATTAGTTGCGGGGGTGCTATACGCCATCCACCCGACTTCCCCCGTAGATATAAATCTACTCACCTGTTAACTCCTTGCTTATCCGAAGTCGATGTGCTTCTTGATCTCTTTCGTCATCTCGAAAGTCCACGCGATTGTACCTACATATCAACACACGTCGTAACGTTATTAAAACCAAGTCCGAAAATCGATACGGCACACGATGTTCTCATAGGTTAGAACCTATAGCCTACGCATGCTAAAATAGCCCAATAACTCTCGTCGTTGATGTACAAACGTCCAACTACGAAATACAATATCAAATACCAAAACCCAAGTTCAGAAATCGGAAAACACGAAATCAGCAACCTAAGAAATCTCTCCCAGATTTTACCCTAGGTTAAATTAGGACATTTTGCATATAGGGTAGGTTTACATATCAGATAACAAAGCCACTCACCAAAATCCACACCCTAACCTACTGCTCTGGCCGCACATTGCGGCCTCAGGTAATAAATCTGCAGCCTGAAATAAGAGTTGGGGTCTCGAGGGTAAATTCCTTGTTTCCTGCACGTCTCACTGTGATGGGAACTTAATTTATGGTGGTCTCTGGTCATCCCAGATTCCATTATATCACCACAAACTGTCAAAAACCTGATGTCGAAAAATTCTAATTTCGTGTTTTAGTTTCTAGTCTCTGGTCTTGGCTAGAAAATCATCACTAAGGTCTTGGAAACATTAACTAATTCTCAATAGCCATTAACAAGTCCCTTCTTCCACTAAACATCAATCTAAAAAATTCCAAGATCACAAACTACACTAAAACGAGTTCTAAACTAAACTAGAAGGTTAGGAAACAATTAACAAGGTGGGAAGTGGAAGTTATACCTCTTGGAAGCAACTCAAGAAAAAACCCTTGATGCTCTAAAGTGCTCAAAATCCAAACTTGATTCAGTCATGGGGTGTCGGATGAGGTTGTGTGCATTTTTAATGAAGCTGAGGTGAGATTTTGATGATGATTTAGAGATGTTTTATTGAGGTAGAGGATGTGGAGGAAGGAGGAGATGAAGATGAAGGAGTTGAAGAAATGAAGGATGAGGGAAAATAATGAAGGATGGTGAAGGATAATGACTCCTCTCTCTCTCTTTCTCACTCTCACTCTCTCTCGTAGCCCATGTTTCATGTCCCCTCTTGTCATCATTATGTCTCCCATACCACCTTTTTCTTTTCTCTTTTCTTTTTCCCTCTCATCAATAAATCACAAATGCAAAAGAAACAAAATTGCAACATGTCATGGTGCACTAGCCATGGTTATTTAAAAAGACAGATTTGGCTGAATCATGATTAGTAGTGCACTAATCAAGTTTAATATAAACTTGCATATAATTAATTGCATAATGAATTATAAAATGCCCAAATCCAATAAATACCTTTTTAATAAATAATGCATATTAATCCCTAATTATTTTTCAAATATTGGTATTTAATTATACCATTTTACGAAAACCCCAATTTGTAATCGAATAGTTTTCGTAAAATATATTATTTTATTATTTAAATCCCCAAAAATAATATTTTATATTTATGAAATGTTACAGTTTGACACCGAAAATTGTATACATGTGCTCATTGGAGAATGAGTACACTGAACGGACTCGCCGAGAACTCCTAGATGGTATGATACCTATTGTCAGATAGCAGTTTTCTGGTGACAATGATACATAGTAGTCTTTTGACCTGAGGTCGTCATAGTGTCTTGTGTGTGTTTTCATTATATTTTGACTTCTACCCTACCACGGCTTTAAAGAGCCATACATATTTTAGTTGGGTATAGTCCAAAAGCACATGGAGGCAATGGGAGATCAATCGGGGATTCGTCACTCCCGGTATAGGGTGTTGATGTCGCGCTGTGCATGATATAACTATAACCTAAAGTCCCTGACCAGGGCGGTTGAGATAAACTGATAAGTTTTATTAGTTGTATCTCGAACGGTTATGAGTTTGATATCGGCATGCCTTATTAGGTTATTGGGGCCTGACAGTTTCAACAACCCAGACCCCATATGTGACACTCTTTAACTAAGAGACCGGACTGTACGGTAATTATCACTGATAGCTTTTGTTGGGTTTGGATGAGTTTTCTTGTAGACATACCTTTTGATATATACTTGGATAGCCGTTACATGCAGCTAGCATCACTGATGTGTCACCGATGTGCTTGTGAGTAACACCGGATATGATACTATAACTCACTGCTTGTGTATTGTTAAGTATTTAGAGTCCCACACAGAAAGTACCTTCGCTTAGGAGGAACGATATAGATGTGCGTATAATTGTTACGTGCGGTAGTTCAATTAAACACATGTATATGATATACATATATTATTTAAACTACTAGTCCATTTATTTTGAGCCGGATTATTAAGTCAAGTGTTGACTTAATAACCATATGAGATATGGATACTAGTATTACACACGCACACACTCTCTCACTCTCATGTATTTAGTATATATATATATATATATATATATATATATATATATATATATACTAATCTTTGTCATATAGTGACAAATAAGGCATGTGAAGGTATGTGGGTAAGTGGGGACCACTTGAGGAGATATTTCTCATCCCCTCTTTCTAATATATGATAGAAGAAAGAGAAAATGAGGATAACCATCTCATTTCCAACCTCATCTTCTCTCTCATGAGTCGAGAACCAAAAGAGAAGAATTAGAGAGATAAAAGAGAAACCTTGATTTCTATATTTTCTTCCTCTCTCATTCTAGCAATTTATGAGAGAAAATTACTTCACAAAGAAGTGTTCTTCAGTGGACTTGAAGTCTGGGTTGGGATGCTTTCGAAGTGGATCATTTTCGGTAAGGCGGTCTTAGATCAATCTCGTTCCCTACGCCTTAGAGCTTAGCTAGGGTCTCCCACTTGAGTGTGGACCGCTACAAAAGTTGTTGCCCTCTCTAATCTCTTAGATAGCTTAGCTTATAGTTTCTTTACAATTACTAGTTCTTGGATGATCTTGGTTTTGAGTTTGTGGTGCTGAGTTTAGAATTTTTTTGTTTTATATTTTTGCCGCGGTCCGCAAGTGTTGTGACCCTAGCACCACACACTTACTTGGCATCGAAACCGATCCATCTACTAGTAGTTGTTTTGATAGCTATAGAATTCAAAAACCCAATTTTTACAAAAACTAGTTTTGAAATTTGCATGAAAATCCCCTCATTTTTGATGTCTACTCGAGCCCAGGGGTTCTTGGTTTGGACCGAGAACCCAGAAAGGGCTTGGAAGCGACCCCGAACCCGTCTACCTTTTGGCTAGTTCAGCCCTAAATTCAGGGCTGAACCGAGGCCGATTTAGCCTCGAATCAAGGGCTGAATCGGTCCTGATTCAACCCGGATTCGGGGCTGAATCATGGTCTAAAAAATGGGGAGGGATTATGTGGTTGAGCCCGAGTCCCCATCGGGCTCTCGAGCTCAATTTGGGTCTTCCGAAGATTTGTTATTTGCAAAAAATGAGAGGGTTTTAAGTGCCTGGGTGCGCGTCGGATTTCAAATATTTTGAAATCCGATGTGTGCGACCTTGTGGGTTGAATTCTTGGCTATTGGTTTCAAATTAACTTAATTAAAGTGTTTGATTAAGTCGGTTTGAACACATATAAGGATGTGTTGGTACACATAGCTTAATTGATGTGTGATCAATTAAACTAGATTAAAAATCTAGAATGTGATGTTGGTGTATATGGTTTGGTTTGGATTATCGTGTTTGAATAGCCCATCGTGTGAATATGATGTATACAAATGTTGTATTTTTGATTCATGTACTCTTTGGTCTGCCAAATGTATTATTCTTATATTTAGACCTTCGAGTCTTATTTGTAATATATATAATATAGGTTGCCCCGCGAAGAATTGCCCGAGGCGCTAGATTCTAGAATTGGATGGTTGCCCTCTTAAAGGCGTTGAAATCGGGTCGCCTAGTTCTAGGAATGGAGGGTGGCCTGCCGCACTTGTAAGGGGTTCATGAGTTGGTTATATTAAGGCCATTCACACGACCGTGGAATGTCGCGTTTCATTTGCGGCTCAAGTGAAACACGAGATTCCTAATATATCTGATTATTCTATTTTATATGATGATTACCGCATGCTTGTGATATGATTACTTGCTTGCGATGACCTAACATGCATGGAATGTGATTACTTGCATATAATGTTTCTATATGCTTTTGAATTGCAAAAGTCCAGTTTCTGCTCTACTGTTAGTTATCTAATCTAACATTGAAGATGACGCATCATGGCGATTGGAATTGGCATATAAAATCATTTTTCTTTGCTATATTGTGTTTGGTGTGAAACATATGATACTTGATAAAAAGTATTTTTATCAAAATGATGGGAATACATTAATATGATTAATGTAAAGAAAATTAACCTAACTTAAAGAAAATTAACCTAACTTTAAGTTGAAGGAACCAATCAATTTTTCAAAAACACTCAATTTTCAAAACCACTCGGTTCTTTCAATGATATCAAGCCATTATGTTAAAGATTTTCTTCAAAATCAGCCATAGCCCCCCGTCTTTTCAGATAAGTAGAGTACTTAGTATTCATGCTGCGTTTGTTGGCTTTTGTCAAGGCGTAGTTTACGGTACCTAAGTGATGCTTGTCTACCTCATATGATGAGATTAGTTAGGACAGTCGTATAGCCTTGTTGGTCTTATTCAAGGGTCGTGCGGGTAGTTCTAAATTAATCACGAAATGACGAGTTGAACTTGACCAGCGCATTATGATTTGTTGGCCTTTGTCAAAGTCATAAGCCGTTAGGGGTAAAAACCTTATTCGGAGTTTCAATTGTTGAAATTTGCAATGAGATTACATACCATTTATGGTGTGTGGTGATTTGTTGGCTTTTGTCAAGGTTGCCACGCCATGATAGTTGGATCCCGATTCCCGCTATGAATAAAAGTTATTCTTGGGAGAATCCCACCTTCGCAATATGATGGCTAGGTAGGTGTCTAGAAAGGTGTTTACGAGATTACGCTTCTATGAAACGGGGGTTATTCAATTAGGTCCGTGCAAGAGTATAGGGAGCCTCCCTCTTATTACACTGGCCTGACCGACCGGTTAGTAAACTTGGGTTTTTTGATTATCCCGGATAATTCTTCTTTTAATGTTTGAAGGAGAATTCGACTATACAGTGGGAGCCATCCTGATTAGATAAATTAATAAACCAATCTAATTTTTTAAGAGGGTACGTTGATTGTTTCTTTTCTCTCTCTCCTGGCAGCATTCATATCTGACCTTAAAATAAAATTCATAAAACCAAGTTAACCGAACCTTATAATAATGAATGGGTTAGGAATGTACTGATTGCCCTAACTTACGACAAGGTCATATATATCCTTACCAATCCTACTATCTCTTCACCTACTCCTGAATCCTCTGTATTTGATACAAAGATCCATATTGCATGGAACTGAGATTTTGTGTTGGTCTAGTGCCTCATGTTAGCCTTCATAAGCAAGAATTTGCAGAGGCAACACGAGAGTATGGACATATAGTCTATTCTTCTCCATACAAATTGGTTGCATGGAGAGCCATCTGATATAGTTAGATATGAGACATCGAAGAAATTGTTTCAATCGAGAATGGCCACTGATTTCATTCTGGAGAATGAATTATATATTGATATAATTCTACTATCTTTCCCCTTCACCTTCTCTCAAGTTGAGAGCTCCTTCAATAAAGAGAATACACCGGTTATGTTTCTTGGATAGTCTTTTTCCAAAATCAATGCTAAAACTAAAAGGAAGGGAAAGAAGAAAACCAACCAGCCTAAGGGTGGTGTAAAGAGGGTAAGAATTAGAAACATTAAAAGGGGTTGCAATTGAGGGGAAAGGAGATTGCAACTACTGTTCTGAGCCCGAGCACTAGAAGAGGCATTGTAGGGTATACCTGGTTATCCTCTTGAAACATAATGATTCATCATCTTCTGGGGTGTTAATTAAAAAATTAACCTCTGCTTTCTGGATATTAGATACCGGATTAGGATCTCATATCTGTAAGGTGTTACAGACTTAGAGAAGAAGCAGGGTGTTGTGAAAGGGTGATTTTATCCTCATCCCCGAAAACGGAGAAAATGTTGCTGCTGGGAAATATCACAGCCCAGACAACGATGAGTTCTCTGCCCCTGCGGGGATGGAGCGTTTTGCCTAGCGGCGAACTTTTGGTTTTGATAACTGTTGTCATGCACCAACTTTACTTTTAAAATACTATCTATCTTTTTATTAGATAAATAAGGATACAAACATGTTTTAAAAATTATGTTATGAACATTTACCTTGATCAAATGTTAATTGGGTATGGTGCATTAAATAATGGTATAAATATTCTTAATTAAAATACAGTTCTCAACTTACAACACATGAACAAGATGAAGACTTCAAAAATGAATGAAACTTTCTTGAATCATTTTAGATTTGGTCACATTAATGAAACTAAGCTAAACAAGTTGCATAAAAATGGATATTTAAATCCATTCTTGTTTGAATCTTATGAAACTTGTCAATCTTGTCTTAAAAGTAAAAAGACCAAAACTTCGTTTAATGGACACGGAAAAAGAGTTAGTGAACTCTTAGGACTTATATATAGTGATGTATGTGGTCTGATGTCTACACATGCGAGGGGTGGGTACTAATACTTAATTCTGTTCACAGACAAGTTCTCTAGTTTTGAACATGTGTTCCAGTTGAAACACAACGTCCAAAGTTTTTGAAAAGTTCATAGAGTATAAGAATGAAGTTGAGAGCCAGACGAGCAGAAGTATCAAGTGTTGGGGTCAAAAATTACACCTCACGGCCGAAATCAAAAAGTCAAGAAAAAGGTCAACGTCAAGGCCCAAAAATTAGGCCCGGGCCCAAGCCCAAATCCAAGTCAAGTGGGCCTAAGCCCGAATCCAAGCCTGGTCCAAACTGGTCCAAGCTCAAGCATGGGAGCCGCTCCCATGCCAAGAAAAGAATTAAAATGTAGTAAGTATATGTAATATTTAATAAGTATGAATAATGTAAGAAAAATAGGCAAAAAACCAATTTAGTAAAGCCCAAAGACTTAAACGTAAAACATGTAAAGGTATTTAAACCTATCATATGATGAAATAAACAAGTTTTTCCTTTCTCATAATTTTTGCTAGGGTTTTGGAGCCTCCGCCTGTTTTGAGGTGATTTTCTCTTTCATCACTCACCACATCTTCTTTCTTAAGAAAACTCATAAAAAGAATTCCTTTCCTCTTGAAAACCCAAATAAAACTATATCAAGACCTAAATCAAGATAAAAGACTTTGCTTTTCTTCATCAAATCTAAGAAAAAGGGAAGAAGGAGAACTCTCGGGATGAAAGCCCATGGCTTTCACCCCAAACAAACACAATGGATGTAGAACAATGGTGAAACCCATTGGTTCTCAAAACTTACAAAGTTGACAAGTTTAGGGGAGAAAGCTCAAAGTTTTCGCATTTCCAAGCATTCTCGTCGCTAGATCCTTCATGGGATCCACGGGATGTTCTTCCTCCAAACTTTAAACATGGGATCCACCCGTGTTCAACTTCGGGACCCCCCAAAAAGGGGTTCCCACTTCGAAATCCCGCATAAGGGATTCCGTTCTTAGAACCCCCTAAAGGGGGTTCCTGATTTCAGGACCCCTCCAGGGTCCCCTGGTTCGGGACCCCTCCTGGGTTCCCTACTTCAGAATCCCCTCAAAAGGGATTCCTTTTGTGGAACCCCCAAAGGGGGTTCCTTATTTCGGGACCCCTCCTGGGTCCCCATTTCGGAGCTCCCCCAAAGGGTCTTCCGTTGTCGGGACCCCCTAAAGGAGGCTACCGACTTTGGAACCCCCTGAGGATGCTCCCAACTTCAGGACCGCCCTAGAAAAGCTATCCCGACCTCGGGACCCTCCAAAGGTGGTCCACTGCTTGAGGACATCCCTCTTAAGGGTCCGACAGCTTTGGGAATCCTCTCTTAGGGTCCCATTGCTTTGACCATCTTTTTCTCTCTTTCCTCTCCTCGGAGCATTTCGACACATTCTGACATATTCAAGTCCCCTTGATCCCCCGCCTGCTGACCGGGTGGCGGGTCCTATGCCCGCTGACCGGGCAAGGGGACCCCTATGTGATAGCCCCCGATATGTTCAAAGAGGCCTAAAGATCGTTTTCAAACACAACACACATAGGACAAAATGAGTAAGCATGACCCATCAATCAGAGGTTCCCTCGCGTCAAAGCGAAGGGTAATTAACGACAGTTTTGTCCGTGGTTGTCAGAAATTAGAATCCCCATAATCAATAAACCCTTTCCTATCATGGGGCAAGGGGAATCTGTACGCACATGAGATGCGAGCACATCTATCTCAATTGGGTGACGAAAAAGACTCTACAGATTCTGGCATGCTAGTTAGGACCAGTCTCTCTTCATATCTCTCGGGTCAAACGATTGATTGAAACAAGGCATACGTTGTTGTCTGTACTTAACCATACTCTTTCAAGCAGATCAAAAACCATTAATGACAAATAACTCTATACAACCATTAGCAACGATGCCTTCAAAAACAAGCTCAGCTGTTGATGTGACCTCTATCACACACATGCTCAAGGCAAATGCCAAGGTGACTCTTCCGTCGAGTATTATGTAGCAGTGGACAGAAACTTCAGTTTAGTTCAGATCCATCACATTCGTTCCAGCCATCGGCGCTCCTATTGCGGAGGTTCCAGTACACTAAATGGACAAACCGACCTCAAGGGGAAAAATGCCGAATGTCATAATCACAAAGATATCCGAGCCGAAGCACAAGTCAGTTTTCGATCGGCTTTTTATCGCTCTAATTAGGGGCAAAGCCGTCAACTCACAAGGGGAAATAAGACATGCTAGGCCAGTCCAGGCGAGGCCTATAACGACCGCAAATGCAAGTGTCTTCTTAAGACTGTCTATTGGTCAGCCTAAAACGTCTGCCAAGAAAGCAGATGCCTGCCAAGCCCTTAAAACCAAAAAGTTGAAGAAGAAACGACTCAGATATAGAGCCAATAAGAGGGCTAAGGTTCTCACTAAATTGGAGTTCGTAGGGTTCCAAGAAAATGACTACACAATGACAAAAGCTGAACTTGCCATAAGAGTGAACAATTCTTTAGGTAGTTTAAGGTTAGTTCAGAAAAATGATGTGAACGCAAAGATCAAGAAGATGACAATTCAAAGAATTCGGCAAAGAGGCGTGTCTAAGCCACAGAATCAGAAGCATGACATGATCTTATCAAGATTCTATCATGCGCTACTTGTTGAGCAAAATAAAAAAAAGAACTCAAGCAAAGAGTGCCGGCTGTATCCAAAACCTCGGTCGGACAGACTGCTCTCAGTCGCTTGTTCTTCTCTAAAAGGAGCGGACTACAAAAGCAATCCAAAGGTCCAGTGAACACGGTTATCGATAACGAGGCAATGGACGGATACATGGTCCATACGGTCTATATGGCGGTAACCGGAAGAACAAGTCCTCCTAGGCTTTACAAGCATGATAAAGATGTGGTTGCCGTTGCCCAATTCGGGACTGGTTCGGACTATATTGAAGACTCTACTAAGGCAGTTAGGCAAAAAGAACTCATGAATCTTGAAGGGCCAAATAACAATGATAGCCTAGCCTTCCTTCCCGAAAACACAGAACGGACGCTACACCAAGACCTTCAGAGGTAGCTTGATGACAGAGACAATAAGTTGGCTAAGGTATATTCCAAAATCGACGATATGGTGAATGTCTTGATGAACCTCACAACCCAAGTCGCTCAGATGCTGTCGCAACAAGCTTAAGGCTCTACCCATGAACCAAGGATTGGCATCTCAAAGTGGCCAATAGCTATTCCGTCCAGCCCGAAGGCTGAAGATCATCATGAAAGCCAATCGCAGCCAGCTTCCAGGAAAGTCTTGATGCTTTATGATGGAATGTTAACGCAAGGTAAGACCATTGACCTAGTCACCAGTAAAAGAAATACATTAGTGGCCAAAGCCGAAGTACAGAAAGGTTGCACCAATAACGGGAGGCCATACCATGCTGAATATGATTTCATGGAGTGCCCCAGTAGCTATGTCATCCTTAAGTTCAAAAAGTTCAACGGGATGAGGAACGCCAATCAATATATTGCCCACTTCAAGGAGTAATGCGGAAACACAGAGGGCAATGATGCGCTTTTCCTAAAACAATTCGTTAAAAGTTTGACCGACTTTGCTTTCTACTGGTATACAAGCATACCGAACAACTTGGTCACAACATTTGCTCAAATGGAATTGCCGTTCAAACAAAGAATCATGAGTTTCAGTGATAAAATCACCATTGCTGACCTTGTGAAAATGAAACGGGAGAACATTGAAAGCGTTGTTGACTATATAAACCGACAACATAATCCTCGCACCAAATGCGAAAAGCCGATAGAATGGGTGCAAGCCATCAGCCTTATTAGGGGAAAAGTCAATAACTGGATGACCCCCTCTTTATGCACGGCAGATCCCAAAACTCTTCAGGACTTGACTGAAAGGTTCCAGTTGATGGAGCATGCAAATCCCGAGTCCACCCCGAACCTCCAGATTAATAACAAATCCTGGTACTAGAAGGATAACAGTCGCAAAGACGAAATTTCTACAATACCAACCCTTTCAATACGTTTGCTGATCATGGTAAGCATGCAATGAGCGGATTGAAGAATGATCGGCCTAAAAGATCGATACTAAGGGGAGAATCGACTTTGTTAGAGAAGGAAGAAAATCTACTCTTTCAGAAAGGATAAAGTCTGCAAGATATTTTAAGATGCCCTGAATAACGGTCTGCAGCTACCCATGCCAAAGAGACTGCATGAAGCGAAAATGACTGATAACCCCACCTATTGCCTATATCATATAGTATTGTGGCATACCATCAAAGACTGTTTCATTTTCAAAAGCTGGGTCGAAGACTAATACAAGGTTGTGAAAATCTCGCTGTCTCCCGGCCTGCTGGCGAGCAATCAAGCCATGACTGCCAATTTCATGCGAACAAAAGACAAAGTCCTCCGGGAGAAAACAACTCAATCGTCCACCCCATGAATGACTCGAGTATGCCACAGTTTTCTTAGTATATACGATTGTCCAAAAGACGAAGGACATACTGGGGATTTTTTCAAAGAAATATCGAAATTAATTAAATAAGGCCTATGGTCTCGGCTATTGACCCAGCTCCATCAAATTCAAGATCCGAGAATTTCAAATAACTTTGCAAAAGGCGTCAACGTGACCAGAAAAAGAACAAGTATAGTTTTGACCCCTACGTCATTAAACTGGGAAACCTTAAAAAAGGGTTAGTCCATAACCAAAAATAGAATGAATGAAAACCTGAGAAGGTTTTGTGCGTAAAAGAAGTAAGAATACCTGCGAGCTTATGAAAGCCCGAAAGGGCGCAATCTTGTTAAAAAAAATCATTTTAACCTCCAAGTCTTTAAACTGGGGACATGTATGTATGTATGTATGTATGTATAAACATCTCAATCCCTCCAAAGGCGAATGATGTGTCGCTCCTAGTACCGTACTCCAGTGTAGCGATGCAGACGCCAACCAAAAATATCAATTCTCTCAAGTCCTCTACAGCGAATGATGAGTCGCTCCTGGTGCCATACTCCAGTGTAGCGATTTAGAAGTCGAACAAAAATCTAAATTTCAATTTCTCCAACGGTGAATGATGAGTTACTCCTGGCACATATTCCAGTACAGCGATGCACACACTAACCAAAATCCAAAATCCAAATTCCAAATCCTGCAATGGTGAATGATGAGTTATTCTTGGTACCATTCCGGTGTCAGCGATGCAGACGCCAACAAAAATTCAAATCCCCAAATTTCCCAACAAAAAATGATGAATTTCTCCCGGCACCCGTACTCCAGTGTTAGCAACGCTGATGCCATCCAAGAATCCAAATTTTCAAACCCTAAAATTCCAACCTTAGAATCCGAATTTAACCTCCAATCCTTAAAATTCCAACTTCTAATCCAACTTCCATTCGAAATTCTCAAAATCAAAATTCAACCTCCAATCCCAAAATTCCAAACTTTCAATCCAAATTCAAATCCATCTCCAGTCTAACTCTCATTTCAAAATTAAACCTTACCAACTTCGAAAATCCAAATTCTAAGCCCCACCAGGCAATGCTTCCAAGCTCAAAAAGTCCTGCCGAACAGTGCAGAAGTCAAGAAAATCAAATCGAATCAAAATCTAATTCCAACCGTCAATCAAAATTCTATTAAAAATCTTCAAATTCCAATCAAAACACAATCCAAATGCCAACTCCAAAAACAAAATTCCAACTCCAAAATCCAATCCCAACTTCAAATCCAATTCAATGCAAATCCTGACTAAAATCCATACAAAGTCCAAATTTCAACTCCCAAAATCCGGACCTTTAATTCCTAATTCAAATCCTAACTCAAATTCAAACCCTTCCAACCGGAAAGTTGCAAATTTAAACCAAATCCCTTATTCAAATTCTCTGAGAGCAGATGATAAGTCACTATTAAGATCAAACTTCAAACATCTCGTTTATGATGACACTAAACATCCCCTCTATGATGACGTTAAACCTTTCGTCTATGATGACGTTAAACCCTCCGTCTATGATGACGCTAAACTCTCCGTCCAATATGACATTAAACATACAGATTTCAAATCAAAATCTCCAAAAATCTTCCGTCTAAGATGACGTTAAGCTCTCCCATCTAAATAGACGTTAAACAAAGCTCTTCCTTCTAAGTAGACGTTAAACCAAACTCTTCATCTAAGTAGATGTTAAACCAAGCTCTTCCGTCAAAGTAGACGTTAAACCAAGCTCCGTCAAAATAGATGTTAAAAAAAAATTCTTCTTTCTAAGTATACGTTAAACCAAACCCCTCCGTCTATGTAGAAGTTAAACCAAACTCCTCCATCTATGTAGACGTTAAACCAAGATCTTCCATCTAAGTAGACGTTAAACTAAGTTCTATCTAAGTAGACGTTAAACAAACTCTCCCGTCTAAGTAGAAGTTAAAGCAAACTTCACCGCCTAAGTAAACGTTAAACAAAGCTCCTCATTCTAAGTGGACGTTGAACAAAATCTTCCGTTTAAGATGACGTTAAAACCTCCGTCTAAGATGAAGTTAAACAACCATATTCCAAATCAAAATATCTAAAATTCTTCCGTCTATGATGAAATTAAACTCTCCATCTATGGTGACGTTAAACCTTCCATCTAATATGATGTTAAACATCAGATTCCAAAACAAAATCTCCAAAAATTTTCCGTTTAAGATGATGTTAAGCTCTTACGTCTAAGTAAACGTTAAGCTCTCACGTCGAAGTAGACGTTAAACCAAACTCCTCTGTCTATTTGGACATTAAACTAAGATCTTCTGTCTAAATAGAAGTTAAACTAAGTTCCGTCTAAGTAGACATTAAACCAAACTCCTCTGTTTAAGTAGACGTTAAACCAAGCCCTTCCGTCTAAGTAGACGTTAAACCAAACTCCTCCTTCTAAGTAGATGTTAAATCAAGCTATTCCATCTAAGTAGACGTTAAAACAAGCCCTTTCGTCTAAGTAGATGTTAAACTAAGCTCTATCTAAGTAGACGTTAAACAAACTCACTCATCTATGTAGACGTTAAACCAAGCTCCTCCGCCTAAGTAGACGTTAAACAAAGCTCCTCCGTCTAAGTAGACGTTAAACAAAATCTTCCATCTAAGATGACGTTAAACCCTCTGTCTATGAAGACGTTAAATCCTCCGTCTAAAATGATGGTAAACATCCAGATTCCAAATCATAATCTCCAAAAAACTTCCATCTATGATGACATTAAACCCTCTGTCTATGATGATGTTAAACCCTCCATCTATGATAATGTTAAACTCTCTGTCTAAGATGACGTTAAACATCCAAATTCCAAATCAAAATCTCCAAAAAATTTCTGTCTAAGATGTCGTTAAGCTCTCCTGTCTAAGTAGACGTTAAAAAAAACTCCTCTGTCTAAGTAGACGTTAAAAAAAAACTCCTCTGTCTAAGTAGACGTTAAACCAAACTCATCCGTAGGTAGGATAGTTATTAGTCTTAAATTTATATCGCAAGTGAACGGTCAATCGATGTAGCACTTATGGGTCGATGTAGGATTCCTAGGAACCCTAGTGAGGTATCACAAGTCATCATCCATGCAAATTTCTAAGAAATACGGTGCCGAGAAACCCTAGAACGGATCGTTAACTAGATATATAGGCGAAGCAAGCATGTAATCGAATTAAATGCTAAGGGAAAGTGACAACAACCTTTGTAGATCCGGTCCACCACCTCCCAGGCTCCGCGATGAAGTCCCCTTGCTGTCCAAACTGAATCCCGGACTCTAGCATCGGCTTCATCGGAAAAATGAGCGGAATTGGTCGTCGGCTTCGATGTCGAAGATGATCTACGTCGAAGCTCCACAAGATCAAACTCTCACTTCAACAAGTCATGAAACTTGTGAAGAGAACACCCTATACTACTTGGCAAGAGGTAGAGGATGAAGAAATAGGAAGTGGGTTCACTTTAGAATTGGATTTCTCACTTGTTTTCTCAAGTTGCCATTGAAATAGAAAGCTTTTCTTTTTCCTAGTTCTTGAAGAAGAAGAAGAAAGATATGATAGATTGAATAATAAAAATGAATAAGAATTAAATCTTATCATACTTTTAACCTTAGTTAAGTGTAGAGAAAAGACCATGGTTAATGGAATGGTTAGGGTTAAGGATAAGAACAAAAAAGGAGACTAAGTCAAAACTTCATGAATGTTCAACTAGCAAACAAATAATGCCACCATTTCATCATTTATCTTTTCCAAAATAAAAAGATAAATAAAGAAATAGATAAATAAGTAAATGACTAAACAAAACCCTAATCATTAGTTTAAACCATGGTTTGATTCTTTACACTTAACCAAGTAAGCATGTATCATCAAACATGATACAAACATGTGCATAAAAGTATATCACATATACAACTTGCACAATTCAAGTGAGAAAATCCATTTAAAGTGAACCGATACTAGTTAATGCAAAGTAATATATCAAATATATATAATTATACATTAAACCATTAAATCAACACTTGATTTAACGATCCGGTCATATCGCATATAACCGAGTAGTATCCAATGTATCGGCTTATCGAATCAATACCTGATTCGATAACTAGGTTATATCGCATACAACCAATCGATGCATTCATCGCGAGAATAGAATACGGTATCACATACACGCATTATTCTCGGTCCCGCACATATCTCATATGCGCTCCTATTTCGTTTCGCTTGAACCAGGAAACCTCTGTGTAGGACTCTAAAGACTCGTCAAGCCGGCAGCTGGTGATGATCATATCAAACACCCACAAGCCGCAAGCGGTCTGCTAAACGTAACGGCCACCCGGGTATTGAGCGATCAGAAGATCGACGAGCAAGCCCGCTCACACTCCTGTGAATCCAACCAGTAACACTTACCGTACAGTCCGGTCTGTTCGTCTGATATGTCGCATATCTCGCCTAGGGGTGGTAAACGTCAGACCCCAATAGCTCGATAAGTCATGCCGACGTAAGGTACATAACATTCGTGAAACTACTGATAACACTTACCAGTATATCACTGCAACCCTGGCCAGGGATTTCCTGTTATGGCCAGTCGAGCATAGCACTACATCAACCCCCAATACCGGGAGAGACGAATCCCCTCCTATCGCTCATTGCCTCCATGTGAATCGGGACTGTACCCAAAAACCACCTGTTTGCACAACTCAGTAGAGCCGTGGTAGGGTGGAAATCAAAGCACAGTGGGAGACACACAAGACTCTATGACGATCTCGGGTCAACAGACTAAGCTGTACCAGTGTCACCAGAGAACTGCCATCTGACGTGAGGTATAATACCATCTGGGAGTTCTCGGCGAGTCCGTTCAGTGTACCCAGTCTCCACTGAGCACCCGCATACCATCTCCGATGTCAAACACCAATGGATATGGGATCATCCATCGCCCATCACATGGGTCGAGAAGATATACGCTAGTCTACTCTGGAATATCGATGCTCCGTCTCGATATTCCCACGACTAGGAACAATGAAGGATGTACTCATTGGCTACCCAGGCCCCACTAGTATGATCTGCATCATAGTCCTGGAAGTCGAGTACACATCCCAAGGGCTTTATCAACATGTAACAGAGAGACAGAAAGTATACATGTTAAGATAAAGAGCAGCCACATAGCGTACTATCATGTCGAGCAAGAAAGTCCTACCTATATATGTCCCAGTATCCACTACAATATACATCCAATGTACAGTAATGGCCTCTAGGGCATACATATAACTAACAATCTTCCACTTGCACTAGGTCCATCTGTAGCAGTGGTTGCAGTATCACATACTCAACCATCCCTTAAAAGTCTCTCTCTGGGAATAGGCCTTCGTGAGTGGATCCGCCGTATTATCCTCTGAGTCTGCTCTCCTTGCCTCGATCACCTTAGAGATCAACCATCTCCACGATCAGGTGATACTGCCTTAGAATAAGTCTGGATCACCGATGGGACCGTCGTTCCTTGGCATAAGTCACAACTCCATTGCCTCACAATGGTAGGAACGTAGTTCATCTCATGAACTAATATCCACCGAAACATCCTCTTTGGTAGCATCATAAGTAGCGATGTATCCAGCCTTTATCGTCTAGTATGTCACGGTATCTAGCTTGGAACTCTTCCAACATACCGTCCCTTTACTGAGGGTAAAGACAATGCCTGCGACTGACATTCAGTCGTCTTTATCATCCTGGAACCTTTCCAGTGATTTTCCCCAGGATCGATTGAAACCATCTCACTACTACTAGTGAGTATCCTAACATCCAATTAGATCGATCTCATAGATCCAAAATCAGGATATAGGAGGTATCACATTGATCCTATATGGAGAATCATTGTGATAAGCGGAGATTGATCGAGCGTAGCATAAGAAATTCCTTCCCTATCAAGAGTATGTCATCCTCGTACACTACGAGGATCACCACCATACTCCCTACTACCTTTTTGTTTATACAAGGTTCATCTACCATTTTGATGATGTCAAACTCTTTGACTAATCCATCAAAACAGACGTTCCAACTCCGCGATGCCTGCTTCATTATGTAAAGCAACTTGCACACGTTTCCGCTGCTCCCACTGTTTACGGAGACCTCTGGCTGTGTTCTTATAGACGTTCTCTTCTAAATCAGTATTTAGAAAAGCAGTCATGGCACCCAACCGCCAGATATCGTATTCATGGTATGTAGCCGTGGTAAGTAGGATCTGGATAGACTTAAGCATAGCTACTGGAAAAAGGTTTCATCATTATCCATGCCTGGTCGATGACGAAAACCTTTAACAAGTCTAGCTTTGAAAGTCTCAACTTTTCCATCTACACCAAGTAATCTTCTCAAGATATACTTGCTCCTGATGGGGATTTAACCCTTCAGATATAGCAACCAAAGTCCATACTTTGTTGGTGTATAAGGATTCCATCTCAGATCGCTAAGCATCCAGCCATTCTTAAAGAGTCCCTACTCTTGATGGCCTGCTCGAAACTAGTTGGGACATCATCTCATGTTGCATTCCTCGCTCCCACTGTCATAGAGCAACCGAAGTATCTCTCAGGTGGGTGAGGAACACTACTAGATCGGCGGAGAGGCTGAGGTTCATTGGAATCTACTGAATCCTTTGGTTCTGTCAAATCATCAGCTGCGGTTTGTATAGCTGGAACATTTCCAGTTGTACATAACAGACGTTGCCTCGAGCTTGTCCGGATTTTGCTTTTATACATTGGCCGGACAACCCCAAATCTTAACTGACTTAAGAGATGGGCTCTTCCCTTTCCATATCACATATGAAGTGGTAGGCTACTGATTTGATCGGGACCCTATTCAATAGGTATGCAGCTTCTCAAGCGCATAACTCCCAAAAGGAAATAGATAACTCAGTAGTACTCATCATAGAGCACACCTTATTATATAGGGTGTGATTGCTCCGCCCCGATATACTATCGTGCTATGGTGTATACGGAGGAGTAATGCTGAGAGAGAATCTCATTCTCCTTTAGAATAGTCCAGGAATTCCATGCACAAGTATTCTCCTCCCTGATCTCATCATAGGACATAATACTTATACCTGTATTTTGGTTCTCTACTTCTCGCTTATATTCCGTGAATATCTCAAAAGGTTCGGACTTGTGTTTCAACAGGAACATATGTCTGAATCTTGAGAGATTATCAGAGAATATAATGAAGTATAAAGAATCAGTCCTGGCATGTGTAGACAGGAGACCTTACATACATCATCATGTATCAGTCCCAAGAGTTTACTAACTCTTTCTCTGTTTCCAACAAACAGAGCTATGGTCATCTTATCTTTGTGACATGACTGGCAAGTTTCATAAGATGTAAATTCAAACTGATTTAAATATGCATCTTAATGTAACTTTAGCCAGTCGGGTCGCATTGATATGACCTAGTCTACAATGCCACAAGAAGGATCCGTTCATTTCTGAACTCTTCCTCTTGTGTGTGTTCTGTATACTAAGAATTGTAGTTTGATTTAGAACATTAATGCTTTTAGATAACGTGCCTGAACCGATCAACTTTTGATATAGGAAATGTTCAAAACATTATCCAACAATACAAAATTTTATCATTTCTTTACTAATAAAGAGACTGATATGATTTTGTATATCAGGTTCGGTATCTAATAACATTCGTTCAGAATCAATGTATTACTATACAGGGTGACAGTGACCAACAGACTTGGCTGCAACACTTGCCCCGTTTTCTGCCTCATGAAACTTATCACCCGTTCTCAGTTTTTCTACCCTTTTGTAGCCCTATGTAACATCTTACATATCTGGGATCCTGATCCGGTATCAAATACCAAGGATGCGGAGGATACTGAGAAACAGTTCTGTATAGCGAATACACCCGAAGGAGATGCATCATCATGCACTTTCTTCGTTTGGGCGGCACGGGAAATCTGGTATTCCTCAATTTCTTGCTCTGTCTTATAACAATTATAAGTTGGAGCGGGACCAACGTTCCCCAGCTCAGTATAACAAGCGGGTTCGGTCAATAATCCGTTTTATTATCTTGATTAAGGCGTGATATGGTCGCTACCTGGAGAGAGAGAGAAGAAAACACTCAGCGTGCGCTCTTGCAAGAATAGATTGGTTATTATTTTATCTAATCAGGATGGCTCCCACTGCTTTTTATCAAATCTTCCTTCAAACCCTAAAAGGAAAGACTAGCCGGGATTAATTACACACTACAAGTTCGCCAATCTTTCAGCCAGGCCAGTGTCGGTACTTTGAGGGAGGTTCCCCGTGCTTTCGCACGAACCTAATTAATGTAAACCTCGTTTTCCCAGAGGCGTAACCCCGTTGACACCTTTCTAGACACCTACTTGACCGGCTAATTGTAATGTGTAAAACTCTCCCAGGAGTAACTCTTACTCGCAGCGGGTATCGGGATCCAACTATCTCATAGAAGGTATGCAATCTTATTGCAAATTTCAACACTTGAAATTCCCGATAATATTTTTCCCCTAGCACCTATGACCTTGGCTAAGGTCAACAAATCATAAGCACTAGTCAAGTTCTATCCGTCATTTCGTGATTAATTAGACCCACCCACATGACCCTTGGCTAAGGTTAACAAAGCTACATGACTGTCCTAACTAATCGCATCATATGCGGTGTAGGAAGACATCACTTAGCTACCGTACACTACGCCTTGGCTAAGGTCGACAAACGTAGCACGAATACTAAGTACTCTACTTCCTAAAATGACGGAGGGCTACGACAGGTTTTTTCTGAAAACCTGTTGCGTAATGAACTTGAAATCGTTGTAGGATCGAATGAATTTTGAAATGGAGTGTTTTTTAGGCTTTTCTAGTTTTCCTAAAGGAGTCACTCCCGGTGAAGGGATCGTCGGTCCTTTCCTCGTCGAATGAGGTGCGGGATATATCATATATATCACTGTACAAAGCAAAAACTCTTAAAAGCAATCAAAATACAAACCGAATGTGTAGCATCTGCCAGTTATTGCTAAAGGAGTCACTCCCGGTGAAGGGATCTCGGTCCTTTCCTCATCGAATAAGGTGCAAGATATATCGTATATACCGCTGTGCAAAGCAAGAACTGTAGCTACTTGTTTTATTTGAAATTCGATTCTACAACATCTTAGGTTTCTTTTATTTCATTAATCTCATTAATGAAGTCCCATCATTTAAGTACCTAAACATCACAGATAAATACGACCTACACTTATGCCATCCGCATTCGCCTCGATGTCCCCTCGTGCACCGTTAGGTTAGGTAACTAACGGCAGAGCGGGGCAGGGCTAGCGCGGGTGTAAAACATAAGTAACGTCTATATAATATATCATATATACTATATATTATATCTATCACAGAACATCACAGATAACGCAGCAGAAAGAATCATATGAAATATTGGATATACTAGGACGTCCGTGTTTTCAATACGAGCCAGTATAAAACACGGATTCCACGATCGTGATGAATAGCCAATCCCACACCCCTAGACCCCTACGAGAGCGGCAAGCAACCCTACCAATTCTAGAGTTAGGAGACCCGGACTCGACTCCTCGAGTTGGTCTCCCACTGGACCCCAGAACCCGGTTACTTGTGCTCCCCTCCTTGGGTCTATCCTAGTGCAGAAAAGTAAATAATATACATCAACGGTGACAACTTCCGCAAACTGGAAGTGCCCCAATAAAAGAATATTACATACAAGTTTTTTACATGAATGAAAATGAAAAAACACTCATCTCACATAAAAACCCCCCGGCTAATCAAACACGACGATCCAATATAACATATCCAGCAACAAATAACATCACATGTCATCAACGTAAGTAAATATGCGCATCCCAATTGTCGTTGACATATAGCAACGAAACCGGCGATATCACATATTACACTTACGGTCACAGAAAAGAAAGTGTAAAACTACAACAGTTGGAATCCGCAACCTCCTCAGACATCGCATGCCTGACCAAATAAATTACTTAGACATCGCATGCCTAACAATTATAAACCCCGCATTTTAGTCTCAAAATCGAAAACACTTTTCAATATCAAGTCGGGCAATTTAACAGGATTCCCGACATTCTGATCGAATGCTCGTCGCAAACTTTAGTAGGTGGCCGCACCCCCGACGCCGTCGACAAAGTGCACCAAGGCGGAACACCGCTGCCGCGAGCACCCGAACGGATGCTTTCGGCGACGGGGTTCTCCTACAGTCACTTGGTCGGGCAATGGAGTGAGGCTGTCTATTAAGTTTATCCGGCGAGTATCCGCGTACGCTACGTGATTGCTACGGACTTTTGATCACATCAAAATTCCGTGGCAACCGATCATGTGAGACTAAACTGCTATGTTTATAACATTCATTCAGTTATCTCATAACTACTTGTGAATTCCAATTATTGTATCATATTCCGGATAAATAGAAAATGCTAAACTTTTCGATCGAACAATCGAGCACCCAAGTTTTCCCGATACAGCTCAACACATGAAATAAGTTTAACAACATTCAGTTCGTGCCTCAGAACCAACGATCCAGCCGTAGAAGGGTCAAGCCAACGCCTCACATGTGGCACGCCGTACTGCCCCAAACCCGAAGATTCAAAGGGCAGTTCAAGACGGTCACATAATCGAGTTAAGGTTTGTTGTCTTCTAGAGGGTCCATCGAGTTACTTGCACTACTTAGAATGTCGTTAAACTACGGAAAAATCCAACAATTGGAAATTTCCCGGCAGGGGAAAAAGTGGGTATTTATATCCGGTCGAATTTTTTAACATATTCAACAAATTTATCCGGAAAGCCACACTGACAAAATTTGACAATCCGATCGAAACACCGAGTTCCCAAATCAACCCAAAAATTTCAACTCTTTAATAAATATTAAAAATTCCCAGGAAAACCAGCACTGCCAAATATGAGTTACTGCGCCAAATTCAATGCAAGATAGGACAAAATAGCCGCGGAACCGCCGCACGAGCCACGCTCGTGCCGCGGAAGCGCGGCAGTTTGATGGAATTAGGGTTACGAATTGCACAGTTACTCTTAGATTTTCCTGCTGATATTTCTGTATATTTTTAATATGGAAAGAACCCCGAAATTAAAAAATGTACAGAGAGCATATTTAGGGTTGGGTTTTCGGGTCGTTCGGACTTCAAATTCCGTCTGGACTTCGCCTAAGGCTCTAGCTAGGCTCTGATACCACTGTAGGATTCCTAGGCATCCTAGTGAGGTCTCACAAGTCATCATCCATGCAAATTTCTAAGAAATACGGTGCCGAGAAACCCTAGAACGGATCGTTAACTAGATATATAGGCGAAGCAAGCATGTAATCGAATTAAATGCTAAGGGAAAGTGACAACAACCTTTGTAGATCCGGTCCACCACCTCCCAGGCTCCGTCATGAAGTCCCCTTGCTGTCCAAACTGAATCCCGGACTCTAGCATCCGCTTCATCGGAAAAATGAGCGGAATTGGTCGTCGGCTTCGATGTCGAAGATGATCTACGTCGAAGCTCCACAAGATCAAACTCTCACTTCAACAAGTCATGAAACTTGTGAAGAGAACACCCTATACTACTTGGCAAGAGGTAAAGGATGAAGAAATAGGAAGTGGGTTCACTTTAGATTTGGATTTCTCACTTGTTTTCTCAAGTTGCCATTGAACTAGATAGCTTTTCTTTTTCCTAGTTCTTGAAGAAGAAGAAGAAAGATATGATAGATTGAATAATAAAAATGAATAAGAATTAAATCTTATCATACTTTTAACCTTAGTTAAGTGTAGAGAAAAGACCATGGTTAATGGAATGGTTAGGGTTAAGAATAAGAACAAAAAAGGAGACTAAGTCAAAACTTCATGAATGTTCAACTAGCAAACAAATAATGCCACCATTTCATCATTTATCTTTTCCAAAATAAAAAGATAAATAAAGAAATAGATAAATAAGTAAATGACTAAACAAAACCCTAATCATTAGTTTAAACCATGGTTTGATTCTTTACACTTAACCAAGTAAGCATGTATCATCAAACATGATACAAACATGTGCATAAAAGTATATCACATATACAACTTGCACAATTCAAGTGAGAAAATCCATTTAAAGTGAACCGATACTAGTTAATGCAAAGTAATATATCAAATATATATAATTATACATTAAACCATTAAATCAACACTTGATTTAACGATCCGGTCATATCGCATATAACCGAGTAGTATCCAATGTATCGGCTTATCGAATCAATACCTGATTCGATAACTAGGTTATATCGCATACAACCAATCGATACATTCATCGCGAGAATAGAATACGGTATCACATACACGCATTATTCTCGATCCCGCACATATCTCATATGCGCTCCTATTTCGTTTCGCTTGAACCAGGAAACCTCTGTGTAGGACTCTAAAGACTCGTCAATACGCCGGCAGCTGGTGATGATCATATGAAACACCCACAAGCCACAAGCGGTCTGCTAAACGTAACGGCCACCCGGGTATTGAGCGATCAGAAGATCGACGAGCAAGCCCGCTCACACTCCTGTGAATCCAACCAGTAACACTTACCGTACAGTCCGGTCTGTTCGTCTGATATGTCGCATATCTCGCCTAGGGGTGGTAAACGTCAGACCCCAATAGCTCGATAAGTCATGCCGACGTAAGGTCCATAACATTCATGAAACTACTGATAACTCTTACCAGTATATCACTGCAACCCTGGCCAGGGATTTCCTGTTATGGCCAGTCGAGCATAGCACAACATCAACCCCCAATACCGGGAGAGACGAATCCCCTCCTATCGCTCATTGCCTCCATATGAATCGGGACTGTACCCAAAAACCACCTGTTTGCATAACTCAGTAGAGCCGTGGTAGGGTGGAAATCAAAGCACAGTGGGAGACACACAAGACTCTATGACGATCTCGGGTCAACAGACTAAGCTGTACCAGTGTCACCAGAGAACTGCCATCTGACCTGAGGTATAATACCATCTGGGAGTTCTCGGTGAGTCCGTTCAGTGTACCCAGTCTCCACTGAGCACCCGCATACCATCTCCGATGTCAAACACCAATGGATATGGGATCATCCATCGCCTATCACATGGGTCGAGAAGATATACGCTAGTCTACTCTGGAATATCGATGCCCCGTCTCGATATTCCCATAACTAGGAACAATGAAGGATGTACTCATTGGCTACCCAGGCCCCACTAGTATGATCTGCATCAGAGTCCTGGAAGTCGAGTACACATCCTAAGGGCTTTATCAACATGTAACAGAGAGACAGAAAGTATACATGTTAAGATAAAGAGCAGCCAGATAGCGTACTATCATGTCGAGCAAGAAAGTCCTACCTATATATGTCCCAGTATCCACTACAATATACATCCAATGTACAGTAATGGCCTCTAGGGCATACATATAACTAACAGTCGATCCGTAGGGAGGATGGTAATCTTAGTTAGATTGAACGGATTAAAGGAGATAACTTGATTTGAAATAGCTAACCTATTAAATTAAATTCGATAATTAAGAAAGTAATTTGCAAAGATTAGAAAAATAATTAAATAGAGTAAAAGCAAGTTTTATAAAATATGAAATAAGAAAAACCTAGGGTTTTCGAATCCATTAGACCTAATCATGGTGTTATTAATTAAGAACACTTTCTTTTTTTTATTCCACCTCTACAACGAATATCTAATCAAAAGAAAAGATATGTATTATAAAAATTAATTGCTAATGAATTAAGAATTAAGTTAATCTAAATCTTCTACGAGGTAAACCCAAAGGTTGTTAAGTAATGATCTACCTAACTTTATCGACTGGTCAATATTAACCCTAATTAATTAGATCAAATATAAACAATAAAAATATAACTTTACTTTCCCTAGATTACTTTTATGGTTTTCAATCGATCATCAACTTACTTAGTTTATTAGCAATGCGTATTTTTTCTTTAAATAAACCTCATGGCCGTCAATCACTTATCGATCTATCAGTTTATCAGTATTGCAAACAAAAAACTTATTTTTATCATTAAATATTGGCCATTAAGACAGTTCACCGCCGAAAACGGGGACGAAACCAGGATGGATCGTCCTTCCTGAATTTGGAGACAGATGCTATTTGGATTTATTCGTCCACCTCTCTGAAGATGCCAAGTTGATTTATGGCACCGTATATCGGAGGTTTGGACGGATGCGGCCGTTTTAGTGTGACTTCGTCAGATTCCACCTCGTTTTGCGAGGGGTTTTTGATTGTGGGGACGCTCTTCCCTACAGGTGCAAGCCCCTGCAGTTAATTACGTTACCGCATCGCGATAACCACTTTTTCCTGCTCCGGAAGTTCACTTCGTGTCGTGTGTGTTTTTGTTTGTTTTGGTTGCCTGTGGATTGTATACGGAGACTAGTTTCTGTCATCGCCCTAGGGCGCGGACTAGTCCAAATCTGTATATTTGAGATTTGGTTTTGGGTCAAGGATTTGCTTGCTGAGGTCAGCGTTGGTAGCTTTCTTTTGCCAACGGGGATGAACTTAAGACACAGATCTCATATAAATGAGATCTATCAGTTCATGGGATATTTGGGGTTGATCTAAGGATCGTTAGTCATATTTGAGACTAAGAACAACTTATAAACAGTGAGTATATGGGCTCAACTGATCAATAGATCATATATGAATAGCCCATGAAAAGTATACTGTAGTCATTATGGAGACAGTCCGTAGGGCGAAACATATTAGTTTAAGGACATCGCGGTCCATCATTCAACTTGCGCGCACGTGTATTTGTTACGTGCCGAAGTGAGCGATGTTGATATGAATGTGCCTAATTTGGGGCACGATCCGATTTGAAGCGTGCACTTTAATTTGGAAGTGCATCAACGAAAGAAGTTTGTTGGTCGTCGGGACCCGCCACCTCTCTGAAGACGTTGATGAATTACAACGACATATATCAGAGGTGTGAAGAGATGTACCCTTAAATTGAATCCTGTATTTGAGGGAAAAGATTGTGATGGACCTAAGAATCGTTAGTCATATTTGAGACTACAATTAACTTAGGAGATATGAATGAAGATCGGTTTGGATATCAGTTTGGATTTCACAAACATAAGCTTAGCCAATTTGGGCTAGGATTGGATTGCTATGTTTGAGGCGAATATTTAGTTTAAGGACATTTTGGTCCATTATCGCCGTATTGGGGGCGAATATTTAGTTTAGGGACATTTCAGTCCATCATTCAACTTGCGTGCACGTGTATTTGTTACGTGACGAAGTGAACGAATTTGATATGGAATGTGCCCAATTTGGGGCACGATCTGATTTGAGGGATGCACGTCAATTTGGAAGTGCATTAAGAGAAGTTGTTGGTCGTCGGGACCTGCCACCTCTCTGAAGACATTGAGGAATTATAATGACATATATCAGAGGTGTGAAGAGATGTACACTTAAACCAAATCCCGAATTTGAGGGAAAAGATCATGGTGGATCTTCTATTAATCATTAGTCATATTTGAGACTAAGATTAACTTAGGAGATATGAGATGAATATCATTTTGGATATCATCGATGAGAAATCATTAGTCATATTTGAGACTGAGATTAGTTTAGGCAATCATGAGCATATGGGCTCAGTTGATTTGAATCAAGAAGGTTCTTTCGTCAGAGGGCCTGGCTAATTTTGGGCTTGATCTGCTCAGTGGTCTTTTTTTTATTGCAAAGTGCTAAGCACTTGCTTGGGCTTTGTTTAATCAGTCCCCTTTTTATGTAAATAGTGCCGAGCACTTACATAAGTTTTGACGCCCACATATGATCATGTGAAGCTTTCAATTATGGGGAATTACCCAATAAGTGTAAAACACTTTACTCCTTTTGTTTTTATATAGAGTGCTAGGTGCTCTTTATGGCGTTCACGCGGGGAGCGTGTGAGGCGCTAGGTGCCGGGCGTTGCCCAATGAGCGTTAAGCACTCTTTTCTTCTGTGGCGCCCATGTGAAGGACACGTGGGGCGCTGGGCGCTAGGTGCTGCCCAATGAGTGCTAAGCACTCTTTTCTTCTGTGGCGCCCATGTGAAGGACAGGTGGGGCGCTGGGCGCTAGGTGCTGCCCAATGAGTGCTAAGCACTCTTTTCTTCTGTGGCGCCCACGTGAGGGACACGTGAGGCACTGGGCGCTAGGCGCTGCCCGATGAGTGCTAAGCACTCACTTCTTCTGTGGCACCCACATGAGGGATACTTGAGGCGCTGCCTGATGAGTGCTAAGCACTCTTTTCTTCTGTGGCGCCCACGTGAGGGACACGTGAGGCGCTGGGCACTAGGTTTTTCCTTATATGCTTTGTTTTGAGGAATTCAATTCCTAGTTCTTTTCTGAATCTTTGATTCTCAAGAACAAGTTCTTCCCGATGAGAATTAAATTCTCAACTTGTGGGAAGCTTGTCTTGTGGATCTCAGATCCAGAGAAAGAACTAAGTTCTTTTAAAAGGGTTAAACACTTCAATTGGTAAATGAGATATTTTGATCTCTTTTTTTTTATTTACCTAGAGTTTCTTGAGGAGGGAGATCTTCTTCTCTGTTCCTTTCTGAAGTTTTCTTCTTTAGTTTTTCTTCAGAAGCTTATGGGGGGTTCTCTCCCTCAGACTTGAAGTCTTGGGTCCTTTATATAGTAGAGACAAGTTTGTTAATTAGTTTTTGAAGAAATCTCTCATTAAGAGATCCTAATTGATTTAGGTATTTTTACCCACCATTGGATCTTTGATCCATGGGTTTCTGTTTTACAGAACATATTTTCTTGTTTCTAACAAGATTGGGGACATATTTTCCCTTGCACAGAATTTATTCTGTAAAATGGTGATTTTTTAATCACCATTGGATTTTTAATCCACCGGTTCTCTATTTTACAGAGGGCAATCTTTATTATTTAGAAATATTGAGGGAATATATTTCAAAATAGAATTTTATTCTATAATCCAATTTGGGGGATGTTTTCTCCCGACAGAATTTAATTCTTTATTTTTGATGATATATCATCTCTGTTGGATTTTTAATCCAACGGCTCTGTTTAACAGACAGTAGAATTTAATTCTACCAAGGCGCCGGCGCTCATGTGTTGTGCACGTGGGCGCTACTCAAGGTTTTAATTCTTATAATGGACATTCATGTACTTTGCACATTGGCTCCCGCGTGAGGAGCGCATGAGGCGCCACCATAAGATTAATTCCTATCAGATTGGTCTTGGTGCTGGCGCCCGCGTGAGGAGCACGTGAGGCGCCACCATAGGATTAATTCCTATCGATTGGTCTTGGTGCTGACGCCCTCGTGGGAAGCACGTGAGGCACTGTCTCATTAATTTTTAAACAGAGCTTTGCTCTTTTATTGGGGAAACAAATTCTTCCCTACCGTTGCGCTCACGTGGCTCGCATGTGAGTGCAGCGGTGGCATCTTTTCCACCGTTCGATCTCCTGGGGAGTTGAATCGTCTCCTTGTGTTTATAAGTAGGGCCTTTGGCCCTTGAGATGACTGATGTTCATCTTCTTTAGTCTTCTTCATTCTCTGAGAATTTAATTCTCTTTTCTGAGCTCAGATCTCTGTCCAAAGAAACTTCCCCAGAGTTAAAACTCTGTCAAAAATTGGTAAGAATCACGTTCATTATTTAACTCCTGAAGAAATCTTTGGAGGTATCTCTTCGTGTTCTAGGGTTTTTAACCCATCAACAGAGCTTTGCTCTTCTTTTGTAATGATCTCTTAGAGATCCAAAACTTTTACTTGAGTAGATCGGAGATCTTAAAGATCTTTAGGGTTTTACCCTGTTATTAACTTTAACTTTTTTGAAGGTTATTTGGAATTTAATTCCCTTTCTCGAGTGGAGTTCTGAGATGTTATTTCATTGTTCTATAGAGCTTGGCTCTAAAAAAAAATTTCTTTTAAAAAAATCATTTTGGGAATTTTATTCCCTTTCTTATCAGATTTGAAATCTGTTTGTAGAACACGGTTTCCGAGGGAGTTTAACTCCCGAGTCTAATGATGTTTTCTCATTAAATGAGAATCCTTTTGGATTCTTTCAATGAGTGACTGTCCCATCATTGATGGGGTGTTACCTTGATTTTGTGGGGCCTCCTGTCCCTTTCTTTTTGAACTGCGGTGCAGTACAATTTTAGATGTAAAAGAATCTTAAAGTCTTGAACATTCCGTCGACACTTAACCCTTCCCTTTTTGTGCAGGTACTATGGCTTTCGATTCCTCATTTCCCTTCGTTCGATCGGAGAGTGCTTTCACCGATGCACCTACAGATCGGGAAGCCTTCGCACTTATTTGGGACCATGACCTAGAGCAAAAGTCCCTTCATTTTTGGGGGTTATGGTACAGTCAAATTATCCGGGGTCAGTGTAGTTTTACTTGCACAGCGCCTTCGAAATCGATCCCGTCGATCCATTATGCCGATCCGCCGCGGGTGACCTACGCAGTGGAAGAGGTCAACTGGATCTCGGAAGGTCCTCTTCAGCCTTCCATGGCCTCAATACCAGTACAGCCGCCGATGGCCTTGGAAATTTTAGGGCGATTCATATGCCAAGGAGAGTCACGTCCTTGGGGGAAGGTTTACATGATAGGAATGACTCCCCACATTCGGATGGCTATCTACAGTGGGCTCGATATATCCTATCGGCCAAGAAATCGCTGTTATTACAGACCAGGTTGTATCCCGCGATCTACGCGTCCCTCTTTCACTACCACGCTCCTCATGTGTGGTGGATCAAATCCTTTTTAGAACAATGGAACATTCCGACCCATACCTTTCTCTTATCAGATCAGGAGGTTTCGATTTCATCGAAGGAGTTTGCGGAGATCTCCGGCTTACCTGTCAGAGGGGAGCACCATGATTAGCTACTTCCCCCCAACGAGTATATCTTTGCTACCAAGTCAGTGGTAATGGGCCTTACTTTGGAGAATGCCGTTCAACATCAGTTCCCGAGCTTGATCAAGGTGTTAAACATGTACGAGAGTTTATTCCTAGAGTCTGGTGGGCACGGAGTTAACTTTGCAGATTGTATTGCCCGCTTCCTTCGTCTAAAGGCTCTGTCTAAACAAGCCACGAAGTTTGCCAAACTCGACAACCCGTTCGGATTTGGTTTGGACAACTTGCCGACTTCGGAGGTGGATGTAAAGAAATTCTTTATTCCGGATACTCCAGTCGTCCCCTTTGCAGAGATTGCCGCCCCAGACGTTGATGAGGAGACATTCTTCCTGGGGTTCATTAGCCTGTGGTTGAGCTGGTTTGCACTCCTGATGCATCCTCGTTATATGAGGCCATCTGTCTTTTATTCGGCTCACCGTATTATGACGGGGACATGCTTGGCCTTTGGGATTGCAGGTCTAGCTCACTTATACCATGGCCCGAGTCTGGTGGCTGACACTACTCAGCCGGGTCTGAAGCCCGTCAATCTCCCACTGCATTACTTCACCCCATGGATTGAGATGGATGTATTGGGTGCCTTTGGGGGTGCATAAACGACCCAAATTTTATGAGGGATACAATTTTCCTCGGGTCATTCATTTAGTCGATGCTTCTTCACCTGACCCGACACAACGGGAGGCTCGGCAACTGCTTCTTCGCCCGCGCATGGTCGGAGATAGTATGACCTTCATCGACAAGGTCCTGACCATTGGCAAAGAATCTTTAACAGCGATCCAGCCACTGCATGATGTTTTCAAGGATGGGGCTTCTGTGTTGAGGGCTTGCGAGATCGTCCATTTATATTCTATCAGGCCAGGTTTCCTGGTATTAAAAAAAAAACGCCTCGGTTTTATTTATGAGATAACCCACACCGTTTTGCCTAGCAATTGGGTTATGATCAAGGCATTCTGCTCTAGGCGTTCATCATGGACCCTGTTACTACCGAGGAAGGTGTTCGTAACGCGACGCATCACTTCATGCGTCTAAATACGGGGTCCCACTTCCTTGTCAGTGAGCCGAGTTATACTCCAAGGGAATCATATGCTTACGTTGCTTGGTACCAACATGCAACGGGTGCTATCATTAGGGAGGAGAGGCAGCTGCTGCTTGACCATAAGGATGCCATTCCCGCTAGTAATCCAGCGGTCCCGCTGAAGCGATAGACAATCGTTCGTTCTTCTTTAAGAGAGGTCACTATGGTTGTAGTCCCACGAGCTTTTCCTGATAAGCTTCGACCCGATGTTCCTGCAACTGTGGTAATCGTGGCGTCCCCGGAGTTGGGCATTGGTTCGGAGATCGGGACCCGCCGTCCGAAGAAGCCTGTCAAGCGAAAGTTTTTATCGTCGGCTGCTGGTGTCAGTTCGGAGAAGAAGAAGAAATCTCTATTCTCTGCTGATGTCGTATTCGGCTAGGAGACCCATGCTCCCTATAGTGAGGGCTTGTGCAAGTATGGCACTAATGTCGGTCTGTTTGATGCGCCTGTGAGTAATACCGATCTTCAGGCCGCCATTGAAGCGTCGAAGCGACTGGCCCGTGAACAGGGGGCTTTAGCCTCTATTGCGGAGTCCAGTATAATTTATTTAAACTCTCCTGTATATATCCCCTCCTCTTTTTTTTTGTATTTATTATTCTTTACTAACGCTCTCTTCCTTAATAGGTATTTCTGCTGAAGTGGCTCTCTCGGCTTCCCTCAAGACGTTTGAGAAGGAGGAGAGGCTCCGCGCCTCCTTGGGCCTTGGTAAGATTCGTTTCGCCACACTTTTATAACTTTAGTCTCTTTTATTCATGATCTGACCCTTTTATTTATCCTGCTACAGGAACCACTACAACCCAGGTTGTAAGGCCAACCCTGGGCGGTGATGCAGATAGGCTTTCAGAGCCACTGATTAGGCTGTGTTCCTCCCGAGACCATCACAGGAGGTGTCGCTAAAGCAGCTGATGATGGATACCATAGCGGATCCGGAGGCCGAGCTCGATTTGGACGATGATATCCCCTTATCAGAGGTTTTGAAGCGATTGGCTCATACCGCCCAGGCTGAGAGGAAGCATAGAAAGCATGCTGCGAGAGAACATCAGGCTATTTTGGCCGCGGGCACAGGTTCGAGTGAAGTTCGACCTTCAGTCATTCCCATGGTGGATGTCCCTTCTGACTTGTCTATTTCTCATAGGCGAGTTGCACGTGCGGCTTGGGAAGAGGCCGAGCGGTTTCTTCAAGGTATAACAACGCGCAGTCCCTTATTAGAACTTAGTAACCGCTTTTTTTTCGAATCATGACACACTTCTCTTTTTTTTTAAAGTAGGGACAAGTTTTGGTGGTGGTAAGGCAAGTGAAATGCCGTTGATTAAAGATCCTGAAGTGGCGAACCCTCCTCTGGAATCTGGGATTGTTCCGATTGCCGCTTCTTCTCCCTATGGGTCCTTAGTATCGGCGGGGGATGCAAGTGTTACGAAGACCATTATCGAGTCAGGGGACGAAGATGGGGGTGCTGAATCCTCTTTCCCAGTGGCAACCGAGGAAGCCATCACAACTGGTGACGCTTCAGGCTCTGTCTCAGTTTTTTCTCTGTTAGGTACTCCTTGAATTATTACCTTTGAGTTTTTAATCCCACTAGGCATCTAATGATATCTTTTTTATCCTGAGTATAGGTGCAGTAGACCCTAATGCTGTATTGACTGAAGAATTGCCGCCGATCATTGCTCTGACTGCTACGGTTCCACCCCTTTCTTCTGCATCCCTTCGAACTCTGGAAGGTGAAGATTTCTCATTTCTTTGCTTCAGTATAGATACCATTTTCCTGTATTGACCCTATATTGTTGCAATCCTCCAGGAGTGTTCTTTGATCGCTTACACCAGGTGTTAAGCCCACACTTTGCCTTCCAGTCGGAATTCGTTCCTCCTTCCGTCATTGGTTAGTATACTCCTTTCTTGGTGTTTCTTCTTTTCATTCTGTTGCTAAGCTTTCCCCATGTTGATCACAGTACCACGGCTCGAGGGAGGAAGTGAAGGGATAGCCGAGTCTCCTGTGCTCCCTGTCGTGCCGCCTTCAACAGATGGTACGGTAGATCTCGTCCATCAGCCGTCTTCTTTATTTTATTTCAAATCGAAATCTGACCCTCATTCGTGCGTGATTTATTTTGCAGCGACTATACTGTCTTCAGTTCCTTTTGAGTCTCGCTTTCCCATGCCTACAGGGCCTTTTGCTAAGCGTCAATCTTCTATGGGTGCGGCAACTAGCGAGCGGATGATACCCGAATTTATCGAAGATCTTGATGCCGAGGCTCTCACCTCTGCTGCGGATTTCGCTGATGAAGTCAATCCTATATTGGCGACGCTTATGAACTTCCACAGCGAATATTTCGTTAGCTTTTGGTTCGACTATTGTAAGAGAATTGAGACCTGTCTGCATGAGATCAAGCTCAAGCGTATCGCTCCTGAAGTATTGACCTTGAAGGCTCAGCGGGTCGCATGGGTTAAGCAGAATGCCAATTTCATTCAACATTTTGAACAAAAGCTGACCCTGAAGCGGAAGGAGCAGGAGATGGCTTCTGGCGAATCCATCAAATTGCGTGCCCATCTTGAAGCGAATGCCGTGCAGCTGCAAGTTATCTTCGAAAACCTCCAACAATGTATTTCTGATGGGCTGGCGCTGAGGCAGAAGTTGGACTTTACCGAGCGGGGCATGCAAGATTGCGAAGTTTCCAAGCAGGAATTCGCTGAGAAGATTTCATCGTACTTGCAACAACGGGCTCAAATTGAAGCGGGGTTGGCCGCAGTAGAAGCATGCGAGGAGGAGCCGCGGGGAGCGCGTGAGCGTGTTGCCAACTTGTTAAAATCCCCGCCTTCTTAATAATTGTAATTTTATTCCCCTTTTTGTATTAATTGTATCTCTTAAACATTTTGATTCGTGAATATGAATACACATTTTTTGCATGCGCTTATCTGTGTCTTAATGGGGGTGCTAATTAGTTTATTTACTCATTTCGGAGTTTGTAGTTTATTCACTCGTTTTGGAGTTTCTAGTTTATGGACTCATTACGGAGTTTTTAGTTTATTCACTCATTTCGGAGTTTCTTGTTTATGGACTCATTTCGGAGTTTGTTTTGTTTACCTCCCTTGGGTTTATAGGCAAACTTATCCTAACGTTATATGTAGATAACCCCTGCCCTTTGCGACAGAGGTCCGTTAGGTTTTGTGGTACTAGGGTTTTAGTCCGTGGTACCGTCGCGTTGACTGATGTATTCCTCGATATGCAGTCTTTAAGCTTTTGTTCGAGTAGCCCCGCGACCGTCGTGTCTCTGATCCCTTCGGGGGCTGGACAAGACGTCTTCAAGTAATCTCCTTAGGCTATATGACCGTCGGAAGAGCAAGCGTTAGGAATTTGACATGTCGCTTTTTACTTGATGTTAGGCTCTGTTTGGAGCCCCGATGAGTCATAACCACTCCGTGTTGGTGTGGGATGATCTCCGATAGTCTCTTAGGCTTTATATGACTTACCATCAAGACCCTGAAGCTAGGAATATGCCGTTGCTTCAATTTGATTTGGCTATTTGGAGCCTTTGTTGACATTGCATCTATTGTAATGAGAAGAATGTCGAGCAGGAGCTGGGATTTTGCCGTCACTCATTTTTTGATTTGGCTATTTGGAGCCTTTGTTGACATTGTGTCTGCTGTAACGAGAAGAATGTCGAGCCGGAGCTGGGATTTTGCCGTCACTCCTTTTTTGATTTGGCTATTTGGAGCTTTTATTGACATTGCGTCTGCTGTAACGAGAAGAATGTCGACCTGGAGCTGGGATTATGCCGTCACTCCTCTTTGTTTCGACCCTTGGGCCTTTTGTTGACGTTGCGTCTGCATCCTGCTAGACTGAGAAGGTATGCCGGGGTTGTCTCTATGTTGTATATGAACCGTCAAGACTTGGAGCTAGGAATTTGCCATGGCTCCGCTTTGTTTCGACCCTTGGGCCTTTTGTTGACGTTGCGTCTACACTCTGATGGAATGAGAATGAACGCCGAACTATTATCTAGAATGTGGATGTTGCCGTCGAGATCTGGCTCTCCCTTTGATGGAGCCTGGTGGGAAAATATAGTTCCCTTTTTCATTTGTGCCCATGGATTGTATACAAGGGTCGGTGTAGACTCACCTGCAGGGCAGAGGAAATTTTATTTTATTTTTTATTTCCGCGATACTCTATCTTTTCAGCTTTTCATACTGTGAAAGTCGCGATTGCCCAACCATTTCGGCTATTTTTATATTTTTACTAACTGCTTTTTATTGAGAGTTGCCCAAACATTTCGGCTATTTCATATGCATATTTTTTGCTTGCTGATTTTTATTTCGAGTTGCCTAAATATTTCGGCTGTTTCATACGCATATATTTTTTTGCTCGCTGATTTTTATCGCAAGTTTGGAACCTGAAACCAACCTGGGCATCAGCATCGCTACGACTGGAATATTACCAGGAGCGAATCATCATTTGCCATGAATGGAATTGGAGTTTGACACCTGTTTAGGCATCAGCATCTTTACCACCGGAATATTGTCAGGAGTGAATCATCATTTGCTTTTGTCGATTTGAACAAAGATGGCTTAGTAAACAGGGTTAGGATCCTGTCGACTAAGACTTTTTGACTTTAGGAGCCGTAAGGGTCTCATAAAGGTTTTTCTCCCTACGAGTCGTGAGGATCTCATAGCTGTATGT
Organism: Agapanthus africanus; assembly: GCA_030015575.1. Taxonomy (NCBI): domain Eukaryota; kingdom Viridiplantae; phylum Streptophyta; class Magnoliopsida; order Asparagales; family Amaryllidaceae; genus Agapanthus; species Agapanthus africanus. The sequence continues at coordinate 590,939,138 of JASDDO010000014.1, forward strand.
TCTCCTTAAAAGTCGTGAGGACTTCTAAGCGGTGTTTTCCCTTGCAAGTCATAAGGATATTACATGAGTGTTTTCTCCTTATAACTCGAGAGGACTTACAGGTGTCATTCACCATATTGGATATTTCTCGCCATTGGTAGAACTTGGTAACGGAGTATTTTTTCGTGCCCGTGGATTGTATACAAGGGTCAATATCGGACAGCTTGTAGGGCAACTCGAGGAATGTGATGGTTTCAGAACGGGTTTGGATCGCTGTAGCTTAAGGCTTTTGAATTCTATGAGCCGTGAGAGTCTCATAGGGGGATTTTTCCTTACGAGTCGAGAGGATCTCGTAAGTAAAAGTTTTACGAGATTGCGCTCTTCCGGGTTTTCATAAACTCGCCGGTAGCCCTGCTGTTTTTATTCATGGCGCCCTTTCGGGTTTTCATCCGTGCCCATTTTGCTTGTGGACATACCATTTTTTTAACGAGATCGCGCCCTTCCGGGTTTTCACAAACTTGCTGGTAGTCCTGCTGTTTTTGTTGGTATGTAGTAGCTCCTCTAGTTAGGTTTAAACAACATATAGTAACGAACTTTTCAAAATTATAGAGGGCTAATACAAACAAACTCCGAATCGAAACTAGAGATTAGGGTAAAACAACAATTAATAGAAGTCTAAGCTAAAAGATAAGGAACTACAACCTCTGTAGTCAACCCCTTCACTCTCTTTGGACTCCTACGGCTCCACTCGAAGCTTTGATCGACTTCGCTCAAGGTCCTTCGTCGTCTACGATGATCCACCCGGAGAATCTTTGCTCAAACTCTTTGCTTCACAAAACTAGTGTGAATGAAGCATAACAAGCTACCCTAATGGGCTAGAGTAGTATAGATTGGTGAAGTGGTTTGTATTCTCACTTAAAAACCCTTTCTTTTTATATTCCTCACTCTTTAGAAAACTCAAGATAGCTTGAAGGAGGAAGAAGAAGGAGATGGCTAAGGTTGAGATCAAATAATATGATCTCTTTATAAAAAGAGAAAAAGAACATAATATATATGAGAGTCACACTCTCAACAAACCATGGTAAATAAATATCTAGATATTTAGAAAATGAGTTAAAGCAACTTAGGAAATTAAACCATGGTTGAAGTCAAGGTTAATAAGAGAAGAGTGTAGACATTTTCAACTATGAGTTAATCTCATTTCTTTTTCTCAATAAATAAATATATATAGATATTCATTCCATGTGAGTCTTGCATAGCCATCTCCAATGTATCATCAACCATGACAAATATGTATGCATGTATGTGTGCATTCACATCATCATGTATACACACACACACACACACACACACACACACACACACACGCATACATGCATGCATACATCTAATAGAAAAAGGGTTTAAGAAAAGTGCGCTAAAAGTCTATATTAAATCAACACTTGATTTAATAAACCGTTTATATCACATACGACCCGACCAATAGAAAAACGCCCGATTAAAATACAGTATCATACACACGCATTTAATCGAGCCCCCGTGCATATTTCATATGCACACCACATCGTTTCGCCTGAGCTAAAAACTCCTGTGTGGGACTCTAAGACTCGTCAATACGCCGGCAGTAGGTGATGATCATATCAAACACCCACAAGCCACAAGCAGTCATCTAAACGTAACGGCCACTCGGGTATTGAGCGATCAGAATAAAAACAAGCGAACCTGTCAAAACTCCCGTCGAGCTATTGGTAACACTTATCGTACAGTCCGGTCTCTTCGTCAGATATGTTGCATATCAAGTGTAGGGATGGAATCGCCAAGCCCTAATAACTTAATAAGTCATGCCGATATAGACTATGACCGGTCAAGAAACTACTGATAACACTTATCAGTAAATCTCATCAGCCCTGGTCAGGGACTTCGAGTCAAAGCCAATCGCGCATAACATAACATCAACTCCCAATACCGGGAGAGACGAAACCCCTCCTATTGCTCATTGCCTCCATATGTCTAGGGACTGTACCCAAAAGCCACCTGTTTACAAGACTCAGTAGAGCCATGGTAGGGTGGAAATCAAAGCACAGTGGGAGAACACACAAGACTCTACGACGATCTCGGGTCTACAGACTAACCTGTACCAGTGTCACCAGAGAACTGCTATCTGACGATAGATATAATACCATATAGGAGTTCTCGGCGAGTCCGTTCAGTGTACCCAGTCTCCACTGAGCACCCGTATACAATCTTCGATGTCACAACACCAATGGATATGGGATCATCCATCGCCTATCATATGTGTCAAGAAACGTATACGCTACTCTACTCTGGAATATCGATGCCCTGTCTCGATATACCCTCGACTAGGAACATTCTAGGATATGCTTATAAACTACACATGCCCCACTAGTATGATCTCCATCATAGTCATGGATGTTAAGCAAATATCCTAAGGGCTTTATCAACATGTATAAAATGAACAGTATAATACAATCAAGTAAACATGTTAAGATAAAGTACAACCAGATAACATACTATCATGTCGAGCAAGAAAGTCATCTGTATATATATACATGTCCATTTATCCACTATACATATAATGGCCTTTAGGGCATACATGTATCCAACAATCTCCCACTTGCATTATGGCCAATTATTGGCGTATCTCATACCGAACATCTCAAAAAGTCTCTCATGTTGCGGCTGTGGAAGGGCCTTGGTGAGTGGATCCGAGGAATTATTTTTTGTATCTACTCTCCAAATCTCGATCTCTTGGCGATCTACTATCTCCCGGATCAAATGATATCGCCTCAGGATGTGTCTGGACATTTGATGGGACCTGGGTTCTTTGGACAACGCCATAGCCCCATTATTATCATAATACAATGGTATTGGATCAATAATGGTTGGAACTACTCCAAGTTCCGCGACGAACTTCCTCATCCAGACGGCTTCCTTGTCAGCATCATTTGCAGCAATATACTCAGTTTCTATCGTGGAGTCTGCAACGGTATCCTGTTTGGAACTTTTCTAACTAACCGCCCCTCCATTGAGGGTAAATACAAACCCGGAGATAGATTTGCTGTCATCCTTATCACTTTGGAAGCTGGAATCGGTAAAGACCTCCATTTGGAGATCCCCATTACCATACACCAAGAACAATTCTTTAGTCATTCGCAAGTACTTATGAATGTTCTTCACTGCTATCCAATGTTTCTCCCCTAGGTTGGATTGATACCTGCTTACCTGCTTACTACAGCTAGTGCATAAGCTACATCAGGGCGAGTACATAACATCGCATAAATTATAGATCCTACGGCTGAAGCATAGGGTATAATGCTCATGCGAGCTCTCTCTTCATCAGTCTTCGGACAGAAGTCCTTGGAGAGAGTGATTCCATGGAAAGAGGGAAATGCACCACGCTTGGAATCTTCCATACTAAACCTTTTTAGGATGGTGTCAATGTACTTTGATTGGGACAATCCCAATAACTTCTTGGATCTATCTCTATAGATACTAATGCCCAAAATGCAAGAGGCATCACCCAGGTCCTTCATGGAGAACCTTTGTGATAAGAATAGTTTGACCGATTATAGCATAGGAATATCATTTCCTATCAAGAGAATGCCATCCACGTACAATACGAGGAATGTGACAGTACTCCCTACAATCTTCTTATAAATGCATCGTTCATCTATATTTTTGAAAAAATCAAACTCTTTGATTGTATCATCAAAACAGATGTTCCAGCTCCGTGATGCTTGCTTTAATCCATAAATGGATTTAAGCAACCTACATGCCTTTCCGCTGCTCCCACTGTCAATGAAACCCTCTGCTGATCCATAAAAACGCATTCTTCTAAATCACCATTTAGAAATGCAGTTTTAACGTCCATCTACCAGATTTCATAATCGTAGTGAGCAGAAATAGCAAGTACGATCCGAATGGATTTAAGCATTGCTACTGGAGAGAAAGTTTCATCATAGTCCAATCCTGGTCTTTGACGAAAACCTTTCGCTACAAGCCTTGCTTTATAGGTCTCCACCGTCCATCTACACCAATCTTTCTCTTGAAAATCCATTTGCAACCTACGGGTTTTATCCCAGGAGGTGCAACATCCAAAGTCCATACTTTGTTGGTGTACATGGACTCCATTTCGGATCTCATGGTATCCAGCCACTTCACTGAGTCACCACTCGTGATAGCTTGCTGAAAACTAGTAGGGTCATCATCATCCATGATGCAATCTTCTCTATCACCATCAATGAGAAACCTATAGTATCTCTCCGGTGGGCGATAAGATCTACTAGATCTCCGGAGCAGCTGAGGTTCTTGAAGTTCTACCGCAACATCAGTTTCAACCAATCCGTCATGAGTAATTTGTGTCTCTAGAACCTCTTCTAGTTATACCGCATTTCCATCAGTACCTTTTGTAAAGATTTTATTTTCTAAAAATGTGGCATGTTGAGAAACAAATACTCTTTGTTTCTCCTTGTGGTAGAATAGATATCCATATGAATGTTTTGGATATCCCACAAATTTACAGATGACCGATCATACCTCGAGTTTGTCTGAATTCTGCTTTTTGACAAAATCCGAACAACCCCATATCCTAACTCTTTTAAGAGATGGTCTCTTTCAACACCATATCTCATATGGAGTAGTAGACACAGTCTTGGTTGGAACCCTGTTCAACAGATATATTGCCGTCTCCAATGCATGTCCCCAAAAGGAAAGCGGTAACTCAGCATCACTCATCATGGACCATACCATATCTAATAGGGTACGATTTCTCCATTCTGACACACCGTTGTGCTGTGGTGTGTAAGGAGGAGTGAGCTGAGAGAGAATCCCATTCTCTTTTAAGAAGTCTGAAAACTATGTACTCAAATACTCTCCACCTCGATCCGATCGAAGTTTTTTGATGCTCAAGCCTGTTTGTTTTTCTATTTCAAGTTTGTACTCCTTGAATTTCTCGAAAGCTTCGGATTTATGCTTCAATAAAAACACGTGTCCGAATCTTGAGAAATCATCAGTAAAAGTGATGAAGTATGAAAAACCGCCTCTAGCATGTGTAGACACTGGTCCGCATACATCACTATGTATGAGGCCTAAGAGTTCTATAGCTCTTTCTCCGTGTCCAGTAAACGGAGGTTTGGTCATTTTACCTTTGATACAGGACTGACAAGTCGCATAAGATTTATATTCAAAAGGATTTAAATATCCATCTTTTGTAGCTTGTTTAGTCTCGTTTCATTAATATGACCAAGTCTACAATGCCAAAGAAAAGATTCATTTATATCTGAAAATTTTCTTTTATTTGTATGTTGTATGCTGAAAACTGTGTGTTGGTTTAGGACGTAAATACCGTTATTTAGTGTACCATACCCAATCAACTGTTGATTCAAGTTAATGTTCATAACATTATTTTGCAACACAAAATGATATCCTTCATTTTCTAACAAAGAAACAGATATTATATTACATAGAATACTAGGTACATAATAACAAGGGTTCAAAACCAAAATACATCCCGAAGGCAACCCCAGATGATACACTCCTACAGATACAGCATGTACATTGGAACCATTTCCAACTCGAAGAGTGTGGTCACCAGTCTTCAAAACTCTACTGTTTCTCAATCCCTTCATACAATTGCAGATGTGAGAACCATAACCGGTATCTAATACCCAAGATGCAGAGTTTATAGAAAAACAATTTTCAGTTACAAATACACCAGAAGCGGAAGCATCAGTATGCTTCTTCTTCTTGAGATCAGCAAGATACAGAGCACAATTGTGTTTCCAGTGTCCCGACTTGTGGCAGTAAAAAAATTCTCCTTTTCCACTTCCTACGTCCCTGGATTTGTCTTTCCCCTTCGCCTTTCAACTCCGCCTCTCGGTTTGGTGGGTTTCTTCTTCTTCTTTCCCTTGGCGTTGGCTTTTGGGTCGGAAGAGGAAGACGGCCCAGCAACCAGAGCGGGAGTTTTCGCTGTCTTAAGTGTGCTCTCTGCACTTCTCAACATAATTGAGAAGTTTAGGCAGTGATTTCACCAAATCGTTCATATTGAAGTGTACAATGAATGGAGCAAAGGCAGGGGGAGAGACTGTAGAACAATATCAGTATATTGCTCATTATCCATAGTCCATCCTAGGTCCTCCAGTTCTTCTATAAGACCAATCATCTTCAAGACATGTTCACCTACTGATGTGCCAGAAGCCATCCGCATCTGAAATAGCTTTCGAGATGCTTCGTAGCGTAAAGCCCGAGAATGCTCTCCATACAATTCCTTTGTATGAAGAAAGATGGATTGAACATCCATCTTCTCATGCTGATTCTGATGTACATTGTCCATAGAAGCAAGCACGAGGCACTTGGCCGTGTCACAATCAATATCCTCATGTTTTTCGGATCTCCTTATCCGAAATAGATGATTCAGGACCTGGGATGGGTGAGGCTTTGGCAGTGAGGACATATGATACTTTATCATATGTGAGTAAAATGTTCAGGTTCCTCAGCCATTCTTTATAATTCGGTCCTGTCAGTTTGTTTTTCTCTAACAGATGCTTAAGTCCCATCATTGGTATCTGTCATTAGGAGAGAGAAAATAAAACACTCAGCGAAATGCTCTTGCAAAGATTTAGAGTGGTTATTATCTTATCTAATTGCTTTTATCAAATTTTCTTTCAAAACCTCAAAAAGAAAACTAGCCAGGATTAATTACATTCTACAGTTTCGATAACCGGTCAGCCTGGCCAGTGTCGGTACTTTGAGGAAGGTTCCCCGTGCTTTCGCACGGACCTAATTAAAATAAACCTCGTTTTTCCTAGAGGTATAACCCCGTTGACACCTTTCTAGACACCTACTGGATTAGCTAATTGTAAAGAGCAAAACTCTCCTGGGAGTAACTTTTACTCACAGTGGGATCGGGATCCAACTATCATATAGAAGGTATGCAATCTCATTGCAAATTTCAACTCTTGAAACTCCCGATATGATTTTTACCCCTAGCTGCTTATGACCTTGGCTATGGTCAACATATCAATAAGCACTAGTCAAGTTCTACCCGTCATTTCATGATTAACTAGACCCACCAATATGACCCTTGACTATGATCAACATAATCACATGAATGTCCTAACTAATTGCATCATATGCTTTGTAGGAAGACATCACTTGGCTGCCGTACACTACGCCTTGACTATGATCAACATACGTAGCACGAATACTAAGTACTCTGCTTCCTAAAATGACCGAGGGTTGCGGATGGTTTTTACGAAAACCTTTAACGCTTTGAACTTGATCTCGTTGTAGAATCTAAATAGTTTAGAAAAGGAGTGGCTAAGCTCCGCATCTTTTGAAACTTGCTTTTTCATAAAAAATCCGAGTGGTTTTCAAATCCGATTCTACAACATCTTTAGGCTTCTTTTTCTTTACATTAATCTCATTAATGTAGTCTCATCATTTAAGTTCCTAAGCCATCACAGAAAAGAAATGAAAATAGAACGTACACTTATGTCACCCGCATTCGCCACAGTGTCCCTTTATGCACCGTTAGGTTACTTAACTAACGACATAGCGGGACGGGACTAGCGCGGATGTAAAACATAAGCAACGTTTATTATATATCATATATATAATAATATTCCATTCGTTTCAGATATTAAGTAATCTCATCAAAGAATAATCACCGGAAGAAACACATATATGAAAATATAGGATATACTAGGAAGCCCGTATTTTATATTTAGCCTACAATAGAAAATACGGATTCCACGGTCGTGATGAATAGCCAAGCCCACACCCTTAGACCCCTACGAGAGCGGAAAGTGACCCTGCCAATTCTGAAGTTTAGGAGACCCGGTCTCGACTCTTCGAGATGGCCTCCCACTGAACTCCAGAACCCGGTCACTCGTGCTCCCCTCCTTGGGTCTATTCTAATGCGGGAAAATAAATAATATACATCAATGGTGACATCATCTTCAACCCGGAAGTGTCCCAATAAAAGAATATTACATACAAAGAATTTTACATGAATGAAAAGAAAAACTCTCGTCTCACATAAAACCTCCGGCCATTCAATCACGACGATCCTAAATATCATATCACAGCAACACAGAACAACACATGTCATCAACGTAAGCAAACATACGTATCCCAATTGTCGTTGACGTATAGCAACGAAATCGGAAATACACCACGTATTACACTTACGGTCGCAGAAAAGAAATGTAAAACTACAACATTTGGAATCCGCACTTTTCCTTAGACATCGCAAATTTGGAATATCATATACCCCGGATTTCATGCTAACACTGTAGATCTTACATTTCGGTCTTAATAATGAAAACACTTTTTCAAAAAGAGATCGGGTAATTCAACAAGATATCTAACGAGACCGAAATGTTAGATTTATAAATAACCAATTAATTTTCTCAAAACTAATTAGCATAGATTCCAAATATTGTATCACATTCAGAAAGATTAAACGACGTTAAATATATCAATCAACACATCAACATACCCACTGTTCTCATAGATCTCAACACTTGAACCTATTTATAAAAATTCCCAGAGAGCACAGCATGTACCCATAGATCAGCATAAGAAGGCACGGTCCAAGCCTCACCAACGGTGCCGCGGAATCGCCGCAAATGCCTAATTTGGCCGCGTTTCCGCGGTCGTTGTATCGAGTTAGGCTCTCGTTCTTCTTGGGGATCCACAGAAAACCCTGCACTATTTTCTGGATATTTTTAAACCACAAAATTCCAACATTTGGAAAAATTTCCAGTGAGCATGAAAAAATCACAATTTTCATGTCCGATTAAGTTTTTCAATACCGTCTAGGTTACCCTTATAAGACTACGGTAGCGCCCCGGCCGCCTTTCCGAGGCCAAAATGCGGAACGAAAATTTTTCTAAACTAGAAACCGGCGCTATCGTATGCTTAAAATCCGGATCGAACCATTAACCTACTACTAGCAAACTAGAGAACGGTTGGAAAGGCTATACCGATCGATCCGTGTCCTTCGGTCTTTAGCCACCATCCCAAGCTTCTCGCGGCATCTACGGTCTTGATCTCCTCGTCGGAAAGGGCACCACATCTACGACTCTTTTTATGGGCTCCCGCTTCATCCGAAGCAACTCGGGCACGAAGTGTGCTAGCCGACGTATCCAAGGTGTTGTAGAGAATGTTTGTGATCACTTTGTCTCTTGCGAGCTAACACTGTAGATCTTACATTTCGGTCTTAATAATGAAAACACTTTTTCAAAAAGGGATCGGGTAATTCAACAAGATATCTAACGAGACCGAAATGTTAGATTTATAAATAACCAATTAATTTTCTCAAAACTAATTAGCATAGATTCCAAATATTGTATCACATTCAGAAAGATTAAACGACGTTAAATATATCAATCAACACATCAACATACCCACTGTTCTCATAGATCTAAACACTTGAAACTATTTATAAAAATTCCCAGAGAGCACAGCATGTACCCATAGATCAGCATAAGAAGGCACGGTCCAAGCCTCACCAACGGTGCCGCGGAACCCCCGCAAATGCCTGATTTGGCCGCGTTTTCGCGGTCGTTGTATCGAGTTAGGCTCTCGTTCTTCTTGGGGATCCACAGAAAATCCTGCACTATTTTCTGGATATTTTTAAACTACAAAATTCCAACATTTGGAAAAATTTCCAGTGAGCATGTAAAAATCACAATTTTCATGTCCGATTAAGTTTTTCAATGCCGTCTAGGTTACCCTTATAAGACTACGGTAGCGCCCCGGCCGCCTTTTCAAGGCCAAAATGCGGAACGAAAAATTTTCTAAACTATAAACCGGCGCTATCGTATGCTTAAAATCCGGATCGAACCATTAACCTACTACTAGCAAACTAGAGAAGGGTTGGAAAGGCTATACCGATCGATCTGTGTCTTTCGGTCTTTAGCCACCATCCCAAGCTTCTCGCGGCCTCTACGGTCTTGATCTCCTCGTCGGAAAGGACACCACATCTACGACTCTTTTTACGGGCTCTCGCTTCATCCGAAGCAACTTGGGCATGAAGTGTGCTAGCCGACGAATCCAAGGTGTTGTAGAGAATGTTTGTGATCACTTTGTCTCTTGCATCCATGGATTTGGATGGAGGTTAGAGGTGTTGCCTTTAATGGAGATTTGAGCTAGAGAAGAAAGAGGAAGAAGAAGGAGTTTCCTCTCTCTTTTCTTTTTTTGTTGGAATGATAATGAGAGTGAGAGTGAATTATCAAAATACAAGAGCTAGCAACCATCTCATGGCAGCCCCCCTCTCTCCCCTTATCAAATCATCACTCAAATCCATCATATAATGTGACATGTGCACAATAAAAGAGACCATGAGTCACTAACCTTGCACATGCCACATTAAATGCACAAAATGATGATTTCTAGCTCATAATTTCCATATGCAAACATTAATCCAAATGTTTGCAACAATAAAAATATACGGCAACATCTAAAGTAAACTCGTGACGGATCACAAGGATACCCCTCACCTGTATATACATACCTGCATCCGCATTCCAACCGAATGCGAATGCGATGAGACTAAAGTAATCCAACAAATCTAATACTAGGATCCGGCTTAAACCAAAGCCCACTAGTATGATTCGTCCGATCATGATCCGTGCACTACTGCACGTATATGATCGGACCCTGCCATATATCTTACGACCTCTACAACATTTCACCCGAAACTTGAGAAACTGTCTTTGGGGGACTCTAAAGACTCGTCAATACTTTGGCTGTGAATTTAACCACTATCACGTCAGATGTATTAGCCGTACGTAACGAGCTACCAGGTATTGACCAAAAGGGAGGTCGATGAGCGAACTCATCCTGACACCCTATTGAGCCTGTCAGTGACAATATCCGTACAGTCCGGTCCGTTCGTCTATGAGTATCGCATGTCGGGCTTGGGGGCTGGTAAAAGTCAGACCCCCAAAAGTGGTACAAGTCGAGTCGGAGTGTAGCCCAGAACACCCTGAGATACTACTGGAATACCTACCAGTAAATCTCCTGCCTCGGCCGAGGGCTTTGTGTAAAGGCTCTCCTAGACACAGCGTGATCTCACCCCCAATACCGGGAGAGACGAAACCCATGCCGATCCGCTCACTTGCCTCCATATGGCTCGGGACTGTACCCAACTAAAACCTGTCTGCACGACTCCTTTAAGCCGTGGTAGGGTAGTAATCAAAGCATAGTGGGAACTCACACGAGACAAATGACGATCTTAGGTCGATGAACTAACCTGTACACATGTCACCTGGGAACTGCTATTTGACGTCAGGTTTAATACCAACTAGCATGTTCCTGGCGAGTCCTGTCCGGTGTACTCATAACCCAATGAGCACCTATATACATCTTAGGTGAAGTAACTGACACCAATGGCTTGTGAGACCGGCCACCTCCCCTCGTCGGGGTCTCGACTGTATACACTAGTCTACTAATGGAGTATCGATGCCCAGTCTCGAAACTCCCACGACTAGGGACCTTTTAAGGATGTGCTTATAGACCCCAACTCCCACGTATATGATCGCCATCATACTGCTGGTAGTCAAGAAAGAATCATATGGGCTCTATCAACGTGCAATAGTGATCTGTAGCATCACCTAAAGATGTACTCGATGATAAAGATAAACCAGATAGTATACTATTCTCTATCAACGTGTAATAGTGAACTGCAATATCACCTAAAGCATGTACACGATGATAAAGACAAACCAGATAGTATACAAACCTCTTGAGTAAGACTGTCCTACCGGTATTGGTCCTCCCTCAATCATTGCGATCACGTGCCTGCGATCCAATAATTGACTCTGAGGGCACTATATCCAACAATCTCCCACTTGCACTCAAGGCTAATTATTACGATGTCGCATACTCACAGCCCGTATGATACCGAACACCCAACTCCTCTACTGATCAGTTTCACAAAGCTCGTTTGCGAAACTAATGCGTTCGAGGAATAGCCTCAGCTAGTGGATCCGCCCTTATGTTTCTTTCTATGTCTCTCTTAATCTCAAATTTATGGAGAAAGCCATCTCCCGAATTGAGTAATACATGTCTTAGAATATGTCTAGATATCTGATGGGACCTAGCTCATAAATGAACATCAAATCCAAACTTCTTAGACTGTATAACTTAATCAGTATCCTGCGCCACACCTCCCTCAGTATCCACTTGGACCACCTGTCCAAAATACTGCCCCTCGTCAGAGGGAAAACTATAACTCTGACAGCCTCTCTGTCATCCAGGTCACTATGGAAGCCTGGAATGATAACCTTCTCCCAAAGGAGGCTGTCGTTATCATTTCCCCAGAACATCAACTTATGTTCTAAAACTTCTTCTGATCGTTTCTCTACGATTGGATTAATATCAACTTACTGCATCTCGTGCAAAAACAATATCTGGTGTGGTACTTGACATCTCATGATTGACTCAATTGCCTAAGCTAGTGATCTGCCAATCATGCACATCCTTCTCCCCTTTAGTCTGTAAGACACCTTTAGAGAGGGTGACTCCATCACCTGCAGGTATACTACCGTGCCAGGAGTCGTCCATTCTAAAACACCTTTAGAATGCTGTCTAAGTACCCAGATTGGGAAACTACCCAAATCTAGATCTAAAACCATAGATCTAGTAACCAGAATGTATGATATTATATCTATATCCTTATGTAGAGAAACCACTGTGTGACAACCAAAGCATAACCGATCGTAGTATAGGAACGCCACTTCCTACTCTGTGAATATCATCCAAATACCAGGACATCACACCTTACTACCTTCTTAACAGATCCATCCCCTATTCTGATGAAGTCAAACCTATGACTGCAACATCAGAAATAGATGATCTATCTCCGCTATTTTTGCTTTAGTCCATAAATAGACATAAGCTACTTGTCCACTATGCTTCCGCTGCTCCCCCTGACTACGACAACCCTCTGGCAGAATTATATACACGTACACTTCTAAAGCTAGTTTAGAACGACGCTATACTCATCCTCCTGCCGGGTCTCATAGTCTGGAACAACAGTAGTGTCAAGTCTGGGTAAGCAAGAACCTTCCTGTCACCGTCTTTGAGCATACCGAAGTACCTGTCGAGTGCCTGTGGTTACCCACCATATCTGCGGAGTGGCCAATGGAATATCAAACCAGATTGAATCTTTAGGTTCTTATCAAATTTTCAGTAATCGTTTGCGGTTCTGGAATCACTTCCAGTTCTACCATACTCCCACTACTGTTTTCTGAAAAAATCCATTTTACTAAAACTGTGGCGAGTCAAGAACAATATCACTATTGATCTTCCAGATGGTAGAAAGTCAACCCTCGTCATAGCACGGGTCAACCCACAAACAGCCATTACAGAAACGTGCCTTGAGTTATCCAGAGTCTGGTTTTAAGCATAAGCCGGACAACTCCCCGTACCTTAACATCGTTAAGATATGAACCGTTCTATATCCAATAAAGAAACAGAGGCACTGATTTAATTGGAACCAGATTCAAATCATGCAGCTGTCTCAAGTGCATGTAAACTAAATGGAAGGAGTCCGATCAGCGTTACTCAACTTAGGAATGCTTCCAATTATGAGTAACCTGAAAGAGGAACAAGTTTCTCAAAACCATTACTATCAACTGAATACTATACACAAGTATCTACATCTTTGATCACCTTGAAGAATCCCGATACTTGCAACACCTGGTTCTCTACTTCATTCATATACCTATAACTTCTCAAAACTTGGAGCTTATATTTCTATGAAACACATGTCTAAGAACTAGAGAAGTCATAAGTAAACAGAATATAGTACGAGTACCAACCCCTCTGTCCTGATGGACACTGGACAACATACAATACTCTGTATAAGTCCTTTGAGTCTAATAACTCATTCCCTGTGTGTCATAGGTTGAAAACTGTACTTATGGTTAAGAAGAATTACACCGCTGTTTAATGCTCCTTACCTAACCATCCACTGATATATAGGTAAATGTCATAGACATAATTTCAAAAAGTTATATCTCACTTTATAAAAATAAACGTACAGATATATCAATTTGAAATTGGTGCATTACAACGGATATTCAAAACCAAATATTTGCCGTCCGGCAAACAACCCAGGCGATTTCCTCAAATATCACAAATTACAACGAATCCCGATATAATGAGGATGATCACCCAATTCCCAATAATTTACTCCCACTCATCATCTGTAAAACCATACAGATGTGAGAATCATACCTGGTAAATACATACCTTGGAGCAAGTGTCTAATTGGGAAATCGGTTTTCTATTAACAATACACAGTGAAACTGAAACATGGATATGTTTCGAAGGGGTATCCGGGTATTCCTAGTAATGCCTCTTCCATTATCCAGATTCATGAATACAACCGTATATTTCTTTGCCATCTCTCCAAATCCCTTTATTTGTCTTTAGTCGTTACCTTCTGTACACCCCTTTAGGCTAAATGGTTTTCTTCCTTCCCTACCATTCAGCACCAGCCTATGGTTTGGAAGAAGACTATCCAATAAGCATAATGGGTGTACTTTCCTAATCCTAGGATCACTCTCAACCTGAGAGAAGGTAAAGATAAAAGACAACTGAATAAAACCTTATTCCTATTTCTTCTGAACCAGAATCCATCCCCGAACTGGAACAAGTTCCTTCGAGTTCGTATATAACCATACGATGGAGTATCCAATAAACTGTGGATCTTCGTAGTGATACGGGGTGTTCTGGAGAAATACAAAGGTGAAGTAGGAGTGGCGATGAAATACTTGGTTTAGTCGTGAATAGCAGTCGCAATTTACTTTGCCCTCTTACTAATCCCTTTATTCGTTTGTACTTAATACCTCCTGTATACCTTTTAGGCTAAATGGTTTTCTTAATTCCCTACCGTTCGGCACCTGCCTATGGTTTGGAAGAAGACTATCCAATAAGCGTAATAGGTGTACTGTCCTAATCCAAGGAACACTCGCAACCTGAGAGAAGGTAAAAGGAAAAGACAACTGAATAGTCCTATTCATTTTCTCCAGAATCGGAAACCATCCTCGAATCTGGAACAAGTTCCTTCGAGTTCGTATATAACCATTCGATGGTTTTATCGAATGGAAGTGGATTTTCGTAGTAATACGAGGTGTTCTGCAGAAAAGGGTAAAAGTAGGAGTGGCAATGAGGTATGCAACTCAGACAATCCAAAAGCCAGTGTTTTAAGAAGGTTCGGTTAACTTGGTCACTGAGTCATAGTCAAGGGTCGGGTCATGGTCGCTGCCAAAGAAAGAGAGAAAAGAAACACTCTGCGTGCACTCTAACCTAGATCAGAATGGTTATCACTTTATCCAATCAGGAAACCTCCCACTGTAACCTCAAATTCTCCTCTAAACCCGAAAAAAGAATTAGTCGGGATCACCCGAGGAGTATACCAACTCATCAGTGGGAATCGGGATCCAACTATCATCGCATGATAATGTGATGGAATCCACTCACATTATCACACTCCAGAAGGTATGCGCATGCCTGGCAAGTTCCGGTTTCTTTAGAAACTCCCGATGTGTGTTTCTACCCCTAGGACCCAAGTGACCTTGACAATGCCAACATATTAAAGAGTCCTAGTCAAGTTCAACCCGTCATTATCTTGATTGCGTTAAACCTATCTGTACGAGTCATTGACAATGCTAACATAACCGTACGACTGTCCTAACCAATCCACATATCCATGCGACAGAAAAGCATTACAGAGCTACCGAACACTACGCCTCGGCAATGCACGACATACGTAGCACGAATACTAAGCAATACTAATCTGAAATGAAGGATGGCTACGACAGGTTTTTGGCGAAAAACCTTTTAACGTAATGAACTTGATATCGTTGAAGGAACCGGATAGCTTTTGTATAAAAATATAGTGGCGAAAACCTTTGCTAAAGAGGCCACTCCCGGTGAAGGGATCTCGGCTTTTTCCCCGTAGAATGAGGTGCAGGATATTCCAACTGAATACCACAATGCAAAGAAAAAAGTAATCGGCTATAGTGAAGTTATTACCCCGACGCAAACTTCTGTCCAAGGGGTCACTCCCGATGAAGGGATCTCGGCCCTTGCCTCATCGACTGAGGTGCTGGATATTCATAACCGAATACCACTGTGCAAAACAAAAGAGAACGTCCTTGCAATAACAGCCTTTTGAAAAATGTTCCAACAACATCAGAATAGGTTTGTTTAGCTTGCATTGATCCGAATCAATGCAGTCCCATCAATTAATCACACCACAAAAGAACGAAAATACGATGTACGTATATGCCATCCGCATTCGCCACTGGGTCCCGTCATCACCCGTTAGGTTACTTAACTAACGACAGAGCGGGGACTTGACTAGCGCAGGTGTAAAATATATACAACATCTACTAGTATATATATCAATATATAATAATCGCTCATGGCGTGATAAAATGCAACATCACAGAAATGCAATAAGCATCACAGAACAATACAGATAATCTGGTATCGCCGGGTTTCATAGAGCCACTACTAAAAACCCGACGTTCCCCTGGTTGTGTGGATAACCTGTGCAATGAAATCTTAGACCCCTACGGGCGCGACAAGTTACCCGCCAAAACCTGAAGCGAGGCAGCCCCCTTCAACAAAGTGAATGGAACACCCAGCAGTTCACGGAATCCGGTAACTTGAGCACCACTCCTTGGTTCGACCTGTAATCCCTACGAATGCGGCGAATAGCCCACCAATTCTAGAGTAAAGCCCCCTCCGTCTCAAAGCCATGAGATGCGGGCCCGTTGCCCTCTAGAACCCGGCTATCCGTGCATCCCACCGTGGGGTAACCCTAATACAGAAAGTAAAAATATATACAACGGGTACATCGACCTCATCCTGGTCGTGCCCCAAAAGAATAATTTACAAATAGGCAGTGACGGCAGTCCACATGTCGGACGCTCGCCCCACAATATCAAATGTACATATACAACCAAACTGTACTACCATTGCATCCAGGCTATCCACCACGACTAATCCGCAACAACACAGCACAATACAGAACATCAACGTGAATGTCACGTTCGCAAATCCGTCTAAAAGAGCTATAGCAATTATACATGATTTACCGATCAAATGACATTCACGGTCGCAGATATAATGTAAATACTGTGAACTAACATGTTTTAAAAATTGCGATCGACAAAGTTTCCCGAAGTGGGCCCCAAGCACAATTCCCAGTACTCAAACAAATCTGGGCCCAAAACAAAAATACCAGAAACCACAATTCCAAGTCAGAGAGAACTGCTGAATGTTTGGTGCACTAATGCTACTGTACGGCGGCGGAACCGCGGCCAAAACGTGGGTACGGCCGCGGTTCTGCGGCATTACAATGCCAACAGTGAACCAAAATTTCTCAGTTTTCTTAGAAAAGCCTTCACATATTTCTGCAATACTCCAAATAATTTTTTGACAACAAAATAATTCGACAGAAACTGCATTTTTTGGAATCGCGGTTTTGGAAAATCCGTTCGATCGAAGTTCTAAACACGTTAGAGCAAGGTAGAAAAGGTTAATGGCGTGGCTCTAATACCATGTAAGACTACGGTAGCGCCCCGGCCGTCTTTCCAAGGCCAAAATGCGGAACGAAAAATTTTCTAAACTAGAAACCGACGCTATCGTATGCTTAAAACCCGGATCGAACCATTAACCTACTACTAGCAAACTAGAGAAGGGTTGGAAAGGCTATACCGATCGATCGGTGTCCTTCGGTCTTTGGCCACCATCCTAAGCTCCTCGCGGCATCTCCGGTCTTGATCTCCTCGTCGGAAATGGCATCACATCTACGAGTCTTTTTACGGACTCCCGCTTGATCCGAAGCAACTCGGGCACGAAGTGTGCTAGCCGACGTGTCCAAGGTGTTGTAGAGAATTTTTGTGATCACTTTGTCTCTTGCATCCATGGATTTGGATGGAGGTTAGATGTGTTGCCATTAATGGAGATTAAAGCTAGAGAAGAAAGAGGAAGAAGAAGGAGTTTCCTCTCTCTTTTCTTTTTTTGTTGGAATGATAATGAGAGTGAGAGTGAATTATCAAAATACAAGAGCTAGCAACCATCTCATGGAAGCCCCTCTCTCTCCCCTTATCAATTCATCACCTAAATCCATCATATAATGTGACATGTGCACAATAAAAGAGACCATGAGTCACTAACCTTGTACATGCCACATTAAATGCACAAAATGATGATTTCTAGCTCATAATTTCCATATGCAAACATTAATCCAAATGTTTGCAACAATAAAAAGATACGGCAACATCTAAAGTAAACTCGTGAAGGATCACAAGGATACCCCTCACCTGTATATACATACCTGCATCCGCATTCCGACCGAATGCGAATGCGAATGCGATGAGACTAAAGTAATCCAACAAATCTAATACTAGGATCCGGCTTAAACCAAAGCCCACTAGTATGATCCGTCCGATCATGATCCATGCACTACTGCACGTATATGATCGGACCCTGCCATATATCATACGGCCTCTACAACGTTTTGCCCGAAACTTGAGAAACTGCCTGTGGGGGACTCTAAAGACTCGTCAATACTTTGGCTGTGGATTTAACCACTAGCACGTCAGAGGTATTAGCCGTACGTAACGAGCAACCAGGTATTGACCAAAAGGGAGGTCGATGAGCAAACTCATCCTGACACCCTACTGAGCCTGTCAGTGACAATATCCTTACAGTCCGGTCCGTTCGTCTATGAGCATCGCATGTCGGGCCTAGTGGGTTGGTAAAAGTCAGACCCCCAAAAGCGGTATAAGTCGTGTCGGAGTGTAGCCCAGAACACCTTGAGATACTACTGGAATACCTATCAGTAAATCTCCTGCCTCGGCCGAGGGCTTTGTGTAATGGCTCTCCTAGACACAGCGCGATCTCATCCCCAATACCGGGAGAGACGAAACCCCTGCCGATCCGCTCACTTACCTCCATGTGGCTCGAGACTGTACCCAACTAAAACCTGTTTGCATGACTCCTTTGAGCCATGGTAGGGTAGTAATCAAAGCACAGTGGGAACTCACACGAGACAAATGATGATCTCAGGTCGATGAACTAACCTGTACACATGTCACCAGGGAACTGCTATCTGACGTCAGGTATAATACCAACTAGCATGTTCCCGGCGAGTCATGTCCAGTGTACTCATAACCCAATGAGCACCTATATACATCTTAGGTGAACCAACTGACACCAATGGCTTGTGAGATCGGCCACCGCCCCTCGTCGGGGTCTCGACTGTATACACTAGTCTACTAATGGAGTATCGATGCCCAGTCTCGAAACTCCCACGACTAGGGACCTTTTAAGGATGTGCTTATAGACCCCAGCTCCCACGTATATGATCGCCATCATACTGCTGGTAGTCAAGCAAGAATATTATGGGCTCAATCAACATGCAATAGTGATCTGCAGCATCACCTAAAGCTGTACACGATGATAAAGATAAACCAGTTAGTATACTATTCTCTATCAACGTGTAATAGTGAACTGCAATGTCACCTAAAGCATGTACACGATGATAAAGACAAACCAGATAGTATACAAAACTCTTGAGTAAGACTGTCCTACCGGTATAGGTACTCTCTCAATCATTGCGATCACGTGCCTGCGATCCAATAATTGACTCTGAGGGCACTATATCCAACAACATTAAAGCTCTATCTAGGCTTTGATACCATGTTGGTATGTAGTAGCTCCTCTAGTTAGGTTTAAACAACATATAGTGATGAACTTTTCAAAATTATATAGGGCTAATACAAACAAACTCCGAATCGAAACTAGAGATTAGGGTAAAACAACAATTAATAGACGTCTAAGCTAAAAGATAAGGAACTAAAACCTCTGTAGTCAACCCCTTCACTCTCTTTGGACTCCTACAGCTCCACCCAAAGCTTTGATCGACTCCGTTCAAGGTCCTTCGTCGTCTACGATGATCCACCCGGAGTATCTTTGTTCAAACTTTTTGCTTCACAAAACTAGTGTGAATGAAGCATAACAAGCTACACCAATGGGCTAGAGTAGTATAGATTGGTGAAGTGGTTTGTATTCACACTTAAAAACCCATTCTTTTTATATTCCTCACTATTTAGAAAACTCAAGAGAGCTTGAAGGAGGAAGAAGAAGGAGATGGCTAAGCTTGAGCTCAAATAATATGATCTCTTTATAAAAAGAGAAAAAAAATATATATAAGAGTCACACTCTCAACAAACCATGGTAAATAAATATCTAGATATTTAGCAAATGAGTTAAAGCTACTTAGGAAATTAAACCATGGTTGAAGTCCAGGTTAATAAGAGAAGAGTGTAGAAATTTTCAACCATGACTTTATCCCATTTCTTTTTCTCAATAAATAAATATTTATAGATATTCCTTCCATGTGAGTCTTGCATTGCCATCTCCAATGTATCATGAACTATGACAAATATGTATTCATGTATGTGTGCATTCACATCATCATGTGTATGTGTGTGTGTGTGTGTGTGTGTATACATCCAATAGAAAAAGGGTTTAAGAAAAGTGAGCTAAAAGTCTATATTAAATCAACACTTGATTTAATAAACCAATCATATCACATACGACCCGACCAATAGAAAAATGCCCGATTAAAATACAGTATCATATACACGCATTTAATCGAGCTCCCGCAGATATCTCATATGCACACCACATCGTTTCGCCTGACCTAGAAAACTCCTGTGTGGGACTCTAAGACTCGTCAATACGCCGACAGTAGGTGATGATCATATCAAACACCCACAAGCCGCAAGCGGTCAGCTAAACGTAACGGCCACCCGGGTATTGAGCGATCAGAAGAAAAACAAGCGAATCTGTCAAAACTCCCGTTGAGCCATTGGTAACACTTACCGTATAGTCCGGTCTCTTCGTCAGATATGTTGCATATCAAGTGTAGGGATGGAATCGTCAAGCCCTAATAACTTAATAAGTCATGCCGATATGGACTATGACCGGCGAGAAACTACTGATAACACTTATCAGTAAATCTCATCAGCCCTAGCCAGGGACTTCGAGTTAAAGCCAATCGCGCATAGCACAACATGAGCTCCCAATACCGGGAGAGACGAAACCCCTCCTATCGCTCATTGCCTCCATGTGTCTCAGGACTGTACCCAAAAGTCACCTTTTTGCACGACTCAGTAGAGCCGTGGTAGGGTGGAAATCAAAACATAGTGGGAGAACACACAAGACACTATGACGATCTCGGGTTTACAGACTAACCTGTATCAGTGTCACAAGAAAACTGCTATTTGACGATAAATATAATACCATATAGGAGTTCTCGGTGAATCCGTTCAGTGTACCCAGTCTTCACTGAGCACCCGTATACAATCTTCGATGTCACAACACCAATGGATATGGGATCATCCATCGCCCATCATATGGGTCAAGAAACGTATACGCTAGTCTACTCTGGAATATCGATGCCCTGTCTCGATATACCCTTGACTAGGAACATTCTAGGATATGCTTATAAACTACATATGCCCTATTAGTATGATTTCCATCATAGTCATGGATGTCAAGCAAATATCCTAAAGGCTTTATCAACATGTATAAAATGAACAGTATAATACAATCAAGTAAACATGTTAAGATAAAGTACAATCAGATAGCATACTATCATGTCGAGCAAGAAAGTCATATGTATATATATACATGTCCATTTATCCACTATACATATAATGGCCTTTAGGGCATACATATATCCAACAGTTTTTACTCACGGAGCCCTTTCGGGTTTTCATCCATACCCATTTTGCTTGTGAATATACCATTTTTTAACGAGATCGCGCCCTTCCGGGTTTTCACAAACTCGCCGGTAGTCCTGCTGTTTTTACTCACGGCGCCCTTTCGGGTTTTCATCCGTGCCCATTTTACTTGTGGACATACCGTTTTTTAAACGACCCGTCTGTTTTCTAATGGGACTTAGGGGTGACTTCACTGCTGGAGTAGCTGTTTAGACAGTGAGACTTGAGTTGCAGTCTTCGCCGTTGGAGCTTTGATTGCAATATAGCTCTCCAGGGAGGATAACGTCGTACTAGGGGCGATGCGCCATGTTTGAGGCGAAGCACTAGTTTAGGGACATTTCGGTCCATTATCGCCGTGTTTGAGGCGACGTGCTAGTTTAAGGACATTCCAGTCCATTGTTATTTTAGGGACATCTCGGTCCAAGGTTGCCGTTCGAGACGAAGTTTTAGTTTAAGGAAGTCTCGATCCATTGTTAGTTTAGGGACATTTCGGTCCTTGGCCAGTTTAAGGACGTAGTGGTCTATGGCTAGTTTAAGGACGTAGTGGTCCATTGTTACCATGTTCGAGGCAACGGATCTTCTGGTTACTACTTTCAGGGTTCTGATACAGGAAGATAGCGAGCGGACATAGACGTCGTCATCTATCATTGACTTGAATCGTAACCCGTTAGGCGTAGTATCTTTTGAGGAATCGGCCATTTATTGGACGGAAGGGTATTTCGCCATGCATATCCACGAGCAGGTAGGCCCCACCTTGGTAGACCTTGTCTATGATGTACGGGCCTTCATAGTTCGGCTCGAATTTCCCTCGTTTGGCATGGTTGGGAATCATAGGTCATTTGACAACTAGCACGAGCTCGCCTTGGTGGAATGTTCTCGTCCTAGTCAGTCTTTCATATGAGCGCGTCATCCTTGCCATGTAAGCTTCCCTTAGTGGTATTGCTTCTGCCCACTTAGAAAAGTAATCGGTTGTTGCTAGTATGAACCGATGTCCTTTGGATGATGCTGGTTCGATGGGGCCAATTATGTCGGTTCCCCACATTTTGAACGGCCAGCTAGCTACCGTTGGATGTAGCGGATTTGGATGTTGGTGGATGAAGTCCCCGTAAATCTGACATGAGTGACACTGCTTCCCATATTTGAGGTAGTCCTGAATCATTGTGGGCCAATACTAACCCATTCTTTTGATCTGCAGCTTCATCTTTAGCCCGGCTTGATAATAACCGCAGAGTCCGTCATGAGTTTCTTGGACGACTCTCTTTGGTTCTTCTGGCCCCAAACACCTTAACCACAAACCGTCAAGCGATCTCCTGTATAGAGTATCATTGACGCAAGTGAAAGACAGCCAGTTTCATGAGCTGATGTCTTGACGACGCGTTTTCGGGCGTTCGATGGGATTTGAAGTATTCTATGAAGACTTCCCTCCAATCCTTGCTCTTTTCTTCATCTTCTATTTGGAGGACTTCTTGTTTGGTCATTTTCTTTTCTTCGGATGATTCTGTTAAATCCTCCGAAGGTATCCTTGCTGGCATGAGAACCCGGCGGCTTTGCACGATGATCTTTACGTCATTGAGGCCTTCGTCGGCCAATTCTTTAGCCAATGCATCCGCTTTGCTGTTTTTCGTACGCGGTATACTCTCCAAGATCTAGGAGGGGATTTGTGTCAGCAGTTGCTGCACTCTTTCACCATACCTGATCAGTTCTGGCTTGCATGTCTGATAGCCGCCATTTACTTGGCTGACGATGTGCTGGGAGTCTCCATATATGAGGAGGACTTTGATTCCGATGTCAACAGAGATCTCGAGACCTGTTATCAAAGCTTCATATGCAGTTTCATTGTTAGTCCTTGGCTCTATCAGGGAGAAGGTACGATGTAACGTAGTATCTCTCTTTGCGGAGTCACGAAGATGAGACCCACCTCAGCTTTGATTATGGGGGTGTTATGCTTCCGCCTTTTCATGGAATATGCTCCATTGAAGTAGAGTTCCCATCGGGCATCATTCTCTTCTTCCTTTGCGTCGAACGCATGTTCGTCCAGTAGCTCACAATTTAAAGGGGAGTCGGCGGGTATCGGATGCTAGGCGAGAAATTTGGCGATGGCCTGGCCCTTCACTGCTTTGAGAGGTCGATACATTATCGAGAACTCCATCAAGAGGAGGGCCCATTTGGCGAGCCTTCCTGTTAGAATGGCCCTTGATATCAGATATTTAAGGGGATCCACCTTTGATATGAGATGGACCTCATGTGACAAGACGCAGTGCCTGAGCTTCGTTATTGCGAAGATCAGTGCCAGACAATTTTTTTCGATGGGGGAGTATTTTTTTCCGCCCCCAGAAGAACTCAACTTAAATAGTACAGAGCTCTCTTTTTTCCCTGGTCATTCTCCTGTGCCCATAGCACACCTAGAGAACCTTCAAGGGCTATTGTGTATAAGATAACCGGTTTCCGCTTAATCGGAGCGGTCAACACTGGCGGATTTTGTATGTATTGCTTAATTTCGTTTAGTGCATTTTGGAACTTATGATCCAAGACGAAAGGGGTCCCCTTCTTCATTAGATGACTATAGGGACAACATTTTCCGGAGAGATTGGCTATGAACCGCCGGATATACGCGAGCTTTCCTTTGAGAGACCTCAGTTGTTTGAGAGTTCTCGACGTGGGCATCTCCATAACCGCCTTAATCTTTGAAGTGTCAATTTCGATACCCAGGTGTCGTATGATGAATCCCATGAATTTCCTGAGGAGACTCCAAACGTGCATTTGAGAGGATTCATCTTCAGATTATATTTCCGAAGACGTTGGAACACTATTTCTAGATGCTCCCAGTGTTCCTCATGAGATTTTCTCTTTACCACAAGGTCGTCAATGTAGAATTCAACAACCTCATGAATGGGGTCATCGAAGATCTTTATCATGGCCCTCTGGTAGGTAGCGCCGATGTTCTTCAGACCGAAGGTCATCACCTTGTAATAGAATATACCCAATAGAGTCTGGAAGCCAGTATGCTTTTGGTCTTCAGGATGCATTTTTATTTGGTTGTATCCTGAAGATCCATCCATGAAAGAGAAGATTTCATGGGTATACGTGTTATCGATCATCAGTTCGGTAACAGGTACTTGGAAGTCATCCTTCGGACAAGCTTTATTGAGGTCTCGAAAGTCTACGCAGATGCGTACCGTCCCATTTTTCTTCATCACTAGAACAATGTTGGCAATCCTGTCGGGATACTGAACTTCTTGGATGTAGGCGGAGTCAATTAGTTTCTTGACTTCGGCATTGATACTCATTTTGAGTTCGAGCCGCATTCTTCTTGGCGCCTGTTTGACTGGCTTGATGTCCGGCGATATGACCAGTTTGTGTACTGCTACTTCTGGATCTAGACCCGGCATCTCGGAATAGTTCCATGCGAAGCAGTCTTTATATTGCATGAGCAGATCTTTTAAAATAGCCACCCGCTTTTTAGATAGCAGCTCACTGACGAACGTGGGCCTCGGCTCGTTTTCCGTCCCTAAGTTAATTCTTCTTAGGTTCTCCACCGTGGTATGTATCCCATCTTCCAGCTCTTTTGGCGCTGGTGAAAACTCTTAGATCACCTCATCCTCGCCTTCATTTAGGAAGCACTTGAAGAAGTCATCCATATTCTCATGCCCTCTCTCCTTTGAGAATGTCATCATGTGGCAAATATGAGTTCGCTTCCATTCTTAGTGTTGAGCCGGTCCTACCTTCGTGATATAGGTTCTCTTTGGCTCATGCTTTTGCGGTGGGGTCACCCTCCAGCTGTCGGGTAAAGCGAACCTGCCTTATTGATATTGGTCTTCGACCCGGTCTTTAAATATGAAGCAATATTTAAGAGGATGTCCTATTGCTCGATGATAGGATCAATAATCCGGGTGATGGACCTCATTTATCTATTCGGGATACCGAGGCTCCTGGAGCGTCATCATTTGATACTTCATGACAAGGTTGAATATTTTCCTTGTCATGTCTTGAGGGAAAGAGTATTCCCGACCCATCTTCTTCATAAAAGATGGATTCCAGCTGACTTTTTCTCGATTGCGTGGCTTCTTGGATCCGCTTCACTGTTTTAGAGCATCATTCTCGTTCTTCACCTTGTTTTTGGCCCTGTTTCGGGCTTTTCTCTTATTGCAAGAACGTACAACGGGCTGAGGGTGAAGGGCGTCGTAATCTTCTCTTTCTGCAGACTGCTGAGTGAGACGCTGCGTCCTGGCCTCGTCATAAATAGCCATTTCGCGGCCGTGATCATCCCGAACCTTTTGATCGGCTTTCCTTATTATCTTGTCAACTTGCTCTTCGAACGACAGACATGACGTTCTTATAGCGGGATTTTTCTCCCTTTCAACGTAAGCGCTATCTGGAAAAACATTCCCCTCTTCACCGGAGCTATTTATGACGCGGCAGCTATGGAATTGCTTCCGTTTCTTGGACCGAACGTTTCCAAGATCATTCGTCTCCATCCTCCCATGAGGCATCTTTCGTTGAGTCCCGGGTACGTCCCAAATTTTGTTGTAGAACTGGGCTTGTCGAGCGGTTTGTTCGAAGGTACGCCTTGAAATCTTAATAGCCTTTTGAATCCCTCTGCGTAATATCTGTGCAGTCGGATTGGTTGAAGTCTATCAAGCGCAAGCTTGGCACCATGCCAGACTTCTTTTTCCACTTCGGTCTTCATAGATTGATAGAAAAGGACCGCCATTTCACCTCTTCGCCTGGGAGGAACGTAGAAAGTATGCAGCTCATGTACGCAGTAGGTATCAAGTGCATCAAGTTCTTTATAATGCCGTGGCGAAACCATGGTGATTTGTAAACTCTGATCAGCTCCAGTAATGGCTTGTGCTAACGGGCGAACGGAATACGGCGTTGGCCTCTTTCTCAGAGTCGCCACCGAAGACCAAAATAGGAGTAGATGGTCCGGGCCTATTGCTTTGGGGTTGCCCCGAGTAGACTATTTCCTCATCATCCTGGGTGTCACTCCCAAA
This sequence comes from Agapanthus africanus, assembly GCA_030015575.1. Classification (NCBI taxonomy): domain Eukaryota; kingdom Viridiplantae; phylum Streptophyta; class Magnoliopsida; order Asparagales; family Amaryllidaceae; genus Agapanthus; species Agapanthus africanus. The sequence goes on from JASDDO010000014.1 coordinate 590,965,956, forward strand.
GATCGGGATGGTAGCGACGGGCTTCTGTTTAACCTCCGGCTTATGACATCTTTCTGTGTCTTTGAAGTCTGGTAGGAAGTACTTGGCGTCTTCATATTTTCGGACTTTGTTTATAGAGAATGGATTTAGCTCCCCCGTAACGGTGTACTCGAGGCCGTCTTTGAAATACTTCATACATTGGTGTTGTGTAGAAGGGATGGCATTGTACTCGTGTAACCAAGGCATGCCGAGCAGAGCGTTATAGCAAGTCTTGGCATCAATGACATGAAATTTGATGTCAGTGACGAGCAGCCCGAAGCGTAATGTCAGTATTATGGACCCGATCATCCGTGATGACTGTGAATCGAACCCGGAGATGGTGATTTTATCCCAAGCCAGGTTATGAACGTTCATGCAAATCTCCTTCAGTACCTTCACGTTGATGAGGTTGACAGAGGACCCGTTGTCGACAAGGATTTTTCCTATCTTGATGTCGTGGCAATACCCGATGATGTATAGCGGATGGTTATGTTCGCATGTTTTGATGAGGAGATCTTCGTCGCTGAATGTGATGTCAGCCGTATGAACCTCTGCTAACTCTTCCTTCATCTTTTCTTCTGTGAGGAAAGCTTGAAATTGATCTGGCTCTTGCAATGCTTTGATCAAAGAATCTCGCTCCTCTTTGGACAGGAGGAGAGCATCCAATATGCTCAGTTGTGAGGGAATCTTCCTCAGATGTGCTAGGATATTGTAACCCACCTTGTTTTTCTTAGGTGGGTCCTTGGCTGCGAGCTCTTTAACGACTCCATCATCGAGGGTGATTTCCCCATGGAATTTTTCTTTCCCCTTGTCTCTTTTTCTCGAACCTTTGTTTGTAGGTTCGAAGTTCTTCTCAGGCAGCGTGCGGTTACGCAACTGAATGTTCTCGCAGTCCTTCTTCTCCTCTTCTTTTTCCAAGGTGGAGTCCTTAAAGAAAGGGCTTAGGGTTATTTCATCCTCAGAATCTCTCCCAAAAGTATGAACTTGGTGTTTTTCACTTTCCTGACTGGTATCAACCATATGACAGTTGCTAGTCATTTTCTCATGCGCACTTGTCGAACTTCTTTGCTGTTAACGAGCTTCGCGTTTCATCCTATTGAAGTGCTGTTGATAGGGAACGTATGCTTGCCACAACTTCTTGAAGGCACTGCATTCTTCGGTGGGGTGAGTGACCTTTCGATGGTATAAGCAGTAGTTCGGATGTGAATCCTCTCCGTTGAGGCTTATGACCCCGAGTGTGTTTCCTTTGAGAGGCGGCAGCTTCATTCCCTCTGACAGGGCTTTGGCGGACCGTTTCTCTGTTTTGATCCCACTCTTGTTTGCCGCAGGTGTGCTTTGGTTTGGTCGGAGAACTTTACGACTCCTCCTTGCCGCTGCTTTTCATCCTGACGCTGACGCTTAGCTTTTTCGTATATGGCTGTTTCGCGTTCTCGGCCATCTTTGCTTTTTCGAAAGGCTTCGTTTAATAGCCTATCGATTGGGTCTTCTGAAAGTTCCAGGGATTGTAGCGCCGCCCCTAACCCCGGTTCCTCTGCGTTGCTTTCCGATGCCGAGGGAGCTTCTTCGACATTTGACGATGAATGGGAGACCATATGGCAACTTGCTACATAGTCCCGGGTTTCTTCTTATGAGTCATTTTCCTCATCATCATTACTATCTTCGTTCTCAAGGATATGCTTGAGAAACTCTTCGAGAGTGAATGGGGTCCGCGCCTTCTGGTTGTACTCCTCCAGCGTGTCGATATACTTTTGCAGGTCCGTGCGCTTGTCGTCATACTTGGTAGGCTGCATAGGCTTCTTGGTCTTCTTCTTTTTCATCGAAGACTTTGAAGGCTTGACCTGGGGGTTTTGCCCCTTGTCAACTGTTTTCGGTGGGGAACGCGGTTTCAGCATCCCTTCAATGATCTTGGGCTCCAGCGGGCTTTTCCATCTGATCGTCGGACACGCCTGAAGATCTTTCAGCATTCTTTTGGTTTTAGCTGAAAGGACAACTTTCCATGGAGCTTCTTCTACGAGCGAGCATGATGCCCCCGGCATGTCTACCTTCTTGGGAGCGTGCTTCTATGGTGAGTTGGCCCTCCAGTTCTCCGATGGTGCAAACTTCCCTTGTTGGTACTGATCCTCGACCTAGTTTTTGAAGACGTAGCAATCCTCAATTGGGTGGCTCACCATCCTGTGATAGGAGCAATAATTGGGGTTGTTGATTTTGCCAGGCTGCGATGGACATCGTGGGTCCGGCAACGTGATGAGTTTGTTGCGCACTGCCAGCTCGAACAGTCTCCTCGTCTTATCACGGGGAAACGAGTAAGCATGTCCTAGCCTTTCTTCTAAGGATATACGCGGTCGCATGTTGTTTTAGCGAGTAACTGGCTTCGGGTCACTCGGCTGTTGTTGAGTGTTGGCAACGAAGGATGCTTTCCCTTTACCCTTGGAATTTCGAGGGTCCATTTTTGAGGAGGAAGGCCCGCGGCCCATCTGGTCTATTTGGGCCAGCTTGTTGATCAGCGCCTGGAAGGTGGTCGGCTTGAAGAATGTCATGAACTGGGACACGGTCGCTTGAGGATCTAGGGTCCCGATGAACATGCCCACGGCAGGAGATTCTTCGATGAGCTGTTCGCATTTTGATTATAGGTTCCGCCACCGGATCGCGTATTGGACCCAGGTCTCTCCTGACTTCACCCTGGCATTGATTAATGCTGTGATCGGGGTGCGTTCGCTTGCGCCTGTGAACCGCTGTGTGAATAGCAATTCCATTTCTGTGAATGTTTTGACGGAGACATTTGGGAGCTCCGAGTACCGTTCGAATGCTGTTTCCGACAGGCTTCCAACAAACTGGCGAAGCAGCGATTTGTCGTCGCCTCCAGTATTGCCGCACAAAGTACTGAACTGAGCAATGTGCGGATGAGGATTGCCTGTCCCTTTGTACATATATAACTTGAGGATCGTATATCCCGGCGGGTACTTGATTTGATCGTACCAGCCTGGGTTCGGTCGCCCGGTTCTGACGACTTGGACAGCCGCTTTGTTAGCTTGATAAGCTCGTATTTGTTGAACTATGCAATCGTCAAGGGTAGCTTTAGAGACCGTTTCCTCCATGGACACTGATAGAGCCGGAAGAGGGTTCGATGTTTCCCTTCTGTCATCCTTGATGATTATCGGTGGATCTTCGACTAGAGGTTCTGGCTGAATCATCATTCCAACCATTTCCTGGAACAGAAGCGCCATCTGCTTTATATTAGCAGCTTGTTTCGCGGCCTCCTTGTCTTTTCTTTCTAGCACCCTTCGCCGGAACTCTGTATCGGTTTCCTGCTCTTGGCCCTGTCCACTTGCTGATTCCAGACTTTCTTTCTGTCCGGTGAGTGCTGCCATTTTCGTCAGCATCTCCTAGAGCTTTTGTTGTTGCTCCTGAGCTTTTGTCAACGACTGAGTTTGCAGCCGATGACCCACGGAAGCATGACTTTCATCTTTCCCGGAAGCCATGTAAATCGTGTGTATGATCATTCCCCCAGACTTGGGGCGTTTGGGTCCATCACCTTTGGAATTTGCCGTCGACGATGGGAGATTCTCGAGCCTCACCCATTTGTAGGAGGTCGAAGTTGAAGGAGCCATTGTAACAGGCACCCGTGTTGAAGACCTCCCTCTCTGTATGACGAAGGGATGGTCCTGTAAGTCCACGGTAGCGCCCCGGCCGTCTAAAAGACACTAAAGCGGAACAAAAACTTTTATACAACTGGTGCTATCGCGTACTATAACCCGGATCTGCCAATAAAGCTAAACTAACAAACTACAAAGTGGGTAGAAATGTTATACCGAACGATCCGAGTCCTTCGGTCTTCAACCATCAACCTACGCTTTGTTGCGGCTGCTCCGATCTCCTGAATCTCCAGTCTTCTCGTCCAGGTGGCACCACGTCGACGGATATTTAAACGGGCTCCCGCCTCTGAACCGAGGCAACTCGATCATCAAGTTTGCTAAAAGAGATGACCAAGATTGATGTAGAGAATGAGTAGAACACTTTGTCTCTTTACGTCCAAGGCTATGGACGAACGGTTAATAAAGTTGCAAATTGGAATCGGGTAAATGGAAATTGAGCTATATGAAATATCCATGAACTTAACTATCATAATCTTTTTTGCCAAATGAATCAATCATCCTTCTTTGAAATGGCCGACCACTATATAAAGTAAAGGGGGTGAGTGTAGGAAAAGAGGAGGTGACCATAAGCAATACTTATCATGAAGAAAATATCAAAGCAAAAACAAAATGCATTAAAGATATAGGTGACTCACTAATACACCTCACTAATACAATTAATGCAAGAATGAGTCACCTTAACCTAGTCACCAAAATATTTAATGCCATGATGAGTCACTAATCCTAGTCACCATTTCTAGAATCTTCTAGAACCATGACTCACCCAAAGAAAGAAAGATAAATCCATTTTTAACCGAATGTTAAAGACGGGTGATAGAAAACTGGAAACTGACACCTTCCAAAAGCGATCCTGAAACGAATTTCAGGATAACCCCGTAACAGTATAAACATACCCGCATTTGTATTACGATCGAATACAAATGCAACTGAGACAAAGATATTATATCTACACAGTATAATACTCGGATCAGGCTTAAACCAAAGCCTACTAGTATTATTTGCCCGAAAAATGACACGTGCGTAAACGCACGTGCTTTTTCTGAACCCTGCCATAATACCATACGACATCTACAACGTTTTGCCCGAATTTGGGAAAGTGTCTGTGGGGGACTCTAATGACTCATCAATACACTGGCACTGGCTATAACTGTAGGGTTGCTAGGAACTCGCACAAGGGTCTACGAGGCATCAAACATGCCCGATTTAAAATTTAGCCGTGCCGAACAACCCGAATACGGAACTTTAAACTAGAGATTAGGCGAAAACAAGCATGCTAAACATTTTAACACTAAGTGAGAGGGATTACAACCTTTGTAGATCCGGTCCTTCACTTCATATGCTCCGTGTTGTGGTCCCTTCACTGCGATCATCGGGATCCGGACTCTCGAGAGGTTCCACGAAGAGAAAGACGCAACCTTTGCTTCCGATCTTCGATACTAAGATGATCTACCTTGAAGTTTCTTTAACACAAGCTAACACTCATGAAATGATGTGAACACCCTCATCTAAATGGAAAGGGAAGATGAGGATGATGAAGTAGGAATTTTGCTCTCTTTATTTATCTTTTTCTCATATTTATTCATCACCTTTTGAAAAACAAGTAAGCTTTTTCAAGAAAGAATTGAAGGAAGAAGATGAACAATGTTAGTAATCCTTTTGTGATGATCAGGAAAAGAATTAATATGATAGATAATGCAACCATGGTGAACTTAACCTTTGTAGAGAATTGACTAGGGTTAGGGTTTGGGTTGGGTTAAAGCATGACTCACTTGAAAATATCTTTCACAAAACAAAATGAAAACCTTCTAAAAACATCTAGAAAGTTTAACCCTAATCCAAACCCTAATCATGTTTAAACTCCACTAAACAAGTTGCATTATTTATCATATCATGTTACAATATTATATATCACATATATAATATTTATCGTAACAAAATAAAATAATACAATTAACATATATCGCATATATATCAATGTATTACCCGAGTGAGAAAAAGAATCTTTTAGTGAGCAAATATTAGTTAATGTAATTTAATATATCAAATATATTATTATACATTAAATTATCGAATCAACACTTGATCCGACAATCCGGCTATATCGCAAATAACCGACTAATATTTATCCGTACAGATTCATCGAATCAACACTTGATCCGATGACCCGGCTGATATCAAATATCGCGAGAATATAATACGGTATCACATATCGCATTATCCTCGGTCCCGCACATATCACATATGTGCTCCTACTTCGTTTTGCCTGAGTCAAGAAACCTCTGTGTAGGACTCTAAAGAATCGTCAATACGCCGGCAGTAGGTGATGATCATATCAAACACCCACAAGCTGCAAGCGGTCAGCTAAACGTAACAGCTACCCAGGTATTGAGCGCTCAGAAGATCAACAAGCAAGCCTGTAACTTCTCCTGTGAATCCAAACAGTAACACTCCCGTACAGTCCGGTTTCGTCGTCTGATATGTTGCATATCTCGACTAGGGGTGGTAAACTTCAGACCCCAGTAGCTTGATAAGTCGTGTCGATATGAGGTCTATAACAGTTCGAGAAACTACTGATAACACTTACCAGTAAATCTCAGCAACCCTGGCCAGGGATTTCCGGTTATAGCCAATCGAACACAGCACAACATCAACTCCCTATACCGGGAGAGACGAATCCCCTCCTATCGCTCATTGCCTCCATGTGATTCGGGACTGTACCCAAAAGCCACCTTTTTGCACGCCCTCTTGGATGTGGTATGATGGAAATCAAAGCACAGTGGGAACCACACAAGACTCTATGACGATCTCGGGTCAACAGACTACTCTGTACCAGTGTCACCGGAGAACTGCCATCTGACGTATGGTATAATACCATCTGGGAGTTCTCGGCGAGTCCGTCCAGTGTACCCAGTCTCCACTGAGCACCCGTACACCATCCTTGATGTCAAACACCGATGGATATGGGATCATCCATCGCCCATCATATGGGTCAAGATGCGTATACGCTAGTCTACTCTGGTGTATCAATGCCCTGTCTCGATACACCCTCGACTAGGAACAGTTATAGGATGTACTCGTCGACTACTGTGGCCCCACTAGTATGATTTCATCATAGTCCCAGTAGTCGAGTACATATCCTAAGGGCTTTATCAACATGTAATATAGAGACAATCAGAGTACATGTTAAGATAAAGTACAACCAGATAGCATACTATCATGTCGAGCAAGAAAGTCCTCCCTATATATATCCAAGCATCCACTACAATATACATCGTATGTACAGTAATGGCCTCTAGGGCATACATATAACTAACAATCTCCCACTTGCACTAGGGCCATTTGTTATGGTATCGCATACCCAACAATTAGCTGCGGTTGAAGTATCTCATACTCAACCATCCCCTAAAAGTCTCTACTGGGAAAAAGGCCTTTGTGAGTGGATCCGCGCTGCGTCCTCTGTGTCTACTCTCCTAACCTCGATCTCCCTGGAGATCAACCATCTCCTTGATCAGGTGATACTGCCTAAGAATTATATCTGGATTTCTGATGGGACGGTAGTTCCTTGGCTAAAGCCACAACCCCATTGTCACACAATGGTAGGAACGAAGTTCATCTTATGAACTTATATATATCCAGACTACCTCTTTGGTAGCATCCTTGGTAACGATGTATCTTGCCTTTAATCATCTAGTATGTCACGGTATCTAGCTTGGAACTCTTTCATCATACCGTCCCTCCACTGAGGGTGTAGACAATGCCTGCGACTGACATTCAGTCATCCTTATCACCTTGGAACCCTTCCAGTGATTCTCCCCAGGATCAATTGATACCATCTCACTACAACTAGTGAGTATCCTAACATCCAATTAGATCTATCTCATAGATCCAAAACCCTGGATTTAGGAGGTATCGCTTTGATCCTATATGGAGAATCCTTGTGATAAGCGGAGATTGACCGATCGTAGCATAGGAAACTCTTTCCCTATTAAGAGTATGTCATCCACGTACACTACGAGGATCACCACCATACTCTCTACTACCTTTTCGTATATACAAGGTTCATCTACCATTTTGATGAAGTCAAACTCTTTGACTACCACATCAAAACAGATGTTCCAACTCCGCGATGCCTGTTTTATCATATAAAACATCTTGCACACGTTTCCGCTGCTCCCACTGTTTACGAAACCCTCTGGATGAGTACTTATAGACGCTCTTTTCTAAAACATCATTTAGAAAAGCAGTCATGACACCCAACCGCCAGATATCGTAGTAATGGTATGTAGCCGTGGCAAGCAGGATCTGGATGGACTTAAGCATAGCTTTGAAAGTCTCAACTTTTCCATGTACACCAAGTAATCTTCTCAAGATATACTCGCTCCTGATGGGGATTTAACCCTTCAGATAAAGCAACCAAAGTCCATACTTTGTTGGTGTATAAGGATTCCATCTCAGATCGATAAGCATCCAGCCATTCTTACAGAGTCCCACTCCTGATGGCCGGCTCGAAACTAGTTGGGTCATCATCTCATGATGCAATCCTCACTCCCACTGTCATAAAGAAACCGAAGTATCTCTCAGGTGGGTGAGGAACCCTACTAGATCGGCGGAGAGGCTGAGGTTCGTTGGAAACTATTGAATCCTTTGGTTCTACCAAATCATCTGCTGCAGTTTGTATAGCTGGAACCTTTCCAGTTCTACATAACAGACCTTGCCTCGAGCTTGTCCGGATTTTGCTTTTAGACATAGGTCGGACAACCCCAAATCTTAACCAACTTAAGATATGGCCTCCTCCCTTTCCATATCACATATGAAGTGGTAGGCTACTGATTTGATTTGAACCCTATTCAATAGGTATGCAGCTTCTCAAGTGCATAACTCCCAAAAAGGAAATAAGCAACTCAGTAGTACTCATCATAGAGGACACCATATCACATAGGGTGCTATTGCTCCGCCCCGATACACCGACGTGCTGTGGTGTATACGGAGGAGTAATGCTGAGAGAGAATCTCATTCTCCTTTAGAATAGTCCAGGAATTCCGTGCTCAAGTATTCTCCTTCTTGATCACATCAAAGGACATAATACTTTTACCCGTATTTGGTTCTCTACTTCTAACTTATATTCTGTGAATATCTCAAAAGGTTCAGACTTGTGTTTCAGCAGGAACATATGTCTGAATCTTGAGAGATCATCAGAGAATGTAATGAAGTACAAAGAACCGATCTTGGCATATGTAAACAGGGGACTTTCATACATCAGCATGTATCAATCCCAAAAGTTCATTAAATCTTTCTCTGTTTCCAACAAACAGAGCTGTGGTCATCTTATCTTTGTGACATGACCGGCAAGTTTCACAAGATGTAAATTCAAACTAATTTAAATATGCATCTATATGTAACTTCAGCCAGTCGGGTCGCATTGATATGACCTAGTCTACAATGCCTCAAGAAGGATTCGTTCATTTCTGAACTCTTCCTCTTGTGTGTGTTCTGTATACTAAGAACTGTAGTTTGATTTAGAACGTCAATGCTTTTAGATAACGTGCCTGAACCGATCAACTCTTGATATAGGAAATGTTTAAAACATTATCCAATAATACAAAATTATACCATTTCTTTACTAATAAAGAGACTGATATGATTTTGTATATCAGGTTCGGTATCTAATAACATTTATTCAGAATCAATGTATTCAGGTAATACAGGGTGATAGTGACCAACAGACTTGGCTGCAACACTTGCACCGTTTTCTGTCTCATGAAATTTATCACCCGTTCTCAGTTCTTTACCTATCTGTAGCCCATGTAACAGATTACATATACGGGATCCTGATCCGGTATCACATACCCAGGACGTAAAGGATACTGAGAAACAGTTCTGTGTAATGAACACACCGGAAGAAGATGCACCGGCATGCACTTTCTTCGTTTGGGCGGCACGGGAAATCTGGTATTCCCCAATTTCCTGCTCTGTCTTATAACAATTATAAGTTGGAGCGGGAACAACGTTCCCCAGCTCAGTATAACAAGCGGGTTCGGTCAATATATCCGTTTTATTATCTTGATTAAGGCGTGATATGGTCGCTATCTGGAGAGAGAGAGAAGAAAACACTTAGCGTATGCTCTTGCAAGATTAGATTGGTTATCTAATATATCTAATCAGGATGTCTCCCATTGTTTTAATCAAATCTTCCTTCAAACCCTAAAAGGAAAGATTAGCCGGGATTAATTACACGCTACAAGTTCGCCAATTTTTCAGCCAGGCCAGTGTCGGTACTTTGAGGGAGGTCCCCCGTGCTTTCGCACGAACCTAATTACAGTAAACCTCGTTTTCCCAGAGGCGTAACCCCGTTAACACCTTTCTAGACACCTACTTGATCGGCTAATTGTAATGTGTAAAACTCTCCCAGGAGTACCTCTTACTCGCAACGGGTATCGGGATCCAACTATCTCATAGAAGGTATGCAATCTCATTGCAAATTTCAACACTTGAAATTCCCAATAATATTTTTCCCCAAGCGATCTATGACCTTGACTGAGTCAACAAACCATAGACCGCAAGTAAAGTTCAACCCGTCATTTCCCGATTGAATTAAACCCACCCGCACGACCCTTGACTGAGTCAACAAGGCCGCACGACTACCCTAATCCAATCGCATCATATGCTTTGCAGATAAGCACTAATCAGCTACCGCACACTACGCCTTGACTGAGTCAACAAACGCAGCACGAATACTAACTATTACTTATCTGAAATGACGGAGGGCTACGACAGGTTTTTAAGAAAACCCTTTGCGTAATGAACTTTATATCGTTGTAGAATCGAGTGATTTTAAATGGAATGTTTTTGAGGCTTTTCTAGTTTTGCTAAAGTGGTCACTCCCGGTGAAGGGATCGTTGGCCCTTTCCTCATCGAATAAGGTGCAGGATATATCATATATACCGCTGTGCAAAGCAGAAACTATAGAAGCAATCAAAAGACAAACCGAGTTTGTAGCATCTGCCAGTTATTGCTAAATGAGTCACTCCCGGTGAAGGGATCTCGGTCCTTTCCTTATCGAATAAGGTGCAGGATGTTCTACAAGGAACACCGCGATGCAAAGCAAGAACTGTAGCTATCTATTTTTATAAACAAGTTTCTACAACATCTTAGGTTTCTTTTATTTCATTAATCTCATTAATGAAGTCCCATTTTATTATGCTTCACAAGCATCTCTTTTGAAACGAAATCTGCAATATAACATATATCTCATATATATAATATAAACATTCGTCTCAGGCAGTAATATGATCTCATCACAGAACATTGCAGCAGAAGAACATATATGAAATATTGGATATACTAGGACGTCCGTGTTTTCAATACGAGCCTGTATAAAACACGGATTCCACGGTCGCGATGAATAGCCAAACCCACATCCCTAGACCCCTATGAGAGCGGCAAGCAACACTGCCAATTCTAGGGTTAGGAGACCCGGTCTCGACTCCTCGAGATGGTCTCCCACTGGACCCTAGAACCCGGTTACTTGTGCTCCCCGCCTTGGGTCTACCTAATGCGGAAAAGTAAATAATATACAACGGTGACATCTTCCGCTACCTGCAAGTGCCCCAATAAAAGAATATTACATACAAATGAATTTTACATGAATGAAAAAGAAAAAACTCTCATCTCACATAAAACCCCCGGCTATTCAAAAGCGACGATCCAATACAACATATCACAGCAACACATAATATCACATATCATCAACGTAAGCAAGTATGCGTATCCCGATTGTCGTTGATGTATAGCAACGAAGCCGGCGATACACCACATACTACGCTTACGGTCACAGAAAAGAAAGTGTAAAACTACAACAGTTGGAATCCGCAACCTCCTTAGACATCGCATGCCTAACCAAATGAATTCCTTAGACATCGCATGCCTAACAATTATAAACCCCGCATTTTAGTCTCATTATCGAAAACTCTTTTCAATATCAAGTCGGGCAATTCAACAAGATTCCCGACGTGCTGATCGAATGCTCGTCGCAAACTTTAGTAGACGGCCGCACCCCCGATACCATCGACGAAGTGCATCAAGGCGGAACACCGCTACCGGGAGCATCCGAACGGATGCTTTCGGCGACGGGGTTCTCCTACAGTCACTTGGTCGGGGCTATGGAGTGAGGCTGTCTATTAAGTTTACCCGGCGAGTATCCGCGTACGCTACGTTATTGCGACGGACTTTTGATCACATCAAAATTCCGTGGCAACCGATCAAATGAGACTGAACTGCTATGTTTATAATATTCAAATTAGTTATCTCATAACTACCTGTGGATTCCAATTATTGTATCACATTCCAGATAAATAGAAAAAGTTAAACTTTCCGATCGAATCATCAAGCACCCAAGATTTTCTTAATATATCTCAACACTTGAAATCAGTTTAAAAACATCCATTACATGCCACAGTACCAATGGTCCAGCCGTAGAAGGGTCAAGCCAACGCCTCACATGTGGCACGCCGTACTGCCCCAAACCCTAAGGTTCAAAAGGCAGTTCAAGACGGTCACATAATCGAGTTAAGGTTTGTTGTCTTCTAGAGGGTCCACCGAGTTACTTGCACGACTTAGAACATTCTTAAACACGAGAAAAAAAATCCAACTTTTGGAAAATTTTCCGATAGGGGAAAAATTGAGTTATTGATATCCGTTCGAACTTTTTAACAGTTTCTAAAAATTATCCGGACAAAACTAAACAAAGTTAAAATATTCGATCGAATCTTTAAGTCCCCAATACAACCCAGATAATTCAACAGTTGAATAAATATTAAACATTCCCAGAAAATACAACATTAAAAAATAGGAGTTACTGTGAAACGCACGTGCCAAGAATCGACCATGTGGTCGCGGAACCGCCGCGCAAGCTGGGGTGGGGCCGCGGTTCCGCGGCTCTTTGGTCGAATTGCGCTCACGTGCTTCACAGTAATTCTTGTAATTACCTGCTGTAATTTTTGGATATTTTTAATATGGAAAAATCACAGTTTTGAAAAAATTTCCAGAAAGTGGGTTTTATACGGTTTTCCGGGTTCGATCGGACTTTAAACTTCGTCTAGACTTCGCCTAAAGCTCTAGCTTGGCTCTGATACCACTGTAGGGTTGCTAGTCACGCGCACAAGGGTCTATGAGGCATCAAACATGCCCGATTTAAAATTTAGCCGTGCCGAACAACCCGAATACGGAACTTTAAACTAGAGATTAGGCGAAAACAAGCATGCTAAACATTTTAACACTAAGTGAGAGGGATTACAACCTTTGTAGATCCGGTCCTTCACTTCATATGCTCCGTGTTGTGGTCCCTTCGCTGCGATCATCGGGATCCGGACTCTCGAGAGGTTCCACGAAGAGAAAGACGCAACCTTTGCTTCCGATCTTCGATACTAAGATGATCTACCTTGAAGTTTCTTTAACACAAGCTAACACTCATGAAATGATGTGAACACCCTCATCTAAATGGCAAGGGAAGATGAGGATGATGAAGTAGGAATTTTGCTATCTTTATTTATCTTTTTCTCATATTTATTCATCACCTTTTGAAAAACAAGTAAGCTTTTTCATGAAAGAATTGAAGGATGAAGATGAACAATGTTAGTAATCCTTTTGTGATGAATAGGAAAAGAATTAATATGATAGATAATGCAACCATGGTGAACTTAACCTTTGTAGAGAATTGACTAGGGTTAGGGTTTGGGTTGGGTTAAAGCATGACTCACTTGAAAATATCTTTCACAAAACAAAATGAAAACCTTCTAGAAACATCTAGAAAGTTTAACCCTAATCCAAACCCTAATCATGTTTAAACTCCACTAAACAAGTTGCATTATTTATCATATCATGTTACAATATTATATATCACATATATAATATTTATCGTAACAAAATAAAATAATACAATTAACATATATCGCATATATATCAATGTATTACCCGAGTGAGAAAAAGAATCTTTTAGTGAGCAAATATTAGTTAATGTAATTTAATATATCAAATATATTATTATACATTAAATTATCGAATCAACACTTGATCCGACAATCCGGCTATATCGCATATAACCGACTAATATTTATCCGTACCGATTCATCGAATCAACACTTGATCCGATGACCCGGCTGATATCAAATATCGCGAGAATATAATACGGTATCACATATCGCATTATCCTCGGTCCCGCACATATCACATATGTGCTCCTACTTCATTTTTCCTGAGTCAAGAAACCTCTGTGTAGGACTCTAAAGAATCGTCAATACGCCGGCAGTAGGTGATGATCATATCAAACACCCACAAGCTGCAAGCGGTCAGCTAAACGTAACAGCTACCCAGGTATTGAGCGCTCATAAGATCAACAAGCAAGCTTGTAACTTCTCCTGTGAATCCAAACAGTAACACTCCCGTACAGTCCGGTCTCGTCGTCTGATATGTTGCATATCTCGCCTAGGGGTGATAAACGTCAGACCCCAGTAGCTTGATAAGTCGTGTCGATATGAGGTCTATAACAGTTCGAGAAACTACTGAAAACACTTACCAGTAAATCTCAGCAACCCTGGCCAGGGATTTCCGGTTATAGCCAATCGAACACAGCACAACATCAACTCCCTATACCGGGAGAGACGAATCCCCTCCTATCGCTCATTGCCTCCATGTGATTCGGGACTGTACCCAAAAGCCACCTTTTTGCACGCCCTCTTGGACGTGGTATGATGGAAATCAAAGCACAGTGGGAACCACACAAGACTCCATGACGATCTCGGGTCAACAGACTACTCTGTACCAGTGTCACCGGAGAACTGCCATCTGACGTATGGTATAATACCATCTGGGAGTTCTCGGCGAGTCCGTCCAGTGTACCCAGTCTCCACTGAGCATCCGTACACCATCCTTGATGTCAAACACCGATGGATATGGGATCATCCATCGCCCATCATATGGGTCAAGATGCGTATACGCTAGTCTACTCTGGTGTATCAATGCCCTGTCTCGATACACCCTCGACAAGGAACAGTTATAGGATGTACTCGTCGACTACCGTGGCCCTACTAGTATGATCTCATCATAGTCCCAGTAGTCGAGTACATATCCTAAGGGCTTTATCAACATGTAATATAGAGACAATCAGAGTACATGTTAAGATAAAATACAACCAGATAGCATACTATCATGTCGAGCAAGAAAGTCCTCCCTATATATGTCCAAGCATCCACTACAATATACATCGTATGTACAGTAATGGCCTCTAGAGCATACATATAACTAACAATAACCACTAGCACGTCAGAAGTACAAGCTGTACGTAACGGTTGCATATGTATTGAAGGAAGGGGAGCTGACGAGCGAACTCATCCAAAAACCCTACTGAGCCTGACAGTGACAATATCCGTACAATCCGGTCCATTCCTCTATGAGTATCGCATATAAGGCCTAGGGGGCCGGTAAACGTCAGCCCCCCAATAGCTGTATAAGTCGTGTCAGAGAGCAGCCCATAACACCCTGAGATACTACTGGAATATCTACCAGTATATCTCGATTACCCTGGCCAGGGATTTCGTGTAATGGCTCTCCTAAACACAGCGCAATCTCACCCCCAATACCGGGAGAGACGAATCCCCGACGATCTGATCACTGCCTCCATGTAGCTCGGGACTGTACCCAAAATATACCTGTTTGCACGACTCCTTTGACCCGTTGTAGGGTATAAATCAAAGCACAGTGGGAACTCACACGAGATAAATGACGATCCCAGGTCGACAGACTAACCTATACACATGTCACCTGGGAACTGCTATCTGACGATATGTATAATACCAACTAGCATGTTCCCGGCGAGTCCTGTCCGGTGTACTCATAACCCAATGAGCACCTGTATACATCTTAGGTGATCCTACTAACACCAATGGCTTGTGAGACCGGCCACCGCCCCTCGTCGGGGTCTCGAATGTATATAGTAGTCTACTCCGGAGTATCGATGCCCTGTCTCGAAACTCCCACGACTAGGGACACTTTAAGGATGTGCTTATAGACCCCAGCTCCTACATATATGATCGCCATCATACTGCTGGTGGTCAAGCAAGAATCCTATGGGCTCTATCAACATCTACATGATGATAAAGACAGACCAGATAGCATACTATCATCTTGAGTAAGATTGTTCTATCAGTATAGGTCCTCCCTCAATCATTGCAATTACGTACATGCGATCCAATAATTGACTTAGAGGGCACTATATCCAACAATCTCCTACTTGCACTTAAGGCTAATTATTGTGATGTCACATACTCACAGCTCGTGTGATACCGAACATCCAACTCCTCTACTAGTCAGTTTCACAAAGCTCGTTTGCAAAACTATTATATTCGAGAAATATCCTCAGTGAATGGATCCGCCCTGATGTTTCTTTCAATGTCTCTCTTAATCTCAAGTTCGCGGAGAAAGCCATCTCCCGAATCGAGTAATAGGTGTCTTGGAATATGTCTGGATATCTGATGGGACCTAGTTCATAAATGAAATCTAAATCCAAACTTCTTAGACTATATCGATCACTGAAACTAATCAGTTTCTAGTACAATGTCTCCCACAGTATCTTCTTGGACAACCTATCCATAATACTGTCCCTCGTCAGAAGGAAAACTATAACTCTGACAATCACTCTGTCATCTAGGTCACCTTGGAAGCCTGGAATGATAACCGTCTCCTCAAGGAGGCTGCCATTATCAAATCCATAGAACATCCATTCATGTTCTAAAACTGCTTCCTAATGTTTCTCCAGGATTGGATTAATATAAACTTATCGCATCTAGTGCAAAAAACAACATCTGGTGTGGTACTTAACATTTCATGATTGACTCAATTGCCTAAGCAAGTGATCTGCCAATCATGCACATCCCTCTCTTTTCAGTCTGTAAGACAACTTTAGAGAGAGTGACTCCATCTTCTGCAGGTATACCACCATGCCTGGAGTTATCTATTCTAAAATACTATTAAAATACTGTCAAAGTACCCACATTGGGAAACTACCCAAATCTAGATCTAAAACCATAGATCTAGAAACCAGAATGTCAAAAATTATATCCATGTCCCTTGTAGAGAAACAATTGTGTGACGACCAAAGTACAACCGATTGTAGTATAGGAATTTCACTTTCTACTCTGTGTATGTCATCGAAATACCAGGACATCACACCCTACTACCTTCTTAACAGATCCATCCCCTATTCTGATGAAGTCAAACTCATGACTGTAACATCAAAAATAGATGACCTATCTCCGCTATAACTGCTCAAGTCTATAAATAGACATAAGCTACTTGCCCACTATGCTTCCGCTGCTCTCACTGACTACGACAACTCTCTGGCAGAATAATATATACGTACACTTCTAAAGCTAGTTTAGAATGACGCTATACTTATCCTCCTGCCGGGTTTCATTGTCTGGAACAACAGTAGTGTCAAGTCTGGGTAAACAAGAACCTCTCTGTCACCGTCCTTGAGGGTACTGGAGTACCTCTCGGGTGTCTGAGGTTACCCACCATATCTGCGGAGTGGCTAATGGAATGTCAAACCTGATTGAATATATAGGTCCTATTAAATTTTCCGTAATCGTTTGTGGTTCTGGAATCACTTCCAGTTCTACCATACTCCCAATACTATTTTCTGAAAAAATACATTTTACTAAAACTGTGGCGAGTCAAGAACAATATCACTATTGATCTTCCAGATGGTAGAAAATCAACCCTCGTCAAAGCCAGGGTCAACCCACAAACGGCCATTACAGAAATGTGCCTTGAGTTATTCAGTGTCTGGTTTTAAGCATAAGCTGGACAACTCCCTTTACCTTAACATCGTTAAGATATGAAGCATTCTATATCCAATATAGAAACTTTGGCACTTATTTAATTGGAACCAGATTCTAATCATGCAGCTGTCTCCAGTGCATTTTAACTTAATGGATAGAGGCTAATCAGCATTACTCAGCTTAGGAATCCATCCAATTATGAGTAACCCGAAAGAGAAACAAGTTTCTCAAAACCGTTACTATCAATTGAATACCAATCACAAGAATCTACATCTTCGATTTCTTTGAAGAATCCCGAAACTTGCGACTCCCGGTTCTCTACTTTATTCCTATACTCACAACTTCTCAAAACTTAGACATTGTATTTCTACGAAACACTTGTCTAAAAACTAGAAAAGTTACAAGTAAATAGAACATAGTATGAGGACCAACCCTTTTGTCCTGATGGACACTGGACAACATACAATACTCGGTATAAGTCCACTGAGTTGAATAACTCAAAACCTGTGGATCGTAGGTTGAAAATTGTCCCCAAGCGATTTCCTCAAATATCACCAATTACAACGAATTCCGATATAATGAGGATGATCACTTAATTCCCAATAACTTACTCCCTCACATTATCTGTAAAACTATACAGATGTGAGAATGAAACCTGGTAAGTATATACCCTGGAGTAAGTATCTAATCGGGAAATCAGTTTTCCATTAACAATGCACTGAAACATTAAAATATTTCGTAGGGGTATCCTGGTATTCTTTAGTAACGCCTCTTCCATAATCCAAATCATGACTTTAACCGTATATTTCCCTACCATCTTTCCAATTCCCTTTATTTGTCTTTAGTTGTTACCTTCTGTACACCATCATTAGGCTAAATAGTTTTCTTCCTTTCCTACCGTTCGGCACCAGCCTATGGTTTGGAAGAAGACTATCCTGTAAGCATAATAGGTGTACTCTCCTAATCCTAGGAGTACTCGCAACTTGAGAGAAGGTGATGATAAAAGACAACTGAATAAACCTTATTCCTTTTTCTCCTGAACCAGAATCCATCCTCGGAAAAATATCCTTCGAGTTCGTATATAACCATACGATGGATTTATCCAATGGAATTGGATGTTCGTAGTGATACGGGTTGTTCTGGAGAAATTAAAGGTGAAGTAGGAGTGGCGATGAAATACGTGGTTTGGTCGTGAATGTTAGTAGTCGCAATATACTTTGCCCTCTTTCTAATCCCTTTATTTTGTCTTTAGTTATTACCTTCTGTACACCCTCTTTAGGCTAATTGGTTTTCTTCATTCCCTACCTTTCGGCACCTGCCTATGGTTTGGAAGAAGACTATCCAATAAGCGTAATAGGTATACTCTCCTAAACTAAGGAGTCCTCGCAACCTGAGAGAAGGTGATAATAAAAGACAATTGAATAAACAAATTCTATTTCTCCTGAACCTGGATCCATCCTCGAAGAAGTCCCTTCAATTTCGTATATAACCATACGATGGATCTATCCAATGGAAGTGGATGTCCATAGTAATACGGGGTGTTCTGAGAAATACAAAGGGTAAAAGAAGGAGCGACAATGACTTATGCAACTTTGACAATCCAAAAGCCAGTATTTAAAGAAGGTTCGGTCAACTTGGTCACTGAGTTATAGTCTAGGGTCGGTCAAAGGGAGTGCCAAAGAGAGAGAGAGAAAAGAAACACTCTGCGTGCACTCTAACCTATATCAGAATGGTTATCACTTTATCTAATTAGGAAACCTCCCACTGTAATCTCAAATTCTCCTCCAAACCTTAAAGAAGAATTAGTCGGGATCACCCGAAGAGTAAACCAACTCATCAGTGGGTATCGGGATCCAACTCTCATCGCATGATAAGGTGAAGGAATCCACTCATGTTATCATACTCCAGAAGGTATGCTCAAGTTTTGCAAGTTTCCTGTATGTTTGAAACTCCCGATATAATTTTTATCCCATGCACTTATGACCTTGACGTAGGCCAACAAATCATAAGCCACATGTCAAGTTCTACCCGTCGTTGTCCAGATTAATTTAGGTCATCGTACATGCTCTTGACGTAGGCCAACAAGGCTGTACGTCTGTCCTAAACTAATGCATCTATCTATGCAACAAATGAATACCCAGCAGCTAGCAAACACTATGACTTGACGTAGGCCAACAAACATAGCTTGAATACTACCGACCATCCATAAGAAATGACGAAGGATTACGGCTGGTTTTTGGCGAAAAACCTTTAACGTAATGAACTTGATCTCGTTGAAGGAACCTGATAGCTTTTATAAAAATATAGTGGCGAAAACCTTTTGCTAAAGAAGTCACTCCCGGTGAAGGGATTTCGGCTCTTTCCTCGTGGAATGAGGTGCAGGATATTCCAACTGAATACCGCTATGCAAAACAAAAGGAAACTTCTTTGTAATAACTCCTTTTTAAAATTTGTTCCAACAACATCAAATATAGGTTTGTTTTATCCTTCCATTGATAAGAATCAATGCAGTCCCATCAATCAATCACACCAGAAAAGAACGAAAATAAAATGTACGTATATGCCATCCGCATTCGCCACTGGGTCCCGTCTTTACCCGTTAGGTTACTTAACTAACGACAGAGCCCGGACTGGGCCAGCGCAGGTGCAAAACATATACAACATCTACTAGTATAGATAAATATATAAAAATCGCTCCAGGCATGATAATATGAAACATTCCAGAAAAGTAATAAGCATTACAGAATAATACAGATAGTCTGGGATCCCCAGGTTTCACAGAGCCGCTACTGAAACCTGACGTTCCCCTGGTCGTGTGGATAGCCTGTGCAATGAAACCTAGACCCCTACGGGTGCGACAAGTTACCCGCCAAAACCTGAAGAGAGGCAGCCCCCTACAGCATAGTGAATGGACCACCCGGCACTTCACGGAATCCGGTAACTTGAGCTCCCCTCCTTGGGTCAACCTGTACCCCCTACGAGTGCGGCGAATAGTCTGCCAATTCTAGAGTGAGGCCCCTCTTCCTCTCAAAGCCATGAGATACGGACCCGTTGCCCTCCAGAACCCGGCTATCCGTGCACTCCGTCGCGGGATAAACCTGGTACAGAAATGAAAATATATACAACGGGTACATCGACCTCATCCCGGTCGTGCCCCAAAAGAATAATATACAAACAAGCAGTGACGGCAGTCCACAAGTCGGACGTTCTCCCCACAATATCAAATGTACAAATAAATCCAAACAGCACTACCATTGCACATTGCTATCCACCACGACATATCCGCAACATCACAGTACAACACAGAACATCAACGCGAATGTCACGTTCGCAAATCCGTCTAAAAGGACTATAGCAATTAGACGCAATTTACCGCTCGAATGACATTCCCGGTCGGAGATATAATATAAGTACTGTAAAGTAACATGTTTAAATTTCGATCAACAAAATTTCCCTAAGTGGGCCCCATGTACATCTGCTGTACAGTAATAAAAACTGGGCCCAAAAGAACAGTACCAGAAACCACAATTTCCCAAGATGAAAGCCCAGAAGAAAAATGGCCCACCAATTCACCAAGAAGGCCGCGCTTCCGCGGTCAAAGCTAGGCATTGACTGTGGATCCGCGGTCGTACGGTCGAATTGGTGGATCGTTTTTCTGTTGTTTCCATTAAAAAGACTGCTTGATTTTCTGGTATGGTCAAAATAATTTTTAGAACAGACTTAAAATCAACAGAAACTTTAACACATGGAAATTGCGATTTTGAAAATTCCGCTCGATCGATATTTTAAACGCGTTAGCAAAAGTTAGTAAAGCTTAATGGTCAGGCTCTGATACCAATGTAAGTCCACGGTAGTGTCCCGGCCGTCTAATAGACGCCAAATGAGGAACAAAAACTTTTATACAACTGGCGCTATCGCGTACTATAACCCGGATCTTCTATTAAAGCTAAACTAACAAACTACAAAATGGGTAAAAATGTTATACCGAACGATCCGAGTCCTTCGGTCTTCAACCATCATCCCACACTTTCTTGCGGCTGCTCCGATCTCCTGAATCTCCAGTCTTCTCGTCCAGGTGGCACCACGTCGACGGATCTTTAAATGGGCTCCCGCCTCTGAACCGAGGCAACTCGATCATCAAGTTTGCTAAAAGAGATGACCAAGATTGATGTAGAGAATGAGTAGAACACTTTGTCTCGTAACGTCCAAGTCTATGGACGAACGGTTAATGAAGTTGCCAATTGGAATCGGGTAAATGGAAATTGAGCTATATGAAATTTCCATGAACTTAACTATCATAATCTTTTTTGCCAAATGAATCAATCATCCCTCTTTGAAATGGCCGGCCACTATATGAAGTAAAGGGGGTGAGTGTAGGAAAAGAGGAGGTGACCATAAGCAATACTTATCATGAAGAAAATATCAAAGCAAAAAAAAATACATTAAAGATAAAGGTGACTCTCTAATATGTTGGGTTCCTAGGCACTCTAGTGAGGTCTCACAAGGCATCAACCATGCCAATTTCAAAAAATCCAGGTGCCGAGAAACCCGACTACGGATCGTTGGCTAGAAATCTAGGCGAAAAAGAAATCTAGTTAACAACTTAACAAAAAGGAAACGGAAATACAACATTTGTAAATCCGGTGCTCCACCTCCATAGCTCCGCAACGAAGTCCCCTCGCTGTCCTAGTGAATTCCCGGGCTCTAGCGTCGGCTTCATCGGAGAATAGGCGAGCTAGGTCGTCGATGTCCATGCCGAAGATGATCTACGTCGAGGCATCGCTAGATCAAGCTCCACCTTCACCAAGCCATGAAAACTTGTGAAGGAAACACCCTATACTACTTGGGAAGAGGTATAGGATGAAGAAATAGGAGTTGGGTTCACTTTAGAATTGGATTTCTCACTCAAATACATCAATCACCATTGATGAAGAAAGCTTTCTTCTTGTGAGGAAGAAGAAGAAGATGAAGATAATGTTATGATAAGTATTATTCAAAAAGGAAAATAAATGAATACTTATCATAATGCAACCATGGTCAAGTGTAGAGAATGAATCATGGTTGAGTTGAATGGTTAGGGTTAAGCATGAGACAAAATGGTCACTTGGTCAAAGTCTTCATGAAGCATCAAGAAAGAACAAAGAAAGCCACCATTTTTCTCTTTTGCTATTATTTTCCAAAACTAATAAATAAATAAATGAATGAATAAATAATCATAACCCTAACCATTCAGATAACCATGGTTCAATCTTCACACAAACACAAGTAGACATGTATCATCAAACATGATACAATCAAGTGCACAAAACTATATCGAATATACAATGTGCACATCCGAGCGAGAAAATCCATTTAAAGTGAACCAATACTAGTTAATGCAAAGTAATATATCAAATATATAATTATACATTAAATCATTAAATCAACACTTGATTTAACGATCCGGTCATATCGCATATAACCGACTAGTATCCTATGTATCGGCTTACCGAATCAATCCTTGATTCGATAACTAGGTTATATCGCATACAACCATTCGATACATTCATCGCGAGAATGAAATACGGTATCACATACACGCAATATTCTCGGTCCCGCACATATCTCATATGCGCTCCTATTTCGTTTCGCTTGAGCCAGGAAACCTCTGTGTAGGACTCTAAAGACTCGTCAATACGCCGGCAGCAGATGATGATCATATCAAGCACCCACAAGCCGCAAGCGGTCTGCTAAACGTAACGGCCACCCGGGTATTGAGCGATCAGAAGATCGAAGAGCTAGCCCGCTCACACTCCAGTGAATCCAACCAGTAACACTACCATACAGTCCGGTCTGATCGTCTGATATGTCGCATATCTTACCTAGGGGTGGTAAACGTCAGACCCCAATAGCTCGATAAGTCGTGTCGATATGAGGTCTATAACAATTCGAGAAACTACTGGTAACACTTACCAGTAAATCTCAGCAACCCTGGCCAGGGATTTCCTGTTATAACCAATCGAACACAGCGCAACATCAACTCCCTATACCGGGAGAGATGAATCCCCTCCTATCGCTCATTGCCTCCATGTGACTCGGGACTGTACCCAAAAACCACCGTTTTGCACGCCCTCTTGGACGTGGTAAGATGGAAATCAAAGCACAGTGGGAACCACACAAGACTCTATGACGATCTCGGGTCAACAGACTACTCTGTACCAGTGTCACCAGAGAACTGCCATCTGACGTAAGGTATAATACCATCTGGGAGTTCTCGGCGAGTCCGTCCAGTGTACCCAGTCTCTACTGAGCACCCGTATATCATCTCTGATGTCAAACACCGATGGATATGGGATCATCCATCGCCCATCTGTATGGGTCGAGAAGGTACACGCTAGTCTACTCTGGTATATCGATGCCCCGTCTCGATACACCCACGACTAGGGACTTTGAAGGATGTACTTATGGACTACCATGTCCCCACTAGTATGATCCGCATCATAGTCCAGGCAGTCAAGTACACATCCTAAGGGCTTTACCAACATGTAACAGAGAGACAATCAGTGTACACGTTAAGGTAAAGTACAACCAGATAGCATACTATCATGTCGAGCAAGAAAGTCCTCCCTATATATGTCCCAGCATCCACTACAATATACATCCTATGTATAGTAATGGCCTCTAGGGCATACATATAACTAACAATCTCCCACTTGCACTAGGGACATCTGTAGCAGCGGTTGTAGTATCTCATACTCAACCATCCCATAAAAGTCTCTCTCTGGGAATAGGCCTTCGTGAGTGGATCCGCCGTGTTGTCCTCTGAGTCTGCTCTCCTAACCTCGATCAGCCTGGAGATCAACCATCTCCATGATCAGGTGATACTGCCTTAGAATATGTCTGGATCACTGATGGGACGGGGGTTCATGGCATAAGCCACAACTCCATTGTCACACAATGGTAGGAACTAAGTTCATCTCATGAACTAATATACATCCAAACAGCCTCTTTGGTAGCATCTTAAGCAGCGATGTATCCATCCTTTATCGTCTAGTATGCCACGGTATCTAGCTTGGAACTCTTCCAACATACCGTCCCTTTACTGAGGGTAAAGACAATGCCTGCGACTGACATTCAGTCGTCTTTATCACCCTGGAACACTTCCAGTGATTCTTCCCAGGATTGATTGATACCATCTCACTACTACTAGTGAGATTCCTAACATCCAATTAGATCTATCTCATAGATCCAAAACTCAGGATTTAGGAGGTATCATTTTGATCCTACACGGAGAATCTTTGTGATAAACGGAGATTGATCGAGCGTAGCATAAGAAACTCCTTTCTTATCAAGAGTATGTCATCCACGTACTCTACGAGGATCACCACCATACTCCCTACTACCTTTTTGTTTATACAAGGTTCATCTACCATTTTGATGATGTCAAACTCTTTGACTAACACATCAAAACAGACGTTCCAACTCCGCGATGCCTGCTTTATCAGATAAAGCATCTTGCTCACGTTTCCGCTGCTCCCACTGTCTACGAGGCCCTCTGGCTGTGTACTTATAGACACACTCTTCTAAAACATCATTTAAAAGGAGTCATGGCACCCAACCGCCAGATATCGTAGTCATGGTATGTAGCCGTGACAAGTAGGATCTGGATGGACTTAAGCATAGGTACTGGAAAAGGTTTCATCATTATCCACGCCTGGTCAATGACGAAAACCTTTAACAAGTCTAGCTTTGAAAGTCTCAACTTTTTCATCTACACCAAGTAATTTTCTCAAGATATACTTGCTCCTGATGGGGATTTAACCCTTCAGATATAGTAGCCAAAGTCCATACTTTACTGGTGTACATGGATTCCATCTCAGATCGCTAAGCATCCAGCCATTCTTACAGAGTCTTACTCCTGATGGCCAGCTCGAAACTAGTTGGGTCATCATCTCATGATGCAATCCTCGCTCCCACTGTCATCGAGAAACCAAAGTATCTCTCAGGTGGGTGAGGAACCCTACTAGATCGGCGGAGAGGCTGAGGTTCGTTGGTTACTATTGAATCTTTCGGTTCTACCAAATCATCAGCTGAAGTTTGTATAGCTGGAACCTTTCCAGTTCTACATAACTGACCTTGTCTCGAGCTTGTCCGGATTTTGCTTTTAGACATAGGCCGGACAACCCTAAATCTTAACTAGCTTAAGACATGGGCTCTTCCCATATCATATCAAATATGAAGTGGTAGGCAACTGATTTGATTTGAACCCTTTTCAATAGGTATGCAGCTTCTCAAGTGCATAACTCCCAAAAGGAAATAGGTAACTCTGTAGTACTCATCATAGAGCACACCTTATCATATAGGGTGTGATTGCTCCGCCCCGATATACCATCGTGCTATGGTGTATACGGAGGAGTAATGCTGAGAGAGAATCTCATTCTCCTTTAGAATAGTCCAGGAATTCCATGCACAAGTATTCTCCTCCCTGATCTCATCATAGGACATAATACTTATACCCGTATTTTGGTTCTCTACTTCTAACTTATATTCTGTGAATATCTTAAAAGGTTCGGACTTGTGTTTCAACAGGAACATAGGTCTGAATCTCGAAAGATTATCAGAGAATGTAATGAAGTAAAAAGAACCGGTCTTGGTATGTGTAGACAGGGGACTTACATACATCAACATGTATCATCCCAAGAGTTCACTAACTCTTTCTCTGTTTCCAATAAACAGAGCTATGGTCATCTTATCTTTGTGACATGACTGGCGAGTTTCATAAGATGTAAATTCAAACTAATTTAAATATGCATCTATATGTAACTCCAGCTAGTCGGGTCGTATTGATATGACCTAGTCTACAATACCTCAAGAAGGATCCGTCCATTTCTGAACTCTTCCTCTTGTCTGTGTTCTGTATACGAAGAACTGTAGTTTGATTTAGAACATTAATGCTTTTAGATAACGTGCCTGAACTGATCAACTTTTGATATAGGAAATGTTCAAAACATTATCCAACAATACAAAATTTTATCGTTTCTTTACTAATAAAGAGACAGATATGATTTTGTATATCAGGTTCGGTATCTAATAACATTCGTTCAGAATCAATGTATCGGTAATACAGGGTGACAGTGACCGACAGACTTAGCTGCAACACTTGCCCCGTTTTCTGCCTCATGAAACTTATCACCCGTTCTCAGTTTTTCTACCCTTTTGTAGCCCTATGTAACATCTTACATATCTGGGATCCTGATCCGGTATCATATACCAAGGATGCAGAGGATACTGAGAAACAGTTCTGTATAATG
The DNA here is from genome assembly GCA_030015575.1 of Agapanthus africanus. Taxonomy (NCBI): domain Eukaryota; kingdom Viridiplantae; phylum Streptophyta; class Magnoliopsida; order Asparagales; family Amaryllidaceae; genus Agapanthus; species Agapanthus africanus. Next base: position 590,992,749 of record JASDDO010000014.1, read on the forward strand.
AACACACCCGAAGATGATGCATCAGCATGCAATCTCTTCGTTTGGGCGGCACGGGAATTCTGGAAATCCCCAATTTCTTGCTCGATCTTATAACAATTATAAGTTGGAGCGGGACCAACGTTCCCCAGCTCAGTATAACAAGCGGGTTCGGTCTATATTCCGTATTATTATCTTGATTAAGGCGTGACATGGTCGCTACCAGGAGAGAGAGAGAAGAAAACACTCAGCGTGCGCTCTTGCAAGAATAGATTGGTTATTATTTTATCTAATCAGGATGGCTCCCACTGCTTTTTATCAAATCTTCCTTCAAACCCTAAAAGGAAAGACTAGCCGGGATTAATTACACACTACAAGTTCGCCAATCTTTCTGCCAGGCCAGTGTCGGTACTTTGAGGGAGGTCCCCCGTGCTTTCGCACGAACCTAATTAATGTAAACCTCGTTTTCCCATAGGCGTAACCCCGTTGACACCTTTCTAGACACCTACTTGATCGGCTAATTGTAATGTATAAAACTCTCCCAGGAGTAACTCTTACTCACAGCGGGTATCGGGATCCAACTATCTCATAGAAGGTATGCAATCTCATTGCAAATTTCAACACTTGAAATTCCCGATAATTTTGCCCCTAGCACCCTATGACCTTGACGGAGGTCAACAAACCATAGGCTACTAGTCAAGTTCAACCCGTCATTTCTTGATCGAATTAAACCCACCCGCACGACCCTTGACGGAGGTCAACAAGGCCGCACGACTACCCTAATCCAATCTGCATCATATGCATAAGCAGATAAATACTAGTTAGCTACCGCACATTACGCCTTGACGGAAGTCAACAAACGTTGCACGAATACTAAATAGGACTTATCTGAAATGACGGAGGGCTACGACAGGTTTTTCTGAAAACCTATTGCGTAATGAACTTGATATCGTTGTAGGATCGAATGAATTTTGAAATGGAGTGTCTTTGAGGCTTTTCTAGTTTTGCTAAAGGAGTCACTCCCGGTGAAGGGATCGTCGGTCCTTTCCTTGTCGAATGAGGTGCGGGATATATCATATATATATCACTGTGCAAAGCAAAAACTCTTAAAAGCAATCAAAAGACAAACCGAGTGTGTAGCATCTGCCAGTTATTGCTAAAGGAATCACTCCCGGTGAAGGGATCTCGGTCCTTTCCTTATCGAATAAGGTGCAGGATATATCACATATACCGCTGTGCAAAGCAAGAACTGTAGCTACCTGTTTTATTTTGAAATTCGATTCTACAAAATCTTAGGTTTCTTTTATTTCATTAATCTCATTAATGAAGTCCCATCATTTAAAGTACCTAAACATCACAGATAAATACGACGTACACTTATGCCATCCGCATTCGCCTCGATGTCCCCTCGTGCACCGTTAGGTTAGGTAACTAACGGCAGAGCAGGGCAGGGCTAGCACGGGTGTAAAACATAAGTAACGTCTATATAATATATCATATATACTATATACTGTATCTATCACAGAACATCACATCACAGATATCGCAGCAGAAGAAACATATGAAATATTGGATATACTAGGACGTCCGTGTTTTCAATACGAGCCAGTATAAAACACGGATTCCACGGTTGTGATGAATAGCCAAACCCACACCCCTAGACCCCTACGAGAGCGGCAAGCAACCCTACCAATTCTAGTGTTAGGAGACCCGGACTCGACTCTTCGAGTTGGTCTCCCACTGGACTCCAGAACCCGGTTACTTGTGCCCTCCTCCTTGGGTATATCCTAGTGCGGAAAAGTAAATAATATACAAACGGTGACATCTTCCGCAACCTGAAAGTGCCCCAATAAAAGAATATTACATACAAGTTTTTACATGAATGAAAATGAAAAACACTCATCTCACATAAAAACCCCCCGGCTATTCGAACACGACGTTCCAATATAACATATCCAGCAACACATAACATCACATGTCATCAACGTAAGTAAATATGCGCATCCCAATTGTCGTTGACATATAGCAACGAAACCGGAGATATCACATATTACACTTACGGTCACAGAAAAGAAAGTGTAAAACTACAACAGTTGGAATCCGCAACCTCCTCAGACATCGCATGCCTGACCAAATGAATTTCTTAGACATCGCATGCCTAACAATTATAAACACCGCATTTTAGTCTCAAAATCGAAAACTCTTTTCAATATCAAGTCGGGTAATTCAACAAGATTCCCGAAAAACTGATCGAATGCTCGTCGCAAACTTCAGTAGACGGCTGCACCCCCGACGCCGTCGACGAAGTGCACCAAGGCGGAACACCGCCACCGCGAGCACCCGAACGGATGCTTTCGGCGACGGGGTTCTCCTACAGTCACTTGGTCGGGGCTATGGGGTGTAGCTGTCTATTAAGTTTACCCGGCGAGTATCCGCCTACGCTACGTGATTGCGACGGACTTTTGATCACATCAAAATTCAGTGGCAACCGATCAAGTGAGACTAAACTGCTATGTTTATAACATTCATTCAGTTATCTCATAACTTCTTGTGAATTCCAAGTATTGTACCACATTCAGATAATTAGAAAATGTTAAACTTTCCAATCGAACAATCGAACACCCAAGTTTTCCCGATACAGATCAACACAGGAAACAAGTCTAAAAACATTCAGTTCGTGCCTCAGTACCAACGGTCCAGCCGTAGAAGGGTCAAGCCAACGCCTCACATGTGGCACGCCGTACTGCCCCAAACCCGAAGGTTCAAAGGGCAGTTCAAGACGGTCACATAATCGAGTTAAGGTTTGTTGTCTTCTAGAGGGTCCAACGCGTTACTTGCACTACATAGAACGTCGTTAAACTACGGAAAGATCCAACACTTGGAAATTTCCCGACAGGGGAAAAATTGGGTATTTTTATCCGGTCGAACTTTTTAACATATTCTAAAATTTATCCGGAAAGCCACACATACAAAAATTTGATAATCCGGTCGAATCTCCGAATCCCCAATACAACCCAGAAAATACAACTCTGGAAAAATTATTAAAACTTCCCAGAAAAACCATCACAGAAAACTAGGAATTTAGGTGCAAAATTCGATGCACAAAAAGACAAAGTTGCCGCGGAACCGCCGCATGAGCATGCTCATGCCGCGGATCCGCTGCTATCTTAAGGAATTAGACCCTCGAATTTTGCAGTAAACCTTAGATCTTCCTGCTGATTTTTCTGAATATTTTTAATCTGGAAAAAACCACGATTTTGAAAATTGTCCAGAGAGCTCGTTTAGGGTTGGGGTTTCGGGTCGTTCGGACTTCAAACTCCGTCTGGACTTCGCCTAAGGCTCTAGCTAGGCTTTGATACCACTGTAGGGTTCCTAGGCACTCTAGTGAGGTCTCACAAGGCATCAACCATGCCAATTTCAAAAAATCTAGGTGCCGAGAAACCCGACTACGGATCGTTGGCTAGAAATCTAGGCGAAAAAGAAATCTAGTTAACAACTTAACAAAAAGGAAACGGAAATACAACCTTTGTAGATCCGGTGCTCCACCTCCATAGCTCCGCAACGAAGTCCCCTCGCTGTCCTAGTGAATTCCCGGGCTCTAGCGTCGGCTTCATCGGAGAATAGGCGAGCTAGGTCGTCGATGTCCATGCCGAAGATGATCTACGTCGAGGCATCGCTAGATCAAGCTCCACCTTCACCAAGCCATGAAAACTTGTGAAGGAAACACCCTATACTACTTGGCAAGAGGTAGAGGATGAAGAAATAGGAGTTGGGTTCACTTTAGAATTGGATTTCTCACTCAAATACATCAATCACCATTGATGAAGAAAGCTTTCTTCTTGTGAGGAAGAAGAAGAAGATGAAGATAATGTTATGATAAGTATTATTCAAAAAGGGAAATAAATGAATACTTATCATAATGCAACCATGGTCAAGTGTAGAGAATGAATCATGGTTGAGTGGAATGGTTAGGGTTAAGCATGAGACAAAATGGTCACTTGGTCAAAGTCTTCATGAAGCTTCAAGAAAGAACAAAGAAAGCCACCATTTTTCTCTTTTGCTTTTATTTTCCAAAACTAATAAATAAATAAATGAATGAATAAATAATCATAACCCTAACCATTCATATAACCATGGTTCAATCTTCACACAAACACAAGTAGACATGTATCATCAAACATGATACAATCAAGTGCACAAAACTATATCGAATATACAATGTGCACATCCGAGCGAGAAAATCCATTTAAAATGAACCAATACTAGTTAATGCAAAGTAATATATCAAATATATAATTATACATTAAATCATTAAATCAACACTTGATTTAACGATCCGGTCATATCGCATATAACGACTAGTATCCTATGTATCGGCTTACCGAATCAATCCTTGATTCGATAACTAGGTTATATCGCATACAACCATTCGATACATTCATCGTGAGAATGAAATACGGTATCACATACACGCAATATTCTCGGTCCCGCACATATCTCATATGCGCTCCTATTTCGTTTCGCTTGAGCCAGGAAACCTCTGTGTAGGACTCTAAAGACTCGTCAATACGCCGGCAGCAGATGATGATCATATCAAGCACCCACAAGCCGCAAGCGGTCTGCTAAACGTAACGGCCACCCGGGTATTGAGCGATCAGAAGATCGACGAGCAAGCCCGCTCACACTCCAGTGAATCCAACCAGTAACACTACCGTACAGTCCGTTCTGATCGTTTGATATGTCGCATATCTCACCTAGGGGTGGTAAACGTCAGACCCCAATAGCTCGATAAGTCGTGTCGATATGAGGTCTATAACAATTCGAGAAACTACTGGTAACACTTACCAGTAAATCTCAGCAACCCTGGCCAGGGATTTCCTGTTATAGCCAATCGAACACAGCGCAACATCAACTCCCTATACCGGGAGAAACGAATCCCCTCCTATCGCTCATTGCCTCCATGTGACTCGGGACTGTACCCAAAAACCACCGTTTTGCACGCCCTCTTGGACATGGTAAGATGGAAATCAAAGCACAGTGGGAACCACACAAGACTCTATGACGATCTCGGGTCAACAGACTACTCTGTACCAGTGTCACCAGAGAACTGCCATCTGACGTAAGGTATAATACCATCTGGGAGTTCTCGGCGAGTCCGTCCAGTGTACCCAGTCTCTACTGAGCACCCGTATATCATCTCTGATGTCAAACACCGATGGATATGGGATCATCCATCGCCCATCTGTATGGGTCGAGAAGGTACAGGCTAGTCTACTCTGGTATATCGATGCCCCGTCTCGATACACCCACGACTAGGGACTTTGAAGGATGTACTTATGGACTACCATGTCCCCACTAGTATGATCCGCATCATAGTCCAGATAGTCAAGTACACATCCTAAGGGCTTTACCAACATGTAACAGAGAGACAATCAGTGTACACGTTAAGGTAAAGTACAACCAGATAACATACTATCATGTCGAGCAAGAAAGTCCTCCCTATATATATCCCAGCATCCACTATAATATACATCCTATGTATAGTAATGGCCTCTAGGGCATACATATAACTAACATAATACACCTCACTAATACAATTAATGCAAGAATGAGTCACCTTAACCTAGTCACCAAAACATTTAATGCCATGATGAGTCATTAATCCTAGTCACCATTTCTAGAATCTTCTAGAACCTTGACTCACCCAAAGAAGGAAAGATAAATCCGTTTTTAACCGAATGTTAAAGATGGGTGATAGAAAACTAGAAACTGGCAACTTCCAAAAGCGATCCTGAAACAAATTTCAGGATAACCCCGTAACAGTATAAACATACCCGCATTTGTATTACGACCGAATACAAATGCAACTGAGACAAAGATATTATATCTACACAGTATAATACTCGGATTCGGCTTAAACCAAAGCCTACCAGTTTTATCTGCCCGAAAAATGACACGTGCGTAAACGCACGTGTCATTTTCCGAACCCTGCCATAATACCATACGACATCTACAACGTTTCGCCCGAACTTGGGAAAGTGTCTGTGGGGGACTCTAATGACTCATCAATACACTGGCACTGGGTATAACCACTAGCACGTCAGAGGAACAAGCTGTACGTAACGGTTGCCTATGTATTGAAGGAATGGGAGCAGACGAGCGAACTCATCTAGAAACCCTACTGAGCCTGACAGTGACAATATCCGTACAGTCCGGTCCATTCGTCTATGAGTATCGCATATAAGGCTTAGGGGGCCGGTAAACGTCAGACCCCCAATAGTTGTATAAGTCGTGTCAGAGAGCAGCCCATAACACCATGAGATACTACTGGAATACCTACCAGTATATCTCGATTACCCTGGCTAGGGATTTCATGTAATGGCTCTCCTAAACATAGCGCGATCTCACCCCCAATACCGGGAGAGACGAATCCCCGACGATCTGCTCACTGCCTCCATGTGGCTCAGGACTGTACCCAAAATATACCTGTTTGCACGACTCCTTTGACCCGTGGTAGGGTATAAATCAAAGCACAGTGGGAACTCACACGAGACAAATGACGATCCCAGGTCGACAGACTAACCTGTACACATGTCACCTGGGAACTGCTATATGACGATATGTATAATACCAACTAGCATGTTCCCAGCGAGTCCTGTCCGGTGTACTCATAACCCAATGAGCACCTGTATACATCTTAGGTGAACCCACTAACACTAATGGCTTGTGAGACTGGCCACCGCCCCTCGTCGGGGTCTCGAATGTATACACTAATCTACTCCGGAGTATCGATGCCTTGTCTCGAAACTCCCACGACTAGGGACATTTTAAGGATGTGCTTATAGACTCCAGCTCCCACATATATGATCTCCATCATACTGCTGGTAGTCAAGCAAGAATCTATGGGCTCTATCAACATCTACATGATGATAAAGACAGACCAGATAGCATACTATCATCTTGAGTAAGACTGTTCTATCGGTATAGGTCCTCCCTCAATCATTGCAATCACGTACCTGCGATCCAAAAATTGACTTAGAGGGCACTATATCCAACAGGTCCTCATTTTGCCTAGTCTTCATTTTCTTCAGTCGGCGAGAGTAGTCTTTGTTGATCACAGAATCTTAGACTTTCCGCCAGACCTTGTGGATTTGGGAGGACAGCCGCTGAGGGGGCTGCTCCGGCTTTGCCTGTATCATGTTTTCAGCAGGTGGGGGAGATTTCCTCAACACCGCGGTTGGAGAGTTTTTGCGCACCCTCTTTAGCGGTTCAAAGATGTTCCCGGTTGGAACAGCAGCGTCAACTTCCACCATTGGAGCAGGTAGAGTAAGTTCAGAGGGGGAGTTGCCCCCAGCTCTTCTCACCCAGCTCCAGTGGCGACGTCGAGCGTGTCTTGCAGATGGGGCCACCTCAGTTGTGGAAGCGGCTCTGTCATTCCCCCGGCTTTGATGAGGGGCTACTATTGGTGTCAGCCTGTCGAAGACTGATGTCCGTTGAGAGGGAATGAACAATCTTTCGAAGACCAGTTTTTTTTGAGATAGTGCCCTTAGAGTCAATTATTGGATCGCAGGCACGTGATTGCAATGATTGCGGAGGACCTATACCGGTAGGACAGTCTTACTCGAGATGATAGTTTGCTATCTGGTTTGCCTTTATCAGTTGTGCACAGGTTCAGGTGACTGCTCACTGTTACACTTTGATAGAGCCCTTAGGATCTTTCTTTACTACCAACAGTATGATGGCGATCATATACGTGAGAGTTGGGTGGTTTATAAGCATATCCTTAATTGTGGTCCCTAGTCGTGTGAGTTTCGAGACAGGGCATCGATACTCCGGAGTAGACTAGTGTATACAGTCGAGACCCCGACGAGGGGCTGTGGCCGGTCTCACAAGCCACTGGTGTCAGCTGGATCACCTAAGATGTATACAGGTGCTCATTGGGTTATGAGTACACCGGACAGGACTCGCCGGGAACCTGCTAGTTGGTGTTATACATATCGTCAGATAGCAGTTCCCTGGTGACATGTGTACAAGTTAGTTCATCGACCTGTGCTCATCATATGTCTCATGTGAGTTCCCACTGTGCTTTGATTTCTACCCTACCACGGCTCAAAGGAGTCGTGCAAACAGGTAGTTTTTGGGTACAGTCCCGAGCCACATGGAGGCACGTGAGCAGATCGGCAGGGGATTCGTCTCTCCCGGTATTGGGAGTGAGATCGTGCTGTGTCTAGGAGAGCCATTACACAAAGCCCACGGCCGTGGCAGGAGATTTACTGGTATGTACTCCAGTAGTATCTCAGGGTGTTATTGGGCTTCACTCCGACACGACTTATACTGCTATTGGGGGTCTGACGTTACTAGCCACCTAGGTAGATATGCGATACTCAAAGACGAACGGATCGGACTGTATATACATTGTCACTATTAGGCTCAGTAGGGTTTCCGGATGAGTTCGCTCATCGTCCTCCCTTGAGGTCAGTCTATGGGCAGCCGTTACGCATAGCTAGTACCGCAGACAGCTTGTGGTTAAACCCACTGCCAGGGTACTGACGAGTCATTAGAGTCCCCCACAGGCAGTTTCCCAAGTTCGGGCGAAACGTTGTAGAGGCCGTATAGTTTTATGGCAGGGTTCGGAAAATGCACGTGCGTTTACGCACGTGTCATATTTCGGGCAGATAATACTGGTGGGCTTTGGTTTAAGTCGGATTCGAGTATTATATTGAGTAGATATAATATCTCTGTCTCAGTTGCATTTGTATTCGGTTGTAATAAAAATGCGGGTATTTTTATACAGTTACGGGGTTATCCTGAAATTCGTTTCAGGATCACTTTTGGAAGTTGCCAGTTTCCAGTTTTCTATCAGTCGTCTTTTAATATTCGGTTAAAGACGGATTTATCTTTTCTTTGGATAAGTGTGGATGCTTCTAGAAGGTTCTAGAAGAGGTGATTAGGCTTGTGACTCACTTGTTCATTAATGGTGCTTTAATGGTGCATTTATTGTGTTCATACTTTGTGTTCACACTAGATATTTCTCTTATTGTCACCTCCCCCTCTCCTACACTCACCCCCACCTTCTTATATGTGGCCGGCCCCCCCTCTCTCTCATACACTTGATTGATTCATTTGGTTAAAAGATTATGATAGTTTTGGGGTGTATGGAAATTTCATAGCTTATTTCATTCCATCACCCGAATTAATTGGCAACTTCATTAACTGTTCGTCCAAGGCTTTGGACGAAGCGAGACAAAGTATTCTACTCATTCTCTACATCATTCTTAGTCGTCTCTTTTAGCAAACTTGACGACCGAGTTGCCTCGAGTCAGAGGCGGGAGCCCGTTTAAAGAATCGTTGACGTGGTGCCACCTGAACGAGAAGATCGAAGATCGACGAGATCGGAGCAGCCACAACGGAGCGTGGGATGATGGTTAAAGAACGAAGGACTCGGATCATTCGGTATAACCTTTCTACTCTCTTTACAGTTTGTTAGTTTAGCAATAATGGCAGATCCGGGTTATAGTATACGATAGCGCCAGTTAAAAAGTTTTTGTTCCGCATTTGGCGTCTGTAGACGGCCGGGGCGCTACCATAGACTTACAGTGGTATCAGAGCCTCACCATTTTGCTTTACTATCTTGTGCTAACGCGTTTAAAACATCGATCAGATCGAATATCAAAAACTACAAATTTTCAGTTCTGAGTTTCTGTCTATTTTAAAATGGTTCTAAAAATAATTTTACACATCACAGAAAATTCAGCAGGCTTTTCTAAGAACATGGTAGAAATTTGGTCACGTGACCCTTCAAGACCGCCGCGGAATCGCGGTCAAACCTAGGGTTTGACCGCACATCCGCGGCCAATCTTTGGGATCATTGATCCAAATTTTTACAGTTGCTTCTCAAGGGTAAATTGTGGTTTTTGGTATATATCCTTTGGGCCCAGATTTTGTTACTGTACAACAGATGTATGTGGGGCCCACTTCGTGATATTTAGTCGATCGAAATTTAAACATGTTAGTTTACAGTGCTTACATTATATCTCCGACCGTGAATGTCATTTGATCGGTAAACCGCGTCTGATTGCTATTGTTCTTTTAGACGGGTTTGCGAACGTGACATTCGCGTTGATGTTCTGTGTTGTGTTGTGATGTTGCGGATTTGTCGTGGTGGATAGCAGTGTGCAATGGTAGTGCAGTTTGGATTTATTTGTACATTTGATATTGCGGGGCGAGCGTCCAACATGTGGACTGCCGTCACTGCCTGTTGTATAATATTCTTTTGGGGCACGACCGGGTTGAGGTCGATGTACCCGTTGTATATATTTTTTATTTCTGTAGTAGGTTTTACCCCGCGACGGAGTGCACGGATAGCCGGGTTCTGGAGGGCAACGGGTCCGCATCTCATGGCTTTGAGAAGCAGAGGGGCCTCACTCTAAAATTGGCTGACTATTCGCCGCACTCGTAGGGGGTACTGGTCGACCCAAGGAAGGGTGCTCAAGCTACCGGATTCCGTGAAGTGCAGGGTGGTCCATTCACTTTGCCGCACCCGTGTGGGTCTAGGTTTCATTGCACAGGCTATCCACACGACCAGGGGAACGTCGGGTTTCAGCAGAGGCTCTGTGAAACCCGGGGATCCCAGATTATCTGTATTGTTCTGTGATTCTTATTATTTTTCTGTAATGTTGCATATTATCACGCCTGGAGCGATTATTGTATATTGGTTTTTATACTATTAGATGTTGTATATGTTTTACACCCGTGCTAGTCCAGTCCCCGCTCTGTCGTTAGTTAAGTAACCTAACGGTTGATGACGAGACCCAGTGACGAATGCTGATGGCATATACGTACATTTTATTTTCGTTCTTTTCTGGTGTGATTAATTGATGGGACTGCGTTGATTTTGATCAATACAAAGGAAAACAAACCTATTTGGCAGTTGTTGGAACAAATTTAAAAAGTGTTATTACAAAGACGTTTCCTTTTGTTTTGCATAGCGGTATTCAGTGGAATATCCTGCACCTCATTCGACGGGGCAAGGACCGATATCCCTTCACCAGGACTGACCCCTTGGGTAGAAGTTTGCGTCAGGGTAATAACTTCACTATAGTCGATTACATGTTGCTTTGCATCACGGTATTCAGTGGAATATCCTGCACCTCATTCCACGAGGAAAGAGCCGAGATCCCTTTACCGGGAGTGACCTCTTTAGCAAAGGTTTTCGCCACTATATTTTTATAAAAAGCTATCAGGTTCCTTCAGCGATATCAAGTTCGTTACGTTAAAGGTTTTTCGCCAAAAACCAGCCGTAGCCCTCCGTCATTTCTTTTGGGTATTCAGAAGTATTCAAGCTATGCATTTTAGCCAAAGTTAAGGCATAGTGTTTGGTAGCTGCTGGATATTCATTTGTTGCATAGATGGATGAGTTGGTTTGGGACAGTCGTTCTGCCGATTGGCCAAAATCAAGGGCATGTGCGGGTGGGTTCAAATTGACAAGATAGTGACGGGTAGAACTTGGCATGTGACTTATGACATTTTGACCAAAGCCAAGGTCATAAGAGCATGGGGCAAAAAATCATATCGGGAGTTTCTAAGGAAACTGAAACTTGCCAAGTATGCGCATACCTTCTGGAGTGTGAGTAACTGTTCATACCAGAATATTGCATTCTATACCGCCCATTCTTACGCTCGTGTGTTTATAGGTAGGTGCTTTTAATCCGTGTTTGTTACATGTTTACAGAATACAGGTTTCCAGTACAAATATTGCAAATCAGGATAAATTCTCCACAGTTACGCCAAAAGCAGAACATCTGTTGACAGCAGATAAAAGCCGGGTTCCGGTCATCCATATCCGTCCAGTGCCGAGTACCGGTTCCCGATACAAGACATGTGACAGTAGTCATTCGTGTCTGGGACAAGCACAGAGCACGAGGGGGCTGCACAAGAATCAATGGGTGCGCGGAGCTCGAGGGAGATAAAGTCAAAAGTAAAGAAAAGATAATGCAATCTTGGACTTAGAAATCTGCAAATATTCTGAAAGACTTCTGTGCAATATGAAGATTGCAAACACGAGAAAAAGACAAACCAGAGCAAGCCACCAAAATTGACCACATGACCCCACCACTTGGCCGCGTTTCCGCGGCCAATAGGGGGTATTGGCCGCGGAAACGCGGCCGTACTAGCGCCTCTTCTGGTGGGTTTTCGGTGGTATTTTGGGTGTTTCATCTTATATCTGATGGTTGCCCTAGATCTTCAACTCCCTCCCTATAAATACAGCAGAACTGAGCTCAACCAAGGGGTCCTTCTTTGCATTCTTTTGTTCATCTTTCTTTTGTAGTTCTTTTTTTCTTCTTCTTCTTCATTCTTGTTCCATGAAAATTGTAGTGAGAGCTTTTTGAGTGGGAGATTAATGAAGATGAGGGTTTTGTATCATTCTCTTTTGTTTCTTCTTCCCCTTGAGATTCTTGCTTTCTCTTGATCATTCAACCTCTTCATTGAGCTTGAATGGTTAAGGGTTAGTTATTGATCTCAAGGGTCGTATTTTCTCACGGGACTAGCACTTCATTTCACATGCGTTCTCTACCCTTCCTTTGATCTTGCAACCTCTTGATTGAGCTTGCAAGTTTAAGGGTTGGCTATTGATCACATGCTTGTCTTGAGTCCTAGTTCCTTGTTCTTTTTACTCGCTTTTTATTACTCGCTTTTTATTACTTGCAATTTATTTCATGCACTTAAATTCCATGCACTTATATTCTTGTAATCTTTTCTTTTCGTTGTTCTTTTCTTTTTGCTCTCTTTTGTTCATTTTGTGAATGTTGTAATTATTGTCGTTGTTAAGAATCAATACGGCATTGTAAGTTAACACTTCTTTCCTCATTTCCTTTTCCCGTTATTTTCCATTTGAACTCCGCCCAAATGTTATGCAAGCGCTCCGTTAGGCACCCTACCCTGACAAGGTAACGGTGACTCCTAACCGCGACCGGTTGCGTTCGGTTTGGCCGGAGGCGAAAGCAAGAGACAAGAACGGAAGGACAAGGGTAAATAAGCCGGATTCCACGAATACCGCGCTTAAATCCCCTAATCCACGTTGTTGCCGATTGCTCTAGCTTCAATTGGTCAAGACTCGGCTCAAAGGTTTTGAGTACGGATTTCTTAGCTTACAATTTCGTATCTTTTCTTAACAACTTTATACTTGCAAATAAACACATAGGTTAGATCAAACAACTCATACAAATTCTTTATTGACTCGTCTAAGACAAGAAGGTAAAATACCACCATCTCCCTGTGGACCGACCCGTGCTCAACCGGCTAGCTGCAAAGCGACACCGTCCTGATCGCGGTTACACTTTAATTCTTTGAACATCCGACACGCCAACGGCGTGCGATCAAATGGCGCCGTTGTCGGGGAGACGGTAGCGTATTTTCTTTCTTGTTATTCGGGTTAATATTCTTTTTGTATATATTTAAAAAAAAAAATCTTTTTGTTTTTTTTGATAATTTTTGTGGGCAAGTGTGCAGATTTTTGCGAATTTGCAAACTGCGATTGTGGGAAGCAAAGTGTGCATTCAAGGCAAAGGTGATTACGAAGTACAGTGCCAAAGATCCGGGTAGTTTGACCCCCGCAAGCGAACCTTTCAAACTTACCGGATTTGATTCAACAGGGGTTTCCTAACCCAAAACTTAACGGTACGTATTTTACTAACACCTTCTTCTCAAATCCGACGCCTCCAATATACTATTCTTTGCAGGATTCTTTGCAAGTTCGCTAGCAAACGCTAAAAATTGACTAACCCGTATTTGTTGCAGCGCCGCGCTTAAACTAAAAAAAAAACGATTGTTTTTGAATTGCGCATTGCATACATTAATACGGACTTAAGGGCAAGCGAACCCCACAACATACGGTAAAGGATTTCATCACCTTTTCCGTGGCCCACAAATCACGAACTTGAGCATAACGATTACCCGCACAAATTTTAAAAGAAACTAGACTTTAAGCCTTAAGGACTTCGCGCTCACTAGGAGAAGTTAACTGTGTTTAGAACCTCGCTTAATGATATATTGTTTACGGGGTGTCTAGGAAAGTGTTAACGGCGAAACCGTCAAAAGAGAAAGGGTTATTTAATTAAGGAACTTCGCGAAAGCATTGGAAAACCTCCCCTTATCTCTGCACTTACCTGGCCTCGTGAGCAGTGTATCTTGAGCCCGTTTCTCGACACAGTTTTACTTCGCCAATCAAGTTCTGGAGCAGGTCTAGTTGACCTAGGTGAACCCTAGAACGATTAGGTGTGTGGTATTTTTGTGTCGTGATTATTTTTGTTCATATTCTTTTTTGTGTATATTTCATTCTTTTGCTAACAACTAACTAAAAAAAAAACACATTCTTTTTCCCCTCCTTTTCTCTACCTTTCTCTCTCTCTCTTCATATCATGGGTACCCCACCTCGCAAAACTCTTGCCGAACTTTGGTACCCACAACCAGACATTACTTCATACGGTTCTTGTTTTGGTCGAACTTCAAACGATCCATCCATGCCAAAAATTTCATTAAGAGATCGGATAGACGCGTCTAGGACGAACAACTGGACCCCGCAATCCACTTCGTATCAACCGTTTCAAACATTCACCCCTTCTTGTGTTGATACCCCTTTTGACAGTCCAGTTGTAACCGCGAGACCAATGTCCATTGCTGAACATATTGCACAATCTCGTAGCCGATCTTTCACTCCTTTCACCGCTTCAAATTCTTTTGATCAACAATTCCATTCACCTTCCTATCCAAATGTTGATCCTGCTCCTGTCCAGCCATTCAATTCCTACCAATCCTACCCTACTTTTGCACCTTCCCTAGACATTGCTTCTACACAGCCTTTTGGGAGTTTTCAGTATCCAAACAACTTTGAATCTTTTACTGAAACCCCTTCACAACCAATGTCTAGTCTAGAACAGTCGTTGGAAGACTTTAGGGTAGCGTCAAGCCAACAGATGATGGATTTGAATGCGTCCATGGCCACTCTCATACAACCTAGTGACCCGGTAGCTAGTTTTCAACTAGCTCCAACTTTTTCAATGTATGATGAGGCGGCAGGACAGGCTGTGAATTTGAGTGGAGAGAGTGAGATGTACCCCCTTCCAAATCAAACCTACCCGTCCCAAATTGAATCCCACAACTCCTGTTTTGAAAGTCTATCGAGTATCCCACATGATTTATCAATTGAAGATAGAATGATGAATGAGTTGTGCGACTTCGTAGTGTTTGATTTGCCCGATTGTGAAGGGTCTTTTCCAAGTGAAACCGATCCTAAACCTTTTGACCTCTACACCTCCACTCTAGAACCTGAATCGATTGATATCCATGCTTTTGATGAGGTGTCTGAGAAAATTGACTTTCACTTGATTGAGGATATTGACGCCGGGAATATTTTGGATGATGAACCCGTAGATTTGACTGAGTTTTTCTCTCCAATTCATCATCCCGAGTCCTTAAATGTTTTTCCCGAACCCCATATGCGTCTTGATTTTGAAGAAAAATGCATGGATGTGCTAAATTTTGAGGAAATTTTTGAGGATAGTCTTGAGGATGAACCAGTTTTGTTTGATGAGTCGGATTTACCTATTCATCCTGTTCCTTCCACTAACTGTGTACACCCTCCTGAGCCTTTAACCGATAACCTTCCTCAACCACTTCCCTCCATCCTTTCCATCGTTCCGACCTTGCAAGAACCCGTCTCACTTTCATTTACTATGTCTGGTTTACCGAGTTCGGCGTACCCATGGTTTCTTACGAATCTTGAGGGATTTGACCCAATCTCTCGACGGGTTAATAGATTAGCACAATCGCTTTTTACACATCGCTCATCACAAATTGTGCTAATCTATTTACTCTATTTGCACCCTCAAGTTCGTACTCCACTTCTTTTTCCCTTCCGCCATTCTTCTTCTCATCTACCGAGACCGCATTCCACTTCTCTCCACATACGGTCTCGCATAGTCTCCATTTCTTACCTCCCCACCTTCTTTCACCAACCACTGCTTTACCATGATAAAATCTTTGAATGGTTGGTGTTAACTTTTGGCCTGTGTAAGGCCTTGTATAGTTTGATACTGTTCTTTCCCCCCTAATCCTGAACTTCAACGCTTAACAGTGGAAACACTGTTTCACTTAAGTTTGGGGGGGACATTTTTTGTATATATTTTTTGTTTTCCTTTTTTGTTTTGTATATAATTTGTTTTTAGAGGGAGCGTCGACAATTTTGACCCTCTTGGTATAGCCTGACAGTGAGGGCACTGTCAAGTTTAAGTTTGGGGGTGTGCTTGGTAAGCTTTCTTCCTTCGCATTCATTTGTATATTTTGCATTTGCATACCTTATTTAAAAACCCATAAAAATCGAAAAATTTTCCAAAAAAAATATAAAAACTTTGTCGTCAAGTTGGCTAATAGGGTAACTTAGATTTTTATTCCGAAAGTTTAGTCGATACAATAGAAATAACTAAATTCTAGGCTTTGGAATTGAAAACCATAAAAATAACCCTCATTCTGTCTAACTTTGGTAAGTATACGTCCTTACAATTTTTGAGTTCAGTTCTTGAGTGAAGTCAAGATAAAGGGAAAGTATTGAAGCTTTACCGGAGGATAAGTCTGAAAAATAGTTTCTTTTCTTGAGTTCAAATTTAGAAAGTATATACCTTACAACTGCACTTACACGCACCTTGAAACTTGGGATAGTAGAGGATACCTAGAAATACTCTTGTCTGAAAGCCTAGTATGAAGGAAATAACGGTATTTGAAGCTAAACACCAAAAAGAGCATGTGAAAAATATATCCGGTCTTGAAAAAGAAAAAAAAAAGAAAAAAAAAGAAAAAAAAATAGAATAAAGTCAAGACCTGGAAACTGCTATTTACGCTTTAAGCTCACACATTCAGTAATCGGCTGTTAGTGCCTCAAGAAGCATTAATAGTCGCATGAAAGGTGTGTGAGCAAATCCGTCCATCCTTAATGAAAAGAAGTAGTATTAGGTAGTAGGGCAAGGGTATTATAGCTTGAATTGAATTCTTGAGTGTAGGGGTGCAAATATACACACACGTAGGGGTGTACAATCGATGTTTGGATAAAAGATAGAAATAAAAAAGAGACTTGTGTTTTCTGTAAAGTTGATAAAAATCCCCGATTTGAGGCCTCACTTTACAAGGAAAACTCAGGAGATCCAAGGTTAAATAGATAGGAGGTGTGAAAAATAAGGGTTGGATATTTCTAACTTAGGATGATAGAGTTTCTAATGTAAATACTAAACTGTAGGAGTAGAATCATTGTTAACTTATGACACTAGCTTGACGGGATTTTGTGGGTGTAATCCGCTGAAAACCCTCAGGAGACAACACTCCTCCTACTAGGGACACCTAGAGGTTTAACGGCTTGTTGCACATGCTCAGTGCAATCGCGTTCCCTGCGAAAGTGCGGCTATCATTATTTTTGTGAATAATTGGTTCTGCTCGGGACGAGCAAAAGTTAAGTTTGGGGGTATTTGTTCATACCAGAATATTGCATTTTATACCGCCCATTTTTACTCTCGTGTGTTTATAGGTAGGTGCTTTTAATCCGTATTTGTTACATGTTTACAGAATACAGGTTTCCAGTACAAATATTGCAAATCAGGATAAATTCTCCACAGTTACGCCAAAAGCAGAACATCTGTTGACAGCAGATAAAAGCCGGGTTCGTTCATCCATATCCGTCCAGTGCCGAGTACCGGTTCCCGATACAAGACATGTGACAGTAGTCATTCGTGTCTGGGACAAGCACAGAGCACGAGGGGGCTGCACAAGAATCAATGGGTGCGCGGAGCTCGAGGGAGATAAAGTCAAAAGTAAAGAAAAGATAATGCAATCTTGGACTTAGAAATCTGCAAATATTCTGAAAGACTTCTGTGCAATATGAAGATTGCAAACAAGAGAAAAAGACAAACCAGAGCAAGCCACCAAAATTGACCACATGACCCCACCACTTGGCCGCATTTCCGCGGCCAATAGGGGGTATTGGCCGCGGAAACGCGGCCGTACTGGCGCCTCTTCTGGTGGGGTTTTGGGGGTATTTTGGGTGTTTCATCTTATATCTGATGGTTGCCCTAGATCTTCAACTCCCTCCCTATAAATACAGCAGAACTGAGCTCAACCAAGGGGTCATTCTTTGCATTCTTTTGTTCATCTTTCTTTTGTAGTTCTTTTTTCTTCTTCTTCTTCATTCTTGTTCCATGAAAATTGTAGTGAGAGCTTTTTGAGTGGGAGATTAATGAAGATGAGGGTTTTGTATCATTCTCTTTTGTTTCTTCTTCCCCTTGAGATTCTTGCTTTCTTTTGATCATTCAACCTCTTCATTGAGCTTGAATGGTTAAGGGTTAGTTATTGATCTCAAGGGTCGTATTTTCTTACGGGACTAGCACTTCATTTCACATGCGTTCTCTACCCTTCCTTTGATCTTGCAACCTCTTGATTGAGCTTGCAAGTTTAAGGGTTGGCTATTGATCATATGCTTGTCTTGAGTCCTAGTTCCTTGTTCTTTTTACTCGCTTTTTATTACTCGCTTTTTATTACTTGCAATTTATTTCATGCACTTAAATTCCATGCACTTATATTCTTGTAATCTTTTCTTTTCTTTGTTCTTTTCTTTTTGCTCTCTTTTGTTCATTTTGTGAATGTTGTAATTATTGTCGTTGTTAAGAATCAATACGGCATTGTAAGTTAACACTTCTTTCCTCATTTCCTTTTCCCGTTATTTTCCATTTGAACTCCGCCCAAATGTTACGCAAGCGCTCCGTTAGGCACCCTACCCTGACAAGGTAACGGTGACTCCTAACCGCGACCGGTTGCGTTCGGTTTGGCCGGAGGCGAAAGCAAGAGACAAGAACGGAAGGACAAGGGTAAATAAGCCGGATTCCACGAATACCGCGCTTAAATCCCCTAATCCACGTTGTTGCCGATTGCTCTAGCTTCAATTTGTCAAGACTCGGCTCAAAGGTTTTGAGTACGGATTTCTTAGCTTACAATTTCGTATCTTTTCTTAACAACTTTATACATGCAAATAAACACATAGGTTAGATCAAACAACTCATACAAATTC
This sequence comes from Agapanthus africanus, assembly GCA_030015575.1. Taxonomy (NCBI): domain Eukaryota; kingdom Viridiplantae; phylum Streptophyta; class Magnoliopsida; order Asparagales; family Amaryllidaceae; genus Agapanthus; species Agapanthus africanus. The sequence continues at coordinate 591,011,827 of JASDDO010000014.1, forward strand.
TTTATTGACTCGTCTAAGACAAGAAGGTAAAATACCACCATCTCCCTGTGGACCGACCCGTGCTCAACCGGCTAGCTGCAAAGCGACACCTTCCTGATCGCGGTTACACTTTAATTCTTTGAACATCCAACACGCCATCGGCATGCGATCAGTAACGTGAGTGGATTCTGTCACGTTATCATGCGATGAGAGTTGGATCCCGATTCCCACTGATGAGTCGGTTTACTCTTTCGGGTGATCCCGATTGATTCTTCTTTCAGGTTTGGAGGAGAATTTGACAGTACAGTAGGAAGTTTCCGGATTAGATAAAGTGATAACCATTCTGATCTAGGTTAGAGTGCACGCAGAGTGTTTCTTTTCTCTCTCTCTTTGGCAGCAACCTTTGACCGACCCTAGACTATGACTCAGTGACCAAGTTGACTGAACCTTCTTAAAATACTGGCTTTTAGATTGTCCAAGTTGCATAAGTCATTGCCACTTCTTCTTTTACCCTTTGCATTTCTCAGAACACCCCGTATTACTACGGACATCCACTTCCATTGGATAGATCCATCGTATGGTTATATACGAACTCGAAGGGACTTCTTCGAGGATGGATCCAGGTTTACGAGAAATAAGAATTGGTTTATTCAGTTGTCTTTTATTATCACCTTCTCTCAGGTTGCGAGGGCTCCTTGGTTTAGGAGAGTACACCTATTACGCTTATTGGATAGTCTTATTCCAAACCATAGGCAGGTGCCGAAAGGTAGGGAATGAAGAAAACCAATTAGCCTAAGTAGGGTGTGCAGAAGGTAATATGTAAAGACAAAATAAATGGATTAGAAAGAGGGCAAAGTAAATTGCGACTGATATTATTCACGACCAAACCGCGTACTTCATCGCCACTCCTATTTCACCTCTAAAAGAATAAGGTATTATTCAGTTGTCTTTTATCATCACCTTCTCTCAAGATACGAGTACTCCTTAGTTTAGGAGGGTACACCTATTATGCTTACTGGATAGTCTTCTCCCAAACCATAGGCTGGTGCCGAACGGTAGGGAAGGAAGAAAACCATTTAGCCTAACGATTGTGTACAGAAGGTAATGACTAAAGAAAAATAAAGGGATTTGGAGAGATGGCAATAAAATATACGGTTGAAATCATGAATTGGATTATGGAAGAGGCATTACTAGGAATACCAGGATACCCCTACGAAACATTTTCATGTTTCAGTGCATTGTTAAAAGAAAACTGTTTTCCCGATTAGATACTTACTCCAAGGGTATGTATTTACCAGGTTTCATTCTCATGTCTGTATGGTTTTACAGATGATGAGTGGGAGTAAGTTATTGGGAATAAGGTGATTATCCTCATTATATCGGAATTCGTTGTAATTGGTGATATTTGAGGAAATCGCCAGGGTACAGTTTTCCACCTACGACGCACAGGTTTTGAGTTGTTCAAACTCAGCGGACTTATACAGAGTATTGTATGTTGTCCAAGTGTCCATCAGGACAAAGGGGTAGGTCCTCGTACTATGTTCTGTTTACTTCTGACTTCTCTAGTTTTTAGACAAGTGTTTCGTAGAAATACAAGGTCTAAGTTTTGAGAAGTTGTGGGTATAAGAATAAATTAGAGAACCAGGTATCACAAGTATCGGTATTCTTCAAAGAGATCGAAGATGTAGATTCTTTTGATTAGTATTCAGATGATAGTAATGGTTTTGAGAAACTTGTTTCTCTTTCAGGTTGCTCATAATTGGATGGATTCCTAAGTTGAGTAATGATGATTAACCTCTTTCCATTAAGTTGATATGCACTGGAGACAGCTGCATGATTTGAATCTGGTTCCAATTAAATAAGTGCCAAAGTTTCTATATTGGATATAGAATGATTCATACCTTAAAAGATGTTAAGGTACGGGGAGTTGTCCAGCTTATGCTTAAAACCAGACTCTGGATAACTCGGGGCACGTTTCTGTAATGGCTGTTTGTGGGTTGACCCTGGGTATGACGAGGGTTGATTTTCTACCATCTGGAAGATCAATAGTGATATTGTTCTTGACTCGCCACAGTTTTAGTAAAATGGATTTTTCAGAAAACAGTAGTGGGAGTATGGTAGAACTGGAAGTGATTCCAGAACCGCGAACGATTACGAAAAATTTAATAGGACCTATATATTCAATCAGGTTTGACATTCCATTAGCCACTCTGCAGATATGGTGGGTAACCTCAGACACCCGAGAGGTACTTCGGTAGCCTCAAGGACGGTGACAGGGAGGTTCTTGCTTACCCAGACTTGACACTACTGTTGATTCCAGACTATGAGACCCGGCAGGAGGTTAAGTATAGCGTCGTTCTAAACTAGCTTTAGAAGTGCACGTATATATTATTCTGCCAGAGGGTTGTCGTAGTCAGTGAGAGCAGCGGAAGCATAGTGGGCAAGATGCTTATGTCTATTTATAGACTTGAGCAGTTATAGCGGAGATAGATCATCTAATTTTGAAGTGAAAGTCATGGTTTGACTTCATCAAAATAGGGGATGGATCTGTTAAGAAGGTAGTAGGGTGTGATGTCATGGTATTTGGATAACATACACAGAGTAGGAAGTAAAATTCCTATACTACGATCGGTTGTACTATAGTAGTCACACAGTTGTTTCTCCAGACAAGATATGGATATAATATCAGACATTCTGGTTTCTAGATCTATGGTTTTAGATCTGGATTTTGGGTAGTTTCCCAATGTGGGTACTTTGACAGTATTCTAATGGTTTTTAGAATAGATGACTCCTGGCATGGTGGTGTACCTGCAGGTGATGGAGTCACCCTCTCTAAAGGCGTCTTACAGACTAAAGGGGAGAGGGATGTGCATGATTGGCAGATCACTTGCTTAGGCAATTGAGTCAATCGTGAGATGTCAAGTACCACACCAAATGTTGTTTTTGCACTAGATGCAATAAGTTTGTATTAATCCAATCATGGAGAAACATAAGGAAGCAGTTTTAGAACATAAGTACATGTTCTACGGATTTGATGACGGCAGCCTCCTTCGGGAGACGGTTATCATTCTAGGCTTCAAAGGTGACATGGATGACAGAGTGATTGTCAGAGTTATAGTTTTCCCTCTGACGAGGGACTGTATTATGGACAGGTGGTCCAAGAGGATACTGATTAGGTTCAGTGATCGATACAGTCTAAGAAGTTTGGATTTGGAGTTCATTTATGAACTAGGTCCCATCAGATATCCAGACATATTCTAAGACAGGTATTACTCGATTCGGGAGATGGTTTTCTCCGTGAACTTGAGATTTAGAGAGATATAGAATGAAACATCTAGGCGGATCCACTTACTGAGGCTATTTCTCGAACACAATAGTTTTACAAACGGGCTTTGTGAAACTGATTAGTAGAGGAGTTGGATGTTCGGTTTCACACGGGCTGTGAGTAGTCGACATCACAATAATTAGCCTTGAGTGCAAGTGGGAGATTGTTAGAGATAGTTCCCTCAGAGTCAATTATTGGATCGCAGGCACGTGATTGCAATGATTGCGGAGGACCTATACAGGTAGGACAGTCTTACTCGAAATGATAGTATGCTATCTGGTTTGCCTTTATCAGTTGTGTACAGGTTCAGGTGACTGATCACTGTTACACTTTGATAGAGCCCTAAGGATCTTGCTTTACTACCAACAGTATGATGGCGATCATATACGTGAGAGTTGGGTGGTTTATAAGCATATCCTTAATTGTGGTCCCTAGTCGTAGGAGTTTCGAGACAGGGCATCGATACTCCGGAGTAGACTAGTGTATACAGTCGAGACCCCGATGAGGGGCGGTGGCCGGTCTCACAAGCCACTGGTGTCAGTTGGATCACCTAAGAAGTATACAGGTGCTTATTGGGTTATGATTACACCAGACAGGACTCGCCGGGAACCTGCTAGTTGGTATTATACATATCGTCAGATAGCAGTTCCCTGGTGACATGTGTACAGGTTAGTTCATCGACCTGAGGTCGTCATTTGTCTCGTGTGAGTTCCCACTGTGCTTTGATTTCTACCCTACCACGACTCAAAGGAGTCGTGCAAACAGGTAGTTTTTGGGTACAGTCCCGAGCCACATGGAGGCACGTGAGCGGATCGGCAGGGGATTCGTCTCTCCCGGTATTGGGGGTGAGATCGTGCTGTGTCTAGGAGAGCCATTACATAAAGCCCACGGCCGTGGCAGGAGATTTACTGGTAGGTACTCCAGTAGTATCTCAGGGTGTTATTGGGCTTCACTCCGACACGACTTATACTGCTATTGGGGATCTGACGTTACTAGCCCCCTAGGTAGATATGCGATACTCATAGACGAATGGACCGGACTGTATATACATTGTCACTGTTAGGCTCAGAAGGGTTTCCGGATGAGTTCGCTCATCGGCCTCCCTTGAGGTCAGTCCATGGGCAGCCGTTACGCATAGCTAGTGCCGCTGACAGCTTGTGGTTAAACCCACTACCAGGGTACTGACGAGTCATTAGAGCCCCCCACAGACATTTTCCCAAGTTCGGGCGAAACGTTGTAGAGGCCGTATGGTTTTATGGCAGGGTTCGGAAAATGCACGTGCATTTACGCACGTGTCATATTTCGGGCAGATAATACTGGTGGGCTTTGGTTTAAGCAGGATCCGAGTATTATATTGAGTAGATATAATATCTTTGTCTCAGTTACATTTGTATTCGGTTGTAATACAAATGCGGGTATTTTTATACAGTTACGTGGTTATCCTGAAATTCGTTTCAGGATCACTTTTGGAAGTTTCCAGTTTTCAGTTTTTTATCAGCCGTCTTTTAACATTCGGTTAAAGACAGATTTATCTTTTCTTTGGATAAGTGTGGATGCTTCTAGAAGATGTGATTAGGCTTGTGACTCACTTGTTCATTAATGGTGCTTTAATGGTGCATTTATTGTGTTCATACTTTGTGTTCACACTAGATATTTCTGTTATTGTCACCTCCCCCTCTCCTACACTCACCCCCCACCTCCTTATATGTGGCCGCCCCCCTCCTCTCTCTCATACACTTGATTGATTCATTTGGTTAAAAGATTATGATAGTTTTGGGGTGTATGGAAATTTCATAGCTTATTTCATTCCATCGCCCGAATTAATTGGCAACTTCATTAACCGTTCGTACATGGCTTTGGACAAAGCGAGACAAAGTATTCTACTCAATCTCTACATCATTCTTGGTCATCTCTTTTAGCAAACTTGACGACCGAGTTGCCTCGAGTCAAAGGTCGGAGCCCGTTTAAAGAATCATTGACGTGGTGCCACTTGGATGAGAAGATCGGAGATCGACGAGATCGGAGCAGCCACAACGGTGCGTGGGATGATAGTTAAAGAACGAAGGACTCGGATCGTTCGGTATAACCTTTCTACTCTCTTTACAGTTTGTTAGTTTAGCAATAATGGCAGATCCGGGTTATAGTATACGATAGCGCCAGTTAAAAAGTTTTTGTTCCGCATTTGGCGTCTTTAGACGGCCGGGGCGCTACCGTATACTTACAGTTTTCTGGTACTTGAAGCTCTTTTGACGACTTCACCCGCAGCAGGAGTTGGAACGACCAATTTGTCGAAGACCGATATTTTGGTAGGCAAAGCACCTTTGACGACTTCACCTGCCGGAGGAGTTGGGAGGACTATCCGTTTTGGGACAACCCCTTCAGGTATTGTGAGCCTCTTTGCGGGCTCACTTGAGCTTCGACTCAGCATGTTGAAGACTGAGGTGGCAAACTTGGACGGCCCGTTGAGAGGGGCCGTGATGGTTGCCTGTCTATCGAACACCGACTTCTTAGGAGCTTCCTGTGGTGGCACTGGGGCGCTGAAACTCGCCGGCGGGAGGATGGTCCCGAAGAACAATCCAGTGGTGGCTTGAGTTACCTGTCCCGCCGGCATTGAAAAGATGGAGGTCGCATTGGGCCCATATGTCACTCCTCCAGTTGGGGTGGAGGGGGAGTCGCTGTTGTAGTTTGTGCATCTTGAAGCCATTGATCTTTTTTCTCTTCTTCTTCCAACATAGGAGAAAGACACCAAATCTTAGTACCTCAAACCAAAGGGCAACCATAGCAAAACTGCGATTTTGTTCGCGAAACACGACACACGAAGTGTGGAGTGGAAAGTGGAAAAGGTCCCACCGGGCGTGCCAGAATCTGTACACCGCCGAAAACGGGGACGAAACCGGGATGGATCGTCCTACCTGAAATTGGGGCAGATGCTATTCGGATTTATCCGTCCACCTCTCCGAAGATACCAAGTTGATTTATGGCCCCGTATATCGGAGGATTGGACGGATGCGGCCGTTGTAGCGTGACTTCGTAAGATTCCCCCTCATTTTGCGAAGGGTTTTTGATTGTGGGGACGCTCTTCCATGCAGACGCAAGCCCCTGCAGTTAATTACGTTACCGCATCGCCATAACCAGTTTCTCCTGCTCCGGAAGTTCACTTCGTGTCGTGTATGTTTTTGTTTGTTTTGGTTGCCCGTGGATTGTATACGGAGACTAGTTTCTGTCGTCCCCCGTAGGGTGCGGCCTAGTCCAAATCCGTATATTTGAGATTTGGTTTTGGGTCAAGGATTTGCTTGACGATGTCCACGTTTGTAGCTTGGTTTGCCAACGGGGATGAACTTAGGACGCAGATCTCATATAAATGAGGTCCTTCAGTTCACGTGATATTTAGGTTTGATCTAAGGATCGTTAGTCATATTTGAGACTAAGATTAACTTATAAGCAGTGAGTATGTAGGCCCAACTTATCATTAAATCATATATGAATAGCTCATCGATAGTATACGGTAGTCATTATGTAGACAGTCTGCAAGGCGAAACATATGAGTTTAAGGATGTCGCGGTCCATCATTCAACTTGCGCGCACGTGTTTTTGTTACGTGACGAAGTGAGCGATGTTGATATGAAATGTGCCCAATTTGGTGTACGATCCGATTTGAGGCGTGCACTTCAATTTGGAAGTGCATCAACGAAAGAAGCTTGTTGGTCGTCGGGACCCGCCATCTCTCTTAAGACGTTGAGGAATTACAATGATATATATCAAAGGTGTGAAGAGATGTACCTTTAAACCGAATCCCGTATTTGAGGGAAAATATTGTGATAGAATTAAGAATCGTTAGTCATATTTGAGACTACGATTAACTTTGGAGATATGAATGAAGATCGGTTTGGATATCAGTTTGGATATCACAAACATAAGCTTAGCTAATTTGGGACAGGATTGGGTTGCCATGTTTGAGGCGAATATTTAGTTTAAGGACATTTTGGTCCATTATCACCGTATTGGGGGCGAATATTTAGTTTAGGGACATTTCGGTCCATCATTCAACTTGCGCACACGTGTATTTGTTACTTGATGAAGTGAACGAAGTTGATATGGAATGTGCCCAATTTGGGGCACGATCTGATTTGAGGCATGCACGTCAATTTGGAAGTGCATTAAGAGAAGTTGTTGGTCGTCGGGACCTGCCACCTCTCTGAAGACGTTGAGAAATTAAAACGACATATATGAGAGGTGTGAAGAGATGTACCCTTAAACCAAATCCCGTATTTAAGGGAAAAGATCATGGTGGATCATCTAAAAATCATTAGTCATATTTGAGACCAAGATTAACTTAGGAGATATGGGATGAATATCATTTTGGATTTCATCGATAAGAGATCATTAGTCATATTTGAGACCGAGATTAGTTTGGGCAATCATGAGCATATGGGCTCGGTTGATTTGAATCAAGAAGGTTCTTTCCTCAGAGGGCCTAGCCAATTTTGGGCTTGATCTGCTCAGTGGTCTTTTTTTTTTTATTGAAAAGTGCTAAGAACTTTCTTGGGCTCTGTTTAACCAATCCCCCTTATATGCAAACAGTGTTGAGCACTTACATAAGTTCTGAAGCCAACATATGATCGTGTGAAGCTTTTAGTCATGGGGAATTACCCAATAAGTGTAAAACACTTTACTCCTTTTGTCTTTATATAGAGTGCCAGGCGCTCTTTATAGCGTTCACGTGGGGAGAGCGTGAGGTGCTAGGTGTCGGGCGCTGCCCAATGAGTGCTAAGCACTCTTTTCTTCTGTGGCGCCCACGTGAGGGACACGTGAGGCGCTGGACGCTGCCCAATGAGTTCTAAGCACTCTTTTCTTCTGTGACGCCCACGTGAGGGACATGTGAGGCGCTGAGTGCTAAGCGCTGCCCGATGAGTGCTAAGCACTCACTTATACTGTGGTGCCTACTTGAGGGACATATGAGGCGCTGGGTGCTAGGCGCTGCCTGATTAGTGCTAAGCACTTTTTTCTTCTATGGCGCCCACGTGAGGGACACGTGAGGTGCTGGGCGCTAGGTTTTTCCTTATATGCTTTGTTTTGAGGAATTTGATTCCTAGTTCTTTTCTGAATCTTTGATTCTCAAGAACAAGTTCATCCCGATGAGAATTAAATTCTCAACTTATGGGAGACTTGTCTTGTGGATCTTCGATCAAGATAAAGAACCAAGTTCTTTTAAAAGGGTTAAACCCTTCAATAGGTAAATGAGATGTTTGAAGGGTTCCTAGGCACACTCAAGAGGTCTCACAAGGCATCAACCATGCCAATTTAAAATTTTATGGGTGCCGAGAAACCCTAATACGGATCGTCGGCTAGAATTCTAGGCGAAATTCGAATCTAGTTAACAACTTAACTAAAGATAAGAAGCTACAACCTTTGTAGATCCGGATATCCACTTCCTAAGCTCCACGTAGGCGTCCTCTCGCTGTCCGTCTCGAATCCTGAAGGCAAACGTCGGCTTCATTGGAGAATTGGGCGGACTAGGTCGTCGGCTTCGTGCCGAAGATGATCTACGTCGAGGCATCGCAAGTTCAAGCTCCAACTTCACAAATTTGTGAAACTTGTGAAGAAAACACCCAAAACAACTTGGCAAGAGGTAGAGGGTGAAGAAATAGGAGGTGGGTTCACTTTAGAATTGGATTTCACTCACTTTTGCTCAAGTTGCCATTGATGGACTTAAGCTTTTCTTGAAGAAGAAGATGATCAAGAAGAAGAAAGAATATGATAAGTTATTTCAATAATAGAAAAGAAATCAATACTTATCATATCCTAACTAAGGTTAAGTGTAGAGAATAGACCATGGTTACTTGGATGGGTTAGGGTTAAGCATGAAGACAAGAATGGTTAAGAAGTCAAAGCTTCATGAAGCTTCAACTAGAAACAAATAAAGCCACCATTCTCATCTAAATCATTTCCAAATAAATAAATGAACAAATAAATAAATAAATGAATAAGCAAAACCCTAATCATCAAATTAACCATGGTTTACTTCTATACACTTAACTAAATGATCAAGTATCATCAAACATGATACAAATATGTGCACAAAAGTATATAACATATACTTCTTGCACATCAAGTGAGAAAATCCATATAAAGTGAACCAATACTAGTTAATGCAAAGTAATATATCAAATATATAATTATACATTAAATTATTAAATCAACATTTGATTCAATGATCCGGTCATGTCGCACATAACCGACTAGTATCTAATGTATCGATTTATCGAATAAATGTTTCGATAACTAGGTCATATCGTATACAACCAATCGAAACATTCATCGCGAGAATGAAATGCGGTATCACATACACGCATTATTCTCGGTCCCGCACATATCTCATATGCGCCCCTATTTCGTTTCGATTGAGCCAGGAAACCTCTGTGTAGGACTCTAAAGACTCCTCAATACGCCGGTAGTAGATGATGATCATATCAAGCATCCACAAGCCGCAAGCGGTCTGCTAAACGTAACGGCCATGCGGGTATTGAGCGATCAGAAGATCGACGAGCTAGCCCGCTCACACTCCTGTGAATCCAACCAGTAACACTTACCGCACAGTCCGGTCTGTTCGTATGATATGTCGCATATCAAGTCTAGGGGTGGTAGACGTCAGACCCCAATAACCGATAAGTCGTGCCGATGTGAGGCTCATAACGGGTCGAGAAACTACTGGTAACACTTACCAGCAAATCTCTGATCAGCCCTGGCCAGGGACTTCCCTGTTACGGCCAATCGAGCACAGCGCAACATCAACCCCCAATACCGGGAGAGTCGAAACCCCTCCTATCGCTCATTGCCTCCATGTGACTCGGGACTGTACCCAAAGACCACCGTTTTGCACGCCCTCATGGACGTGGTAAGGTGGAGATCAAAGCACAGTGGGAATCACACAAGACTCTATGACGATCTCGGGTCTACAGACTAACCTGCACAAGTGTCACCTGAGAACTGCCATCTGACGTGAGGTATAATACCATCTGGGAGTTATCGGCGAGTCCGTCCAGTGTACCCAGTCTCCACTGAGCACCCGTACACCATCTCTGATGTCAAACACCAATGGATATGGGATCATCCATCGCCCATCTCATGGGTCGAGAAGCATATACGCTAGTCTACACTGGTATATCGATGCCCCGTCTCGATACACCCACGACTAGGGACCTTGAAGGATGTCCTTATGGACTACCATGTCCCCACTAGTATGATCTGCATCATAGTCCAGGTAGTCAAGTACACATCCTAAGGGCTTTACCAACATGTAACTATAAGACAGTTTAAAGAGACAAGTGTACATGTTAAGATAAAGAGTAATCAGATAGCATACTATCATATCGAGCAAGAAAGTCATCTCTATATATGTCCAAGCATCCAATATAATATACATCATCTGTACAATACTGGCCTCTAGGGCATACATACAACTAACAATCTCCCACTTACACTAGGGCCAGCTGCTGTAGTATCGCATACTGAGCATCCCGAAGAGTCTCTCAAACTGTATCTGGGGAATGGCCTTCGTGAGTGGATCCGCCGTGTTGTTCTTCGTGTCAACCCTCCTGACCTCGATCTCCCGGCGATCAACTATCTCCCGGATCAGGTGATACCGCCTCAGAATATGCCTGGATCGCTGATGGGACCTGGGTTCCTTGGCCAAAGCCACCGCTCCATTGTTATCGCAATACAAAGGTATTGGATGCTCAATGGATGGAACCACTCCAAGTTCAGTAATGAACTTCTTGATCCAGACAGTCTCTTTGGCAGCATCGTTGGCAGCGATGTATTCAGCCTCCATCGTCGAGTCTGCCACGGTTTCCTGCTTGGAACTCTTCCAGCTAACTGCCCCTCCGTAAAGGGTAAAGACAAAGCCCGACTGCGACTTAGAGTCGTCATTATCACTCTGGAAGCTCGAATCGGTAAAGGACTCCACTTGGAGTTCTCCGTTACCATACACCAAGAGCATCTCTTTAGTCCTTCGTAAGTACTTGAGAATGCTCTTCACAGCTGTCCAGTGACTCTCTTCAGGATCAGCTTGATACTTGCTCACTACACTTAGTGGGTATGCTACATCGGGTCTGGTACATAGCATCGCATACATGATAGTGCCTACAGCCGAAGCATAGGGTATCCCTTGCATGCGAGCTCTCTCCAAATCAGTCTTGGGAGACATCTCTTTGGAGAGAGTGACTCCAGAGATCGTGGGCAAGTTCCCATGCTTGGATTCTTCCATACTAAACCTCTTTAGTATGGTGTCAATGTACCTGGATTGGGACAATCCCAATATCCGTTTGGATCTATCTCTATAGATCCTAATTCCCAATATGCAGGAGGCATCACCAAGATCTTTCATTGAGAATCTTTGTGATAAGAAGATCTTGACCGATTGCAGCATAGGAATATCATTTCCTATCAAGAGTATGTCGTCCACGTACAATACGAAGAAGACAACCTTACTCTCTGCTACCTTCTTGTAAATACAAGGTTCATCTGGATTTTTGACGAAATCAAATTCTTTGATAACGACGTCAAAGCAGATGTTCCAACTCCGCGATGCTTGCTTTAATCCATAAATGGATTTAAGCAGCTTGCATACCTTCCCGCCGCTCCCACTGTCTATGAAGCCCTCTGGCTGAGTCATGTACACACACTCTTCTAAATCACCATTTAGAAAGGCGGTCTTAACATCCGTTTGCCAGATTTCTTAATCATGATATGCAGCGATGGCAAGCATGATCCGGATGGATTTAAGCATAGCCACTGGAGAAAAGGTTTCGTCATAGTCCATGCCTTGTCTTTGACGAAAACCCTTTGCTACAAGTCTAGCTTTGAAAGTCTCCACTTTCCCATCTACACCAAGTTTCTTCTTGAAGATCCACTTGCTCCCAATGGGGTTTACCCCTTCAGGAGCAACTTCCAAAGTCCATACTTTGTTGGTGTACATGGATTCCATCTCAGACTGCATAGCATCCAGCCATTTCACTGAGTCCCTACTCGTGATGGCCTGCTCGAAGCTAGTTGGGTCATCATCCTCCATGATGCAATCCTCGCTTCCACCGTCAATGAGAAAACCGTAGTATCTCTCAGGTGGACGAGATACCCTACTAAATCGGCGGAGAGACTGGGGTTCGTCGAGTTCTACTGAATCCTCTGGTTCTACCAAGTCTTCTGTTACAGTTTGTGTTGCTGGAACCTCTTCCAGTTCTACCTCAATGCTACTTGTCTGTTTCATAAGAAAACTCTTTTCTAAGAAAGTGGCATGTCGAGAAACAAACACTTTTTGTTCCTCGGAGTGGTAGAAGATATGCCCTCGCGAATGTTTGGGATATCCAACAAACTTACATAGAACAGACCTTGCCTCGAGCTTGTCCGGATTTTGTGTTTTAACATAGGCTGGACAACCCCATATCTGAATAAAATTAAGGCATGGTCTCTTGCCATTCCATATCTCATATGGAGTGGTAGGCACTGATTTGGTTGGAACTCTATTCAATAGGTATGCAGCAGTCTCCAGTGCATATCCCCAGAAGGAAATAGGTAACTCAGCTGCACTCATCATAGAGCGCACCATATCTAATAGGGTGCGATTTCTCCGCTCCGATACACCGTTGTGCTGTGGTGTATAAGGAGGAGTAAGCTGAGAGAGAATCCCATTCTCTTTTAGATAATCTCTGAATTCGTTACTTAAGTATTCTCCTCCTCGATCAGATCGAAGGATCTTAATACTTTTGCCCGTTTGGTTCTCTACTTCTTGGTTATATTCTCTAAATTTCTCAAAAGCTTCTGATTTGTGTTTCATCAGGAACACATATCCGAATCTAGAGAGATCGTCAGTGAATGTAATGAAGTATGAAGAACCATTCCTGGCATGGGTAGACATGGGACCGCATACATCACTATGTACCAGTCCTAAGAGTTCAGTAACTCTTTCTCTGTGTCCACTAAACGGAGCTCTGGTCATTTTTCCTTTGAGACATGAATGGCAAGTATCATAAGATGATAATTCGAACGGATTCAAATAACCATCCTTATGCAACTTAGCTAGTCGTGTCTCATTGATATGGCCAAGTCTACAGTGCCACAAGAAGGATTCGTTCATTTCTGAGCTTTTCCTCTTGTGTGTGTTTTGTATATTGAAGACTGTATTTTGATTGAGAATGAATATGCCATTATGTAGTGAGCCTGATGCAATCAACTTTTGATCTAGGAATATGTTCATAACATTATCCTTTACTACAAAATTATATCCTTCTTTACTCAATAAAGAAACTGATATAATGTTGCACATCATGTTCGGTATATAATAGCACTCATTCAGAATTATTGTATCACCACTTGGTAATACTAGGTGATATTCGCCAACTGCTTTGGCTGCAATATTTGCACCGTTCCCTACTTGAACGGAATGATCACCTTTTCCCAGTTCTTTACCTTTTCACAGCCCATGTAACATCTTACATATGTGGGATCCTGATCCGGTATCTAATACCCAGGACGTAGGGTGAACTGAGAAACAGTTCTCAATGACAAACACACCCGAAGATGATGCATCAACATGCATGTTCTCCGTTTGGGCGGTTTGAGAATCCAGATATTCGCCTGTTTCCTGTTCATTATTATAACACTTATAAGATAGAACGGGTTCATCGTTTCCCTGCACAGTATAACATGCGGGTTCGGTCAATACATCCATATTATTATCTTGATTAAGGCATGAACTGGTCGCTACCTGGAGAGAGAGAGAGAAGAAAACACTTTAGCGTATGCTCGTGCAAGATCAGATTGGTTATTATCTTATCTAATCAGGATGGCTCCCACTGCTTTTTATCAAATCTTCCTTCAAACCCTAAAAGGAAAGATTAGCCGGGATTAATTACACACTACAAGTTCGCCAATCTTTCAGCCAGGCCAGTGTCGGTACTTTGAGGGAGGTTCCCCGTGCTTTCGCACGGACCTAATTAATGTAAACCTCGTTTTCCCAGAGGCGTAACCTCGTTAACACCTTTCTAGACACCTACTTTATCGGCTAATTGCAATGTGTAAAACTCTCCCAGGAGTAACTCTTACTCGCAGTGGGTATCGGGATCCAACTATCTCATAGAAGGTATGCAATCTCATTTCAAATTTCAACACTTGAAATTCCCGATAATGCTTTCGCCCCTAGCGTCCTATGACCTTGACGGAGGCCAAACAACCCATAGTCCGCTAGTCAAGTTCAACCCGTCATTTCCTGATTGAATCAAACCCACCCGCACGACCCTTGACGGAGGCCAAACAACGCCGTACGAATACCCTAATCCAATCGCATCATGTGCTAACAGATAAGCACTAGTTAGCTACCGTACACTGCGCCTTGACGGAGGCCAAACTACCGCAGCACGAATACTAACTAGTACTTATCTGAAATGACGGAGGGCTACGCAGGTTTTTCATAAAAACCATAAGCGTAATGAAGTTGATATCGTTGTAGAATCAAATGAAGTTTTGAAATGGAGTGATTTTGAGGCTTTTCTAGTTTTGCTAAAGGGGTCACTCCAGGTGAAGGGATCGTCGGCCCTTTCCTCGTCGAATGAGGTGCGGGATATATCATATATATCACTGTGCAAAGCAGAAACTATAGAAGCAATCAAAAGACAAACCGAGTGTGTAGCATCTGCCAGTTATTGCTAAAGGAGTCACTCCCGGTGAAGGGATCTCGGTCCTTTCCTCATCGAATAAGGTGCGGGATATATCATATATATCACTGTGCAAAGCAGAAACTATAGAAGCAATCAAAAGTCAAAACGAGTGTGTAGCATCTGCCAGTTATTGCTAAAGGAGTCACTCCCGGTGAAGGGATCTCGGTCCTTTCCTCATCGAATAAGGTGCAGGGTATATCATATATACCGCTATGCAAAGCAAGAACTGTAGCTACCTGTTTTGTTTAAAATTTGATTCTACAACATCTTAGGTTTCTTTTCTTTCATTAATCACATTAATGAAGTCCCATCATTTAAATACCTAAACATCACAGATAGATATGACGTACACTTATGCCATCCGCATTCGCCTCGATGTCCACTCGTGCACCGTTAGGTTAGGTAACTAACGACAGAGCAGGGCAGGGCTAGTGCGGGTGCAAAACATAAGTAACGTCTATATAATATATCATATATACTATATAAAGTATCTATCAAAGAACATCACATGATCGCATCACAGATATCGCAACAGAAGAAACATATGAAACATTGGATATACTAGGACGTCTGTGTTTTCAATACGAGCCAGTATAAAACACGGATTCCACGGTCGTGATGAATAGCCAATCCCACACCCCTAGACCCCTACGAGAGCGGCAAGCAACCCTGCCAATTCTAGGGTTAGGAGACCCGGACTCGACTCCTCGAGTTGGTCTCCCACTGGACCCCAGAACCCGGTTACTTGTGCTCCCCTCCTTGGGTCTATCCTAATGCGGAAAAGTAAATGATATACAAAAGGTGACATCTTCCGCAACCTGGAAGTGCCCCAAATAAAAGAATATTACATACAAGTTTTTACATGAATGAAAATGAAAAACACTCATCTCACATAAAAAACCCCGGCTATTCAAACACGACAATCCTATATAACATATCCAGCAACACATAATATCACATGTCATCAACGTAAGTAAATATGCGCATCCCAATTGTTGTTGACATATAGCAACGAAACCGGCGATATCACATATTACACTTACGGTCACAGAAAAGAAAGTGTAAAACTACAACAGTTGGAATTCGCAACCTTTTTAGAAATCGCATGCCTAATCAAATGAAATACTTAGACATCACATGCCTAACAATTATAAACCCCGCATTTTAGTCTCATTATCGAAAACTCTTTTCAATATCATGTGGGACTAAACTGCTATATTTATAACATTCATTCAGTTATCTCATAACTGTTTGTGGATTCCAATTATTGTATCCCGTTCCGGATAAATAGAAAATATTAAAATTTCCGATCGAACATTCAAACACCCAAGTTTTCCCGAAACCGATCAACACATGAAATAAGTTCAAAGACATTCACTTCATGCCTCAGTACCAACGGTCCAGCCGTAGAAAGGTCAAGCCAACGCCTCACATGTGGCACGCCGTACTGCCCCAAACCCGAAGGTTCAAAGGGCAGTTCAAGACGGTCACATAATCGAGTTAAGGTTTGTTGTCTTCTAGAGGGACCATCGCGTTACTTGCACTACTTCGAACCTCTTTAAACTACGGAAAAGTCCAACAATTGGAAATTTCCCGGCAGGGGAAAGATTGGGTATTTACATCCGGTCGAACTTTTTAACATATTCAACAATTATCCGGAAAACACTTAGACAAAGTTTGATAATCCGATCGAAATACCGAGTCCCCAATACAACCCAGAATACTCAACTCTTGAAAAAATATTAAAAATTCCCAGAGAACTCAGCACTGAATGAAAGAAATTACTGTGTAAAATTGGGTGGGTGAAGACATCATACGGCCGCGGAACCGCCGCAGAAGCAAGGTTTCTGCCGCGGTTCCGCCGCACTTTGGAGGAATTGGGTGATCGTATTTCACAGTAATTCTTAGAAAGTCCTGCTGAATTTTCTGCATATTTTTAATTCGAAAAAAACCCAGTTTTCAGAAAATTTCCAGAGAGCATCATGGATTTTAGGGTTTCGGTTCGATCGGGTTTCAAACGTCGTCTAGACTTCGCCTAAGGCTCTAGCTAGTCTCTGATACCACTGAAGGGTTCCTAGGCACACTCAAGAGGTCTCACAAGGCATCAACCATGCCAATTTAAAATTTTATGGGTGCCGAGAAACCCTAATACGGATCGTCGGCTAGAATTCTAGGCGAAATTCGAATCTAGTTAACAACTTAACTAAAGATAAGAAGCTACAACCTTTGTAGATCCGGATATCCACTTCCTAAGCTCCACGTAGGCGTCCTCTCGCTGTCCGTCTCGAATCCCGAAGGCAAACGTCGGCTTCATCGGAGAATTGGACGGACTAGGTCGTCGGCTTCGTGCCGAAGATGATCTACGTCGAGGCATCACAAGTTCAAGCTCCAACTTCACAAATTTGTGAAACTTGTGAAGAAAACACCCAAAACAACTTGGCAAGAGGTAGAGGGTGAAGAAATAGGAGGTGGGTTCACTTTAGAATTGGATTTCACTCACTTTTGCTCAAGTTGCCATTGATGGACTTAAGCTTTTCTTGAAGAAGAAGATGATCAAGAAGAAGAAAGAATATGATAAGTTATTTCAATAATAGAAAAGAAATCAATACTTATCATATCCTAACTAAGGTTAAGTGTAGAGAATAGACCATGGTTACTTGGATGGGTCAGGGTTAAGCATGAAGACAAGAATGGTTAAGAAGTCAAAGCTTCATGAAGCTTCAACTAGAAACAAATAAAGCCACCATTCTCATCTAAATCATTTCCAAATAAATAAATGAACAAATAAATAAATAAAAGAATAAGCAAAACCCTAATCATCAAATTAACCATGGTTTACTTCTATACACTTAACTAAATGATCAAGTATCATCAAACATGATACAAATATGTGCACAAAAGTATATAACATATACTTCTTGCACATCAAGTGAGAAAATCCATATAAAGTGAACCAATACTAGTTAATGCAAAGTAATATATCAAATATATAATTATACATTAAATCATTAAATCAACATTTGATTCAATGATCCGGTCATGTCGCACATAACCGACTAGTATCTAATGTATCGATTTATCGAATCAATGATTCGATAACTAGGTCATATCGCATACAACCAATCGAAACATTCATCGCGAGAATGAAATGCGGTATCACATACACGCATTATTCTCGGTCCCGCACATATCTCATATGCGCCCCTATTTCGTTTCGCTTGAGCCAGGAAACCTCTGTGTAGGACTCTAAAGACTCGTCAATACGCCGGTAGTAGATGATGATCATATCAAGCATCCACAAGCCGCAAGCGGTCTGCTAAACGTAACGGCCATCCGGGTATTGAGCGATCAGAAGATCGACGAGCTAGCCCGCTCACACTCCTGTGAATCCAACCAGTAACACTTACCGCACAGTCCGGTCTGTTCGTCTGTGTAGCGTCTTGAAAAGTCGTTTTGGTGTTTTCCTGAAAACCGGTGAAAATTCGGTATTTTTCCGAAAACCGTATTTTTTGTTATTTTGCAGTTTAGGACTAATTATACCTAAAATGGATAGGTAATTGCTTGTTTTTAGTAGCTAATGAGTTACTTATGAAATTCTGGTCGTTTAAAAATTTTCCCTAAATTTTCTATTTTTTAATATTATTTTAAGACGGTAAGAAAATAAATTAAATTAGCGATAAATACAAATTTAAATGGGCGAAAATTAAGCTTTAAAATCATGTTAATTAAAATCTAGTTGTAACATAAATTTTTAGTATTTTATTTTGATTTTTAACTAATTTTTATTATAGAAAACGAAATTTATTGAATTTAAGCTAAAACTTGCAATTTTGGACTTATAGGGGTCTTTTTGCATAAATTTTTTTTTGTAAAGCCCCATTCACTCTTCCCTCACCCCTAGGCCATCCCCACCTCCGCAGCAAGCCCACAAAAAATTTTCCCATCTCATTTGAACAAAATGATATGATAAGGGTTTTAATATATTAAATTGGGTATGGGTTTTGTTGGTTGACTTGGAAACTTTCTCTACACCTTTCCTCAACTCCCCCACACCTCTCCCCACTCCTCAACAGCTCAGAAATTCTGCACCAACAACCTATGAAAATTCCCCAATTCTCATTCCCTTTTTGCTTCATTTTTATCACAAAAATCCATCAAAATCCAAAATTTCTTTCACAAATTCAAAGAAAACCCTTTTTCCACCTCCTCTCAAACCTAAATTTGTTCAAATCTTGAAGAAAAGAGGTGTCTTGAGTGGTTAGAGCAACCAAGGGTTTAGGCTTGGGAGGTATAATTTCTAATCTATGGTTAATTGTTAGTTGTATTATGCTAAAATTGAACTTTGAAATGTTAAATTAGTGTTAATCCTAATCTAGCTTTTTTTTTCTAGTTAATGGTTTGAGTTTAACTAGGGTTTTAGAAACCATTATTTAGTTGATTAAATCTATTTTGTTATCTAGTTGTTTTGCTAACCTAATCTAAGAGGTTAACTTGCTAATTGGGCTATAAATTAGTGTTAAATTAAGGTTTTTCATGTATAGTTTGGATTAAGATTGCTAGTTATAAAATTCTAGAAAGGGTTTGTTTATGGAAAATGTGATTTGAAGCATTGTATGTGTTATAATTAAAATGATTGTGGTTAACTAGTTATGCGGTTGGATGTTTATGCTAGGTTGTAGTCTTTTTGTCGCAAATCGGCGATTTTTGCACCGATTTTTGGAATGTAATGCTTACTAGTTTTTATTAAAATATTGTGATGAATTAATTGCGATGTCTTGATGACATTTTTAGCGTATCCTATGACATTTAGGATGCGTGAGTGCGGATTTTTGAGTAATCGGGTTTTAGATTTGCCGGGCGACCAAATCGGCGATTTTTGCAGTTTTTGCGATTTTCGCGTGTGTTCCGCGCACCTTGTGCACGTTGTACCTAGCTAGTGAACGTTGGTATTTTTGTTAGGGAATTGCGTCGTTCTTGATTTGTAACCTTATGTTTGTATTGATGTTAATTCCAGGTTCGGTCGCGGAGACGTCAGACGCGGCTCGAAAGGGGAAAGCGGTGATTGGACACAGCTAGCTAGGGATTCCGGTGAGTAGATGTAACATCTACGGGGGACTATCGTTGGATGGCGCAAGCCGTCCGATAGTTTTAGTAACTAAAAAGATTCTTAGTGATGTTAGTAATTAGGGGTGTAATACTTATATGATTAATTGCTGCATCCATGCCTTATATTGACATACATATGCGAACCCTTTTTATAGGACACATGCACCATTGCCAGGGTTTTTATATGCAGCACGAGCACTATTCATGCTTACACACACACCTTGGTAATTGCCATGCCACCACACTAGATAACCTTTAAATTGAAACCTTTTACTATATTTGATACTTAAACTCGCGCTATTGCTTTAATTCCTTAAAATGAAATCGTAGGATTGCAATTCATGTGCATGTACCTCATCATATTATTTGTTCATGCTTAGTCTATTAATCACGCATCGCAACTTGATTATTGATATTATATGCATTCATTATCATTGACATATGCACTTATGAGAATTTCTTGAGATTTTATGATATTTCTGGATTTCGGGGAAAAGCCGCAAAATTTCTAAACTTATTATATTTTTAAAATATGTAAATTGCGGTTTTCTGGTGATGTAAGTGTCGTCCACCATGAGTTTGCTGTGGTTTTCGAGACCCGTTTCGAGGAGTTGGATGAACCGTCTCGGGTACATGGTGGGCCCGGTAGGGTACCCAGGGGCAAGAAGCTCGTGGTGCTGACGATGAGCCTGGCATGGGACGGATTACCTACCGGTGACTTCATTGGGCACGGCGGATATCCAGAGGATACCGACCGGGGGCCGCGAGAGGATGAGATATTGATATGGAGATGGGTCAACCGGATGGCTGAGGCCAGAGATACTATGACATGGATTTATGAGATTTGAGACAGTTTTTAGGTGTCGTTGCTAGACACAGATTGTTGTCGATTCTATGAGTATTATGCTGGCATTCTAAAAGAGTTTCAAAAACAAAAAGAGATAAAATGTTTCTTATATATACCTTTTGAGACCTCAGATATTCATGTTGCATACATACACCTGCTAGTACACTGATGTTGTATACACACCTGCTAGTGCATCCAGTCATACCTGTATTTTAGATGCTAGGATGCTTGTGTGCATGCATACGATAGCCTTTGTAGATGTTATTTATTACTCACGAGTTGGCAACTCACCCCCGTTGTGCCACAGTCTTTTGCAGGTCCGCTCCGTCAGTACAGTAGCAGCGGGCCCACTTGTTTCTTTTGCCTACTTTGCCTGGACTCGAGGTTTTGCTCTTAGGTGGGTTATATTACTATTTTGTACCACCTTGTATATTCTTTGTATCTAGTGTACTCCATCTACTGTATCTACCAGTATTATTGTATATTGACCTAGAGATGAGACTGTGAGGTTTGTGGACTTTTATGCTGTATTTTGGGGTCGAGCTCACTGGAGTCGACATGCTGTTTTTCTCATGCTTCCTTATGATTTTTTTTGCATGTTGTTGCTTTACATTGCGTGGGATTTATGACCGCCCTGTGGCGAAGTGCTAGCTCCCGCTTGGGGATGCCCTATTTTGTTGGATTCATATATATTCTTGTTGTACCCATTTTGGGGGCCAGTATTTACAAAGGAGACTCTGCCGAAATTTTCGGAAAAATTGGTACTGTTTTTAAAAAGGGTTTCACATGACTTATTGATAAATTCGCTTTCAATTGATTGGGTTTTCTTCACTCTTTTGCTTAATTGGTTTTGTTTTCTGGGCTTTGGCTTACTTATTTTATGGATGTCTTGAGACGTTTCGTAACTTAAGTGCCAGTCATGTTCCGTACCCTGCGGGTCGTGACAAAGTTGGTATTAGAGCGATATGTTTTACCTTTTTGAGTGTAGGATGACCCTTGGTAGATGGAGTAAGTGACTTAAGTAGGGTAACGTAGCGTATGTATGTCCGCGGCATACTTGCGATACGGTACTCCGCCTAAGTGACTTTAGGATACTTGCTTGAAATTCCTTCTTCAATTCCGTGTATCCTATGATTCTACTGCACTGTTCTTATTATCCGTTTTGCTGTAACAGCCACTATGCCGCCGAAGGCTATGAGGGCACAGAGGGCTGCCGCCAGAGACGAGATTCGAGCTGGCTCGTCCGAGACTAGGACTGAGCAGGGTGATATGCCTACGCCGCAGGAACAGACCGATCCACCTTCCCCAGGCCGTATGGATAGGCTCGAGACTGGTATGGAGGAGTTGCGACAGATGATGGGGGGCATGCAGGAGCTACGTCAGATGGTAGGATCCCTAGTTGCAGCCAGTCGTACACCGAGACCGGACGACGCACCTACTACATCACAGACGACCATGATACCTGCTCCTACTACTACTACCGTGGCCATTCCGGTTTCGCTACAGGATTTCATGAGGCTGAGACCTCCAGTATTCATCGGCACCGAGGCAGCGGAGGACCCACAGATGTTCCTTGACAGTTTAGCCAGGATCTGCCGTTCGCTGAGATGTTCGGATGATCGATGGGTAGAGCTTGCGAGTTTCCGACAAGAGGGTTTCGCGCAGACATGGTGGGAGTCAGTCTTGAGAGGTCGAGTTGCAGGTCTACCGCCTATGACTTGGGTCGAGTTTACAGCGGTCTTTCTAGCTCGTTTCCTCCCAGAGAGCGTTCATGACGCCAGAGCTCGTAGCTTCGAGGCCTTAGTTAAGACACCTGGGATGACGGTGTCTGAGTATGACATCCAGTTTACACAGTTATCCCGATATGCTCCGTATTTGGTGGATACCGAAGAGAAGATGGTGAAGCGGTTCGTACAAGGACTTGATGCCCAGCTATATCTTGCCATTGGCGCCCAGCACTACGACATTTATTCAGCTGCTATGGATACGGCATTGCGGATGGAGGCACGCATATCACAGACTTCGGCCGTTTCTGGGCCGAAGAGGATTCGCACCGATGTACCGTCTCAGAGGCAGCGCGCCAGATTCTTTCCGAGAGATAGGCCTGGCAGAGGATTTGGACGGGGACAGTTATATGGTTCTTATCCCCAGGGGCAGCAGCCGTCCCCAGGGTGTTTTGGGTGCGGGAGTTTGCACCATCTTGTCAGAGACTGTCCGGCGAGATGACAGGGAGCAGCGACAGTTCCGCATATGACCCTACCACCATCACCACCCCCTCCTTAGAGAGCCCTACTTCCTACCATAGGCGATGCTCCACGCCAGTTAGGTGCACCCAGAGGCCGTGGACGCGGCGGTCCTGTTCAGAGAGGATGAGGAGGCAGAGGCCGAGGTCGAGGTCAGCCCGCTATCGGTGGAGGACAGGCCCGAGTATTTGCTTTGACACCGCAGGATGCGCAGGCATCCAATGCCGTTGTGACAGGTATCTTGCCAGTTTGTTCTTTCGACGCCCGGGTATTATTTGACCCAGGTTCCACACATTCGTACGTCTCTACACACTTTGCACCGATGTTGGGCCGTGAGTCGTCGTCGTTAGATCTTCCTCTTGTTGTTGTTACTCCGGTAGGCGAGTCGTTTGTCGCTCGTTTTGTATTTCGATTGTGTTCCGTTCGTATCGGGGAGAGAGATTCATCGGTTGATTTGATTCTCCTCGATATGTTGGACTTTGATGTGCTTCTGGGCATGGATTGGCTAGCCACTTGTTATGCTTCGGTGGACTGCCGTGAGAAGGCAGTCATATTTAGCTTTCCGGGAGAGCCAGTCCTTGTTATTCAGGGAGACCGCAGTGTCACCCTTCCCAGCTTAATTTCATCTCTTCGTGCTGGTCAGCTCTTGCGGAAGGGATGTCAGGGATTCTTAGCGTTTATTTATGATACTCGAGCTGCAGAGGTTCCGTTGGACCGGGTCCCGGTTGTTTGTGAGTTCCCTGATGTTTTCCCTGATGAGCTACCTGGGCTACCGCCTGAGCGCGATGTTGAGTTCTGCATTGATTTGATTCCCGGCTCGGGGCCTATTTCTATACCGCCTTATCGGATGGCCCCGGCAGAGCTTCGAGAGCTGAAGGATCAGTTGCAGGATTTGTTAGATAAGGGGCTTATTCGACCGAGTGTTTCTCCGTGGGGTGCTCCGGTCCTGTTTGTCAAGAAGAAGGATGGAAGTTTGCGCTTATGTGTCGACTACCGCTAGCTGAACAAAGTTACCGTTCGGAAAAAATATCCGCTGCCACGCATTGATGATTTGTTCGACCAGCTTCAGGGTGCGGGATATTTTTCGAGGATCGACTTGCGATCAGGATACCACCAGCTGCGAGTCCGGCAGGAGGATATACCTAAGATAGCCTTCCGTACACGCTATGGCCACTACGAGTTTTTGGTGATGTCGTTCGGACTCACCAACGTCCCAGCAACATTCATGGATTTGATGAACCGTACATTCAGGCCGTATCTTGACTTGTTCATCATCGTGTTTATCGACGATATCTTGGTGTACTCCCGGAGCAGAGAGGAGCACGAGCAGCACTTACGGATTACGTTACAGACTCTGAGGGAGCACCAGCTGTTCGCAAAGTTCTCCAAGTGTGCATTCTGGCTGGACAGCGTCGGATTCTTGGGTCACGTGGTTACGAGAGACGGCATTTGTGTGGACCCGAAGAAGATTGAGGCTGTTCAGCAGTGGCCCCGACCTATATCGGTTACTGAGATCCGTAGTTTTCTAGGCCTGGCAGGCTACTACAGGCGTTTTGTTCAGGACTTCTCCCGTATAGCTGCATCTTTGACCGGTTTGACCCGGAAGGGAGTTCCTTTCGTTTGGACAGAGGAGTGCGAGCGCAGTTTTTAGTAGCTACGGACTTGTTTGACTACGGCGCCGGTATTATCTTTGCCTTCGGGATCAGGCGGATTTGTGGTCTACTGTGATGCTTCGCGAGTGGGATTAGTATGCGTATTGATGCAGCATGGCCGAGTGATCGCTTATGCTTCTCGGCAGTTGAAGAAGCATGAACAGAACTACCCCACTCACGATCTGGAAATGGCTGCAGTGGTCTTTGCACTGAAGATTTGGCGACATTACCTATATGGCGAGTCGCGCCAAATATTCACAGACCACAAGAGCTTAAAATACATATTTCAGCAGCGAGACCTGAACCTTAGACAGCGTCGTTGGATGGAGTTGGTGAAAGACTACGATTGCGAGATCCTATATCACCTAGGCAAGGCGAATGTAGTGGCAGATGCGTTGAGTAGGAGGCCCGGGGGTAGTCTATCCTTTTTGCGCGCAGTGCAGAGGCAGTCGTCAGCAGATTGGCAGATGTTATGCGACAGCCGAGTTGAGTTCGAGTTCACTCAGACAGGGGGACAGCTCGCGCATATTCGTGCACGCCCACAGTTGCTTGACCGTATATATGAGGCACAGCGCAGTGACGACCGTTGCTCAGAGATCATGGCACAGATGGGACAGGGCAGATTCTCCGAGTTCGTGATTGACGATCAGGGGATTTTACGATATGGATCTAGACTGTGCGTACCAGATGCTGATGGATTGCGGCGCGACATTCTTGAGGAGGCACACCGATCAGTGTATAATGTCCACCCCGGTTCCACCAAGATGTACCATGATATGAGAGAGACCTACTGGTGGGACGGGATGAAGAGGGACATTGCGGAGTTTGTATCGAGATTCCTGACTTGTCAGCAAGTCAAGGCCGAGCACCAGAGGCCCGCAGGAGAGCTACAGCCGTTACCCATTCCGGAGTGGAAATGGGAGCAGATTTCGATGGATTTCGTTGTGGGTCTACCCAGGACCAGTCGAGGGTATGACTCCATCTGGGTGATCGTAGATCGATTGACGAAAGCGGCTCACTTCCTGCCAGTGAAGACGACTTTCAGCTTCGCTCAGTATGCTCAGCTCTACATTGACGACATTGTGCGACTACATGGCGTACCGACTTGTATCGTGTCAGATCGAGGCACCCAGTTCACCAGCCGACTTTGGCAGAGACTTCAGGAGTCTTTGGGCACTCGTTTGAGCTTCAGCACAGCGTTTCATCCGCAGACCGACGGAGAGTCAGAGCGGACCATTCAGACTCTTGAGGACATGCTCCGAGCGTGCATTTTAGACTTTGGTGGAAGCTGGGATCGTCATTTAGCTCTAGTGGAGTTCTCCTACAACAACAGCTTCCAGGATACTATTCAGATGGCACCTTTTGAGGCATTGTATGGGAGGAGATGCAGATCGCCCGTCTGTTGGACAGAGCTCAGCGAGAGCAGCATTTTGGGGCCGCAGCTTGTTGAGGAGACGACAGCGAAGATACAGTTGATTCGAGACCGGATGAGAGCGGCTCAGAGCAGGCAGAAATCGTATGCAGACAGGCGCCGTCGCAGATTAGAGTTCGCAGTTGGCGACCATGTTTTTCTGAGAGTCTCTCCGATGAAGGGCGTGATGCGTTTTGGGCGAAAGGGGAAGCTTAGCCCTAGATTCATAGGTCCCTTAGAGATCCTCGAGCGTGTCGGCGCAGCTGCATATCGTTTGGCTCTTCCTCCCAGCTTTCCCGATGTTCACCCCGTCTTCCATGTTTCGATGCTCCGCAAGTACCTTCACGACCCTTCGCATGCGATTCAGCACCCGACAGTCCAGCTAGAGCTCGACCTTTCTTTTGCAGAGCAGCCGGTGGCTATCCAAGATCGGCAGGTGAAGAAGTTAAGATTGAAGATTATACCAACCGTCAAGGTCCTTTGGCGTAGCCCGAGCAGCGAGGAGGTTACCAGGGAGACCGAGGGCGAGATGAGGAAGAAATATCCCCATCTCTTTGAAGGTACGCGTAGTTATATTTTTAAATTCGGGGACCGAATTTCTTTAAGGGGGGAAGATTTTAGCGTCTTGAAAAGTCGTTTTGGTGTTTTCCTGAAAACCGGTGAAAATTCGGTATTTTTCCGAAAACCGTCTTTTTTGTTATTTTGCAGTTTAGGACTAATTATACCTAAAATGGATAGGTAATTGCTTGTTTTTAGTAGCTAATGAGTTACTTATGAAATTCTGGTCGTTTAAAAATTTTCCCTAATTTTTCAATTTTTTAATATTATTTTAAGCCGGTAAGAAAATACATTAAATTAGCGATAAATACAAATTTAAATGGGCTAAAATTAAGCTTTAAAATCATGTTAATTAAAATCTAGTTGTAACATAAATTTTTAGTATTTTATTTTGATTTTTAACTAATTTTTATTATAGAAAACGAAATTTATTGAATTTAAGCTAAAACTTGCAATTTTGGACTTGTAAGGGGTCTTTTTGCAAAAAAATTTTTTTGTAATGCCCCATTCACTCTTCCCTCACCCCTAGGCCGGCCCCACCTCAGCAGCAAGCCCACAAAAAATTTTCCCATCTCATTTGAACAAAATGATATGATAAGGGTTTTAATATATTAAATTGGGTATGGGTTTTGTTGGTTGACTTGGAAACTTTCTCTACACCTTTCCTCAACTCCCCCACACCTCTCCCCACTCCTCAACAGCTCAGAAATTCTGCACCAACAGCCCATGAAAATTCCCCAATTCTCATTCCCTTTTTGCTTCATTTTTATCACAAAAATCCATCAAAATCCAAAATTTCTTTCACAAATTCAAAGCAAACCCTTTTTCCACCTCCTCTCAAACCTAAATTTGTTCAAATCTTGAAGAAAAGAGGTGTCTTGAGTGGTTAGAGCAACCAAGGGTTTAGGCTTGGGAGGTATAATTTCTAATCTATGGTTAATTGTTAGTTGTATTATGCTAAAATTGAACTTTGAAATGTTAAATTAGTGTTAATCCTAATCTAGCTTTTTTTTTTCTAGTTAATGGTTTGAGTTAACTAGGGTTTTAGAAACCATTATTTAGTTGATTAAATCTATTTTGTTATCTAGTTGTTTTGCTAACCTAATCTAAGAGGTTAACTTGCTAATTGGGCCATAAATTAGTGTTAAATTAAGGTTTTTCATGTATAGTTTGGATTAAGATTGCTAGTTATAAAATTCTAGAAAGGGTTTGTTTATGGAAAATGTGATTTGAAGCATTGTATGTGTTATAATTAAAATGATTGTGGTTAACTAGTTATGCGGTTGGATGTTTATGCTAGGTTGTAGTCTTTTTGTCGCAAATCGGCGATTTTTGCACCTATTTTTGGAATGTAAATGCTTACTGGTTTTTATTAAAATATTGTGATGAATTAATTGTGATGTCTTGATGACATTTTTAGCGTATCCTATGACATTTAGGATGCGTGAGTGCGGATTTTTGAGTAATCGGGTTTTAGATTTGCCGGGCGACCAAATCGGCGATTTTTGCAATTTTTGCGATTTTCGCGTGTGTTCCGCGCACCTTGTGCACGTTGTACCTAGCTAGTGAACGTTGGTATTTTCGTTAGGGAATTGCGTCGTTCTTGATTTGTAACCTTATGTTTGTATTGATGTTAATTCCAGGTTCGGTCGCGGAGACGTCAGACGCGGCTCGAAAGGGGAAAGCGGTGATTGGACACAGCTAGCTAGGGATTCCGGTGAGTAGATGTAACATCTACGGGGGACTATCGTTGGATGGTGTAAGCCGTCCGATAGTTTTAGTAACTTAAAAGATTCTTAGTGATGTTAGTAATTAGGGGTGTAATACTTATATGATTAATTGCTGCATCCATGCCTTATATTGACATACATATGCGAACCCTTTTTATAGGACACATGCACCATTGCCAGGGTTTTTATATGCAGCACGAGCACTATTCATTCTTACACACACACCTTGGTAATTGCCATGCCACAACACTAGATAACCTTTAAATTGAAACCTTTTACTATACTTGATACTTAAACTCGCGCTATTGCTTTAATTCCTTAAAATGAAATCGTAGGATTGCTATTCATGTGCATGTACCTCATCATATTATTTGTTCATGCTTAGTCTATTAATCACGCATCGCAACTTGATTATTGATATTATATGCATTCATTATCATTGACATATGCACTTATGAGAATTTCTTGAGATTTTATGATATTTCTGGATTTCGGGGAAAAGCCGCAAAATTTCTAAACTTTTTATATTTTTAAAATATGTAAATTGCGGTTTTCTGATGATGTAAGTGTCGTCCACCATGAGTTTACTGTGGTTTTCGAGATCCGTTTCGAGGAGTTGGATGAACCGTCTCGGGTACATGGTGGGCCCGGTAGGGTACCCCGGGGAAAGAAGCTCGTGGTGCTGACGATGAGCCTAGCAGGGGACGAATTACCTACCGGTGACTTCATTGGGCACGGCGGATATCCAGAGGATACCGACCGGGGGCCGCGAGAGGATGAGATATTGATATTGAGATGGGTCAGCCGGATGGCTGAGGCCAGAGACACTATGACATGGATTTATGAGATTTGAGACAGTTTTTAGGTGTCGTTGCTGGACACAGATTGTTGTCGATTCTATGAGTATTATGCTAGCATTCTAAAAGAGTTTCAAAAACAAAAAGAGATAAAATGTTTCTTATATATACCTATTGAGACCTCAGATATTCATGTTGCATACATATACCTGCTAGTACACTGATGTTGTATACACACCTGCTAGTGCATCCAGTCATACCTGTATTTTAGATGCTAGGATGCTTGTGTGCATGCATACGATAGCCTTTGTAGATGTTATTTATTACTCACGAGTTGGCAACTCACCCCCGTTGAGCCACAGTCTTTTGCAGGTCCGCTCCGTCAGTACAGTAGCGGCGGGCCCACTTGTTTCTTTTGCCTACTTTGCCTGGACTCGAGGTTTTGCTCTTAGGTGGGTTATATTACTATTTTGTACCACCTTGTATATTCTTTGTATCTAGTGTACTCCATCTACTGTATCTACCAGTATTATTGTATATTGACCTAGAGATGAGACTGTGAGGTTTGTGGACTTTTATGCTGTATTTTTGGGTCGAGCTCACTGGAGTCGACATGCTATTTTTCTCATGCTTCCTTATGATTTTTTTCGCATGTTGTTGCTTTACATTGCGTGGGATTTGTGACCGCCCTGTGGCGAAGAGCTAGCTCCCGCTTGGGGATGCCCTATTTTGTTGGATTCATATATATTCTTGTTGTACCCATTTTGGGGGCCAGTATTTACAAAGGAGACTCTGCCGAAATTTTCGGAAAAATTGGTACTGTTTTTAAAAAGGGTTTCACATGACTTATTGATAAACTCGCTTTCAATTGATTGGGTTTTCGTCATTCTTTTGCTTAATTGGTTTTGTTTTCTGGGCTTTGGCTAACTTATTTTATGGATGTCTTGAGACGTTTCGTAACTTAAGTGCCAGTCATGTTCCGTACCCTGCGGGTCGTGACAGTCTGATATGTCGCATATCAAGTCTATGGGTGGTAGACGTCAGACCCCAATAACTGATAAGTCGTGCCGATGTGAGGCTCATAACGTGTCGAGAAACTACTGGTAACACTTTCCAGCAAATCTCTGATCAGCCCTGGCCAGGAACTTCCCTGTTACGGCCAATCGAGCACAGCGCAACATCAACCTCCAATACCGGGAGAGACGAAACCCCTCCTATCGCTCATTGCCTCCATGTGACTCAGGACTGTACCCAAAGACCACCGTTTTGCAGGCCCTCATGGACGTGGTAAGGTGGAGATCAAAGCACAGTGGGAATCAAATAAGACTCTATGACGATCTCGGGTCTACAGACTAACCTGCACAAGTGTCACCTGAGAACTGCCATCTGATGTGAGGTATAATACCATCTGGGAGTTCTCGGCGAGTCCGTCCAGTGTACCCAGACTCTACTGAGCACCCATACACCATCTCTGATGTCAAACACCAATGGATATGGGATCATCCATCGCCCATCTCATGGGTCGAGAAGCGTATACGCTAGTCTACACTGGTATATCGATGCCCAGTCTCGATACACCTACGACTAGGGACCTTGATGGATGTACCTATGGACTACCATGTCCCCACTAGTATGATCTGCATCATAGTCCAGGTAGTCAAGTACACATCCTAAGGGCTTTACCAACATGTAACTATAAGACAGTTTAAAGAGACAAGTGTACATGTTAAGATAAAGAGTAACCAGATAGCATACTATCATATCGAGCAAGAAAGTCATCACTATATATGTCCAAGCATCCAATATAATATACATCATCTGTACAATACTGGCCTCTAGGGCATACATACAACTAACAATGTTTTGATCTCTTTTTTTTATTTACCTAGAGTTTCTTGAGGAGGGAGATCTTCTTCTCTGTTCCTTTCTGAATTTTTCTGTTTTAGTTTTTTTTTTGAAGTTTATGGGGGGTTCCTCTCTCTCAGACTTAAAGTCTTGGGTTCTTTATATAGTAGAGGCAAGTTTGTTAATTAGTTTTTGATGAAATCTCTCATTAAGAGATCCTAATTGATTTGGAGATTTTTATCCACCATTGGATTTTTGATCCAAGGGTTTCTGTTTTACAGAACATATTTTCTTGTTTCTAAAAAGATTGGGGACATATTTTCCCTTGCACAGAATTTATTCTGTAAAACGGTGATTTTTTAATCACTGTTGGATTTTTAATCCACCGGTTCTCTGTTTAACATAGAGCAATCTTTCTTATTTAGAAAGATTGAGAGAATATATTCCAAAATAGAATTTTATTCTATAATCCAATTTGGGGGATGTTTTCTCCCGACAAAATTTAATTCTGTATTTTTGATGATTTATTATCTCCGTTGGATCTTTAATCAAACGACACTATTTAGCAGAGAGTAGAATTTAATTCTACCTGGGCGCCGGCGCTAACGTGTTGTGCATGTGGGCGCTACTTAAGATTTTAATTCTTATAATAGGTATTCATGTGCTTTGCACAATGGCGCCCGCGTGAGGAGTGCTGGGTTTCATCGGCGCCCCGGCCATCATACCGTGGCCAAATGCGGAACAAACTTAGCGTTTAAAATCTTTGGCGCAAACAAAACCCGTACAAGATCGAACCAAAAACCTATACTAGAAAACATACAAAGAGCTAAACTAAAAGGTTGGAAAGGTTATATCGAATGAACAAAGTCCTTTGGGTCTTCAACCATCATCCCAAGCTTCTAGTGGTCGCGGATCGAATTTCGTTGCCTGTCTTTCTCCATCTATGATGATCCACTGGAAGGAAACGGCGCAAGCTTCAGCTTTGCCTAGCAAGGCAACCGACGCTCCAAGGTTGCTTGCAATAGAGAGTGGAGGTGTTGGATTATATCACTGTAATTTTTCTCTCATCAAAATGCTCAAAAGAGGAACTCAAGAAGAAGAATGAGGGGTTTGGAAAACAATGGCATGAGCAACCATGGAAATGGCTAAGTCTCTAAGTGAGTATGAACAAGTGAAGAAAACCAAGTCAATTATCAAGTCAAGAAAATCAAGCATGGCATGTAAAGAATATATGGCTACAATAATTTCAACCATGAAAATATCTCCTCATTTTTACAATAAACAAATGTGTGCCATGCCTCTCTACATGCCAAGCCCATGCTCAAGCCAACTCACCCTCCACCTCATTTCCAAAATGATTTTCTAAAATGAAAATCAATTAATGAGGTGGCCATCTTCTAGAAGCTATTCCATATAAATACGGAATACAACCCGGTACACGTATCGAAATATATATACGCGTATTCGTACAAAAACACGAATAGCCAAGAGAGAAAATGAATAGTGAACAATAATACCAGAATACATACATACATACATATATATATATATATATACATACATATATATACACACATACATACATACATACATATATATACATACATACATACATACATACATACATACATACATATATACACACACACATATAAATTATTAAATCAAAACCTGATTTAATAATCCGGCTTAACCCTAAGCCGCTAGTATTATCAACCGTCCGATTAAAGTCTGTCCAGCCGGTACACATATTTAATCGGACACCTGTATGTTCCAACTTACTGAATCTACACCATATCGCGTGAACCGTGAAAACCCTCTGTGTGGGACTCTAAAGACTCATCAATACGCTGGCAGTGGGTTTAACCACAAGTAAGTCAGCGGCACTAGCTGTACGTAACGGCTACCCCGGTATTGAGCGAAAGAAAGTCCGATGAGCAAACTCATCCGTACCCCTACTGAGCCTGACAGTGACAATCTCCGTACAGTCCGGTCTGTTCGTCTAAGAGTATCGCATATCGAGTCTAGGGGGGTGGATGAAGTCAGACCCCTAATAACGCGATAATTCGTGTCAGTATGAAACCCATCACCACCTGAGAAACTACTGATCCTAGATCAGTAATTCTTGACTACCTTGGCCAAGAATTTCTAGTGATGGCCACCCGTGCACAACACGACATCAACCCCCAATACCGGGAGAGACGAATCCCCGACGATCCGCTCACTGCCTCCATGTGGCTCCGGATTGTACCCAACTAAAACCTGTTTGCATGACTCTTTTGAGCCGTGGTAGGGTAGTAATCAAAGCACAGTGGGAACTCACACGAGACAAATGACGATCTCAGGTCGAAAGACTAACCTGTACTCATGTCACCTGGGAACTATAATATGGCAATAGGTATAATTCCATCTAGCAGGTTCCTGGCGAGTCCGTCCAGTGTACTCATAACCCAATGAGCACCTGCATACTATCTTTGGTGACTAACTGACACCAATAGCTTGTGAGACCGGCCACCGCCCCTCATTGGGGTCTCGATAAGCATACACTAGTCTACTCTGAAGTACTGATGCACAGTCTCGATACTCCCATGACTAGGGACATTTAAGGATGTGCTTATAGACCACCCAACTCCCACGTATATGATCGCCATCATAATGCTGGTAGTCAAGCAAGAATCCTATGGGCTTTATCAACATGTAATAGTGATCTGTAATGCCACCTAATGCTGTACATGATGATAAAGACAAACCATATAGCATACTATCATCTCGAGTAAGACTGTTCTACCGGTATAGGTCCTCTCTCAATCATCACAATCGCGTTCCTGCGATTCAATAATTAACTTGAGGGCACTATAGCTAACAATCTCCCACTTGCACTTGAGGCTAATTATTGCGGTGTCGCATATGTTAGTTATATGTATGCCCAAGAGGCCATTACTATACATGAGATGTATATTGTAGTGGATGCTGGGACATATATAGGTAGGACTTTCTTGCTCGACATGATAGTACACTATCTGGTTGCTCTTTATCTTAACATGTATACTTGCAGTCTCTCTATTACATGTTGATAAAGCCCTTAGGATGTGTGCTCGACTTCCATGACTATGATGTTGATCATACTAATGGGGCCTGGGCAGTCAATGAGTACATCTTTCAATGTTCCTAGTCGTGGGAATATCAAGACGGGGCATCGATATTCCAGAGTAGACTAGCGTATATCTTCTCGATCCATGTGATGGGCGATGGATGATCCCATATCTATTGGTGTTTGACATTAGAGATGGTATGCGGGTGCTCAGTGGTGACTGGGTACACTGAACGGACTCGCCGAGAACTCCCAGATGGTATATACCTTACGTCAGATGGCAGTTCTCTGGTGACACTGGTACAGCTTAGTCTGTTGACCCGAGATCGTCATAGAGTCTTGTGTGTCTCCCACTGTGCTTTGATTTCCACCCTACCACGGCTCTACTGAGTCGTGCAAACAGGTGGTTTTTGGGTACAGTCCCGATTCACATGGAGGCAATGAGCGATAGGAGGGGATTCGTCTCTCCCGGTATTGGGGGTTGATGTTGCGCTATGCTTGACTGGCCATAACTAGATATCCCTGGCCAGGGTTGCACTGATTTACTGGTATGTGTTATCAGTAGTTTCATGCTTGTTATGGACCTTACATCGGCATGACTTATCAAGCTACTGGGGTCTGACGTTTACCACCCCTAGGCGAGATATGCGACATATCAGACGAACAGACCGGACTGTGCGGTAAGTGTTACTGGTTGGATTCACAGGAGTGTGAGCAGGCTTGCTCGTTGATCTTCTGATCGCTCAATACCCAGGTGGCCGTTACGTTTAGCATACCGCTTGCGGCTTGTGGGTATTTGATATGATCATCACCAACTACCGGCGTATTGACGAGTCTTTAGAGTCCTAAACAGGGGTTTCCTGGCTCAAGCGAAACGAAATAGGAGCGCATATGAGATATGTGCGGGACCGAGAATAATACCAGTATGTGATACTGTCTTCTATTCTTGCGATTTGTATCATCGGGCGGTTATATGAGATATAGCCGGGTTACCGAATCAAGTGTTGATTCGATACATTGATACACTAGATATTAGTCGGTTATATGCAATATGATCGGATCGTTAAATCAAGTGTTGATTTAATGATTTAATGTATAATTATATATTTGATATATTACTTTACATTAACTAGTATTAGCTCACTTAAGATTTGTTTTCTCACTAGTTTGTGCATAAGTGTATATGTGATATATATTTGTGTACATATGTTTGTATCATGTATGATGATACATACAAGATGTGTGTATGAGACTTATACCAAGATTAGGTTTAAGATTAGGGTTATTGATTTATCTTAAGATTTAACAAAAGAATTAAACTTGGTCAAAGTTATCAAGCTTGAAGAAGCTTGGAGAAACTTTGACAAAGTCCACTCTTTTGTCATTTCTCTTGATATACTTTAACCTAACCCTTAACCTAAAACCTTGGTTAATTCTATACATGAGTTAAGCATGAAGGCTTAACTCAACCATGGTGCTATAATTAAATAGATGATATAATTTCTATATTCTTTCTTCTTCTTCTTCTTCTTCATCAAGCTCCATCAAAAAGCTTGCTAGCTCCAATGGTGCCATGAGAAAAAGAGTGAGAAAAACAATTCTAAAGTGAGCCCACTTCCTATTTCTTCATCCTCTACTACTTGCCATGTAGTATAGGGTGTTCTATTCACAAAGTTTTTGACCAAGTGAATGAATAGCTTGAGTTTGATTCTCCCCAACGTAGATCATCTTCGGCCTCGAAGTCAACGACCTTGCCCGCTCATTTCTCCGATGAAACCATCGCTAGTGTCCGGGATCCCGATGATCGCAGCGAAGGGACGTCAACACGGAGCTTTAGAAGTGAAGGACCGGATCTACAAAGGTTGTAATTCCTTTCACTTAGTAGTAAAGTAGTTTACTAGCTTTTAGTTTCGCCTAATCTCTAGTTAACGATCTTGCATAGAGTTGTTAGGCACATAAAAATTTGATTTTGGTATGGTTGATGCCTTGTAGAACCTCATGAGTGTGCCTAGTAACCCTATAGTGGTATCAGAGCCTAGCTAGAGCTTTAGACGAGGTGTAGACGAAGTTAGAAACCCGATCGAACCCCGAAAACCTAATCAAAACCCTTCTCTGTACATTTTTTAAAACTGTGATTTTTTATGAATTAAAAATGCTCAGAAAAATAAGCAGGAAAAACTAAGAATTACTGTGCAGTACGGCGTACTAATTCGCTCAGATGACCGTGGAACCGCGGCCAAACCAAGGGTTTGGCGGCGGTTTCGCGGCCGAAATTGTGAATTAGTCCCTGGAATTTCATATATTTATTCTTAGGTCCTTTCTTGGCAATTTTTTCTGGGAATTTTTTAATTCCACTCAAGTGTTGAGTTTTCTAGGGTTGTATTGGGGACTCGTTGATTCGATCGGATAATTTAACTTTGTTTAGTTTGTCCGGGTAATTTTTAGAAACTGTTAAAAAGTTCGACCGGATATCAATAACTCACTTTTTCCCCAGTCGGAATTTTTTTCAAAAGTTGGATTTTTTCTTGAGTTTAAGAACGTTCTAAGTCGTGCAAGTAATGCGGTGGACCCTCTAGAAGAGAACAAACCTTAACTCGATTATGTGACCGTCTTGAACTGCCTCTGAAGCTTAGGGTTTGTGGCAGTACGGCGTGCCACATGTGAGGCGTTGGCTTGACCCTTCAACGGCTGGACCATTGGTACTGTGGCATGTGATGGATATTTTTAAACTGATTTCAAGTGTTGAGATATATTGGGGAAATCTTGGGTGTTTGATTATTCGATCGGAAAGTTTAACATTGTCTATTTATCTGGAATGTGATACAATATTTGGAATCC
Organism: Agapanthus africanus; assembly: GCA_030015575.1. Lineage (NCBI taxonomy): Eukaryota > Viridiplantae > Streptophyta > Magnoliopsida > Asparagales > Amaryllidaceae > Agapanthus > Agapanthus africanus. Next base: position 591,048,960 of record JASDDO010000014.1, read on the forward strand.
ACAGGTAGTTATGAGATAACTAATTTGAATGTTGTAAATCTAGCAGTTCAGTCTCAGATGATCGGTTGCCACGGAATTTTGATGTGATCAAAAGTCTGTCGCAATCACGTAGCGTACGCGGATACTCGCCGGGTAAACTTAACAGACAGCCACGCCCCATAGCCCCGACCAAGTGACTGTAGGAAAACCCCGTCGCCAAAAGCATCCGTTCGGGTGCTCGCGGCAGCGGTGTTCCGCCTTAGTGCACTTCGTCGACGGCATCCGGGGGTGCGGCCGTCTACTAAAGTTTGCGACGAGCATTCGATCAGGATGTCGGGAATCTTGTTGAATTGCCCGAATTGATATTGAAAAGAGTTTTCGATAATGAGACTAAAATGCGGGGTTTATAATTGTTAGGCATGCGATGTCTAAGGAATTCATTTGGTTAGGCATGCGTTGTCTAAGGAGGTTGCGGATTCTAACTGTTGTAGTTTTACACTTTCTTTTCTACGACCGTAAGTGTAATATGTGATATCGCCGGTTTCGTTGCTATATGTCAGCGACAATTGGGATGGGCATATTTACTTACGCTGATGACATGTGATGTTATGTGTTGCTGGATATGTTATATTGGATCGTCGTGTTTGAATAGCCGGGTTTTTTTTATGTGAGACGAGTGTTTTTCATTTTCATTCATGTAAAAAACTTGTATGTAATATTCTTTTATTGGGGAACTTCCGGGTTGAGGATGATGTCACCATTGTATATTATTTATTTTTCCGCATTAGGATAGACCCAAGGCGGGGAGCACAAGTAACCGGGTTCTAGGGTCCAGTGGGAAACCATCTCGAGGAGTCGAGTCCGGGTCTCCTAACTTTAGAATTGGTAGGGTTGCTTGCCGCTCTCGTAGGGGTCTAGGGGTGTGGGATTGGCTATTCATCATGACCGTGCAATCCGTGTTTTGTACAGGCTCAAAATAAAACACGGACGTCCTAGTATATCCAATATTTCATATGATATTTTCTGCTGCATTATCTGTGATGTGATCATGTGATATGTTCAGATTGATACTGTATATAGTATATATTATATATTATATAAACATTGCTTATGTTTTATACCCGCGCTAGCCCTGCCCCGCTCTGCCGTTAGTTACCTAACCTAACGGTGCAGACGGGACATCGAGACGAATGCGGATGGCATAAGCGTACGTTGTATTTATCTGTGATGTTTAGGTGTACTTAAATGATGGGACATTCATTAATGTGATTAATGAAAGAAAATAAACCTAAAAGATGTTGTGGAATCGAATTTCAAAAATCAGGTAGCTCTAATTCTTGCTTTGCATAGCGGTGTTCCTTGTAGAACATCCAGCATCTTATTCGATAAGGAAAGAGCCGACGATCCCTTCACTGGGAGTGACCTTTTTAGCAATAATTAGCAATTGCTACAACCTTCGGTTTGTCTTTTGACTGCTTTTCCATTTCTTGCTTTGCATAGTGGTATTGTGAATATCCTGCACCTCATTCGACGAGGAAAGAGCCGAGATCCCTTCACCGGGAGTGACCTCTTTAGCGAAGCTAGTAAAAGCCTCAAAACCACTCCATTTTTAAAACCATTTGATTCCGCAACGAGATCAAGTTCAAAGCGTTAAAGGTTTTTATAAAAACCATTCGCAACCCTCCGTCATTTTAGGAAGTAGAGTACTTAGTATTCGTGCTGTGTTTGTTGACCATAGTCAAGGCACAGTGTACGGTAGCTAAGTGATGTCTTCCTACACCGCATATGATGCGATTAGTTAGGATAGTCGCGTGACTTTGTTGACCTTAGTTAAGAGTCATGTGGGTGGGTCTAATTAATCATGAAATGACGGGTAGAACTTGACTAGTGCTTATGATTTGTTGACCATAGTTAAGGTCAAAAGTGCTAGGGGTAAAAACCTTTATCGGGAGTTTCAAGTGCTGAAATTTGCAATGAGATTGCATACCTTCTATATGATAGTTGGATCCTGATACCCACTGCGAGTAATTGTTACTCCTGGGAGAGTTTAGCACTTTACAATTAGCCGATCAAGTAGGTGTCTAGAAAGGTGTCAACGGGGTTACGCCCCTGGGAAAACGAGGTTTACTTTAATTAGGTCTGTACGAAAGCACGGGGAACCTCCCTCAAAGTACCGGCACTGGCCTGGCTGAAAAATTGGCGAACTTGTAGAGTGTAATTAATCCCGGCTAGTCTTTCCTTTTAGGGTTTGAAGGAAGATTTGATAAAACCAGTGGGAGCCATCCTGATTAGATAAAATATATAACCAATCTAATCTTGCAAGAGCGCACGCAGAGTGTTTTCTTCTCTCTCTCTCCAGGTAGCGACCATGTCACGCCTTAATCAAGATAATAATATGGATGTATTGACCGAACCCGCTCGTTATACTGAGCTGGGGAACGTTGGTCCCGCTCCAACTTATAATTGTTATAAAACCGAGCAGAAATTAGGGGAATACCAGATTTCCCGTACCGCCCAAACGAAGAAAGTGCATGATGATGCATCTTCTTCGGGTGTGTTCATTACAAAGAACTGTTTCTCTGTATCCTCTACGTCCTGGGTATTAGATACCGGATCAGGATCCCACAAATGTAATCTGTTACATGGGCTATAGAAAGGTAGAGAGCTGAGAACGGGTGATAAGTTTCATGAGACAGAAAATGGTGCAAGTGTTGCAGCCAAGTCTGTTGGTCACTATCACCCTGTATTTCCAAATACATTGATTCTGAACGAATGTTATTAGATACCGAACCTGATATACAATATCATATCAGTCTCTTTATTTACTAAAGGAGGATATAATTTTGTATTGTTGGACATGTTTTGAATATTTCCTATATCAATAGTTGATCGGTTCAGGCACGTTATCTAAAAGCATATACATTCTAAATCAAACTACAGTTCTTAACGTACAGAACACACACAAGAGGAAGAGTTCAGAATTGGACGATTCCTTCTTGAGGTATTGTAGACTAGGTCATATCAATGTGACCCGACTAGCTAAAGTTACATTTAGATGCATATTTAAATCAGTTTGAATTTACATCTTATGAAACTTGTCAGTCATGTCACAAAGATAAGATGACCATAGCTCCGTTTACTCGAAACAGAGAAAGAGTTAGTGAACTCTTGGGACTGATACATAGTGATGTATAAAGGTCCCCAGTGTACATATGCCAGGATTGGTTCTTTGTACTTCCTTACATTCACTGATAATCTCTCAAGATTCGGACACATGTTCCTGTTGAAACACATGTCTGAAGCTTTTGAGAAATTCAATGAATATAAGTTGGAAGTAGAGAACCAAAAACGGGTATAAGTATTATGTCCTATGATGAGATCAGGGAGGAGAATACTTGTTCATGGAATTCTTGTACTATTCTAAAGGAGAATGAGATTCTCTCTCACCATTACTCCTCCGTATACACCACAGCACAACGGTGTATCGGGGTGGAGCAATCGCACCCTATATGAGATATGGTGTGCTCTATGATGAGTACTGCTGAGTTACCTATTTCCTTTTGGGGGTTATGCACTTGAGAAGCTGCATACCTATTGAATTGGGTTCGAATCAAATCAGAGCCTACCACTCCATATGAGATATGGTATGGGAAGAGCCCATCTCTTAAGTAAATTAAGATTTGGGATTGTCCGGCCTAAGTCAAAAGCAAAATCCGGACAAGATCGAGTCAAGGTCAGTTCTGTAGAACTGGAAAGATTTCCAGCTATACAAACTTCAGCCAATGATTTGATAGAACCAAAGGATTCAATAGTCTCTGACGAACCTCAGCCTCTCCGCCGATCTAGTAGGGTTCCTCATCCGCCTGAGAGACACTTCGGTTTCTCGTTGACAGTGGGAGCGAGGATTGCATCATGAGATAATGACCCAACTAGTTTCGAACAGGCTACCAAGAGTGGAGACTCTGTAAGAATGGCTGGATGCTTAGTGATATGAGATAGAATCCATGTACACCAACAAAGTATGGACTTTGGATGCTATATCTGAAGGGTTAAATCCCCATCAGGAGCAAGTATATTTTGAGAAGATTACTTGGTGTAGATGGAAAAGTTGAGACTTTCAAAGCTAGACTTGTTAATGGTTTTCATCATCGACCAGGCATGGATAATGATGAAACCTTTTTCCAGTGGCTATGCTTAAATCCATCCGGATCCTACTTAACATTGCTACAAACCATGACTACGATATCTGGTGGTTGGGTGTCATGACTGCTTTTCTAAATACTGATTTAGAAGAGAACGTCTATAAGTACACAGCCAGAGGGCTTCGTAAACAGTGGGAGCAACGGAAACGTGTGCAAGTTGCTTCACAGATTAAAGCAGGCATCGCGAGTTGGAACGTCTGTTTTGATGCGATAGTCAAAGAGTTTGACTTCATCAAAATGGTAGATGAACCTTGTGTATACAAAACGGTAGTAGAATGTAAGGTGGTGATCCTCGTAGAGTACGTGGATAACATACTCTTAATAGGAAAAGAGTTTCCTATGCTACGCTCGGTCAATCTCTTCTTATTACAAGGATTATCCATATAGGATCAAAGTGATACCTCCTAAATCCTAGGTTTTGGATCTATGAGATAGATCTAAATGGATGTTAGGGTTCTCACTAGGTGTAGTAAGATGGTATCAATGGATCCTGGGGAGAATCACCGGAAAGGTTCCAGGGTGATAAGGACGACTGAATGTCAGTCGCAGGCATTGTCTTTACCCTAAGTAGAGGGACGGTATGTTGGAAGAGTTCCAAGCTGAGATACCGTGGCAAACTAGACGATAAAGGCTGGTGACATCGCTATCAAAGAGGAAGTTTGGGTGTATATTAGTTCATGAGATGAACTAGGTCCCTACCATTGTGTGACAATGGAAGTGTGGTTTTGGCCCAGGAACCCCAATCCCATCAGTGACCCAGACATATTCTGAGGCAGCATCACCTGATCATGGAGATAGTTGATCTCCAGGGTGATCAAGGTTAGGAGAGTAGACTCAGAGGACAACACGGCGGATCCACTCACAAAGGCCATTTCCCAGAGAGAGACTTTTCTGGGATGGTTGAGTATGAGATACTACAACCACTGCTACAGATGGACCTAGTGCAAGTGGGAGATTGTTAGTTATATGTATGCCCTAGAGGCCATTACTATACATGAGATGCATATTGTAGTGGATGCTGGGACATATATAGGTAGGACTTTCTTGCTCGACATGATAGTACACTATCTGGTTGCTCTTTATCTTAACATGTATACTTGCAGTCTCTCTATTACATGTTGATAAACCCTTAGGATGTATGCTCGACTTCCAGGACTATGATGTAGATCATACTAGTGGGGCCTGGGCAGTCAATGAGTACATCCTTCAATGTTCCTAGTCGTGGGAATATCGAGATGGGGCATCGATATTCCAGAGTAGACTAGCGTATATCTTCTCGATCCATGTGATGGGCGATGGATGATCCCATATCCATTGGTGTTTGACATCAGAGATGGTATGCGGGTGCTCAGTGGTGACTGGGTACACTGAACGGACTCGCCGAGAACTCCCAGATGGTATTATACCTTACGTCAGATGACAGTTCTCTGGTGACACTGGTACAGCTTAGTCTGTTGACCCGAGATCGTCATAGAGTCTTGTGTGTCTCCCACTGTGCTTTGCTTTCCACCCTACCACGGCTCTACTGAGTCATGGAAACAGGTGGTTTTTGGGTACAGTCCCGATTCACATGGAGGCAATGAGCGATAGGAGGGGATTCGTCTCTCCCGGTAATGGGGGTTGATGTTGCGCTATGCTCGACTGGCTATAACTGGAAATCCCTGGCCATGGTTGCACTGATTTACTGGTAAGTGTTATCAGTAGTTTCATGCTTGTTATGGACCTTACATCGGCATGACTTATCAAGCTACTGGGGTCTGACGTTTACCACCCCTGGGCGAGATATGCGACATATCAGACGAACAGACCAGACTGTGCGGTAAGTGTTACTGGTTGGATTCACAGGAGTGTGAGCAGGCTTGCTCGTTGATCTTCTGATCGCTTAATACCCGGATGGCCGTTACGTTTAGCAGACCGCTTGCGGCTTGTGGGTGTTTGATATGATCATCATCTACTGCTGCCGTATTGACGAGTCTTTAGAGTCCTACACAGGGGTTTCCTGGCTCAAGCGAAACGAAATAGGAGCGCATATGAGATATGTGCGGGATCGAGAATAATACCAGTATGTGATATGTATTCTATTCTCACGATTTGTATCATCGGGCGGTTATATGAGATATAGCCGGGTTACCGAATCAAGTGTTGATTCGATACATTGATACACTAGATATTAGTCGGTTATATGCAATATGACCGGATCGTTAAATCACGTGTTGATTTAATGATTTAATGTATAATTATATATTTGATATATTACTTTACATTAACTAGTATTAGCTCACTTAGGATTTGTTTTCTCACTAGTTTGTGCATAAGTGTATATATGATATATATTTGTGTACATATGTTTGTATCATGTTTGATGATACATACAAGATGTGTGTATGAGACTTATACCAAGATTAGGTTTAAGATTAGGGTTATTGGTTTATCTTAAGATTTAACAAAAGAATTAAACTTGGTCAAAGTTATCAAGCTTGAAGAAGCTTGGAGAAACTTTGACAAAGTCCACTCTTTTGTCATTTCTCTTGATATACTTTAACCTGACCCTTAACCTAAAACCTTGGTTAATTCTCTACATGAGTTAAGCATGAGGGCTTAACTCAACCATGGTGCCATAATTAAATAGATAAGCTTTCTTTTGGATGAGATAAATTCTATATTCTTTCTTCTTCTTCTTCTTCATCAAGCTCCATCAAAAAGCTTGCTAGCTCCAATGGTGGCATGAGAAAAAGAGTGAGAAAAATAATTCTAAAGTGAGCCCACTTTCTATTTCTTCATCCTCTACTACTTGCCAGGTAGTATAGGGTGTTCTCTTCACAAAGTTTTTGACCAAGTGAAGGAATAGCTTGAGTTTGAGTCTCCCCGACGTAGATCATCTTCGGCCTCGAAGTCAACGACCTAGCCTGCTCATTTCTCCGATGAAACCATCGCTAGGGTCCGGGATCCCGATGATCACAGTGAAGGGACATCAACACGGAGCTTTAGAAGTGAAGGACCGGATCTACAAATGTTGTAATTCCTTTCATTTAGTAGTAAAGTAGTTTACTAGCTTTTAGTTTCGCCTAATCTCTAGTTAACGATCTTGCATAGAGTTGTTAGGCACATAAAAAATTGATTTTGGTATGGTTGATGCCTTGTAGAACCTCATGAGTGTGCCTAGTAACCCTACAGATTACTCCCAGCCCGTGTGATACCGAACACCCAACTTCTCTACTAATCAGTCTCGCAAAGCCCGTTTGCAAAACTATTGCGTTCGAGAAATAGCCTCAGTGAGTGGATCCGCTCCAGTGTTTCCATCTTTATCTCTCTATATTTCAACTTCGCGGAGAAAGAATATCTCCCGAAATGAGCAATACCTGTCTTAGAATTTGTTTCGATATCTGATGGGACCCAGTTCACAAATGAACTCCAAATCCAACAAACTTCTTAGACTGTATCATCCACTGAATTTAATCAGTATCCTACGCCATGCCTGCCTCAGTATCCCCTTGGACCACCCGTCCAACATACTGCCCCTCAGAAGAGGGAAAACTATAATTCTGACAGTCACTCTGTCATCCAGGTCACCTTGGAAGCCTGAAATGATAGCCGCCTCCCGAAGGAAGCTGTCGTTACCATATACTAAGAACATCCACTTATGTTCTTAACTGCTCCCCAATGTTTCTCCAGGATTGGATTAATTTATGTTTATTGCAGCCAGTGCAAAAACAATATTTGGTGTTGTACTTGACATTTCACGATTGACTCAATTGCCTAAGTAAGTGATATGCCAATCCTGGAAATCCCTCTCTTCATCAGTCTAGAAGACATCTCTTTCGAGAGGGTGACTCCATCACCTACGGGTACACCACCCCGCTAGGAGTCATCCATTCTAAAACACTTTAGAATAGTGTCAAAGTACCCGAATTGGGACACTTCCCAAATCTAGATCTAGTGACCAGAATTCCTTATATTTTATCTAGATCCTATGTGGAGAAACACCTTGCGACAACCACAGTATAACCGATCGTTGTATATGAATATTACTTCCTATCAAGAGCATGTCATCCAAATACCAGGACATCTCTGCCTACCACCTTCTCATATCTAGATCCATCTGTTGTTCTGATGAAGTCAAACTCTATGACTGTCACATCAAAACTAGATGATCTATATCAGCTATACTTGCTTTAGTCTTTAAATAGACATAAGCTACTTGCCTACTACTTTTCCGCTGCTCCCACTGACTATAACAACCTTCTGGCAGAGTCATATACACGTGCACTTCTAAAGCCAGTTTAGAACGACGTTATACTCATCCTCCTGCCAGATCTCATAGTCTAGAACAGCAGTAGTGTCATGTTTGGGTAAACAAGAACCTCCCTGTCACCGTCTCTGAGAAGACCGAAGTTCCTCTCGGGTGCCTGAGATTATCCACCAAATCAGAGGAGTGGCTAATGGATCGTCGAAACCAATTGAATCCTCAGGTTCTATTAAATTTTCAGTAATCGTTTGTGGTTCTGGAATCACTTCCAGTTCTACCATACTCCCACTAATGTTTTCTGAAAAGAATCCATTTTTCCTAAAACTGTGGCGAGTCAAGAACAATATAACTATTGATCTTCCAGATGGTAGAATGTTAACCCTCGTCAATGCCCGGGATAACCCAAAAACTGCCATTACTAAAACGTGCCTAGAGTTTGTCCAGATTCTGGTTTTAAGCATCAGCCAGACAACTCCATATATCTTAACAACGTTAAGATATGAAACCATTCTATATACCATATAGAAACAAAGGCAACAATTTAATTGGAACTAGATTCAAAATCATGCAGCTCTCTCCAGTGCATATCAACCAAATGGAAGGAGGCCAAGCATCATTACTCATCAAGGAATGCATCCACGTATGAGTAACGTGAAAGAGAATCAAGTTCTCAAAACTATTACTTACAACGGAATACCTTACACAAGTATCTACATCTTCGATCACTTTGAAGAATCCTGATACTTGCAACACATGGTTCTCTATTTTATTCTTATACCTATAACTTCTCAAAATCCAGACCTTGTATTTCAACGAAATATTTGTCTAAAACTAGAGAAGTCATGAGTAAATAGAATATAGTACGAGAACTAACCCCTCTGTCCTAATGGACATCGGAAAATATACAATACTCTGTATAAGACCACTGAGTTTAATAACTCAAACCCTGTGCGTCGTAGGCTGAAAACTGCACTATGGTTAAGAAGAATTAGATCGCTGTTTAATGCTCCTTACCTAACCTTCAACTGATATAGGTAAAAGCCATAGACATAATTTCAAAAAGTTATATCTCACTTTATAAAATAAACGTACAGATATATCGGTTTGAAATTGGTGCATAACGACGGATATTCAAAATCAAATATTTGCCGTCAGGAAAAACCCAGGTGATTTCCTCAAATATCACCAATTTCAAAGAATTCCGATATAATGAGGATATAATCACCCAACTCCCAATATCTTACTCCCACTCAGCATCCGTAACGCCATACAGATGTGAGAATCAAATCTGGTAAATACATACCCTGGAGTCAGAATCTAAGTGAGAAAACAGTTTTCAATTAACACCGCACAGTAAAATTGAAACTTGAAAATGTTTAGAAGGGGTAGCCGGGTAACCCAAGTAATGCCTCTTCCACTATCCAGATTCATGACAGTAACCGTATACTTCCTTGCCTACACTCCAATCCCTTTATATGTCTTTACTTATTACCTTCTGTACACCACACTTAGGCTAATTGGTTTTCTTCCTTCCCTACCCTTCGGCACCAGCTTAAGGTTTGGAAGAAGACTATCTAATAAGCGTAATAGGTGTACTCTCCTAATACCAGGAGCCCTCGCAACCTGAGAGAAGGTAAAGAGAAAAAACAACCGAATAATCCTTATTCTATTCCTCCAGAACCAGAATCCATCCTCAAACTGGAACAAGTTCTTTCGAGTTCGTATGTAACTATACGATGGCATATCCAATAAATGTGGATCTTCGTAGTGATACAGAATGTTCCGGAGAAAAGCAAAGGTGAACTAGGAGTGGCAAGAGTATACGCTGCTTCGTCGTGAATGATAGCAGTCGCAATGTCCTTTGCCCTCAATCTAATCCCTTTATATGTCTTTACTTATTACCTTCTGTACACCACACATAGGCTTAATTGGTTTTCTTCATTCCCTACCTTTCGGCACCTGCCTATGGTTTGGAAGAAGACTATTCAATAAGCGCAATAGGTGTACTCTCCTAATACCGTGAGCTCTCGCAACCTGAGAGAAGGTAAAGGGAAAAGACAACCGAATAATCCTATTCAATTTCTCCAGAAGCAGAATCCATCCTCGAACTGGAATGAGTTTCTTCGAGTTCGTATGTAACTATACGATGGAAAATCCAAGAAATGTGGATCTTCGTAGTGATACGGGGTGTTATGGAGAAACGCAAAGGTTATATAGAAGTGGCAATGATATATGCGACTAAGTGACAATCCAAAAGCCAAAGTGTTTTAAGAAGGTTCGGTTAACTTGGTTCATGAGTTTTAGTTTAGGGTCAGGTCATGGTCGATGCCAAAGAGAGAGAGAAAAGAAACACTCAGCGTGCACTCTAACCTAGATCAGAATGGTTAATCACTTTATCCAATCAGGATGGCTCCAACTATTTCCTCAAATTCTCTTGTAAACCCAAAAGGAGAATTAGTCGGGATCATCTAAAATCACCCAAGGAGTAGCACCTACTCATCAGTGGGAATCGAAATCCAACTATCATCGCATGATAACTTGATGGAAGCCACTCAAGTCACCACACTCCAGAAGGTATGTGCATGCCTGGCAAGTTTCCTGTATGTTTGAAACTCCCGATGTAGTTTTTTCCCTAAGCGGCTTATGACCTTGACGAAGGCCAAAAGATCATAAGTTGCAAGTCAAGTTTAACCCGTCATTATCCAGATTAATCTAGACCCATTCGTACAAGCCCTTGACAAAGGACAAAACAGCTGTACGCTTGTCCTAGACTAATGCATCTATCTATGCTACTGATAAGCACCCACTAGCTACCAAACACTATGCCTTGGCGAAGGTCAAAACACATAGCATGGATACTAGTAGATACCTATCTGAAATGACGGAAGGCTACGACTAGTTTTTGGCGAAAAACCTTTAACGTAATAAACTTGATATCATTGAAGGAACCGGATAGCTTTTCAAATATATAGTGGCGCAAACTTTTGCTAAAGAGGTCACTCCCTATGAAGGGATCTCGGCTCTTTTCTCGTTGAATGAGGTGCAGGATATTCCTAACCAAATACCATGATGCAAAGAAAAAGAAATGACTATAGTGAAGTTATTACGCTGACGCAAACTTTTACTCAAGAGGTGTCACGACCCGAAAGTACGGAACATGACCGGCACTTAAACTACGAACGTCTCGAGGTGTACGTAATCTAAGTAAACCGAAAACCCAGAAATCCAAACCAAGAAAAGTAGTAGAGAGCAGGAAAACCAACTTAAAGCAAGTAGTTTCAATAGCATAAGCCGAATATGCGGTTTTTAAAACATCAAAAAATTTACTGAAAATTTCGGCAGAGTCTCCTTTGTAAATACTGGCTCCCAAACGGGATACAACATGAATAGTATACGAAATCAAGAAAAAGGCATCCCCAAGCGGGAGCTAGCTCTTCGTCAATCGACGGTCACAACCACACAAGCAGTATAATATACAACGCCAACGGCGAGGATCAAAACTAAAAGGAAACTCAAAACCACCAGAAACATAACGAGCGACTCTAAGGTCGAAAGAATAAACAACACTGGTCTCTATCTCAAAAGAATACATGTTTGGTTGATGGAATTTCTAGATACAACAGAATAATGATATACAAAGTATATAATGGGGGTATGATACAAGTAAACCCACCTACTAGCAAATCACCCGAATGAAACTGAGCCCGCAAGCCGTAATGAAACCGGTACGGCAAACCTGCAAGAAACTGGGGCACAACGGGGGTGAGTTGCCAACTCGTGAATAGAAAAACATCTACGCACAGAAATCGCATAAATAACGCAACCTAGGTCAATGATCATAATATATCCTCAAATATAAGTATAACAGGCAGCCTATGACAATGTCTAGGGTAATATCTAACCCGAGTATAATTTCATGTGCCCGTGTCAGTGCCTCAGGTAGCAATATATCATATGAATGAGGTATGAATGCATGAAACAGAATACATGTAAATGAAGAAACTGTTTTCATAAATTAGTGAGATTTCCTTCGTATTTTTAAAACTGAGGTATCATAATGAAATAAGTATCAACAGTGTCTAGCATCGACACAAAACATGAATCTCACTGTCTCGAAATATCAATGTCTCAATCTCAATATCTAGGGCGCCGTCAGTCCAGACTGGCCCCTACCATCCATCTCAAGACCACGACGGTATCCTCCGGATATCCGACACGTCGGGTAATATCACCGGTAGGTAGTGCTCCCCAGCCAGGCTCAACGTCAACACCACATTCCTCTTGCCCCGGGGTACCATACCGGACCCACCATGTACCCGTGACGGTTCCTCCACTCCTCGACACGGATCTCCAAAACCACAGCAAACTCATGGTGGACGACACTTTACATCATTAGAAAACCGCAACATTTTATATTTTAAAAGATCATAAGTTGTAAATTTTGCGGCTTTCCCCGAAATCCAGAAATATCATAAATCTCAAGAAATCATCACAAGTGCATATGTCAATGATAATGAACTAGGCATGAACAACTGAATAACAGTATGCATGAAGTGGTAGGTAATAACTACAATGTATAATATGACATATAAGGGAAATACACTAATATCATGTCAAAACTACCAGCTAACAATCTAAGTCAAGCAGTTATATTCTCTAAAGTGTACGTGACATGGCAATTACCGATGAAGATGTGTGTGAGCCGGCAAGTAGGTGTACGTGGTACATACGCATCATCGATAATGGTGCTGGTGTCCTAACAGCATGATATCAATAATGGAATATGCAGCAAAATAAATATGCGAGGCAGAGCGAACAGCAATAATGTGCGGGAGCTGAAAACTAGACACAACGATAACTAATCTGATATAAGTCCTACGAATTGTGCCTTTTGAAATAACACGAATCATGGGGTTTTGAAAATAGGGGCTACGGTGTTTTTATGAAAAGATACGTCGTTTTTGAAATATCCGTAGATTCCCATGAGCTGTCTTTAAAAATGCCCACGATTCGTTAGTTTTTGAAATAGGTAAGAAGTCTAATCTAATCTAGCAACTACACTAAACTATACGGCTGAACTACAAGCTGAACTACAGGTAAGGAAACCGCCTATCATCTGAGTCGATACATATACCTGTATATGTATAGTCGGTGATCTCGCCTCAATAATATCATATCCTATACCATATCTATAATCAGGCATCCCAAGTCAAGAGTGCGGATCAATCATCAATATAGCTCGTACGTAAATCCGTCGTACGGCATCCCAATCTGGGTACGGGTCAATATCACATTCATCATACTATTCACCTGGTATCCTCTTTATCAAATATCATGATCGGGGTACTGATCTACGTCTAGTACCATACTGATACCGCCTACGTATGCATGGACGTGTGGGAAACACTACGTCAAGGACCCGCTACAACGTCATGTCGTATCTGAGATACGAACCCTGCTATATCACCGATCTCACGGCCTCAAATCAAATCTCATCGACTCATTATAAATCCCAAGTACTATCATTCTCAATCCGTATGTGAACACATAGTCCCATACCCATGTGAACACATAACTATATAATCCCGTATAAGCGCAAATGAAAGAAGAAAGTATGCAAGTATGGGTGCGTGTGTGCATGTGTGGTGCGACCACTACTCTAGGGTTTCGCGACACCAAATCATACGAGAACACCAAATGTCTATATCATCGATAATATCAAACAAATTATAGTCAAAATATATATATATATATATATATATATATATATATATGTGTGTGTGTGTGTATACGTATTCGTATACATCACCACGAACTGCGGGGGTGCTATACGCCATCCACCCGACTTCTCCCCGTAGATATAAATCTACTCACCTGGTCCTCGCTCGCCGGTGCCGACGTCGCCACGCGCTTGCTTGCCGTCTCGAAGTCCACATGGGGTACCTACATATCACAACGTATCGTATCGCATAAAAACCCAATTCAAAATCGAAACGGCATACGAAAACTAAATCGGCACGCGTATCATGCATAGGTCAAAACCTATCGCCTACACATGCAAGAATAGTCAAACCAACCCTCGATGTCGATGTACGAACGTCAAACCATCGAGAAAATCCAATCACACTCATTTGCACATTCACGAACACTAATTTTAATATAAACTAGGTTAAAACTCACAAAAACTAACAATTTCATTATAGGGTTATGATTTATACCTCCTAGAATCTTGAGATTTAGCATGAAATCTTAGCCTCCCAAATCATCATCTTGCTCCTTGATTCATGCTAGCCAAGGCAAAGAAATAATGGGTAGGAGTTGGATTTTGATTTGGATTTTTGCTTGATTTTTTGTGGATTTTTCTTTGGATTTTCTTTGATGGAACAAAGAGAAGAGAAGAGGAAAAGTGGGCTGTTGAGGAGTTGCTGGTTTCGACCAGAATTTTGGGGGTTTGGGTGAGGGAGGAGAGAGAGTGAGGTGGAGAAAGTTAGTCCAAGTCAAAGTCAACTCAATTTATATCATTTCTACTCTTTTCTTTTTCTTTTCTTTTCCTTTTCTTTCCTTTGCAAACCAAGTGGGGACAAGAGAAGGGGCTGCTGAATTTAGCCATGGGGGGGAGTAAGTGGGTGTGTGTGGGTGTGGGTACGGGTGTGGGGTGAGGAAAAATGATAAATACAGTACCCCAAACATCCATTTACGCTAAAAAAAAGCCTTTTTTCTTCAATAATTTCTAAACCGTTTTGGCAAATGATTTCATTCCAAAAACCACATGATAAATTTTTATTTAATGTTTTATGATGCATAAAATTTGTTTCAACTCATTCCAATTTGTAATTTTCCCTAATTAAATGTATTAGTGACGGCTTAAAAGAATAATAAAATAATATTTTTTTCAGAAAATTTGAAATTTCACCACCGGCTCAATAAACACCAAATAATAGCAATTACATAGCTAGAATATGTATATTTAATTTTTATAATAAGATATTTGTATTTTGACTTTTTACAGAAAACCCCCTTATTTTACCGTTTTTTTCGAAATTCCACCGAAACGATTTTCAAAACGTTACAATCTTCCCCCCTTAAAGAAATTCGGTCCCCGAATTTAAATTCAAACTCCCCCAAATACCAAAACATCTAAGAAAACCCATCAAGTCGTCGGGGCTCTGAAATTATAAATACATAAAACAAGTCGTAGCGCAGCGCATGCGCTTGAAAAATGAGTATATAACTCAAATCAAAACTCCTCCAACCATCCCGCGATCATCGGAGTCGTGGAGAAGACATCAATGCCAAATCCAAATCAAAACCAATATGATATAACTCAAAACTATAAATGTAAATATCGAATCTATAACTGTAAGTATCTGAAGGAAATGCATGCCAAATCTCTTTAAGTCGCTGTGCAACGCGTATAACACTGCACAGTGGCGGACGTCTACCATAAGGAAATAACTATATACATATATAATTTTGTTTGAATTGTACGTTCCGCCGTTTTGGAACCAATTTAGAAGGGTCTCCTTGTTTTAAACATTTCGTGTCATATCAGACACGTAGGTAAATACTGAGGCTATAGCTCGCTTTTGGAAATCCCTTCAATAACTATCAATGCATGCAAAATGTATTCAGGTACTGTCCTCTGACTAGCCCTGCTCAGTACGGAAACACATAGCAATATCATAAAAACGTACTGCTCTATACGAAATCAATCCCCAAAATATGCACATGAATGCTACGTTCGTCTGGTGCGCACGGAAATCAAAATCCATGAATATGCTATACATGCGCACCGAACAACATCTAAGTGCATCGGGTGTGCACGAAACATCTGTCGTAGGCAACGTGTGTGCCTGACAGCAAAATCAGGTGCATCTGACATGCACGA
Organism: Agapanthus africanus; assembly: GCA_030015575.1. Taxonomy (NCBI): domain Eukaryota; kingdom Viridiplantae; phylum Streptophyta; class Magnoliopsida; order Asparagales; family Amaryllidaceae; genus Agapanthus; species Agapanthus africanus. The sequence continues at coordinate 591,065,275 of JASDDO010000014.1, forward strand.
AAAATCTCGATTTAGTGCATCTGGTGTGCACCAAAATCGCATCTCAAGACATACGCTCAACATGCGCGAAAATCTAAATCAGGTGCATCCATCGTGCACGAAATCATGAAATCCAATATCAAGCGCCGAACGTGCGCAAAATCACTCAGGTGCACAAGGTGCACAAAACAAATATCGAGTATCACAATCGAAATCAAAGTCCAGTGCATCTAAGTGCACAAAAGGCGTATCACTGCACTGCAAGCATATATAAACTATACAGAGTGTAGGAACCAAATCGTGTGCGTGCATATGCACACAATCAACTCAAATGTCTAAAACCGTAAAATCACAAACATGTGAAACTAAAGAACGAAAACGATATCAAGTGCAACACTGTGCAAAGATCGTAAATCCTCAATCATCAAAAATCAAATCATACGAATAAATCACCCAAAACATCGGAATCAATAATGGCGGAATAGTACCGCTCAATTGCATTCTCTAAGAATCTCGGCCAACTGTCGCGGTCACTAGTGGGACGTCTCGTCGATGATCATGAACTCTGTCCTGCTGGCGTGCGTAACCATGACCACTCCTGGGTCAAGGTCTTCACTGTGAATTACCAATCTTTTGGTCCATCGGCTCATCGGTCCTGTCAGGTGTGCTAACGGGGACGATTCCGTTCTGGCACTTCTCCGGTCATCTCTTGGTCAATCATCGCGACCACTCGTAAGACAGCATATCACTGGCGTCGGCCTCTGGCTCTCTGAATGTACGTGATACATCTGATCCTGGGTGCAAGTATCATTGCAGCAGTGTCCTGAAAGGAATCCTGCTCACGGTCTCTTCCATGTCTTGTCTCTGCCAACTGTCCGGAAGTCATTGTCCTTTCCTATATCTGCATCTTGCTCTGTAACGGCTGCATACCCATCGCGACTCCTTCTGGAAGGTATATCCAGTACTCTGCCTCGGCATGCGCATCACATCTCTGATATCGGTGGAGTGGAACGTCATCTCATCTAGATCTGGTACGAACCTCTTACTTCACTTTTCTCTAATGCCGTCTGCTTTGGACTCGTCTCGTCGCGGCTGCATGGATTGAGCTCCAACGACTATCCTCGTATCTGGAGTCTCCCAAGAATGCATCTCACCACCTAGCATCCGAATTAAGTCGAGCCATCCGATCGAGTCGTCAGAACCTCATAATTCCCAAAGAGCTCAACATCTTGGGCACAGTTTAATAGTATCGAGTACATACCACAGCATCGGTGGTCCAGCCGTAGAAGGGCAAACCCAAGCCTCACTAATGGCGCCGCAGAACTGCCGCAAACCCTAAGGTTCAAAGGCTTTCATACGGTCATTAAGTCGAGTTAGGGTTTCATTCTTCTAGAGGGACCATAGAATTGCCTGCATGTCTTTCCGAATACTTTAAACTTGGAATAGTAGGTTTCTGACATTCGATCGTCTCTGTCGACTCCCAACGTCTCCGCGTGAAGTCGTCTCTAGCTGGAATCAATCTATCTGATGACCTCGCATCGGGGTAGCGAACGAACCACATGTCCTAGTCAATCATCCTCGGTGACTAGCGACCTTCAATCATCTCTTAGTACAACTCGTACTGCAATAGCTCCAACATCTGGGGCGATATCTCGTCGTTCGCAGCAATAACGGGCTCACTCGTCTGCACGCTGAACCGTGCCTCAATCATCAAGAATAGGCAATATATCAACGGTCATCAAAATCTGGCTGGTCTCTGTCAGTGGCTCAATCCTTTAGTGTCGATCAGCACATCCGAGTAACCTCATAAAGGCGATCCGCCAAACGCTCGCGGCGCGGAAACACAGTAAAAAGACACATCTCTGCAATCGTGTGTCGCCGGAATTTCGTCCTGGTCAGTCCTCGTTCGTGACGAGCTTGTGCTGACCGCAACTCTAGCCGTAGCTCTCCCTGCCGGTAACCGTAGCAGCAAAACCAAACTAGTACCGATGAGGCTAGATCAGGAAGGAATATAATACTGAACAAGGAAATGTACATCCTAAGGCTTCATAAGTGGAGTGGCGTGTCGTAAATATGCCGCGGAACATACCAACGGTACGTCACTCTACTTTAGTCACCTATTCCATCAACCAAGGGTCATCCTACGCTCCGAAGGTTAAAACCTAACGCTTTGATACCAACTTTGTCACGACCCGAAAGTACGGAACATGACCGGCACTTAAACTACGAACGTCTCGAGGTGTACGTAATCTAAGTAAACCGAAAACCCAGAAATCCAAACCAAGAAAAGTAGTAGAGAGCAGGAAAACCAACTTAAAGCAAGTAGTTTCAATAGCATAAGCCGAATATGCGGTTTTTAAAACATCAAAAAATTTACTGAAAATTTCGGCAGAGTCTCCTTTGTAAATACTGGCTCCCAAACGGGATACAACATGAATAGTATACGAAATCAAGAAAAAGGCATCCCCAAGCGGGAGCTAGCTCTTCGTCAATCGACGGTCACAACCACACAAGCAGTATAATATACAACGCCAACGGCGAGGATCAAAACTAAAAGGAAACTCAAAACCACCAGAAACATAACGAGCGACTCTAAGGTCGAAAGAATAAACAACACTGGTCTCTATCTCAAAAGAATACATGTTTGGTTGATGGAATTTCTAGATACAACAGAATAATGATATACAAAGTATATAATGGGGGTATGATACAAGTAAACCCACCTACTAGCAAATCACCCGAATGAAACTGAGCCCGCAAGCCGTAATGAAACCGGTACGGCAAACCTGCAAGAAACTGGGGCACAACGGGGGTGAGTTGCCAACTCGTGAATAGAAAAACATCTACGCACAGAAATCGCATAAATAACGCAACCTAGGTCAATGATCATAATATATCCTCAAATATAAGTATAACAGGCAGCCTATGACAATGTCTAGGGTAATATCTAACCCGAGTATAATTTCATGTGCCCGTGTCAGTGCCTCAGGTAGCAATATATCATATGAATGCATGAAACAGAATACATGTAAATGAAGAAACTGTTTTCATAAATTAGTTAGATTTCCTTCGTATTTTTAAAACTGAGGTATCATAATGAAATAAGTATCAACAGTGTCTAGCATCGACACAAAACATGAATCTCACTGTCTCGAAATATCAATGTCTCAATCTCAATATCTAGGGCGCCGTCAGTCCAGACTGGCCCCTACCATCCATCTCAAGACCACGACGGTATCCTCCGGATATCCGACACGTCGGGTAATATCACCGGTAGGTAGTGCTCCCCAGCCAGGCTCAACGTCAACACCACATTCCTCTTGCCCCGGGGTACCATACCGGGCCCACCATGTACCCGTGACGGTTCCTCCACTCCTCGACACGGATCTCCAAAACCACAGCAAACTCATGGTGGACGACACTTTACATCATTAGAAAACCGCAACATTTTATATTTTAAAAGATCATAAGTTGTAAATTTTGCGGCTTTCCCTGAAATCCAGAAATATCATAAATCTCAAGAAATCATCACAAGTGCATATGTCAATGATAATGAACTAGGCATGAACAACTGAATAACAGTATGCATGAAGTGGTAGGTAATAACTACAATGTATAATATGACATATAAGGGAAATACACTAATATCATGTCAAAACTACCAGCTAACAATCTAAGTCAAGCAGTTATATTCTCTAAAGTGTACGTGACATGGCAATTACCGATGAAGATGTGTGTGAGCCGGCAAGTAGGTGTACGTGGTACATACGCATCATCGGTAATGGTGCTGGTGTCCTAACAGCATGATATCAATAATGGAATATGCAGCAAAATAAATATGCGAGGCAGAGCGAACAACAATAATGTGCGGGAGCTGAAAACTAGACACAACGATAACTAATCTGATATAAGTCCTACGAATTGTGCCTTTTGAAATAACACGAATCATGGGGTTTTGAAAATAGGGGCTACGGTGTTTTTATGAAAAGATACGTCGTTTTTGAAATATCCGTAGATTCCCTTGAGCTGTCTTTAAAAATGCCCACGATTCGTTAGTTTTTGAAATAGGTAAGAAGTCTAATCTAATCTAGCAACTACACTAAACTATACGGCTGAACTACAAGCTGAACTACAGGTAAGGAAACCACCTATCATCTGAGTCGATACATATACCTGTATATGTATAGTCGGTGATCTCGCCTCAATAATATCATATCCTATACCATATCTATAATCAGGCATCCCAAGTCAAGAGTGCGGATCAATCATCAATATAGCTCGTACGTAAATCCGTCGTACGGCATCCCAATCTGGGTACGGGTCAATATCACATTCATCATACTATTCACCTGGTATCCTCTTTATCAAATATCATGATCGGGGTACTGATCTACGTCTAGTACCATACTGATACCGCCTACGTATGCATGGACGTGTGGGAAACACTACGTCAAGGACCCGCTACAACGTCATGTCGTATCTGAGATACGAACCCTGCTATATCACCGATCTCACGGCCTCAAATCAAATCTCATCGACTCATTATAAATCCCAAGTACTATCATTCTCAATCCGTATGTGAACACATAGTCCCATACCCATGTGAACACATAACTATATAATCCCGTATAAGCGCAAATGAAAGAAGAAAGTATGCAAGTATGGGTGCGTGTGTGCATGTGTGGTGCGACCACTACTCTAGGGTTTCGCGACACCAAATCATACGTGAACACCAAATGTCTATATCATCGATAATATCAAACAAATTATAGTCAAAATATATATATATATATATGTGTGTGTGTATACGTATTCGTATACATCACCACGAACTGCGGGGGTGCTATACGCCATCCACCCGACTTCTCCCCGTAGATATAAATCTACTCACCTGGTCCTCGCTCGCCGGTGCCGACGTCGCCACGCGCTTGCTTGCCGTCTCGAAGTCCACATGGGGTACCTACATATCACAACGTATCGTATCGCATAAAAACCCAATTCAAAATCGAAACGGCATACGAAAACTAAATCGGCACGCGTATCATGCATAGGTCAAAACCTATCGCCTACACATGCAAGAATAGTCAAACCAACCCTCGATGTCGATGTACGAACGTCAAACCATCGAGAAAATCCAATCACACTCATTTGCACATTCACGAACACTAATTTTAATATAAACTAGGTTAAAACTCACAAAAACGCCAATTTCACTTAAAAAGTCATTTTTCCGAAAATCTAGCAAGCACAATTCGCCGTTTTTGTACAAAACACGATGTTTAAATGAATGTAGCGGCCAATATATTTATTAAATATCTTAAATAAGTGAATAAAACCATTTCCATAATTTAATCACATAAATTTGCATAATTTCCAAAATCCTAGTTTGCAAAAATATCAATTTTAACACTTTTTAATGTAAAATTCATAATTTTACAATTAAACTTGGTTTTGCATATTTTAAATGGTTAAACCACTCAATATAATTTTTAAGATATGATGAAACCCTAACCATATTTTAATTCTCGATTTAACACAATATTTACAAAAACTAGTTTGCAAATTTTAACCAATTTCGACCATTTTATAGCAAAAATGCACATACAACAAACTAGTTTGGATTTGCATGAAATAAAGTATTAAACTACACTTTAAAATGTTATTAATACCATGCAAAACCTAATTAGATTTTAATCTCCATTATATAAGTATTTCATTAAAACCTAGTTAGCAAATTAGCATAATTAGAACAATTTAATAAAACAATTAGTAACCTAGTAATTAGCTTTGCTTTAGCAAGCCCACTAGATATTAACCATACAATTAGATCATGATCAAATGACCTAAACCCTAACTTAGTATTTAAACCCTTCTCTTAAATTTCCAAACATGAAATTAAACTATAATTAACACTTAAATCAATTTGCTTTAAGCAAAAACTAACAATTTCATTATAGGGTTATGATTTATACCTCCTAGAATCTTGAGATTTAGCATGAAATCTTAGCCTCCCAAATCATCATCTTGCTCCTTGATTCATGCTAGCCAAGGCAAAGAAATAATGGGTAGGAGTTGGATTTTGATTTGGATTTTTGCTTGATTTTTTGTGGATTTTTCTTTGGATTTTCTTTGATGGAACAAAGAGAAGAGAAGAGGAAAAGTGGGCTGTTGAGGAGTTGCTGGTTTCGACCAGAATTTTGGGGGTTTGGGTGAGGGAGGAGAGAGAGTGAGGTGGAGAAAGTTAGTCCAAGTCAAAGTCAACTCAATTTATATCATTTCTACTCTTTTCTTTTTCTTTTCTTTTCCTTTTCTTTCCTTTGCAAACCAAGTGGGGACAAGAGAAGGGGCTGCTGAATTCAGCCATGGGGGGGAGTAAGTGGGTGTGTGTGGGTGTGGGTACGGGTGTGGGGTGAGGAAAAATGATAAATACAGTACCCCAAACATCCATTTACGCTAAAAAAAAGCCTTTTTTCTTCAATAATTTCTAAACCGTTTTGGAAAATGATTTCATTCCAAAAACCACATGATAAATTTTTATTTAATGTTTTATGATGCATAAAATTTGTTTCAACTCATTCCAATTTGTAATTTTCCCTAATTAAATGTATTAGTGACGGCTTAAAATAATAATAAAATAATATTTTTTTCAGAAAATTTGAAATTTCACCACCGGCTCAATAAACACCAAATAATAGCAATTACATAGCTAGAATATGTATATTTAATTTTTATAATAAGATATTTGTATTTTGACTTTTTACAGAAAACCCCCTTATTTTACCGTTTTTTTCGAAATTCCACCGAAACGATTTTCAAAACGTTACAAGAGGTCACTCCCGGTGATGGGATCTCGGCTCTTGCCTCGTCGAATGAGGTACTGGATATTCACAACCGAATACCGCTGTGCAAAACAAAAGAAAACGTCTATAATATCATTTTTAAAATTGGTTCCAACAACATCAAATAGGTTTATTTTCCTTGCATTGATCAGAATCAACGCAGTCCCATCAATTAATCACACCAGAAAAGAACAAAAATAAAATGTACGTATATACCATCCGCATTCGCCACTGGTCCCCGTCATCACCCGTTAGGTTACTTAACTAACGACAGAGAGGGGGCTGGACTAGCGCTGCAAAAGATATACAACATCTACTAGTATATATATATATATATATATATATATAACATTCGTCCCAGGCATGATATAAGCAACATCGCAGAGTAGCGATAAACATCACAGAACAAACGGATAATCTGGGAGCCCCTGGTTTCTTTTGAGCCGCAAGTGAACCCCGACGTTCCCCTGGTCATGTGGATAGCCTGTAGAACGAAAACCTAAACCCCTATAAGCGAGGCAAGTTACCCACCAATCCCAGAAGTGAGGCATCCCCAATCATCAAAGTAAGTGGGCCACCTTGCACTTCATGGAATCCGGTAACTTGAGCACCCCTCCGCGGGTCAATTTATACCCCCTACGAGTGCGGCGAATAACCCGCCAATTCTAGAGTAAGGCCCCCTCCGTCTCAATGCCATGAGATGCATGCTCATTGCCCTCTAGAATCTGGCTATTCGTACACTCCACCGTTGGGTAATCCTAGTACAGAAAAGAAAAAAAAATATGTACAACGGTGGCATCGACCTCAACCCGGTCGTGCCCCAAACAAATAATATACAAACTTGCAGTGACGGCAGTCCACTTTTTGGACGCTCTTCCCGCAATATGAAATGTACAAATGAAACTAAACTGCACTACCATTGCACCCAAGGCTATCCATCACGACAATCCGCACAAACTATAACAAGATATATATCCACAGAAACAAGTAACCGAAACAAGTGTGTAACCCCGTCTAATTGAGCATATAGCAATTAGAAAAAGTTACTAACACATAAACGCATGCAAACGAAGTCACGACATTAGAATTCCAAAAAACAATTAGCGCACATCCTAAATATACTATGGATAAAAAAACAAGTGCACTAAACATCCAAAAAAGTCGAGTTTTGAGCCAATTCGGAGGTCCGAATAAAAATGAAACGCGCCCGAACTTTCGTGGGGAGTTAGAGCACGAAATTAACTTCGAGTCGAGGGGCCTATAGGGGGTACCCTACCCCCGAGGCCACCACAAGGTGGCCAGAGGGTGAGGCAGACCCGAAACTGCCCTTGGAGGGGCAGTTTCGGGTCCCCACCCCCAAGACCACCTTGAGGTGGTCTTGGGTAGTAGGCCTAACTGTTTGGTCCCCTCAGGGTCTCCCCGGGGTGCCCACACACCACCTCGTGACTTCTCGGTTCAAACTAAGAGCCCGCGGGGTGTGCAAACATCTCAAAACTCAAAAATTCGGGACTGTTTTTCGACAGTTTTCGATGTCCGAAAAAACGTGAATTCTAATGTCACAACTAGCTAGTTTAAGGTGTTTGGGTGGCTCTGATACCACTGCTCGGTTTCGCCGGTGCCCTGGCCATCAAACTGTGGCCAAATGCGGAACAAAATTAGTGTTTTAATCTTTGGCGCAAACAAAACCCGCACAAGATCGAACCAAAAACCTATACTAGCAAACTTACAAAGAGCTAAACTAAAGGGTTGGAAAGCTTATACCGAATGAACCAAGTCCTTCGGGTGTTCAACCATCATCCTAAGCTCTTAGTGGTCGCAGATCGAATTTGGTTACCGGTCTTCCTCCATCTATGATGATCCACCGGAAGGAAACGACGCAAGCTTCAGCCTTGCCTAGCAAGGCAACCGACACTCCAAGGTTGCTAGCAATGGACAGTGGAGGTGTAGGATTATCTCACTATAATTTTTCTCTCATCAAAATGCTCAAAAGAGCAACTCAAGAAGAAGAATGAGGGGTTTGGAAAACAATGGAATAAGCAACCATGGAATTGGCTAAGTCTCTAAGTGAGTATGAACAATTGAAGAAAACCAAGTCAATTCTCAAGTCAAGAAAATCAAGCATGGCATGTAAAGAATATATGGCTACAATAATTCCAACCATAAAAAAATCTCCTCATTTTTACAATAAACAAATGTGTGCATCTACATGCCAAGCCTATGCTCAAACTAACTCACCCTCCACCTCATTTCCAAAATGATTTTCTAAAATGAAAATCAATTAATAAGGTGGCCATTTTCTAGAAGCTATTCCATATAAATACGGAATACAACCCGGTACACGTATCGAAATATATATATGTGTGTTCATACAAAAATACGAATTGCTAAGAGAGAAAATGAATAGTGAACAATAATACTAGAATACACACACGCACAAACACACACACACACACATATATAAATTATTAAATCAAAACCTGATTTAATAATCCGGCTTAATCCTAAACCGCTAGAATTAGCAACCGTCCGATTAAAGTCTGTGCAGCCTGTACATATATTTAATCGGACACCTGTTTGTACCAACATACTGTTGGGTTACGGCAGCGCCCCGGCCATCAATCCGTAGCCAAAATTCGGAACAAAAAATTTTAGAAACCGGCGCTAACGGAACCCTAATCTACGGATCGTACCATTAACCCTATACTGGTTCTATGAAAGTAGTTTAGAGAGGTTATACCGATCGATCCGTGTCCTTCGGTCTTCAACCTCTGTCCCAAGCTCCTCGCGGCTTTCCCGATCAGGTTTTATCTCCAGTCTCCCCACATCGAAGAAGATCCACGTTGAGATTTAGTAATACGGGCTCCCGCCTCAAAACTGAAGCAACCTGGGTATCTAATTTGCTAGCCTAGATAGCCAAGATGAAGTAGAGAGAGTTTGTGATTACTTTGTCTCAATACACCTTAGGATTCTCAACTCATGAGATTGTATGGATGGAGGTTGAAGAAGATGCCACAGGTGTGAAGAAGTGTGAGGTCAAGAAATTAAAAAAGCAAGTCAAGAAAGTTGTGAAGTCCCGTGAGCTATTTTGTGAGCGTGAGCAACTAAAGAAATCCCCACCAAAAAAAGAATTGCCCCCCTCTACAAAATATCTCACAATCCTCACAAAAATATCAAGCATGGTACAATGAATCACACCATGAGTCACCAAGTGCACATGCTATCATCAATGCTCAATGCCAAGACTTGCACTCACATTTTCCACCAATTAAACATTTAAACTAAAATGATTAATCCCAAAAAGAAATGGCATAAATTAAAGAAATCTTGTAACGAATTAGAAGAATACCCCTCATCTGTATATAAATACCCGTATCCGTATTCCGACTGAATACGGATACAACGAGTAGAAAATAATAAACAATATAATACTAGGATCCGGCTTAAACCAAAGCCCACTAGTATTATCCGTCCGATCATGTTCCGTGCACAAGTGCACGTATATGATCGAACCCTGCTATAAAACCATATGGCCTCTACAACGTTTCGCCCGAAGTGGTGAAACCCTCTGTGTGAGACTCTAAAGACTCGTTAATACGCTGGCAGCGGGTTTAACCACAAGCACGTCAGTGGCACTAGCTATACGTAACGGCTACCCAGGTATTGAGCGAAAGGAAGGGTGACGAGCAAACTCATCCTGAAACCCTACTGAGCCTGACAGTGACAATATCCGTACAGTCCGGTCCGTTCGTCTATGAGTATCGCATATCGAGTCTAGTGATGGATAAAGTCAGGCCCCTAATAAAACAACATTAAGTGTCGGTATGAAGCCCATCACCACCTGAGAAACTACAGATCCTAGATCAGTAATTCTCGACTACCTTAGCTAAGGATTTCTTGTGATGGCCACCCGTGCACACCGCGATATCAACCCCCAATACTAGGAGAGACTAATCCCCTGACGATCCGCTCATTACCTCCATGTGGCTTAGGACTGTACCCAACTAAAACCTGTTTGCACGAATCCTTTGAGCCGTGGTAGGGTTGTAATCAAAGCATAGTAGGAACTCACATGAGACAAATGAAGATCTCAGGTCGATAGACTAACCTGTACACATGTCACCTGGGAACTATTATCTGACAATAGGTATAATACCAACTAGCATGTTCCCGGCGAGTCCGTCCGGTGTACTCATAACCTAATGAGCACCTGTATACATCTTAGATGAACCAACAGACACCAATGGCCTCTGAAACTAGCCACTGCCTTTCGTCGGGGTCTAGATCCGTATATACTAGTCTACTCTTGGAGTATCGATGCCCAGTCTCGAAACTCCCATGACTAGGGAAACTTTAAGGATGTTCTTATAGACTACCCAACACTCATGTATATGATTGCCATCATACTGCTGGTAGTCAAGAAAGAATCCTATGGGCTCAATCAACATGTAATAGTGATCTGTAATGTCACCTAAAGCATGTACACGATGATAAAGACAAACCAGATAGCATATTATCAACTTGAGTAAGACTGTTCTACCAATATAGGTCCTCCCTCAATCATTGCAATCACGTGCCTGCGATCCAATAATTGACTTGAGGGCACTATAGCCAACAATCTCTCACTTGCACTTAAGGCTAATTATTGCGGTGTCGCATACTCACAGCCCGTGTGATATCGAACACCCAACTCCTCTACTAATCAATTTCACAAAGCTCATTTGTGGAACTATCGCGTTCGAGAAATAGCCTCAGTGAGTGGATCCGCTCTAATGTTTCTTTCTATATCTCTCTTTATCTCAAGTTCACGGGGAAAACCTTCTCCCGAAATGAGCAATACCTGTCTTAGAATATATCTGAATATATGATGGGACCCAGTTCACAAATGAACTCCAAATCCAGCAAAACTTCTTAGAATGTATCGTCCACTGAATTTAATCAGTATCCTGCGCCATGCCTCCTTCAGTATCCGCCTGGACCACCTGTCCAAACTACTGCTCCTCAAAAGAGGGAAAACTATAACTCTGACAATCACCCTGTCATCCAGGTCACCTTGGAAGCCTGAAATGATACTCGCGAAGGAGGCTGTCATTACCATATCCGTAGAACATCAACTTATGTTCATAAACTGCTTCCGAATGTTTCTCCAGGATTGGATAAATATATAAACTTGTCGCATCTAGTGCAAAAACAATATCTGGTGTGGTACTTGACATCTCATGATTGACTCAATTGCATAAGCAAGTGATATGCCAATCATGCACATCCCTCTCCTCTTTAGTCTGTAAGACACCTTCAGAGAGGGTGACTTCATCACTTGCAGTTACACCACCATGCCAGGAGTCGTCCATTTTAAGTACCTTTAGAATACTGTCTAAGTACCCAGATTGGTAAATTACCCAAATCTAGATCTAAAACCATAGATCTAGTAACCAGAATGCCTGATATAATATCCATATCTTATGTGGAGAAACCATTGTGTGACAATCATAGTATAACCGATCGTACTGCATGAATTTCACATCCTACAAAGTGTATGGCATGCAAATACTAGGACATCACACTCTACAACGTTCTTAACAGATCCATCTCCTATTCTGACGAAGTCAAATCCTATGACTGTCATATCAAAAATAGATGATCTTTCTCTGCTATACCTGCTTTAGTCTATAGATAGACACAAGCTACTTGTCCACTTTGCTTCCGCTGACTACAATAACCCTCTGGAAGAGTCATATATACGTGCACTTCTAAAGCTAGTTTAGAACGACGCTATACTCATCCTTCTACCAGGTCTCACAGTCTAGAACAATAGTAATAGCAAGTCTGGGTAAACAAAAACCTCCCTATCACCGTCTTTGAGCATACCGAAATACCTCTCGGGCGCTTGAGGTTACCCACCATATCTGCGGAGTGGCTAATGGAATGTCAAACCAGATTGAATTTGTAGGTTCTATTAAATTTTCAGTAATCGTTTGTGGTTCTGTAATCACTTCCACTTCTACCATACTCCCACTACTGTTTTCTGAAAAAATCCATTTTACTAAAGCTGTGGCGAGTCAAGAACAATATCACTATTGATCTCCCAGATGGTAGAAAGTTAACCCTCGTCATAGCCCGGGATAACCCACAAACTGTCATCACTGAAACGTGCCTTGAGTTATCCAGAGTCTGGTTTTAAGCATAAGCCTGACAACTCCATATACCTTAACATCGTTATGATATGAACCATTCTATATACAATATAGAAACAGAGGCACTGATTTAATTGGAACCAGATTCAAATAACGCAGCTGTCTCCCGTGCATGTCAACTAAATGGAAATAGGCCGATCAGGATTACTCTAATAGGAGTGAATCCAAATATGAGTAACCTGAAAGAGAAGTAAGTTCTAAAAACCATTAATATCAACTGAATACCAAACACAAGTATCTACATCTTCAATCACTTTGAAGAATCTTGATACTTGCAACACATGGTTCTCCACTTTATTCTTATACCTATAACTTCTCAAAACTTGGACCTTGTATTTCTACGAAAAACTTGTCTAATACTGGAGAAGTCACAAGTAAACAGAATATAGTACGAGAACCAACCCCTCTGTCCTAATGGATACTGGACAACATACAATACTTTGTATAAGTCTCCTGAGTCGAATAACTCAAATCTTGTGCGTCGTAGGTTGAAAACTGTGCTATGGTTAAGCAGAATTACACCGCTGTTTAATGCTCCTTACCCAATCATCAACTGATATAGGTAAATGTCATGGATATAATTTCAAAAGGTTATATCTCACTTTATAAAATAAACGTACAGATATATCAGTTTGAAATTGGTGCATAACAACGGATATTCGAAATCAAATATTTGCCGTCTGGCAAAACCCCAGGTGCTTTCCTCAAATATCATCAATTACAACGAATTCCGATATAATGAGGATATAATCACAGAATTCCCAATAACTTACTGCCACTCATCATCTGTAAAACCATACAGATGTGAGAATCAAACCTGGTAAACACATACCCTTGAGCAAGGATCTAATTGGGAAATCAGTTTTCAATTAACAATGCATAGTGATACTGAAACATGAAAATGTTTCGAAGGGGTAACATGGTATTCCTATTAACGACTCTTCCATTATCCTGATTCATGACTATAACCGTATATTTCCTTGCTATTTCTCCAAATCCCTTTATTTGTCTTTACTCATTACCTTCTGTACACCACCCTTAGGCTAAATGGTTTTCATTCTTCCCTACCGTTCGGCACCAGCCTATGGTTTGGAAGAAGACTATCCAATAAGCATAATAGGTTTACTCTCATAATCCTAGGAGTACTCGCAACCTGAGAGAAGGTAAAGATAAAAGACAACAGACTAAACCTTATTTTATTTCTCCTGAACTAGAATCCAACCTCGAATTAGAACAAGTTCCTGTTGGAGATAGTGCCCTCAGAGTCAATTATTGGATCACAGGCACGTGATTGCAATGATTTAGGGAGGATCTATCCCGGTAGGACAGTCTTACTCAGATGATAGTATGCTATCTGGTTTATCTTTATCATCGTGTACTGCTTTAGGTGACCTGACAGGTCACTATTGCACGTTGATAGAGCCCCTAGGATTCTTACTTGACTACCGGCAGTATGAGGGCGATCATATACGTGGGAGCTGGTAGTCTATAAGCATATCCTTAAAAGGTCCCTAGTCGTGGGAGTTTCGAGACAGGGCATCGATACTCTAGAGTAGACTAGTGTATACAGTCGAGACCCCGACGAGGGGCGGTGGCCGGTCTCATAAGCCATTGATGTCAGTTGGTTCTCCTAAGATGTATACAGGTGCTCATTGGGTTATGAGTACACCGGACATGACTCGCCGGGAACATGCTAGTTGGTCTTATACCTGACGTCAGATAGCAGTTCCCTGGTGACATGTGTATAGGTTAGTTCATTGACCTGGGGATCGTCATTTGTCTCGTGTGAGTTCCCACTGTACTTTGATTACTACCCAACCACGCTCAAAGGAGACGTGCAAACAGGTTTTAGTTGGGTACAGTCCCGAGCCACATGGAGGCAGTGAGCGGATCTTCTGGGGTTCGTCTCTCCCGGTATTGGGGGTGAGGTTGCGCTGTGTCTAGGAGAGCCATTACATGAAGCCCTCGGCCGAGGTAGGAAATTTACTGGTAGGTATTCCAGTAGTATCTCAGGGTGTTCTGGGCTACACTCCGACACGACTTGTACCGCTTTTGGGGGTCTGACTTTTACCAACCCCTTAGGCCCGCCATGCGATGCTCATAGAAGAACGGACCGGACTGTACGGATAATGTCACTGACAGGCTCAGTAGGGTGTCAGGATGAGTTCGCTCATCGACGTCCCTTTTGGTCAATAGCTGGTGGCCCGTCACATATGGCTAATACCTCTGACGTGCTAGTGGTTAAATCCACAGCCATAGTATTGACGAGTCTTTAGAGTCCACCACACATTCAGTTATTCAAGCTTTCGGGCGAAACGCTGTAGAGGCCGTATGGAGATATGGCAAGGTCCGATCAGATACGTGCGGTATTGCACAGATCAGGATCGGACTGTTTGTACTACAGGCCGTATGGATATATGGCAGGGTTCGATCAGATACGTGCGGTATTGCACGGATCAGGATCGAACGGATATTACTAGCCGGCTTTGGTTTAAGCCGGATCCTAGTATAGTACAGTGTAGATTTTGTCTCATTGCATTTGTATTCGGTAGGAATACAGATGCGGGTGTGTATATACAGTATCGAGGTTTTCCTGTAATTTATTACGGGACCGGTTTTCTGGGGTTGCCAGTTTGCTTTCCGTTTCGGCCATTTTCATTTATATCTTTCAATGGCCGAAGATTGGTGGAGGATGGCTTATTTGCATTTGTGCAAATAAGTATTTGTGGAGGGTGTTCTTTACATTTTGTTGCTTCATGATGAGTAGCCTTCATTTGACTTCATAACCTCATCATGGCTTGACTTTTGTATGATGTTGGAGGGACATGATGATGAGTTTGTGTGTTGGAGTTTCTTTGTGATCATTTCATGATATGATAACTTTTCCTCTCACTTGCATTATTCTTGTGGCTATCATTTTCACTCACTCATTCTCACTCTCACCTCACCAAGTGCCATGGCCGGCCACTCCCTCTTGGGGCGGCCCATTTTTTTGGTGTGGGTTTTTTTTGTTCATTTCATGCTCCAAAAATCCCCAAGTTCCTCTACATAGTTCATGTATCATCCCTCTACCAAAATGGCACCTCCATGAACCCCAAAATGAGACATGGTTCTACACTATATTCTACAGCAAACCTTGGGCACGTCGGCTCGCCAACTTCGTGCCCGAGTTGCCCCGGTATAGAGGCGGGAGCCCGTAAAAGAAGCAGGCGACGTAGTGCCCTTCCGACGAGGAGGTGGAGACTGGAGATTCCGCAGGAGATCGGGACGACGGCGAGAAGACCGGAGGACACGGATCGCTCGGTATATCTCTCTTCCCCATCTTGTTGTTAGCTAGGACTAGTTAATGGTCCGATCCGGGTTTTAGTGCGCGGTGGTGCCGGTTCAAGTAAATCTAAAGTTAACCATCGCTTCCGCATTTGGCCTCGGGATGGAGGCCGGGGCGCCGCCGTGGACTTACAGTGGTATCAGAGCCTCGCCATTAACATAGTCTAGCTTTGTCTAATGTGTTTTACATTTCCGATCGAACAATTTTCCAAAAACCGTATTTTTCTTCGCATCAGTTTCTGTCGAAATTTTTTGAAGTCCAAAAAATTTTTCAGGTTGTTTCAGAATGATGTGTAGGACAATCTAAGAGTTCTGGAAAAATTTGGTCTCGTGAACAGTCTAAACGACCGCGGAACCGCGGCCAAACCCATGCTTGGGCCGCGGTTCCGCCGCGACTTGAACTGATCAGTGTACCAAAATTTTCCAGAAAGCTCCTGGGTTGAAAATATGGGTTTTGGAATATTAATTTTAGGCCCAGAATTTCTTGATGTGCTACAGTAGTACTTGGGGCCCACTTGTTATAATTTTGATCGATCGGATATTATAAACACATTTTTTCACAGTATTTACATTATATTTGCGACCGTGAATGTCACTTGATCGGTAAATCCTGTCTAACTGCTATAGCCCGGTTAGACGGATTTGCGAACGTGACTTTCACGTTGATGTTCTGTGTTATGCTGTGATGTTGCGGATTGGTCGGTGGGGATAGCCTGGATGCAATCCTAGTACTGATTTTGTTGTATTATGTACATTTGATATTGCGGGGCGAGCGTCCGACATGTGGACTGCCGTCACTGCCTGATTGTATTATTATTTTGGGGCACGACCAGGTTGCGGTCGATGTACCCGTTGTATGTATATTTTACTTTCTGTACTAGGATTACCCCAAGGAGGGGTGCACGGATAGCCGGGTTCTAGAGGGAAACAAGCCCGCATCTCATGGCATTGAGACGGAGGGGGCTTCACTTTAGAATTGGCGGGCTATTCGCCGCACTCGTAGGGGGTACAGGTTGACCCAGGAGGGGTGCCCAAGTTACCGGATTCCGTGAAGTGCCGGGTGGTCCATTCACGGTGCTGAAAGGGGCTGTCTCGCTTCAGGTTTTGGCGGGTAACTTGCCGCGCCCGTAGGGGTCTCGGATTTCATTGCACAGGCTATCCATACGACCAGGGGAACGTCGGGTTTTCAGTAGTGGCTTTGTGAAACCCGGGGATCCCAGATATCTGTATTGTTCTGTGATGCTGTACATTTCTGCGATGTTGCATTTTATCACGCCTTGAGGGAAATATAATATATTGGTATATATATTAGTAGATGTTGTATATGTTTTGCATCCGCGTTAGACCAGTCCCCGCTCTGTCGTTAGTTAGCTAACTTAACGGGTAATGACGGGACCCAGTGGCGAATGTGGATGGCATATACGTACGTCATATTATTTTCGTTCTTTGTGGTGTGATCAATTGATGGGACTGCGTTGATTCGGATCAATGCAAGTTAAAAACAAACCTATTCTGATGTTGTTGGAACACTTTTCAAAAAGCTGTTATTGCAAGGACGTTCTCTTTTGTTTTGCATCGTGGTATTCAGTTGGAATATTCTGCTCCTCAATCGACGAGGCAAAGGCCGAGATCCCTTCACCGGGAGTGACCCCTTGGACAAAAGGTTTGCGTCAGGGCATTAACTTCACTATAGCCGATTACTTTTGCTTTGCATCGTGGTATTTAGTTGGAATATCCTGCACCTCATTCTATGGGGAAAGAGCCGAGATCCCTTCACCGGGAGTGACCTCTTTAGCAAAGGTTTTCGTCACTATATTTTTAAAAGCTATCCGTTCCTTCAACGATATCAATTTCATTACGTTAAAGGTTTTCTCCAGAAACCATTCGTAGGCCTCCGTCGTTTCAT
Source organism: Agapanthus africanus (assembly GCA_030015575.1). Lineage (NCBI taxonomy): Eukaryota > Viridiplantae > Streptophyta > Magnoliopsida > Asparagales > Amaryllidaceae > Agapanthus > Agapanthus africanus. The sequence continues at coordinate 591,083,517 of JASDDO010000014.1, forward strand.
ATGGGTAGTTAATAGTATTCAAGCTGTGTTTGTTGGCCAAAGTCAAGGCACAGTGTTTGGTAGCTGTTGGTTATTCATATGCTGCATAGATGGATGCGTTGGTTTGGAACAGTCGTACTGCCTTGTTGTCCAAAGTCAAGGGTAGGTACGGGTGGATTCAAATCAACCTGGAGAATGATGGGTAGAACTTGACATGTGACTTATGATTTGTTGGCCAAAGTCAAGGTCATAAGAGCATGGGGGTAAAAATCACATCGGGAGTTTCTAAAGAAACTGGAACTTGCCAGATATGCGCATACCTTCTGGAGTGTGACACCGTGAGCGGATTCCGTCACGTTATCATGCGATGATAGTTGGATCCCGATTCCCACTGATGAGTTGGTATACTCCTCGGGTGATCCCGACTAATTCTTCTTACAGGTTTGGAGGAGAATTTGATGGTACAGTGGGAGGTTTCCAGATTAGATAAATTGGTAACTTTTCTGATCTAGGTTAGAGTGCACGCTGAGTGTTTCTTTTCTCTCTCTCTTTGGCAGCGACCATTGACCCGACCCTAAGACTATGACTCAGTGACCAAGTTAACCGAACCTTCTTAAACACTGGCTTTTGGATTGTCAGAGTCGCTAACCTCATTGCCACTCCTACTTTTACTCTTTTCTCCAGGACACCCCGTATTACTACGAACGTCCACTTCCATTGGACAAAACCATCGTATGGTTAGATACGAACTCGAAGGAATTTATTCGAGGATGGTTTCCGGTTCTGGAGAAAACGGATAGGACTATTCAGTTGTTTTTTCCTTTTACCTTCTCTCAGGTTGCGAGTACTCCTTGGTTTTGGAGATAGTACACTTATTACGCAAATTGGATAGTCTTCTTCCACACCTTAGGCCGGTGCCGAACGGTGGGGAATGAAGAAAACCAATTAGCATAACGATGGTGTACAGAAGGTATTAACTAAAGACATATCAAGGGATTAGTAAGAGGGCAACGTAAATTGCGACTGATATTCACGACCAAATCAAGTATTTCTTCGTCAATCCTAAATCACCTTTGTATTTCTCCATAACACTCCGTATCACTACGAAGATCCACAGTTTATTGGATACTCCATCGTATGGTTGTTAGTTATATGTATACCCTAGAGGCCATTGCTGTACATACGATGTATATTATAATGGATGCTTGGACATATATAGGGAGGACTTTCTTGCTCGACATGATAGTATGCTATCTGGTTGTACTTTATCTTAACATGTACTCTGATTGTCTCTATGTCACATGTTGATAAAGCCCTTAGGATATGTACTCGACTACTGGGACTATGATGAGATCATACTAGTGGGGCCACGGTAGTCGAAGAGTACATCCTATAACTGTTCCTAGTCGAGGGTGTATCGAGACAGGGCATCGATACACCAGAGTAGACTAGCGTATACGCATCTTGACCCATATGATGGGCGATGGATGATCCCATATCCATCGGTGTTTGACATCAAGGATGGTGTACGGGTGCTCAGTGGAGACTAGGTACACTGGACGGACTCGCCGAGAACTCCCAGATGGTATTATACCTCACGTCAGATGGCAGTTCTCCGGTGACACTGGTACAGAGTAGTCTGTTGACCCGAGATCGTCATAGAGTCTTGTGTGATTCCCACTGTGCTTTGATTTCCATCATACCACGTCCAAGAGGGCGTGCAAAAAGGTGGCTTTTGGGTACAGTCCCGAATCATATGGAGGAAATGAGCGATAGTAGGGGATTCGTCTCTCCCGGTACAGGGAGTTGTTGTTGTGCTGTGTTCGATTGGCTATAACCGGAAATCCCTGGCCAGGGTTGCTGAGATTTACTGGTAAGTGTTATCAGTAGTTTCTCGAACTGTTATAGACCTCATATCGACACGACTTATCAAGCTACTGGGGTCTGACGTTTACCACCCCTAGGCGAGATATGCGGCATATCAGACGACGAGACCGGACTGTACGGGAGTGTTACTGTTTAGATTCACAGGAGAATGTACAGGCTTGCTTGTTGATCTTCTGAGCGCTCAATACCCGGGTAGCTGTTACGTTTAGCGGACCGCTTGCATCTTGTGGGTGTTTGATATGATCATCACCTACTGCCGGCGTATTGACGATTATTTAGAGTCCTACACAGAGGTTTCTTGGCTCAGGCAAAACGGAGTAGGGGCACGTATGTGATATGTGTGGGACCGAGGATAATGCGATATGAGATACCGTATTCTATTCTCGCGATATTTGATATCAGCCGGGTCATCGGATCAAGTGTTGATTCGATGACTCGGTACGGATAAATATTAGTCGGTTATATGCGATATAGCCGGATTGTCGGATCAAGTGTTGATTCGATAATTTAATGTATAATAATATATATGATATATTAAATTACATTAACTAATATTAGCTCACTAAAAGATTCTTTTTCTCACTCTGGTAATACATTGATATATATGCGATATATGTTAATTGTATTATTTTATTTTGTTACGATAAATATTATATATGTGATATATAATATTGTAACATGATATGATAACTAATGCAACATGTTTAATGGAGTTTAAACATGATTAGGGTTTGGATTAGGGTTAAGACTTCTAGTTGATTCTAGAAGATTTCTTTTTGTCATGATAAAGATATTTTGTTATGACTCATGCTTTAACCAAACCCAAACCCTAACCCTAGTTAATTCTCTACATGAGTTTAGCTGACCATGGTTGCATTATTTATCATATTAATTCTTTCTATTCATCACAAAAGGAGAATTCTATTATTCATCATCTTCTTCCTTCTTCTTTCTTCATGGAAAAAGCTTACTAGCTTTTTCCAAGTGATGAATACATGTGAGAAAAAGATAAATAAAGAGAGCAAAAATCCTACTTCATCATCCTCATCTTTCCTTGCCATTTAGATGAGGGTGTTCACATCATTTCATGAGTGTTAGCTTGTGTTAACGAAACTTCAAGGTAGATCATCTTTGTATCGAAGATCGGAAGCAAAGGTTGCATCTTTCTTTTCGTGGAACCTCTCGAGAGTCCGGAACCCGATGATCACAGCGAAGGGACCACAACACGGAGCATATGAAGTGAAGGACCGGATCTACAATGGTTGAAATCCCTCTCACTTAGTGTTAAAATGTTTAGCATGTTCGTTTTCGCGAAACTCTAGTTTAAATATCCGTCTTCGGGTTGTTCGGCACGGCTAATTTTTAAATCGGGCATGGTTGATGCCTCGTAGAACCTTGTGCGCATGCATAGCAACCCTACAGTGGTATCAGAGCCAAGCTAGAGCTTTAGGCGAAGTCTAGACGAACTTTAAAGTCCGATCGAAACCCGAAACCCCGATATTTACCCTTCTCTGTACATTTTTCAAAAAGGTGGTTGTTTCTGAATTAAAAATGCTCAGAAAAACTAGCAGGAAAAACTAAGAATTACTGTGAAGTACGGACCTCTAAATCGAAAATTTGACCGCGGAACCGCGGCCAAACCATGGGTATATTTTAATTACTGTGAAGATTTCTTTTTGTCATGATAAAGATATTTTTAGACCCTTGCTTGTTATTTTTTTCTGGGAATATTTTAATTCCACTCAAGTGTTGAGTTTTTAAGGGTTGTATTGGGGAATCGTTGATTCGATCGGATAATTTAACTTTGTTTAGTTTGTCCGGATAATTTTAGAAACTGTTTAAAAGTTCGGGCGTATATCGATAACTCACTTTTTCCCCTGTCGGAATTTTTTCAAAAGTTGGATTTTTCCTCGTGTTTAAGAACGTTCTAAGTCGTGCAAGTAACGCGGTGGACCCTCTAGAAGACAACAAACCTTAACTCGATTATGTGACCGTCTTGAACTGCTTCTGAACCTTAGGGTTTGTGGCAGTACGGCGTGCCACATGTGAGGCGTTGGCTTGACCCTTCTACGGCTGGACCATTGGTACTGTGGCATGTGATGGATGTTTTAAAACTAATTTCAAGTGTTGAGATATATTGGGGAAATCTTGGGTGTTTGATTGTTCGATCGGAAAGTTTAACATTTTCTGTTTTATCTGGAATGTGATACAATATTTGGAATCCACAAAAAGTTATGAGATAACTAATTTGAATATTATAAATCTAGCAGTTCAGTCTCAGATGATCGGTTGACACGGAATTTTGATGTGATCAAAAGTCCGTCGCAATCACGTAGCGTACGCGGATACTCCCTGGGTAAACTTAATAGACAGCCACGCCACATAGCCCCGACCAAGTGACTGTAGGAGAACCCCGTCGCCGAAAGCATCCGTTCGGGTGCTCGCGGCCGCGGTGTTCCGCCTTAGTGCACTTCGTCGACGGCATCTGGGGGTGCGGCCGTCTACTAAAGTTTGCGACGAGCATTCGATCAGGTTGTCGGGAATCTTGCTGAATTTTCCGACTTGATATTGAAAAGAGTTTTCGATAATGAGACTAAAATGCGGGGTTTATAATTGTTAGGCATGCGATGTCTAAGGAATTCATTTGGTTAGGCATGCGATGTCTAAGGAGGTTGCGGATTCCAACTGTTGTAGTTTTACACTTTCTTTTCTGTGACCGTAAGCATAGTATGTGGTGTATCGCCGGCTTCATTGCTATACATCAACGACAATCGGGACACGCATACTTGCTTGCGTTGATGATATGAGATATTATGTGTTGCTGTGATATGTTATATTGGATCGTCGCGTTTGAATAGCCGGGGGTTTTATGTGAGATGAGAGTTTTTTCTTTTTCATTCATGTAAAATTCATATGTATGTAATATTCTTTTATTGGGGCACTTCCAGGTTGCGGAAGATGTCACCGTTGTATATTATTTACTTTTCCGTATTAGGAAGACCCAAGGCGGGGAGCACAAGTAACCGGGTCCAGTGGGAGACCATCTCGAGGAGTCGAGATCGGGTCTCCTAACCCTAGAATTGGCAGTGTTACTTGCCGCTCTCGTAGGGGTCTAGGGATGTGGGTTTGGCTATTCATCGCGACCGTGGAATCAGTGTTTTATACAGGCTCGTATTGAAAACACGAACGTCCTAGTATATCCAATATTTCATATATGTTCTTCTGCTGCAATATTCTGTGATGAGATCATATTACTGCCTGTGACGAATGTTTATATTATATATATGAGATATATGTTATATTGCAAATTTCGTTTCAAATGTGATGCTTGTGAAGAACAATTAAAATGGGACTTCATTAATGAGATTAATGAAACTAAAAGAAACCTAAGATGTTGTAGAAACTTGTTTAAAAACTGGTAGCTCTAGTTCTTGCTTTGTATAGCGGTATTCCTTGTAGAACATCCAGCACCTTATTCGATAAGGAAAGGACCGAGATCCCTTCACCGGGAGTGACTCCTTTAGAAATAACTGGCAGATGCTACAATCCTCGGTTTATATTTTGATTGCTTCTATAGTTTCTTCTTTGCACAGTGATATATATGATATATCCCGCACCTCATTCGACGAGGAAAGGGCCGACGATCCCTTCACCGGGAGTGACCCCTTTAGCAAAACTAGAAAAGCCTAAAAAACACTCCATTTAAAAACCACTCGATTCTACAACGATATCAAGTTCATTACGCAAAGGGTTTTCTGAAAAACCCGTCGTAGCCCTCCGTCATTTCAGATAAGTACTAGTTAGTATTCGTGCTACGTTTGTTGACCATGTAAAGGCGTAGTGTGCGGTAGCTGAATAGTGCTTATCTATATAAGCATATGATGCGATTGGATTAGGGTAGTCGTGCGACTTTGTTGACTATATTAAGGGTCGTGCGGGTGGGTTTAATTCAATTGGGAAATGACGGGTTGAACTTGACTAGCACTTATGATTTGTTGACCATGTTAAGGTCATATAGCTGCTAGGGGCAAAATATTATTGGGAATTTCAAGTGTCGAAATTTGCAATGAGATTGCATACCTTCTATGAGATAGTTGGATCCCGATACCCGCTGCGAGTAAGAGTTACTCCTGGGAGAGTTTTACACATTACAATTAGCCGATCAAGTAGGTGTCTAGAAAGGTGTTAACGGGGTTACGCCCTTGGGAAAACGAGGTTTACTTTAATTAGGTTCATGCGAAACCACGGGGGACCTCCTGATTGATGATAAATTTGGATGTCTAATATCAAATCAAATAGTCCCCGGCAACGGCGCCATTTGATTGATATAATTTCTGTGTGATTGTAATAGATCGAATGAAATAGTAAAGAAATCACAACCAAAAATATTTGACCGCAATCAACTACGGTGTCGAATTGTAGTTAGTATGTGAGTGCGGATCGTCCACAGGGAAAGTGTAATCGTTCGTCTTTCGAATTAGATGAATTGAATCTTTAAAGAAAGAAAACAAAACAATTCATGATTTGTAGTTGATGTTCAAGAAAGAGAAAAAACTAGATCTAAGAAAGCATTAAAAGATAGAATCAAGAATTGATAGTTTGTTGATTTTTCCAAACCAAATCTCAAGAATCGAAATGAGGCTCGTAGGAATCGATCGGATCTATAGATGTGAAGTAATCTTACAATTACGTATTTTTATCCTTCGATGAATTGATACTAGATCGATGATCATCGATGAGAATTAGGGATTTCTTGTGAAACTAGGGTTTCATCTTATCCCTTGTTCTTTCGTCGATGTCATTCACATTCTAGCCTCTAGTAAATTCAAGAAACGATCGTTGATCCCTAATTTCGAGCAATCACAATCAAGAAAGCATCGCTACGAAACTAGGTCATCGATTCTTGAACTTGCTAGGGTTTACAAAACTCGTAGGACTTAAAAATAGTATTAGAATTTGTTACATCATCATTCTACAATCGTCTCGACTCCTTAACGAGCGGAGTTTTACTCGAACATCACAACAAGAGCAACAATTACAAATTGAGATCTAATCATGATGCAAGAATTAAAAGAAAGCAAGATTAACGAATTTCACCTTTTATTTATATCAACAATTTCGTTACAATCACTCAAGAACTACAAGAGGAAGAACTTGATCGTCGACTTGGCTTCGCTCGTCTCCGTGGATCGCGGATCGGCTTGGATCACTTGCCCGATTGAAGATCGGCTCAGCTCCTAAAAGGTTGAAGACTTCTCGCTTGATTTGGTACTCAAGATGTTGGATTTGGAGTGGAATTAGGGTTAGGGTTTCGCACAAGCTTTGTCACGAAACTTGTGGAAGAAGATGATGTAGAAGCATTCACTAAAGAATGATTAGCCTTTAACCCTAGATCTAGTGCTCTATTTATAGATAACTAACCCTAGATCTAGGATTTCAAATTCTAACTTTCCCTCCAAAAGTTTGTTGAGGGAATTCAAATTTCCCTCCAAAAGTTAGTTAGGGGAGAAGGTTCTAGATGTAATTAGTTAGGAGGAGCTTCTAGAATAGGATTAATTAGGAGCTTAATTTAGGATTAGCCTTCTTAATCTCCTTTGCTGATCTGGCAGTAGGTTCGAGAGAGTTCTGGAGTTTGAAGTATCAGAATGAACTGTGGGACCAGAGATAGAGATTATGCCCAAAACTTGACGGCTGACGTGTCAGAACCGCCGCGCTTGCGCGGCGCAAGCCTACTCCTGCCGCGCAAGCGCGGCGCTCTTGGGGCTTTGGGGATTGTGCTTTCTGTGGGTTGCTGGACCTGATGTATGGGCCTCTATTGGATATATATAATTGTATTTCTCCCTCTGAAATGCTACCAGATCTGAAATGATTTAGCTGGCGTAATGTTGATCAGCTCTTTGGTTTTTCTTCCGTATTTTCCTGCACAGACTCAAGACAAGTGTTGCGCAAATACAGAAATGATGCGATGCCATGAAATGCGGTTAATTTCCTTTAAAGTGTCGGTTTAAAAGTCTACTACATGAAATCTCATATTTTGTGACAGATTTGTTAATATGTAGAATATGAATGCCGAACACTTCTAAGTGTATGCAAATGTTAAGGAAATTGCCGGCTAAAATATACAATATTTTCGACTGATCAAATACCCCCAAACTTAATTTCGATCGTCTCGAGCGAATGTTTTATTAAAAAGAGAAGGAGAAAATAAAGAAAGAGAAAAACTAACTAGCACACTTTCGTAGGCAACACGATTGCACTGAGCACGTGCAACAAGCCTTTAAACCTCTAGGTGTCCCTAGTAGGAGGAGTGTTGTCTCCTGAGGGTTTTCAGCGGATTGCACCCACAAAATCCAATAATAAAAGTAAGATCATGAATATTACATTTAAAGAAAAGAATTGTAAAAGAAAGACTTTGAAAATTAGGGTTTCCAACTAAGCTAGTTTTTCGGTTGTCATGAGCCCTATCTTAATGGTCATGAAAAGATGTCAGAAATCACGTCCTCCCTCAATAAAACATCGTCTTATTTTTCATTCCTATCTGTATTCCAAACATCGATCATATAACCCTGCGTGTGTGTAAAGACATCCCTACACCCGGAGAATTCAATTCAAGCTATCATACTCTTGCCCGTCAGCCTCAGTACTTTTTGATAAACGATATTGCTCACACACTTTCATGCGACCGTTAATACTTCTTGAGGTACTAACCGACCGATTACTCATGTGCTTGCATGCTTGGTGTATTTTCCTAGTCTTGCACCACCTCAGGCATAGCAGTGACTCCCAGACCAGTTGACCTTGGGGCACTAGGTGAAGAAGCACCCTTTTGCTATATATTTTTCTTGCCCTTGGTGATAACAAAACCAGTGTCCATTTTTCTCACCACTTTAAAACATATTTTTTTTTTTCATACTTTTGGCTTTAAGACAAGAGCATTTCAAGGTATCCTCTACTATCCCAGGCTTCAAGACGTGTGTAAGTGCGAATAGCAGGGTAGCAACGTTCAAAATGTCTGGCTTCCAGAATAGAAACTATTTTTCAGACTTATTTTTATCCTCAGATTAGTGACGTCTTTCATCTTACTAACCCTTGGGACAACGGCTCATAACTACTTATTACTAGTTCGTATAAGAAAACTTCTAATTTTCTTAGTTTTCTTAAATTTTTCTAATCTCATGGATGTAATTGTTCACTATCTAAACTTTTATTATCTTATTTATATACAAAAAATATTTTTATAATTTTGAAATTTTTTAAATTTTTATGGTTTTTCAAAAAAAATGTTTTGTGCTTATGCAATGTATGATGCAAATGATGCGAAAATAAGCACAAACCTCCCCCAAACTTGTTTTCAACAGTGTCCTCACTATTGCCTTCTGCTAAATCTGGAAAAACCTGTAAGCTTGGGAGGAATTTTTTAGTGGGGGCAAAATATTTAAGTGAAGATCCTCCCCGAAACTTATTTTTGGCTCAAAATTTTGTACAAATTTTCTTTTCAGGAGCCAGAAAAAATGTACCCCCCCAAACTTGAGTTATGCAATGTTAAACTTTTAAAATCACAAGTGGGGGTCAAGAATCATTGGTCGATGCCAAGCTTTGCAAAGACCGAAAGTTAACACCAACCATTCAAAAATTTTATTAATGCAGTGCTCGGGTTGGTGGAAGAAGAAATGGGGAAAAGGTAAGTGGTGGAAGAGAATGTGTGTGCGTCTCATTTTCGAGAGACGATGCAGTGTATGCGATGGATTACTCGCATTCTTTTTACAATTCATAAGAATGGGTGGAGGTTCAATTTCATTGATTGGGAGATGATTCATCTCAACACCCGTGTCATTTAAAAATGCGAGTTCATCAGCGAAGATTTCCTCAAAAGTTCCATCTATGCCCCGATGAATAATGTCATCACAAAGTACGGGGTGATCTTCAGACTCTAAGAACAGTTCATAATCAGTGTTAATTGTTGACCCGGACATCTCGGTGGCAGAGTCCGTATGTGTATGATACATAATTGGGTCAAACAATAACATATGAAAAGAGTCAAGATCGATATCTGGAGGATCATCAAATTCGCTGCTGTCGACATCCATTAAGTCGACAGAACATACCTGAGCAGTAGGTTCGGAGGGTACACTTCCCAACTTGTAAATGTTCAGCTCTATTGACCTATTCCCGAAGGATAGGGTCATAGAACCATTACGACAGTTGATAATTGCATTGGAAGTGGCCAAAAAGGGGCGACCTAAAATCACCGGAATTTGATTCCGTGGGTTCGCTACAGGTTGTGTATCAATTACAATAAAATCTACCGGGAATATAAATTCTCCGATTTTTATTAACACATCCTCCAGTTCACCCCTAGGTTTGGTGATTGATCGGTCAGCCATCTGGAGAGTGCAATTGGTTGGCTTCAACTCTCCGATACCTAGTTGCTCATAGACTGAGTATGGAAGCAAGTTAACACTAGCGCCAAGATCTAATAGAGCACGGTTGATGTGTTTTTCCCCAATAGAAACGGAAATAGTAGGATATCCAGGATCCTTACGTTTCCTCGGTAATTGTTGGGGGAAAGCCTTGTCTATTGTTTTTTCCATGAAAATCTTCTTAGGCACTGGATTCTTCCTCTTCCTAGTGCACAAGTTCTTAAGAGTTTTCGCATAGGAAGGAACTTGTTGGATGGCATCTAGGAGAGGGATGTTGGTATTTACTTGCTTAAAAATGTTCATAATCTTCTCCATATGTGGACTTGGTGTGTTAGCCCTTAACCGATTAGGGTAAGGTGCTTTAGCAATAAGCGCTGGGTCCATCATAGGAGAAGAAAGTGTGTGTGGAACCGATCCCGGAATAGAAGTGGGGATCGTCCGTGGAGGAGTAAAAAAGGTGGGCTGAAGTGGCGAGCCTTTTGGGAAATGGAGAAGAGGCTCGGAAGAAGAAGGTAGGGTAGAAGAACTGGGGTAAGAAGTGTGTGTGTGGGGAAAGGTCTCAGCCGGGGTGTTATTGATTGATTTATCAGTATCATCAAACTCTTCCCCAAGGTGAGTGTCAAGCACTCTTCCAGATCTCAACGTGATTGCATCCACAGGATGTGAATAGCCAGAATTAGGTAAAGGTTGAGTTGGAAGTTTCCCTTTCTCTCTTGCACTCATTTCAGCTTTCAGTTGTGCAATTTGTTCTTCCATCGATTTGATGTTCTCATTTTGAGAGATAATGATCTTCATTATATTTTCGACGGAAGATTGCAAACTTGCCGTCCCTTGGATGGATTGTTTCATGAAAGTATCCAAGGTTTGTGCTAGTGCAGAGATATTATCTGTACCGGTCAATTGCAAAGGACTAGCTGGTGCAAAAGTGTTGGCCGGATTTTGGAAGTTTTGTGATTGAAAGGGATGCTGACTCAATTGAAGTGGTGGGTGCTGTTGTGGTGGAGGGACCCCTTGGAAATTGTTTTGGGTTGGAACCGTGTTTTGAAATTGTGATTGGTTCCAAGCAAAGTTAGGGTTATTCCTCCAACCCTGATCATATGTGGAGGAAGATGGATCGTTTCTAGGTCTTTGAAATGAGGCATTGGTATGCTCGTGACCTTGAAACGGACATTCTTCCGTCAAGTGAGACGGATCAGAACAACAACCACATACAGTTTTGGAGAGTGATATCTGACTTAGGGCGGCAGCTAAAAATTTATTTTCCATAGCATCAAATTTCTTGTGTAAAGCTGAAATTTCAGCTCTAATTCCTATGGAAATATCATTGCCATCCCTAGACGATTGACTCACACCCTCCCACTGTAAAGATTTTTCGGCGAAATCTTCTAGAAAGTTCCAGGCTTCACAATCATCTTTGGTCATAAAGTTGCCTTGACACATGGATTCAAGGGTCTGTCTTGTGTAAGGAGTAATGCCCTCATAAATGATTCGGCACAGATCCCATCTCGGGATGCCGTGATGTGGACATTGGACTAACAGATCCTTGAAGCGGTCAAGACATTTTGAAAATGTTTCATTTGGAAGCTGGGTGAATTGATAGATTTCGCTACGGACTCGAGCTGTCTTTTGATGTGGGTAGAATTTCTTAAGGAATGCTTTGACGAATTCGTCCCAATTTGAAATGGAATGTGCGGTAGTGTTATATAGCCACTTCTCGGCTAAATCGCACAAGGTGAATGGGAGAAGACGAAGACGTAAAGCATCCACAGAAAGCTGTGAAGTACCCATCATTGCGCATATATTTTCAAATTTCGTGATAAACACGTATGCGTCTTCAGACTCGAGACCGTGAAATTTTGGTAAAAGGTTGATGTATTGGGGTTTTATTTGAAAATTTTCCCCGTTGGCTGGTGGTGTGGAAAGACAGGTGGAAAGTGGGCCTCGTGTTGGATAGCACCTCTCTTGGAGAGAGATGCGAGGTGGAATCTGCGCACCAACGGACGGCGGCAGAGTAGTGGAAAAGAAGTTCGATGGAGGTGGATCCATCGATGTGGGTGTGGTGGTGGGTAAAAGAAATGTAAATGTAGAAATACCGACTTTTGGGTCGATGAAAGGAAACGCGGACTAACGGGCACAAGACACCCGTGTCCAGCCTATCTTGCACTAAAAAGGGTTAGTACAAGTGGCAGCGTGAATTTATAATTAGGGGAATGATATGAATGTGGTGTTTTTTTTGAAAAGAATACGGAATTTTTGAAAAATATGATGCAACACAACAAATGCAACAAGCAAAACCCTAAAATCTAGGGGTCACCTAGGTCAAAGCTCTAGACCGCTCCTAACTGCCAAAAGACAAGTCGCAGGATCAATCCTCCACTGCCTCTTTGTCCCCCTGTGGCCGGATAAGTGCCAGGTAAGTGGGAAGGAACCACCACTACAGTGGGCCTAATTAATAACCACTAGCCTTAGACACACTCGCCTTAGGCACCACAGAAAAACGCAGATAAACAATGAATTACCCACGGCCTTCTCTTGTCCTAAATGAGCGCGACGGTCCTTAGAGTCATCTCTAGATTTCTTTTAATTAATGAGGGTAAATGCGGATGCAAGTTTTGCGATTTTCGGGGCCTAGGAAGGGTAATGAAATCCCCACCTAATTTGGATTTGGTCGTGCCCCTTAAATTTCCGTATTAATATGCAACAACCACAAGAATCAAAAACACGCACAAATTTATTTTGCTTTGCGGCGCTGCGATTTATTTGCAAAGAAACCTGCACAAAATATTAGTTGGAGTAGAGAAAGAAGAAGATAAGAAAGTGAGGAATTACCAGAGAAAGTTTGGTGCAGTGAAGGGCTAAAACTGCGGCTCTACCGCCGCAAATGATGCTCTGGTGCGGCCCTTCCGCCGCGGAATTTTTGAATCAGTGCACAAAAATTTGTGCACAAGCTCCTGTTGACCTACACAGCTCTCTTACTGTTTCAGAAAAAAATTTCTCCAGCTCCAATGATTCCAGATTTTCTCGCAACAAATCACAACACACGTATTAGTGTTTGCACGAATTTAGATCTAAAAATTATGATGGAATAAATTGTTCAACTCAAATTTCAAAAATACGAACTATTAGCGCACTATCCCCGGCAACGGCGCCATTTGATTGAAAAGAATTCTCGTTGTGTAGTATGAAATTGTAAAGAAATCACAACCAAAGATTATTTGACCGCAATCAACTACGGTGTCGAATTGTAGTTAGTATGTGAGTGCGGATCGTCCACAGGGAAAGTGTAATCGTTCGTCTTTCGAATTAGATGAATTGAATCTTTAAAGAAAGAAAACAAAACAATTCATGATTTGTAGTTGATGTTCAAGAAAGAGAAAAAACTAGATCTAAGAAAGCATTAAAAGATAGAATCAAGAATTGATAGTTTGTTGATTTTTCCAAACCAAATCTCAAGAATCGAAATGAGGCTCGTAGGAATCGATCGGATCTATAGATGTGAAGTAATCTTACAATTACGTATTTTTATCCTTCGATGAATTGATACTAGATCGATGATCATCGATGAGAATTAGGGATTTCTTGTGAAACTAGGGTTTCATCTTATCCCTTGTTCTTTCGTCGATGTCATTCACATTCTAGCCTCTAGTAAATTCAAGAAACGATCGTTGATCCCTAATTTCGAGCAATCACAATCAAGAAAGCATCGCTACGAAACTAGGTCATCGATTCTTGAACTTGCTAGGGTTTACAAAACTCGTAGGACTTAAAAATAGTATTAGAATTTGTTACATCATCATTCTACAATCGTCTCGACTCCTTAACGAGCGGAGTTTTACTCGAACATCACAACAAGAGCAACAATTACAAATTGAGATCTAATCATGATGCAAGAATTAAAAGAAAGCAAGATTAACGAATTTCACCTTTTATTTATATCAACAATTTCGTTACAATCACTCAAGAACTACAAGAGGAAGAACTTGATCGTCGACTTGGCTTCGCTCGTCTCCGTGGATCGCGGATCGGCTTGGATCACTTGCCCGATTGAAGATCGGCTCAGCTCCTAAAAGGTTGAAGACTTCTCGCTTGATTTGGTACTCAAGATGTTGGATTTGGAGTGGAATTAGGGTTAGGGTTTCGCACAAGCTTTGTCACGAAACTTGTGGAAGAAGATGATGTAGAAGCATTCACTAAAGAATGATTAGCCTTTAACCCTAGATCTAGTGCTCTATTTATAGATAACTAACCCTAGATCTAGGATTTCAAATTCTAACTTTCCCTCCAAAAGTTTGTTGAGGGAATTCAAATTTCCCTCCAAAAGTTAGTTAGGGGAGAAGGTTCTAGATGTAATTAGTTAGGAGGAGCTTCTAGAATAGGATTAATTAGGAGCTTAATTTAGGATTAGCCTTCTTAATCTCCTTTGCTGATCTGGCAGTAGGTTCGAGAGAGTTCTGGAGTTTGAAGTATCAGAATGAACTGTGGGACCAGAGATAGAGATTATGCCCAAAACTTGACGGCTGACGTGTCAGAACCGCCGCGCTTGCGCGGCGCAAGCCTACTCCTGCCGCGCAAGCGCGGCGCTCTTGGGGCTTTGGGGATTGTGCTTTCTGTGGGTTGCTGGACCTGATGTATGGGCCTCTATTGGATATATATAATTGTATTTCTCCCTCTGAAATGCTACCAGATCTGAAATGATTTAGCTGGCGTAATGTTGATCAGCTCTTTGGTTTTTCTTCCGTATTTTCCTGCACAGACTCAAGACAAGTGTTGCGCAAATACAGAAATGATGCGATGCCATGAAATGCGGTTAATTTCCTTTAAAGTGTCGGTTTAAAAGTCTACTACATGAAATCTCATATTTTGTGACAGATTTGTTAATATGTAGAATATGAATGCCGAACACTTCTAAGTGTATGCAAATGTTAAGGAAATTGCCGGCTAAAATATACAATATTTTCGACTGATCACCTCCCTCAAAGTACCGACACTGGCCTGGCTGAAAGATTGGCGAACTTGTAGCGTGTAATTAATCCCGGCTAGTCTTTCCTTTTAGGGTTTGAAGGAAGATTTGATTAAAACAGTGGGAGACATCCTGATTAGATATATTAGATAACCAATCTAATCTTGCAAGAGCATACGCTGAGTGTTTTCTTCTCTCTCTCTCCAGGTAGCGACCATATCACGCATTAATCAAGATAATAAAATGGATATATTGACCGAACCCGCTTGTTATACTGAGCTGGGGAACGTTGGTCCCGCTCCAACTTATAATTGTTATAAGACAGAGCAGGAAATTGGGGAATACCAGATTTCCCGTGCCGCCCAAACGAAGAAAGTGCATGCTAATGCATCATCTTCGGGTGTGTTCATTACATAGAGTTGTTTCTCAGTATCCTTTACGTCCTGGGTATGTGATACCGGATCAGGATCCCGCATATGTAATCTGTTACATGGGCTACAGAAAGGTAGAGAACTGAGAACGGGTGATAAGTTTCATGAGACAGAAAACGGTGCAAGTGTTGCAGCCAAGTCTGTTGGTCACTATAACCCTGTATTACCTGAATACATTGATTCTGAACGAATGTTATTAGATACCGAACCTGATATACAACATCATATCGGTTTCTTTATTAGTAAAGAAGTGATATAATTTTGTATTGTTGGATAATGTTTTGAACATTTCCTATATCAAGAGTTGATCGGTTCAGGCACGTTATCTAAAAGCATTGACGTTCTAAATCAAACTACAGTTCTTAGTATACAGAACACACACAAGAGGAATAGTTCAGAAATGAACGAATCCTTCTTGAGACATTGTAGACTAGGTCATATCAATGCGACCCGACTAGCTGAAGTTACATTTAGATGCATATTTAAAGAAGTTTGAATTTACATCTTATGAAACTTGCCAGTCATGTCAAAAAGATACGATAACCACAGCTCTGTTTATTGGAAACAGAGAAAGAGTTAGTGAACTCTTGGGATTGATACATGCTGATGTATGAAAGTCCCCTGTCTACATATGCCAGGAGCGGTTCTTTGTACTTCATTCCATTCTCTGATAATCTTTCAAGATTCAGACATATGTTCCTATTGAAACACAATTCCGAATCTTTTGAGATATTCACAGAACGTAAGTTAGAAGTAGAGAACCAAAATACGGGTATAAGTATTATGTCCTTTGATGAGATCAGGGAGGAGAATACTTGACACGGAAATCCTGGACTATTCTAAAGGAGAATGAGATTCTCTTTCAGCATTACTCCTCCGTATACACCATAGCACGATGGTATATCGGGGCGGAGCAAAAGCACCCTATGTGATATGGTGTGCTCTATGATGAGTATTACCGAGTTTCCTATTTCCTTTTGGGAGTTATGCACTTGAGAAGCTGCATACCTATTGAATAGGGTTCAAATCAAATCAGTAACCTACCACTTCATATGTGATATGGAATGGGAAGAGCCCATATCTTAAGTTTGTTAAGATTTAGGGTTGTCCGGACTATGTCTAAAAGCAAAATCCGGACAAGCTCGAGGCAATGACTGTTATGTAGAACTGGAAATATTCCAGCTATACAAACTACAGCTGATAATTTGGTAGAACCAAAGGATTCAATTGTTTCCAACGAACCTCAGCCTCTCCGCCGATCTAGCAGGGTTCCTCACCAACCTGAGAGATACTTTGGTTTCTCTATGACAGTGGGAGCGAGAATTGCATCATGAGATGATGACCCAACTAGTTTCGAGCTGGCCATCAGGAGTGGGATTCTGTAAGAATGGCTGGATGCTTATCGATCTGAGATGGAATCCTTATACACCAACAAAGTATGGACTTTGGTTGCTTTATTTGAAGGGTTAAATCCCCATCAGGAGCGAGTATATCTTGAGAAGATTACTTGGTGTACATGGAAACGTTAAGACTTTCAAAGCTATGCTTAAGTCCATCCAGATCCTACTTGCCACGGCTATATACCATGACTACGATATCTGGCGGTTGGGTGTCATGACTGTTTTTCTAAATGATGTTTTAGAAAATAGCGTCTATAAGTACACAGCCAGAGGGCTTCGTAGACAGTGGGAGCAGCGGAAACGTGTGCAAGATGTTTTATATGATAAAACAGGCATCACGGAGTTGGAACATCTGTTTTGATGTGGTAGTCAAAGAGTTTGACTTCATCAAATGGTAGATGAACCTTGTATATACAAAAAGGCAGTAGAGAGTATGGTGGTGATCCTCGTAGAGTACGTGGATGACATACTCTTGATAGGGAAGGAGTTTCCTATGCTACGCTCGGTCAATCTCCGCTTATCACAAGGATTCTCCTTATAGGATCAAAGTGATACCTCCTAAATCCTGGGTTCTTGGATCTATGAGATAGATCTAATTGGATGTTAGGATACTCACTAGTTGTAGTGAGATGGTATTAATCGATCCTGGGGAGAATCACTGAAAAGGTTCCAGGGTAATAAGAACGACTGAATGTCAGTCGCAAGCATTGTCTTTACCCTCAGTGGAGGGACGGTATGTTGGAAGAGTTCCAACTGTAGGGTTCCTAGGCACACTAAGGAGGTCTCACAAGACATCAACCATGCCAATTTCTAATTTTACAAGTGCCGAGAAACCCTAATACGGATCGTTAACTAGAATTTTAGGCGAAACAAGCAACTAGTTAACAACATAACTAAGTGAACGGAAAATACAACCTTTGTAGAACCGGTCCTCCACCTCTATAGCTCCGTGATGAAGTCCCCTTGCTGTCCAAATCCAATCCTGAGCTCTAGCGTCGGCTTCATCGGAAAAATGGGCGGGCTAGGTCATCGACAACGATGCCGAAGATGATCTACGTCGAGGCATCACAAGATCAAACTCCCACTTCACCAAGTCATGAAACTTGTGAAGAAAACACCCTATACTACTTGGCAAGAGGTAGAGGATGAAAAAATAGGAGGTGGGTTCACTTTAGAATTGGATTTCTCACTCTTTTACTCAACATGCCATTAATGGTGGCAAGCTTTTTCTTTTTCTCATGAAGAAGAAGAAGATGAAGATGATTATGATAAGTTATTTAAAATGAAAAAGAAAATGAATACTTATCATAATGTAAACCATGGTTAGGTGTAGAGAATTGACTAAGGTTAGATGAATGGTTAGGGTTAAGCATGAAGACAAAATGGTCACTTTGGTCAAAGCTTCATGAAGCTTCAACAAGCTTCAAGAATGAAAGCAACCAATTTGTTTTCTTTTGCCATTTCTTTTTAATCCAAATTAAAAGATAAAAGAATGAATAAATAAAAACCCTAACCATTTACTTAACCAAGGTTTAATTCTTTACACTTAACCAAATGAGCAAGTATCATCAAACATGATACAAACATGTGCACAAAAGTATATCACATATACAACTTGCACATCAAGTGAGAAAATCCATTTAAAGTGAACCAATACTAGCTAATGAAAAGTAATATATCAAATATATAATTATACATTAAATCATTAAATCAACACTTGATTTATCGATCCGGTCATATCGTATATAACCGACTAATATCTATAGTAACAACTTATCGAATCAACACTTGATCCGATAACCTGGCTATAACGCATATAACCGATCAATGTTACAAATCGCGAGAATCGAATACAGTATCACATACTAGTATTATTCTCGGTCCAGCACATATCTCATATATGCTCCTATTTCGTTTCGCCTGAGCCAGGAAACCTCTGTGTAGGACTCTAAAGACTCGTCAATACGCCGGCAGCAGGTGATGATCATATCAAACACCCACAAGCCGCAAGCGGTCTGCTAAACGTAACGGCCACCCGGGTATTGAGCGATCAGAAGATCGACGAGCTAGCCCGCTCACACTCCTGTGAATCCAACCAGTAACACTTACCGTACAGTCCGGTCTGTTCGTCTGATATGTCGCATATCTTGCCTAGGGGTGGTAAACGTCAGACCCCAATAGCTCGATAAGTCGTGTCGATATGAGGTCTATAACATTTCGAGAAACTACTGGTAACACTTACCAGTAAATCTCAGCAACCCTGGCCAGGGATTCCGGTTATAGCCAATCGAACACAGCGCAACATCAACTCCCGATACCGGGAGAGACGAATCGAATCCCCTCCTATCGCTCATTGCCTCCATGTGATTCGGGACTGTACCCAAAAGCCACCGTTTTGCACGCCCTCTTGGACGTGGTAAGGTGGAAATCAAAGCACAGTAGGAATCACACAAGACTCTATGACTATCTCAGGTCTGCAGACTAACCTGTACCAGTGTCACCAGAGAACTGCCATCTGACGTGAGATATAATACCATCTGGGAGTTCTCGGCGAGTCCGTCCAGTATACCCAGTCTCCACTGAGCACCCGTATATCATCTCTGATGTCAAACACCAATGGATATGTGATCATCCATCGCCCATCTGTATGGGTCGAGAACGTAAACGCTAGTCTACTCTGGTATATCGATGCCCCGTCTCGATACACCCACGACTAGGGACATTGAAGGATGTACTTATAGACTACCATGTTCCCACTGGTATGATCCGCATCATAGTCCAGGTAGTCAAGTACACATCCTAAGGGCTTTACCAACATGTAACAGAGAGGCAATCAGTATACACGTTAAGGTAAAGAGTAACCAGATAGAATACTATCATGTCGAGCAAGAAAGTCCTCCCTATATATGTCCCAGCTTCCACTACAATATACATCCTATGTACAGTAATGGCCTCTAGGGCATACATATAACTAACAATCTCCCACTTGCACTAGGGCCATCTGTAGCAGTGGTTGTAGTATCTCATACTCAACCATCCCATAAAAGTCTCTCTCTGGGAATAGGCCTTCGTGAGTGGATTCTCCGTGTTGTCCTCTGAGTCTACTCTCCTAACCTCGATCGCCCTGGAGATCAACTATCTCCATGATCAGGTGATGCTGCCTCAGAATACGTCTGGGTCTCTGATGGGAATGGGGTTCCTGGGCCAAAGCCACACGTCCATTTTCACACAATGGTAGGAACCAAGTTCATCTCATGAACAAACATACACTCAAACTGCCTCTTTGGTAGCATCATAAGTAGCGATGTATCCAGCCTTTATCGTCTAGTATGCCACGGTATCTAGCTTGGAACTCTTCCAACATACCGTCCCTTTACTGAGGGTAAAGACAATGCCTGTGACTGACTTTCAGTCGTCCTTATCACTCTGGAACCCTTCCAGTGATTCTCCCCAGGATCGATCGATACCATCTCACTACAACTAGTGAGTATCCTAATATCCAATTAGATCTATCTCATAGATCCAAAACCCAGGATTTAGTAGGTATCACTTTGATCCTTTATGGATAATCATTGTGATAAGCGGAGATTGACCGAGCATAGCATAGGAAACTCCTTCCCTATCAAGAGCATGTCATCCACGTACCCTACGAGGATCGTCACTATACTCCCTACTACCTTTTTGTTTATACAAGATTCATCTACCATTTTGATGATGTCAAACTGTTTGACTACTCCATCAAAACAGATGTTCCAACTCCGTGATGCCTGCTTTATCCTATAAAGCATCTTGTACACGTTTCCGCTGCTCCCACTTTCTACGAAGCCCTCTGGCTGTGTACTTACAGACGCTCCCTTCTAAAACATCATTTTAGAAAAGCAGTCATGACACCCAACCACCAGATATCGTAGTCATGGTATGTAGCCATGGCAAGTAGGATCTGGATGGACTTAAGCATAGCTACTTGAAAAGGGTTTCATCATAATCCACGCCTGGTCGATGACGAAAACCTTTAACAAGTCTAGCTTTGAAAGTCTCAACTTTTCCAACTACACCAAGTAATCTTCTCAAGATATACTTTCTCCTGATGGGGATTTAACCCTTCAGATATATCAACCAAAGTCCATACTTTGTTGGTGTACATGGATTCCATCTCAGATCACTAAGCATCCAGCCATTCTTACAGAGTCCCTACTCTCGATGGCCAGCACGAAATTAGTTGGGTCATCATCTCATGATGCAATCCTCGCTCCCACTGTCATAGAGGAACCGAAGTATCTCTCAGGTGGGTGAGGAACCCTACTAGATCGGCGGAGAGGCTGAGATTCGTTGGTTACTTTTGAATCCTTTGGTTCTATCAAATCATCATCTGTAGTTTGTATAGCTGGAACTATTCGATTTATACATAACAGTATTTGCCTCGAGCTTGTCCGGATTATGCTTTTAGACATAGGCCGGTCAACCCCAAATCTTAACTAGCTTAAGACATGGGCCCTTCCCATACCATATCTCATATGGAGTGGTAGGCTGTGATCTGATTCGAACCCTATTCAATAGGTATGCATCTTCTCAAGCGCATAACACCCAATAGGAAAAAGGTAACTCAGTAGCACTCATCATAGAGCACACCATATCAAATAGAGTGTATCTGCTCCGCCCCGATATACCATCGTGCTATGGTGTATTCGGAGGAGTAATTCTGAGAGAGAATCTCATTCTCCTTTAGAATAATCCAGGATTTCTATGCACAAGTATTCTCCTTCTTGATCTCATCAAAGAACATAATACTTATACCCGTATTGGTTCTCTACTTCTAACTTATATTCTGGGAATATCTCAAAAGGTTCGGACTTGTGTTTCAACAGGAACATATGTCTGAATCTTGAGAGATCATCAGAGAATGCAATGAAGTACAAAGAACCGGTCTTGGCATGTGTAGACTGGGGACCTACATACATCAACATGTATCATCCCAAGAGTTCATTAACTCTTTCTCTGTTTCCAATAAACAGAGCTATGGTCATCTTATCTTTGTGACATGACTGGCGAGTTTCACAAGATGTAAATTCAAACTAATTTAAATATGCATCTTTATGTAACTCCAGCTAGTCGGGTCGCATTGATATTACCTAGTCTACAATACCTCAATAAGGATTCGTTCATTTCTGAACTCTTCCTCTTGTGTGTGTTCTGTATACTAATAACTGTAGTTTGATTTAGAACATCAATGTTTCTAGATAACGTGCCTGAACCGATCAACTTTTGATATAGGAAATGTTCAAAACATTATCCAACTATACAAAATTTTATCATTTCTTTACTAATAAAGAGAGTGATATGATTTTGTATATCAGGTTCGGTATCTAATAACATTCGTTCAGAATCAATGTATTGATAATACAGGGTGAAAGTGACCAACAGACTTGGCTGCAACACTTGCCCCGTTTTCTGCCTCATGAAACTTATCACCCGTTCTCAGTTCTCTACCTTTCTGTAGCCCTATGTAACAGATTACATAACTGGGATCCTGATCCGGTATCAAATACCCAGGACGTAGAGGATACAGAGAAACAGTTCTTTGTAACGAACACACCCGAAGAAGATGCATCATATGCACTTTCTTCGTTTGGGCGGCATGGGAAATCCGGTATTCCCCAATTTCCTGCTCTGTCTTATAACGATTATAAGTTAGAGCGGGACCAACGTTCCCCGGCTCAATACAACAAGCGGGTTCGTTCAATTATCCGTATTATTATCTTGATTAAGGCGTGAAATGGTCGCTACCAGGAGAGAGAGAGAAGAAAACACTCAGCGTGCGCTCTTGCAAGATCAGATTGGTTATTATTTTATCTAATCAGGATGGCTCCCACTGTTTTTATCAAATCTTCCTTCAAACCCTAAAAGGAAAGACTAGCCGGGATTAATTACACGCTACAAGTTCGCCAATCTTTCAGCCAGGCCAGTGTCGGTACTTTGAGGGAGGTGTCCCGTGCTTTCGTACGAACCTAATTACAGTAAACCTCATTTTCCCAGAGGAGTAACATCGTTAACACCTTTCTAGACACCTACTTGATCGGCTAATTGTAATGTGTAAAACTCTCCCAGGAGTAACAATTACTCACAGTGGGTATCGGGATCCAACTATCTCATAGAAGGTATGCAATCTCATTGCAAATTTCAACACTTGAAATTCCCGATAATTTTGTCCCTAGCGTCCTATGACCTTGAAGGAGGCTAAACAATCCATAGTCCGCTAGTCAAGTTCAACCCGTCATTTCCTGATTGAATTAAACCCACCCGCACGACCCTTGACGGAGGCCAAACAACGCCGTACGAATACCCTAATCCAATCGCATCATATGCTAGCAGATAAGCACTAGTTAGCTACCGTACACTACGCCTTGACGGAGGCCAAACTACCGCAGCACGAATACTAACTAGTACTTATCTGAAATGACGGAGGGCAACGACAGGTTTTTCTGAAAACCTATTGCGTAATGAACTTGATATCGTTGTAGGATCGAATGAATTTTGAAATGGAGTGTTTTTGAGGCTTTTCTAGTTTTGCTAAAGAAGTCACTCCCGGTGTAGGGATCGTCGGTCCTTTCCTCGTCGAATGAGGTGCGGGATATATCATATATATCACTGTGCAAAGCAGAAACTATAGAAGCAATCAAAAGGCAGACCGAAGGTTGTAGCATCTGCCAGTTATTGCTAAAGGAGTCACTCCCGGTGAAGGGATCTCGGTCCTTTTCTTATCGAATGAGGTGCGGGATATATCATATACATCACTGTGCAAAGCAAGAACTGTAGCTACCTGTTTTAGTTTGAAATCCGATTCTACAACATCTTAGGTTTCTTTTCTTTCATTAATCACATTAATGAAGTCCCATCATTTAAATTACCTAAACATCACAGATAAATACGACGTACACTTATGCCATCCGCATTCGCCTCGATGTCCCTTCGTGCACCGTTAGGTTAGGTAACTAACGGCAGAGCAGGGCAGGGCTAGCGTGGGTGTAAAACATAAGTAACGTCTATATAATATATCATATATACTATATACTGTATCTATCACAGAACATCACATGATCACATCATAGATATCGCAGCAGAAGAATCATATGAAATATTGGATATACTAGGACGTCCGTGTTTTCAATACGAGCCAGTATAAAACACGGATTCCACGGTCGCGATGAATA
This sequence comes from Agapanthus africanus, assembly GCA_030015575.1. NCBI lineage: Eukaryota > Viridiplantae > Streptophyta > Magnoliopsida > Asparagales > Amaryllidaceae > Agapanthus > Agapanthus africanus. The sequence goes on from JASDDO010000014.1 coordinate 591,107,802, forward strand.
GCCAAAACCCACACCCCTAGACCCCTACGAGAGCGACAAGCAACCCTACCAATTCTAGAGTTAGGAGACCCTGACTCGACTCTTCGAGTTGGTCTCCCACTGGACTTCAGAACCCGGTTACTTGTGCCCTCCTTCTTGGGTCTATCCTAGTGCGGAAAAGTAAATAATATACAAACGGTGACATCTTCCGCAACCTGGAAGTGCCCCAATAAAAAGAATATTACATACAATTTTTTACGTGAATGAAAATGAAAAACACTCATCTCACATAAAAAAAACCCGGCTATTCGAACACGACGATCCAATATAACATATCCAGCAACACATAACATCACATGTCATCAACGTAAGTAAACATGCGCATCCCAATTGTCGTTGGCATATAGCAACGAAACCGGCGATATCACATATTACACTTACGGTCACAGAAAAGAAAGTGTAAAACTACAACAGTTGGAATACGCAACCTCCATAGACATCGCATGCCTAATCAAATGAATTCCTTAGACATCGCATGCCTAACAATTATAAACCCCGCATTTTAGTCTCAAAATCGAAACCTCTTTTCAACATCAAGTCGGGCAATTCAACAAGATTCCCGACATCCTGATCGAAAGCTCGTTGCAAACTTTAGTAGACGGCCGCACCCCCGATACCGTCGACGAAGTGCACCAAGGCGGAACACCGCTACCGCGAACACCCGAATGGATGCTTTCGGCGACGGGGTTCTCCTACAGTCACTTAGTCGGGGCTATGGGGTGTAGCTGTCTATTAAGTTTACCCGGCGAGTATCCGCGTACGCTACGTGATTGCGACGGACTTTTGATCGCATCAAAATTCCGTGGCAACCGATCAAGTGAGACTAAACTGCTGTGTTTATAACATTCATTTAGTTATCTCATAACTACTTGTGAATTCCAATTGTTGTATCACATTCCGGATAAACAGAAAATATTAAACTTTCCGATCGAACAGTCGAACACCCAAGTTTTCCCGATACAGCTCAACACATGAAACAAGTCTAAAAACATTCAGTTCGTGCCTCAGTACCAACGGTCCAGTCGTAGAAGGGTCAAGCCAACGCCTCACATGTGGCACGCCGTACTGCCCCAAACCCGAAGGTTCAAAGGGCAGTTCAAGACGGTCACATAATCGAGTTAAGGTTTGTTGTCTTCTAGAGGGACCATCGCATTACTTGCACTACTTAGAACATCATTAAACTACGGAAAGATCCAACACTTGGAAATATCCCGGCAGGGGAAAAAGTGGGTATTTTTATCCGGTCGAACTTTTTAACATATTCTAAAGTTATCCGGAAAAACACATAGACAAAATTAGATAATCCGATCGAATCTCCGAACTCCTAATACAACCCAGAAAACTCAACTCTTGAGTTCATATTAAAAATTCCCAAGAAAACCAACACTAAAAACTAGGAATTACTGTGTAAACAAAATTGTCTGAAGAGACAAATAGGCCGCGGAACCGCCGCAATAGGCATGCTATTGCCGCGGTTCCGCCGCTCTTCTAGCGATTCAGGTGCACGAACTTCACAGTAATTCTTAGAAATACCTGCTGATTTTTCTGCATATTTTTAATACTAAAAAATCCACGATTTCAGAAAATGTACAGAGAGCAGTTTTGGGATTAGGGTTTTGGTTCGTTCGGATTTCAAACGTCGTCTACACTTAGCCTAAGGCTCTAGCTAGGCTCTGATACCACTGTAGGGTTCCTAGGCACACTAAGGAGGTCTCACAAGGCATCAACCATGCCAATTTCTAATTTTACAAGTGCCGAGAAACCCTAATACGGATCGTTAACTAGAATTTTAGGCGAAACAAGCAACTAGTTAACAACTTAACTAAGTGAACGGAAAATAAAACCTTTGTAGATCTGGTCCTCCACTTCCATAGCTCTGTGATGAAGTCCCCTTGCTGTCCAAATCCAATCCCGGGCTGTAGTGTCGGCTTCATCGGAGAAATGGGCAGGCTAGGTCATCGACAACGATGCCGAAGATGATCTACGTCGAGGCATCACAAGATCAAGCTCCCACTTCACCAAGTCATGAAACTTGTGAAGAAAACACCCTATACTACTTGGCAAGAGGTAGAGGATGAAGAAATAGGAGGTGGGTTCACTTTAGAATTGGATTTCTCACTCTTTTACTCAACATGCCATTAATGGTGGCAAGCTTTTTCTTTTTCTCATGAAGAAGAAGAAGATGATTATGATAAGTTATTTAAAATGAAAAAGAAAATGAATACTTATCATAATGTAAACCATGGTTAGGTGTAGAGAATTGACTAAGGTTAGATGAATGGTTAGGGTTAAGCATGAAGACAAAATGGTCAATTTGGTCAAAGCTTCATGAAGCTTTAAGAATGAAAGCAACCATTTTGTTTTCTTTTGCCATTTCTTTTTAATCCAAATTAAAAGATAAAAGAATGAATAAATAAAAACCCTAACCATTTACTTAACCAAGGTTTAATTTTTTACACTTAACCAAATGAGCAAGTATCATCAAACATGATACAAACATGTGCACAAAAGTATATCACATATACAACTTGCACATCAAGTGAGAAAATCCATTTAAAGTGAACCAATACTAGCTAATGCAAAGTAATATATCAAATATATAATTATACATTAAATCATTAAATCAACACTTGATTTAACGATCCGGTCATATCGTATATAACCGACTAATATCTATAGTAACAACTTATCGAATCAACACTTGATCCGATAACCCGGCTATAACGCATATAACCGATCAATGTTACAAATCGCGAGAATCGAATACAGTATCACATACTAGTATTATTCTCGGTCTCGCACATATCTCATATGTGCTCCTATTTCGTTTCGCCTGAGCCAGGAAACCTCTTTGTAGGACTCTAAAGACTCGTCAATACGCCGGCAGCAGGTGATGATCATATCAAACACCCACAAGCCGCAAGCGGTCTGCTAAACGTAATGGCCACCCGGGTATTGAGCGATCAGAAGATCGACGATCAAGCCCGCTCACACTCCTGTGAATCCAACCAGTAACACTTACCGTACAGTCCGGTCTGTTCATCTGATATGTCGCATATCTTTCCTAGGGGTGGTAAACGTCAGACCCCAATAGCTCGATAAGTCGTGTCGATATGAGGTCTATAACATTTCGAGAAACTATTGATAACACTTACCAGTAAATCTCAGCAACCCTGGCCAGGGATTTCCGGTTATAGCCAATCGAACACAGCGCAACATCAACTCCCTATACCGGGAGAGCCGAATCCCCTCCTATCGCTCATTGCCTCCATATGATTCGGGACTGTACCCAAAAGCCACCGTTTTGCACGCCTTCTTGGACATGGTACGGTGGAAATCAAAGCACAGTGGGAATCACACAAGACTCTATGACGATCTCGGGTCTACAGACTAACCTGTACCAGTGTCACCAGAGAACTGCCATCTGACGTGAGGTATAATACCATCTGGGAGTTCTCGGCGAGTCCGTCCAGTATACCCAGTCTCCACTGAGCACCCGTATATCATCTCTGATGTCAAACACCAATGGATATGGGATCATCCATCGCCCATCTGTATGGGTCGAGAAGGTATACGCTAGTCTACTCTGGTATATCGATGCCCCGTCTCGATACACCCACGACTAGGGACCTTGAAGGATGTACTTATAGACTACCGTGTCCTCACTGGTATGATCCGCATCATAGTCCAGGTAGTCAAGTACACATCCTAAGGGCTTTACCAACATGTAAAAGAGAGGCAATCAGTATACATGTTAAGGTAAAGAGTAACCAGATAGCATACTATCATGTCGAGCAAGAAAGTCCTCCCTATATATGTCCCAGCTTCCACTACAATATACATCCTATGTACAGTAATGGCCTCTAGGGCATACATATAACTAACACCAAGCTAGATACCGTGACTTACTAGACGATTAAAGCAAAGATACATCGTTACCAAGGATGCTACCAAAGAGGCAGTCTGGATATTTATAAGTTCATGAGATGAACTTCGTTCCTACCATTGTGTGACAATGGAGTTGTGGCTTTTGCCAAGGAACCCCCGTCCCATCAGAAATCCAGATATAATTCTTAGGCAGTATCACCTGATCATGGAGATGATTGATCTCCAGGGAGATCGAGGTTAGGGGAGTTGACACAGAGGACAACAGCGCGGATCCACTCACAAAGGCCTTTTTCCCAGTAGAGACTCTTATGGGATGGTTGAGTATGAGATACTTCAACCGCAGCTAATTGTTGGGTATGTGATACCACAACAGATGGCCCTAGTGCAAGTGGGAGATTGTTAGTTATATGTATGCCCTAGAGGCCATTGCTGTACATACGATGTATATTGTAATGGATGCTTGGACATATATAGGGAGGATTTTCTTGCTTGACATGATAGTATGCTATCTGGTTGTACTTTATCTTAACATGTACTCTGATTGTCTCTATGTTACATGTTGATAAAGCCCTTAGGATATGTACTCGACTACTGGGACTATGATGAGATCATACCAGTGGGGCCTCGGTAGTCGACGAGTACATCCTATAACTGTTCCTAGTCGAGGGTGTATCGAGACAGGGCAATGATACACCAGAGTAGACTAGCGTATACGCATCATGACCCATATGATGGGCGATGGATGATCCCATATCCATCGGTGTTTGACATCAAGGATGGTGTACGGGTGCTCAGTGGAGACTGGGTACACTGGACGGACTCGCCGAGAACTCCCAGAAGGTATTATACCTCACGTCTGATGGTAGTTCTCCGGTGACACTGGTACAGAGTAGTCTGTTGACCCAAGATCGTCATAGAGTCTTGTGTGATTCCCACTGTGCTTTGATTTCCATCATACCACGTCCAAGAGGGCGTGCAAAAAGGTGGCTTTTGGGTACAGTCCCGAATCACATGGAGGCAATGAGCGATAGGAGGGGACTCGTCTCTCCCGGTATAGAGAGTTGATGTTGTGCTGTGTTCGATTGGCTATAACCGGAAATCCCTGGCCAGGGTTGCTGAGATTTACTGGTAAGTGTTATCAGTAGTTTCTCGAACTGTTATAGACCTCATATCGACACGACTTATCAAGCTACTGGGGTCTGACGTTTACCACCCCTAGGCGAGATATGCGACATATCAGACGACGAGACCGGACTGTACGGGAGTGTTACTGTTTAGATTCACAGGAGAATGTACAGGCTTGCTTATTGATCTTCTGAGCGCTCAATACCCGGGTAGCTGTTACGTTTAGCTGACCGCTTGCAATTTGTGGGTGTTTGATATGATCATCACCTACTGCCGGCGTATTGACGATTCTTTAGAGTCCTACACAGAGGTTTCTTGGCTCAGGCAAAACGGAGTAGGGGCACGTATGTGATATGTGCGGGACCGAGGATAATGCGATATGAGATACCGTATTCTATTCTCGCGATATTTGATATCAGCCGGGTCATCGGATCAAGTGTTGATTCGATGAATCGGTACGGATAAATATTAGTCGGTTATATGCGATATAGCCGGATTGTCGGATCAAGTGTTGATTCGATAATTTAATGTATAATAATATATATGATATATTAAATTACATTAACTAATATTAGCTCACTAAAAGATTCTTTTTCTCACTCGGGTAATACATTGATATATATGCGATATATGTTAATTGTATTATTTTATTTTGTTACGATAAATATTATATATGTGATATATAATATTGTAACATGATATGATAACTAATGCAACATGTTTAGTGGAGTTTGAACATGATTAGGGTTTGGATTAGGGTTAAGACTTCTAGTTGATTCTAGAAGATTTCTTTTTGTCATGATAATGATATTTTGTTATGACTCATGCTTTAACCCAACCCAAACCCTAACCCTAGTTAATTCTCTACATGAGTTTAGTTGACCTTGGTTGCATTATTTATCATATTAATTCTTTCTATTCATCACAAAAGGAGAATTCTATTATTCATCATCTTCTTCCTTCTTCTTTCTTCATGGAAAAAGCTTACTAGCTTTTTCTAAGTGATGAATAAATGTGAGAAAAAGATAAATAAAGAGAGCAAAAATCCTACTTCATCATCCTCATCTTTCCTTGACATTTAGATAAGGGTGTTCACATCATTTCATGAGTGTTAGCTTGTGTTAACGAAACTTCAAGGTAGATCATCTTTGTATCGAAGATCGGAAGCAAAGGTTGCATCTTTCTCTTCGTGGAACCTCTCGAGAGTCCGGAACCCGATGATCGCAGCGAAGGGACCACAACACGGAGCATATGAAGTGAAGGACCGGATCTACAAAGGTTGTAATCCCTCTCACTTAGTGTTAAAATGTTTAGCATGTTCGTTTTCGCCTAAACTCTAGTTTAAAGATCCGTCTTCGGGTTGTTCGGCACGGCTAATTTTTAAATCGGGCATGGTTGATGCCTCGTAGAACCTTGTGCGCGTGCATACCAACCCTACAATGGTTATATACGAACTCGAAAGGAACTTGTTCCAGTTCGGGGATGGATTCTGGTTCAGGAGAAATATGAATAAGGTTTATTCGGTTGTCTTTTATCTTCATCTTCTCTCGCATTGCGAGTGCTCCTAGGATTAGGACAGTACACCCATTATGCTTATTGGATAGTCTTCTTCCAAACCATCGGCTGGTGCCGAACGGTAGGGAAGGAAGAAAACCATTTGGCCTAAATGGGTCTACAGAAGGTAATGACTAAAGACATATAAAGGGATTTGGAGAGGTGGCAAAGAATTACACGGTTACAGTTGTGAATCTGGATAATGGAAGAGGCATTATTAGGAATACCCGGATACCCCATCGAAACATTTCAATGTTTCAGTTTCGCTGTGTACTGCTAAAGGAAAACTGATTTCCCAATTAGTCCTTACTCCAGGGTATGTATTTACCAGGTGTGATTCTCACATCTGTATGGTTTTACAGATGTTGAGTAGGAGTAGGTTAGTGGGAATTAGGTGATCATCCTCATTATATCGGGATTCGTTGTAATCGGTGATATTTGAGGAAATCACCTGGGCTGTTTGCCGGTCGGAAAATATTTGGTTTTGAATATCCGCTGTTATGCACCAATTTCAAATTGATATATCTGTACGTCTATTTTCATAGAGTGAGATATACCTTTTTGAAATTATGTCCATGACATTTACCTATATCAGTGGATGGTTAGGTAAGGAGCATTAAACAACGATGTAATTCTTCATAACCAAAGGTACAGTTTTCAACCTACGACACACAGTGAATGAGTTATCAGACTCAAGGGTCTTATACAGAGTATTGTATGTTGTCCAGGGTCCATCAGGACAGAGGGGTTGGTCCTCGTACTATATTCGGTCTACTTATGACTTCTATAGTTTTTAGAAGGTGTTTCGTGGAAACACAGGTCCGAATTTTGAGAAGTTATAGGTATTTGAATAAAGTAGAGAACCAGGTATCGCAAGTATCGGGATTCTTCAAAGTGATCGAAGATGTAGATACTTGTGTATGGTATTCAGTTGATAGTAATGACTAAGAGAACTTGCTTCTCTTTCAGGTTACTCATAATTGGAAGCATTCCAAAGTTGAGTAACGCTGATCGGCCTCTTTCCATTTAGTTGACATGCACTGGAGACAGCTGCATGATTTGAATCTGGTTCAATTAAATCAGTGTCTCTGGTTCTATATTGTATATAGAACAGTTCATATCTTAACGTTGTTAAGGTACGGGGAGTTGTCCGGCTTATGATTAAAACCAGACTCTGGATAACTCAAGGCACGTTTCTGTAATGGCTGTTTGTGGGTTGACCCAGACTATGACGAGGGTTGACTTTCTACCATCTGGAAGATCAATAGTGATATTGTTCTAGACTCGCCACAGTTTTAATAAAAATGGATTTTTTTTTCAGAAAACAGTAGTAGGAGTATGGTAGAACTGGAAGTGATTCCAGAACCACAATTGATTACTGAAGATTTGATAGGAACTTAAAGATTCAATCTGGTTTGACACTCCATTGGCCACTCCGCAGATACGGTGGGTAACTTCAGGCACCCGAGAGGTACTCCGGTAACCTCAAGGACGGTGACAGGGAAGTTCTTGTTTACCCACACTTGCCATTGCTGTTGTTCCAGGCTGCGAGACCCGGCGGGAGGATGAATATAGCGTCGTTCTAAACTGGCTTTAGAATTGTACGTGTATATGACTCTGCCAGAGGGTTGTCGTAGTCAGCGGGAGCAGCGGAAGCATTGGTGGATAGGTGGCTTATGTCTATTTATAGACTAAAGCAGATATAGCGGAGATAGATCATCAATTTCTGATGTGACAGTCATAGATTTGACTTCATCAGAATAGGGGATGGATCTGTTGAGAAGGTAGTAGGGTGTGTTGCCATGGTATTTGGATGACATACGCAGAATAGGAAAAGAAACTCCTATACTACGGTTGGTTATACTTTGGTCGTCATACAGTGGTTTCTCCACATGGGATTTGGACATTATATCTGACATACTGGTTACTAGATCTATGGCTTTAGATCTAGATTTGGGTGGTTTTCCAATCAGGGTACTCAGACAGCATTCTAAGAGTATTTAGAATGGACGACTCCTGGCACGGTAGTGTACCTGCAGGTGATGGAGTCACCCTCTCTAAAGGTGTCTTACACACTAAAGGGGAGAGGGATGTGCATGATTGGCAGATCACTTGCTCAGGCAATTGAGTCAATCATGAGATGTCAAGTACCACACCAGATATTGTTCTTGCACTAGATGCAATAAGTTGACATTGATCCAATTCTGGAAAAACAGTCAGAAGCAGTTTTAGAACATAAGTGGATGTTCTAGGGATATGATAACGACAGCCTCATTCGGGAGACAGTTATCAGTCCAGGCTTCCAAGGTGACCTGGACGATAAGGAGGTTGTCGGAGTTATTGTTTTCCTTCTGACGAGGGGCAGTATTTTGGACAGGTGGTCCAAGGCAATACTGAGGGAGGCATGGCGCAGGATACTGATTAAGTTCAGTTGACGATACAATCTAAGAGGTTTGGATTTGGAGTTCATTTATGAGCTAGGTCCCATCAGACATCCAGACACATTCTAAGACATGTATTGCTCATTTCGGGAGATGGCTTTCTCCGTGAACTTGAGATATAGAGAGATATAGAAAGAAACATCAAAGCGGATCCACTCACTGAGGCTATTCCTCGAACGCAATAGTTTCGCAAGCGAGCATTGTGAGACTGACTAGTAGAGGAGTTGGGTGTTCGGTATCATACAGGCTGTGAGTATGCGACATCGCAATAATTAGCCTTGAGTGCAAGTGGGAGATTGTTGGAGATAGTGCCCTCAGAGTCAATTATTGGATCACAGGCACGCGATTGCAATGATTGAGGGATGATCTATCCCGGTAGGACAGTCTTACTCGAGATGATAGTATGCTATCTGGTTTATCTTTATCATCGTGTACTGCTTTAGGTGACCTGACAGGTCACTATTGCACGTTGATAGAGCCCCTAGGATTCTTGCTTGACTACCGGCAGTATGAGGGCGATCATATACGTGGGAGCTGGTAGTCTATAAGCATATCCTTAAAAGGTCCCTAGTCGTGGGAGTTTCGAGACAGGGCATCGATACTCCAGAGTAGACTAGTGTAAACAGTCGTGACCCCGACGAGGGGCGGTGGTCGGTCTCACAAACCACTGGTGTCAGTTGGTTCACCTAAGATGTTTACAGGTGCTCATTGGGTTATGAGTACACCGGACAGGACTTGCTGGGAACATGCTAGTTGGTCTTATACCTGACGTCACATAGAAGTTCCCTGGTGACATGTGTACATGTTAGTTCATCGACCTGGGGATCGTCATTTGTCTCGTGTGAGTTCCCACTGTACTTTGATTACTACCCTACCACGCTCAAAGGAGACGTGCAAACAGGTTTTAGTTGGGTACAGTCCCGAGCCACATGGAGGCAGTGAGCGGATCTTCGGGGGTTCGTCTCTCCCGGTATTGGGGGTGAGGTCGCGCTGTGTCTAGGAGAGCCATTACACGAAGCCCTCGGCCGAGGCAGGAGATTTACTGGTAGGTATTCCAGTAGTATCTCAGGGTGTTCTGGGCTACACTCCGACACGACTTGTACCGTTTTTAGGGGTCTGACTTTTACCAACCCCTTAGGCCTGCCATGCGATGCTCATAGACGAACGGACCGGACTGTACGGATATTGTCACTGACAGGCTCAGTAGGGTATCAGGATGAGTTCGCTCATCGACGTCCCTTTTGGTCAATAGCTGGTGGCCCGTCACGTATGGCTAATACCTCTGACGTGCTAGTGGTTAAATCCACAGCCATAGTATTGACGAGTCTTCAGAGTCCACCACACATTCAGTTACTCAAGCTTTCGGGCGAAACGCTGTAGAGGCCGTATGGAGATATGGCAAGGTCCGATCAGATACGTGCGGTATTGCACGGATCAGGATCGGACAGTTTGTACTACAGGCAGTATGGATATATGGCAGGGTTCGATCAGATACGTGCGGTATTGCTCGGATCAGGATCGAACGGATATTACTAGCCGGCTTTGGTTTAAGCCGGATCCTAGTATAGTACAGTGTAGATTTTGTCTCATTGCATTTGTATTCGGTCGGAATACAGATGCGGGTGTGTATACACAGTATCGGGGTTTTCCTGTAATTTATTACGGGACCAGTTTTCTGGGGTTGCCAGTTTGCTTTCCGTTTTGGCCATTTTCATTTGTATCTTTCAATGGCCGAAGATTGGTGGAGGAGGGCTTATTTGCATTTGTGCAAATATGTATTTGTGGAGGGTGTTCTTTACATTTTGTTGCATCATGATGAGTAGCCTTCATTTGACTTCATAACCTCATCATGGCTTGACTTTTGTATGATGTTGGAGGGACATGATGATGAGTTTGTGTGTTGGAGTTTCTTTGTGATCATTTCTTGATATGATAACTTTTCCTCTCACTTGCATTATTCTTGTAGCTATCATTTTCACTCACTCATTCTCACTCTCACCTCACCAAGTGCCATGGCCGGCCACTCCCTCTTGGGGCTGCCCATTTTTTTGGTGTGGGGTTTTTTGTTCATTTCATGCTCCAAAAATCCCCAAGTTTCTCTACATAGTTCATGTATCATCCCTCCACCAAAATGGCACCTCCATGAACCCCAAAATGAGACATGGTTCTACACTATATTCTACAGCAAACCTTGGGCACGTCGGCTCGCCAACTTCGTGCCCGAGTTGCCTCGGTATAAAGGCGGGAGCCCGTAAAAGAAGCAGGCGACGTGGTGCCCTTCCGACGAGGAGGTGGAGACTGGAGATTCCGCTGGAGATCGGGACGACGACGAGAAGACCGGAGGACACGGATCGCTCGGTATATCTCTCTTTCCCATCTTGTTGTTAGCTAGGACTAGTTAATGGTTCGATCCGGATTTTAGTGCGCGGTGGTGCCGGTTCAAGTAAATTTAAAGTTAACCATCGCTTCCGCATTTGTCCTCGGGATGGAGGCCGGGGCGCCGCCGTGGACTTACAGTTCCTTCCAGTTCATATATAACTATACGATAGATTATCCAATAAATGTGGATCTTCATAGTGATACGGGGTGTTGTGGAGAAATGCAAATGTGAAGTAGGAGTGGCGATGATATACGCGGTTTGGTCATGTATCATAGCAGTCACAATTTACATTGCCTTCTTTCTAATCCCTTTATTTGTCTTTACTTATTACCTTTTGTACACCACACTTAGGCTAATTGGTTTTCTTCTTTCCCCACCTTTCGGCACATTCCTATGGTTTGGAAGAAGGCTATTCAAAAAGCGTAATAGGTGTACCCTCTCCTAATCCTAGGAGCCCTTAAAACCTGAGAGAAGGTAAAAGGTAAAGACAACTGAATAGTCCTATTCATTTTTTCTAGAACCGGAAACCATTCTCGAATCTGAAACAAGTTTCTTCGAGTTCGTATGTAACTATACGATGGTCATATCCAATAAATGTGGATCTTCGTAGTGATACAGAATGTTCCGGAGAAAAGCAAAGGGTAAAAGTGTAGGGTTACTAGGCACTCTAATGAGGTTCTACAAGGCATCAACCATGCCAGATTAAAATTTAGCCGTGCCGAATAACTCTAAACAAGATCGTTTGCTAGAAAATTAGGGTTTCACAAGCTTGTAAATCACATTTACACTAAGTGAATACGAAATACAACCTTTGTAGATCGGTCCTTCACTTCATTTGCTCCTTGTCGTAGTCCCTTCGCTGCGATCAAAGTTCTCCTGGGCTCTTGCATGGCTTCACGAGGCGAAAGATGCGACCTTGCTTGAAGTCTTCGAGGCCGAAAATGATCTGCGTCGAGGGAATTCCGACTCAAGCTACGACTTCACTAACTAGAGAATTAGTGAAGTAAACACCCTAAACTAAAGTACTAATCTAGTAGAGGATGGAGAAATAGGAAGTGGGTTCTCTTTAGAATTTTATTTCTCACAATGATTCTCACATTGGATCAAACCCTAGCAAGCCTTTTCTTTTGAACCAAGAAGAAGATGAACAAAAGAAAATGAAGAGGATAATGATCAAGTGAGTGAGCTAACCATGGTGAGTGAGTATCATATACTAACTCTTGTATAGACAATACCATGGCTAAATGTTAAGGTTAGGTTAAAACCCAAAGTAAAAACAAATTTAGTGGACTTTAGTCAATGCATCCACAAGCATCCACAAGCTTAATGCATTTTTCTAATTTACCACTAATTTTGTAATTACTTTTAAATGTTGAAACCCAACATAACAAATAGCATGGTGTATGTCTCATACACCCAAGTGTGATGTATCATCAACCATGATACAATAATATAACACATTTTAATATATATCATATATATAGTAAAGATGTGTACATGTGAGAAAAAACCCTAAGTGAACATTTGTTAGTTAATATAAACTAGTATATCAAATATACAATTATACAATAAATTATTAAATCAACACTTGACTTAATAATCCGGTCATATCACATATAACCGACTAACATTCAATGTATCGACTTATCGAATCAACACTTGATTCGATAACCTGGCTATATCATATATAACCGACCGATACAAAAAGTCGCGAGAATAGAATACGGTATCACATATACGCATTATTCTCGGTCCCGCACATATCACATATGCGCCCCTATTTCGTTTTTCCTGAGCAAGAAAAAATCCTATGTAGGACTTTAAAGACTCGTCAATACGCCGGCAGTAGGTGATGATCACACCACGCACCCACAAGCCGTCAGCGGTACTAGCTGGACGTAACGGCTATCCGGGTATTGAGCGATCAGAAGATCAGCAAGCAAGCCCACTCCAACTCCTGTAAAAGCCTGCCGGTAACACTTCCCGTACAGTCCGGTCTCCTCGTCTGATATGTCGCATATCAAGTCTAGGGGTGGTAAACGTCAGACCCCAACAACCGATAAGTCGTGCCGATGTGAGGCTCATAACGGGTCGAGAAACTACTGGTAACACTTACCAGTAAATCTCTAAATCCGCCCTGGCCAATCGAGCACAGCGCAACATCAACCCCCAATACCGGGAGAGACGAAACCCCTCCTATAGCTCATTGCCTCCATGTGACTCGGGATTGTACCCAAAAACCACCGTTTTGCACGCCCTCATGGACATGGTAAGGTGGAAATCAAAGCACAGTGGGAATCACACAAGACTCTATGACGATCTCGGGTCTACAGACTAACCTGCACAAGTGTCACCAGAGAACTGCCATCTGACGTGAGGCATAATACCATCTGGGAGTTCTCGGCGAGTCCGTCCAGTGTACCCAGTCTCCACTGAGCACCCGTATACCATCTCTGGTGTCAAACACTAATGGATATGGGATCATCCATCGCCTATCTCATGGGTCGAGAAGCGTATACGCTAGTCTACACTGGTATATCGATGCCCCGTCTCGATACACCCACGACTAGGGACCTTGAAGGATGTACTTGTGGACTACCATATCCCCACTAGTATGATCTGCATCATAGTCCAGGTAGTCAAGTACTCATCCTAAGGGCTTTACCAATATGTAACTTTAAGACAGTATAAAGAGACAAGTATACATGTTAAAGTAAAGAGCAACCAGATAGAATACTATTATGTCGAGCAAGAAAGTCCTCTCTATATATGTCCAAGCATCCAATATAATATACATCATCTGTACAATACTGGCCTCTAGGGCATACATACAACTAACAATCTCCCACTTGCACTAGGGCCAGCTGCTGTAGTATCGCATACCGAGCATCCTGAAGAGTCTCTCAAACTGTATCTGGGGAATGGCCTTCGTGAGTGGATTCGCTGTGTTATTCTTCGTGTCAACCCTCCTGACCTCGATCTCCCGGCGATCAACTATCTCCCGGATCCGGTGATACCGCCTCAGAATATGCCTGGATCTCTGATGGGACCTGGGTTCCTTGGCCAAAGCCACCGCTCCATTGTTATCGCAATACAAAGGTATTGGATGTTCAATGGATGGAACCACTGTAAGTTCAGTAATGAACTTCTTGATCCAGACAGCCTCTTTGGCAGCATCGTTGGCAGCGATGTATTCAACCTCCATCGTTGAGTCTGCCACGGTTTCCTGCTTGGAACTCTTCCAGCTAACCGCTCCTCCGTAAAGGATAAAGACAAATCCCGACTGCGACTTAGTGTCGTCCTTATCACTCTGGAAGCTCGAATCGGTAAAGGACTCCACTTGGAGTTCTCCGTTACCATACACCAAGAGCATCTCTTTAGTCCTTTGTAAGTACTTGAGAATGCTCTTCACAGCTGTCCTGTGACTCTCTCCAGGATCAGCTTGATACCTACTAACTACACTTAGTGAGTATGCTACATCGGGTCTGGTACATAGCATCGCGTACATGATAGAGCCTACGGCCGAAGCATAGGGTATCCCTTGCATGCGAGCTCTCTCCAAATCAGTCTTGGGAGACATCTCTTTGGAGAGAGTGAGCCCTGAGATCGTGGGTAAAAACCCACGCTTAGACTCTTCTATACTAAACCTATTTAGTATGGTGTCAATGAACCTGGACTGGGACAATCCCATTATCCTTTTATATCTATCTCTATAGATCTTGATTCCCAATATGCAGGAGGCATCACCTAGATCTTTCATTGAGAATCTTTGTGATAAGAAGAGCTTGACCGATTGCAGCATAGGAATGTCATTTCCTATCAAGAGTATGTCGTCTACGTACAATACGAGGAAGACAACCTTACTCTCTGCCACCTTCTTGTTGATACATGGTTCATCTATGTTTTTGACGAAATCAAACTCTTTGATAACAACGTCAAAGCAGATGTTCCAACTCCGCGATGCTTGCTTTAATCCATAAATGGATTTAAGCAGCTTGCACACCTTCCCGCTGCTCCCACTATCTACGAAGCCCTCTGGCTGAGTCATGTACACGCACTCTTCTAAATCACCGTTTAGAAAGGCGGTCTTAACATCCATTTGCCAGATTTCGTAGTCATGATATGCAGCGATGGCAAGCATGATCCGGATGGATTTAAGCATAGCCACTGGAGAAAAGGTTTCGTCATAGTCCACACCTGGTCTTTGACGAAAACCTTTTGCAATAAGTCTAGCTTTGAAAGTCTCCACTTTCCTATCTACACCAAGTTTTTTCTTGAAGATCCACTTTCTCCCAATGGGTTTTACCCTTTTAGGAGCAACTTCCAAAGTCCATACTTTGTTGGTGTACGTGGATTCCAACTCGGACCGCATTGCATCCAGCCATTTCACTGAGTCTGCACTCGTGATGGCTTGCTCGAAGCTAGTTGGGTCATCATCAACCTTGATGCAATCCTCGCTCCCACCATCCATGACAAACCGTAGTATCTCTTAGGTGGGTGAGGAACCCTACTAGATCGGTGGAGAGGCTGAGGTTCGTTGGGAACTACCGAATCCTCTGGTTCCACTAAATCATCAGTTTGAGTTTGTGTAGCCGGAATTTCTTCCAGTTCTACCTGGTCGCCACTAATTTCTTTTGTAAGAAATTCCTTTTCTAAAAAGGTGGCATGTCGAGAAACAAACACTTTTTGTTCCTCAGTATGGTAGAAAAGATATCCATGTGAATGTTTAGGATATCCTACAAACTTGCATAGAACTGACCGTGCCTCGAGTTTGTCCGGATTTTTTGTTTTAACATAGGCCAGACAACCCCATATCTTAACACATTTAAGACATGGTCTCTTCCCACTCCATATCTCATATGGTGTGGTAGGTACAGATTTAGATGGAACTTGATTCAATAGGTATGTCGTTGTTTCCAGCGCATACCCCTAGAAGGAAATAGGTAACTCAGCTGTGCTCATCATAGAGCGCACCATATCTAATAGGGTGCGGTTCCTCCATTCAGATACACCGTTGTGCTGTGGTGTATATGGAGGAGTCAGCTGAGAGAGAATCCCATTCTCTTTTAGGAAGTCCAGGAATTCATTGCTCAAGTATTCACCTCCTCGATCAGATCGAAGGATTTTAATACTTTTCCCGGTTTGGTTCTCGACTTCTTGTTTATATTCTCTAAATTTCTCAAAATCTTCTGATTTGTGTTTCATCAGGAACACATATCCGAATCTAGAGAGATCGTCAGTGAATGTAATGAAGTACGCAGAACCATTCCTGGCATGTATAGACATGGGGCCGCATACATCACTATGTACCAGTCCCAAGAGTTCCGTAACTCTCTCTCCGTGTCCCGTAAACGGAGTTTTGGTCATCTTGCCTTTGAGACATGACTGGCAAGTGTCATAAGATGAAAATTCAAACGGATTCAAATATCCATCCTTATGCAACTTAGCGAGTCGTATTGCATTGATGTGACCCAGTCTATAATGCCACAAGAAGGATTCATTCAGTTCTGAACTCTTCCTCTTGTGTGTGTTTGTTATGCTCAGAACTGTTGATTGATTTAGAACATAAATGCCATTGCACATCGTGCTTGATCCGACCAACTTTTGGTTTAGGAAAATGTTCATAACATTATCCTGTAATACAAAATTATATCCCTCTTTACTCAACAAAGAAACCGATATAACGTTGCATATCAGGTTCGGCATGTAATAGCATTCGTTTAGAATCAATGTATTACTAGTTGGCAATACAAGGTGATATTCCCCGACGGTTTTAGCTGCAACAATTGCACCATTTTCAACCCTTATGTCTTTATCACCTTCTCCAAGTTCTCTACCTTTCCTAAGCCCATGTAACTGATTACATATATGGGAACCTGACCCGGTATATAATACCCAGGACGTAGAGAAAATGGAGAAACAGTTCTCTGTAAAGAACATACCCGAAGAAAATGCATCAACATGTACTTTCTTCATTCGGGTGGCATGAGAATCCTGGTATTCCCCTATATCCAGTTCAGTCTTATAACTCTTATAAGAAAGAACGGAACCAACGTTCCCCAGCACAGTATAACATGCGGGTTCGGTCAATACATCCATATTATTATCTTTATTAAGGCATGATATGGTCGCTACCTGGAGAGAGAGAGAAGAAAACACTTTAGCGTATGCTCTTGCAAGATCAGATTGGTTATTATCTTATCTAATCATGATGGCTCCCACTGTTTTTATCAAATCTTCCTTCAAACCCTAAAAGGAAAGACTAGCCGGGATTAATTACACCCTACAACTTCGCCAATCTTTCAGCCAGGCCAGTGTCGGTACTTTGAGGGATGTTCCCCGTGCTTTCCCACGGACCTTATTAAAGTAAACCTCATTTTCCCAGAGGCGTAACCCCGTTGACATCTTTCTAGACACCTACTTGATCGGCTAATTATCCTGTGTAAAACTCTCCCGGGAGTAACAATTACTCGCAGTGGGTATCGGGATCCAACTATCGCATAGAAGGTATGCAATCTTATTGCAAATCTCAACACTTGAAATTCCCGATAATATTTTGCCCCTAACCCCTATGACCTTGACAAAGGCCAACAAATCATAGGATGTTAGTCAAGTTCAACCCGTCATTTCTTGATTGAATCAAACCCACCCGCACGACCCTTGACAATGGCCAACAAGTTCGTACGACTATCCCAAAACAATCTGCATCATAAGCATTGACAGATAAGCACCATTTAGCTACCGCACACTACGCCTTGACAAAGGCCAACAAACGCAGCACGAATACTAAATAGTTCTTATCTGAAATGACGGAGGGCTACGACAGGTTTTTCTGAAAACCTACTGCGTAATGAACTTGATATCGTTGTAGAATCAAGTGAATTTTGAAATGTAGTGATTTTGAGGCTTTCATTAGTTTTGCTACAGAGGTCACTCCTGGTGAATGGATCTCGGCTCTTTACTTATGGAATAAGGTGCATGATATATCATATACATCACTATGCAAAACAAAACTCAAAAAGCAGTCAAAAGTCAAACCGAGTGTAATAGCATCTGCCAGTTTTGCTAAAGAGGTCACTCCCGGTGAAGGGATCTCGGCTCTTTCCCCATCGAAAAAGGTGCAGGGTATATCATATATACCGCTATGCAAAGCAAAACTATAACTACCCTTTTTATTTGAAAATTTGATTCTACAACATCTTTTAGGTTTCTTTTCTTTCATTATTCACATTAATGAAGTCCCATCATTTAAGTCACATAAACATCACAGATAAATACGACGTACACTTATGCCATCCGCATTCGCCTCGATGTCCCCTCGTGCACCGTTAGGTTAGGTAACTAACGGCAGAGCAGGGCAGGGCTAGCGCCGGTGTAAAACATAAGTAACGCCTATATAATATATCATATATACTATATACAGTATTTATCACAGAACATCAAATGATCACATCACAGATATCGGAGCAGAAGAAATATATGAAACATTGGATATACTAGGACGTCCGTGTTTTATTTTGAGCCTGTATAAAACACGGATTCCACGGTCGCGATGAATAGCCAAACCCACATCCCTAGACCCCTACGAGAGCGGCAAGCAACCCTACCAATTCTAGAGTTAGGAGACCCGAACTCGACTCCTCGAGTTGGTCTCCCACTGGACTCCAGAACCCGGTTACTTGTGCTCTCCTCCTTGGGTCTATCCTAGTGCAGAAAAGTAAATAATATACAAAAGGTGATATCAACCTCATCCCGGAAGTGCCCCAATAAAAGAATATTACATACATTTAATTTTACATGAATGAAAATAAAAACTCTTATCTCACATAAAAAAAACCCGGCTATTCAGAACGCGATGATCCAATATAACACATCCAGCAACACATAACATCACATGTCATCAACATAAGCAAATATGCGGATCCCAATTGTCGTTGACATATAGCAACGAAACCGGCGATATCACATATTACACTTACGGTCACATCAAAGAATGTGTAAAACTACAACATTTGGAATCCACAATCTCTTTAGACATCGTAAATCCGAAATATCATATATTTCGCATTTCATGCCTAACTTGTATGAATTCCACATATTGTATCACATTCCAGATAAATAGACAGTATTAAATTTTCCGATCGAATAATCAAATACCCGAGATTTCCTAAATAGCTCAACACTTAAGCGGAGTTCAAAAATTCCAGAATACGTCACAGTAGCAACGGTCCAGCCGTAGAAGGGTCAAGCCAACGACTCACATGTGGCACGCCGTACTGCCCCAAACCCTAAGGTTCAAAGGGCAGTTCAAGACGGTCACATAATCGAGTTAAGGTTTGTTTTCTTCTAGAGGGTCCATCGCATCACATGCACGTTTTTCCGAAATATTTAAACCCGAGAAAAATTCAACACTTGAATGTTTTTCGTGCCAGGAAAAATTGAGTTAATGATATCTGTTCGAACATTTTAATACTTTCTAAAGTATCCGGAATAACAGAACAAAATTAAATTCTCCGATCGAATCGACGATTTCAAAATAAACCCCAAAAATACTCAACACTTGAGTCAGATAAAACAACACCCAAAAAAATCAGTAAATAAATAGGAACTTTACTGCGCAAAACGACAAGGGTGACATCACCATATGGCCGCGGAACCGCCGCACGAGGCATGCTCGTGCCGTGGTTCTGCGGCACTTTGGGCGCCACTCTTTGTCGTTTTGCACAATATTCCTTATATTTTCCTGCTGATTTTTTAAAGCATTTTTAATTTGGAAAAATCCCAGATTTTAAAAATTGTACAGAGAGGGTTTGATTTCGACGTGTTCGGGTTCGTTCGGAGTTTTAACTTCGTTAACACATCGCCTAATGCTCTAGCTAGGCTCTGATACCACTGTAGGGTTACTAGGCACTCTAATGAGGTTCTACAAGGCATCAACTATGCCAGATTAAAATTTTAGCCGTGCCGAATAACTCTAAACAAGATCGTTTTGCTAGAAAATTAGGGTTTCACAAGCTAGTAAATCACATTTACACTAAGTGAATACGAAATACAACCTTTGTAGATCGGTCCTTCACTTCATTTGCTCCTTGTCGTAGTCCCTTCGCTGCGATCAAAGTTCTCCTGGGCTCTTGCATGGCTTCACGAGGCGAAAGATGCGACCTTGCTTGAAGTCTCCGAGGCCGAAGATGATCTACGTCGAGGGAATTCCGACTCAAGCTACTACTTACTAACTAGAGAATTAGTGAAGTAAACACCCTAAACTAAAGTGCTAATCTAGTAGAGGATGGAGAAATAGGAAGTGGGTTCTCTTTGGAATTTTATTTCTCACAATGATTCTCACTTTGGATCAAACCCTAGCAAGCTTTTTCTTTTGAACCAAGAAGAAGATGAACAAAAGAAAATGAAGAGGATAATGATCAAGTGAGTAAGCTAACCATGGTGAGTGAGTATCATATACTAACTCTTGTAGAGACAATAACATGGCTAAGTGTTAAGGTTAAGTTAAAACCCAAAGTAAAAACAAATTTAGTGGACTTTAGTCAATGCATCCACAAGCTTCCACAAGCTTCACGCATTTTTCTAATTTACCACTAATTTTGTAATTACTTTTAAATGTTAAAACCCAACATAACAAATAGCATGGTGTATGTCTCATACACCCAAGTGTGATGTATCATCAACCATGATACAATAATATAACACATTTTAATATATATCATATATACAGTAAAGATGTGTACATGTGAGAAAAAACCCTAAGTGAACATTTGTTAGTTAATGTAAACTAGTATATCAAATATACAATTATACAATAAATTATTAAATCAACACTTGACTTAATAATCCGGTTATATCACATATAACCGACTAACATTCAATGTATCGACTTATCGAATCAACACTTGATTCGATAACCCGGCTATATCATATATAACCGACCGATACAAAAAGTCACGAGAATAGAATACGGTATCACATACGCACATTATTCTCGGTCCCGCACATATCATATATGCGCCCCTATTTCGTTTTTCCTGAGCCAGTAAAACCTCTATGTAGGACTCTAAAGACTCGTCAATACGCCGGCAGTAGGTGATGATCACATCACGCACCCACAAGCCATCAGCGGTACTAGCTGGACGTAACGGCTACCCGGGTATTGAGCGATCAGAAGATCAGCAAGCAAGCCCGCTCCAACTCCTGTAAAAGCCTGCCGGTAACACTTCCCGTACAGTCCGGTCTCCTCGTCTGATATGTCGCATATCAAGTCTAGGGGTGGTAAACGTCAGACCCCAACAACCGATAAGTCGTGCCGATGTGAGGCTCATAACGGGTCGAGAAACTACTGGTAACACTTACCAGTAAATCTCTAAATCCGCCCTGGCCAATCGAGCACAGCGCAACATCAACCCCCAATACCGGGAGAGACGAAACCCCTCCTATAGATCATTGCCTCCATGTGACTCGGGATTGTACCCAAAAACCACCGTTTTGCACGCCCTCATGGACATGGTAAGGTGGTAATCAAAGCACAGTGGGAATCACACAAGACTCTATGACGATCTCGGGTCTACAGACTAACCTGCACAAGTGTCACCAGAGAACTTCCATCTGACATGAGGTATAATACCATCTGGGAGTTCTCGGCGAGTCCGTCCAGTGTACCCAGTCTCCACTGAGCACCCGTATACCATCTCTGATGTCAAACACCAATGGATATGGGATCATCCATCACCCATCTCATGGGTCGAGAAGCGTATACGCTAGTCTACACTGGTATATCGATGCCCCGTCTCGATACACCCACGACTAAGGACCTTGAAGGATGTACTTGTGGACTACCATGTCCCTACTAGTATGATCTGCATCATAGTCCAGGTAGTCAAGTACTCATCCTAAGGGCTTTACCAATATGTAACTTTAAGACAGTATAAAGAGACAAGTATACATGTTAAAGTAAAGAGCAACCAGATAGCATACTATCATGTCGAGTAAGAAAGTCCTCTCTATATATGTCCAAGCATCCAATATAATATACATCATCTGTACAATACTGGCCTCTAGGGCATACATACAACTAACAAAAAGTAGGAGTGGCAATGAAGTATGCAACTATGACAATCCAAAAGCCAGTATATTTTAAGAAGGTCCGGTTATCTTGGTTACTGAGTTATAGTATAGGGTCGGGCCATGGTCGCTACCAAATAGAGAGAAAAGAAACACTCAGCGTGCACTCTAACCTAGATCAGAATGGTTAATCACTTTATCTAATCAGGATATCTCCCACTGTATCCTCAAACTCTCTTTCAAACCCAAAAGAAGAAATAGTCGGGATCATCTAAAATCACCCGAGGAGTAAACCAACTCATCAGTGGTAATCGGGATCTAACTATCAACGCATGATAACTTGATGGAATCCACTCAGTTATCACACTCCATAAGGTATGCGCATGCCTGGCAAGTTTCCTGTATGTTTGAAACTCCCGATGTGATTTTTACCCCATGCTTTTATGACCTTGACTAAGGCCAACAAATCATAAGTCACATGTCAAGTTCTACCCGTCATTGTCCAGGTTAATTTGAACCCACCTGTACTCGCCCTTAACTATGGCCAGCAAGGCTGTATGACTGTCCAAAACCAACGCATCTATCTATGCAACAGAAAAGTTACAAGCAGCTACCATACACTATGCCTTGACGAAGGCCAACAAACATAGCATGAATACTAAGTGCGACCCGTCTGAAATGACGGAGGGCTATGAATAGTTTTTGGCAAAAAACCTTTAACGTAATGAACTTGATATCGTTGAAGGAACCAGATAGCTTTTTACAAATATATTATGGCGAAAACCTTTGGTAAAGAGGTCACTCCCGGAGAAGGGATCTTGGTTCTTTCACCGTGGAATGAGGTGCAGGATATTCCCAACTGAATCTCGATGCAAAGCAAAGAAGTAATCGACTATAGTGAAGTTATTACTCCAACGCAAACTTCTGCCCAAGAGGTCACTCCCGGTGAAGGGATCTCGGCTCTTACCTCGTCGAATGAGGTGCTGGATATTCATAACCGAATGCCGCTGTGCAAAACAAAAGAAAACGCACTTGTAATAACATCTTTTGAAAATTGTTCTAACAACATCGAATAGGTCTGTTTTTCTTGCATTGATCAGAATCAACGCAACCCCATCAATTAATCACACCAGAAAAGAACGAAAATATGATGTACGTATATGCCATCCGCATTCGCCACTGGGCCGCGTCATCGCCCGTTAGGTTACTTAACTAACAACGGAGCAGGTGCTGGACTAGCGCGGGTGAAAAACATATACAACATCTACTGGTATATATATATAGCAATATGTAATAATCGCTCCAGGCATGATATATTCAACATCACAGAATAGCGATAAGCATCACAGAACAATACAGATAAT